>JARHVA010000002.1:13827500-14482500 GCA_037957365.1 Torreya grandis | reverse complement strand
CACCCACTTTTTACATTGAGTTTTAGACAAGTAAATCTTGTCTCACAAGTCTCTTTTAGGTCCATACCCATACCCATTGGCTAGGAGAGTTTTTCAAGGCTTTTTTACCACCTTTTAATCATAAAAAGGACTTTATTTATGACTTATATTTTCATCCCCACAAGCAATCTTTTACTTAGTACAAGTGAGTTGTATTTTATACATTTTGTGAAAGGAACACCTATGTAGGTATGTAAGTGCATTTATGATATTGTAAGAGTTTTTATTGAAAGTTGATCACATCCTTAGGATGAGGATGGACAAATTTCATTTCCCTATTGGCTCTTGATTTTATTTTCTTCTCTATTTTAAGAACTTTATTTTTTTTCTTTGTGGGGGAATTTGGATGGAGGAGAGCTTAGAGCTTGGTGAAGAAAAACTCTTGGAGAAGATTTTCAAGTAGAAATGTGGTTGAGGTAGGTATTTTACTTGTGTTTTTCATATGTTTTAATGTTATCTCTCCCTTCTCTTATTTTCTTGAATAAATATTCCTTATGGAAAAATGTATTAGAGTTTTGGATGGATTGGATGCCCTTGATTTAAGATTTTGTTCTTAATCTTTCCTTTTGAATTGTTACCATGTTCTTCTTTTTTTGTTGTTCCTTCTTGTTGTTGTGAAAATGTTGGTAGTGGGCTTAAGAGCATCATTACACTGAGATATATAGGGAGGAAGATTGATGCTTGATAAGCACTTTTGCATTTGTCATGGAAGCCCTTATTCACATTGATGAACTTATGTGACAAAGAAAGTAAAAGCCTCTTCTCTTTCCCTAATGAAATCTTAGTGTCTTCCATGTGACTTATGTTCTCTTGCCTTGTTTTCCTTGATTTTTTATTGTGGATTTTGGCACTCTTTTTGTGATCTTTGAAATCCTTTATACCTATGCATATGGAGTTGATGGCATGCCTCTTTCCCTTGGGCTTGGGGGAGGCTATGCATGGATCTCACTTGATGAGAATTTTATGTAATGATGCCTATAGAATGGGTGGTTAAGGACCTTCCTTTGGTCTATTTTGGAGCTTTTAAGAATGTATTGGACATATTCAAATTTTGTGTAGAGTTTCACTTTGAGTTTAGAACTTGATATATTAACACCTCGTTTACTTCATTGGATTATTTTAACTTGTAAATATTCATCATATTGTTGTAAGATCTCTCCTATTATACCTCTTATAGAGTGAGATTTTTGATATTTTATGAATATGCTAGTGACCTCATGTTCCTTGATGGAATCCCATAATTTTTGTAGGAGACAATGTTTGTGCCTATGTGGATTTGTAACCCATCTCTTTTACGTCTTGGTGTATGTGTTTTTTTTTTAATCTATTGCATTATTTTTACTTAAAATGTTCATGTGATTAGTGGAATGATAATGAAGTCATGCCTTATGTTATTCAAAATAATATATGGATAATCTTGAGAATGATAGGTAGAATGGAATCCATATTCAAGCATTTATATGTATTGTATCTTTTTAACAAATGGGTTAAAATAGAATGAGTAGATTAAGAAGTATATAAACATCTCTCTCTCATAATTATGTTTTGATAGAGGTGTGATTCATTGCATTATTATACTTAAATGAAAATATTTCATATACATCTCTCTCTCATAGTTATATGTGAAAATTATAATTTAGTTGTGGAATGCTTCTTCTTTTATATTAGATTATTTGAAAAATAAATATAAATATTATTAAGTTCAAGAGTACATACATTTATACTTATGTTAAATATAGAATATCATTTACAAAATAAATTGAATTAATATTCATTTTAGGTGTGCATGTATATGATTATGAGTTTGTCAATCATATCGTTGGATTTAAATATTAATTGTTTATAATAAGAAAATAAATCATTCATGATTGTAGTTGTTTAGATTCTATATATGTATATATATTTACATATACATATTATATTAACAAATGAATATATAGAGAAATGAGTAAAATTTTATACCATTGTATATTTATATAAAGAAATTCATGAAACAATGGACTATTTCATCTATAAAAATAAATAAATAAATAAATAAATACAAAATACAAATAAATAAATATTAGCATTCATATTCTAATGTTTAAATAAAATACTTGTTGTCCCAAATTCATTTATATAAGATAATAATATATACATTAAAATATTCTTCACTCTATTTAATTAAATAATTATAAAAATGAAGAGAATTAAAATATATGTATATATACAAACATAATGATATATATAAATTTAAATTTATATATATTAATATATATGTATGAAATATATAAAATACATTAAAAATATATATAAATTTAGTATAAATAATAATAATGAAAATGAAAAAAAAAAAGTGTGTGTGTGTGTGTGTATTTATTATAATAAAATATATAGATATGGGGAGGGGCAGCGGTTAGGCCGACCCCATGCCCCTGTTTGGAGCAATCAAGCATTAGCCGCGACCAGCATAGCCCACAGTCGACTATTGAAAAAAATAATAATAAAAAAATAATAATAATAATATACACATAAATATATATTATGATATAAATCATTTTTATTTACAATTAAGATATATATATTAGAGACTTTATATATATAAGGCTTAAAAGATTTTATTGAATATATGAGAAATTTTTATCCGAGATTTTTAAAAAAACAAAGAAAAGAATAGAAATATATTTATTTTAATAGGTGATATATATAATGAGTATATATATATAAGAAGTTCCCTTCATCTTTGACATTCCCTTCTTGAAGCTTCATTCGGTTTAAATTAGTTCAATTCTATGGCTCTCATTTATTCCTCCACTTGTAAATGGGACCACGTGCAGGGGGTAAAGTATTTTGATTTTTAAATTTAAATTTAAAGTTAATTAAATTTACTCTTGGTGGGTTACATGAAATTAATGTATTAGATTTAATTTATCTTTATATATTAATTATTTTTCTTAAATTTGTAAAAGTTAATAATTATGTATTCAAAAAAAAGTTGAAATATATTTCATTTAATTATTTTATTTAATTCTTAGTGGTAAATAATATTTAATTATTGACAGTAAATAATAATCTGTAAATGAAATTTGATAATTTTATTAACTTGAGTAATTTAAATGGAACAAATATGTTTTGATTTTTATGTTAAATTTTGAATTAATTATTAATCGACTAAGTTATTAATATCATTTTTAGATTTATTTACTTAGAACTATTTATTTTATTTGGATGAATACATCTTTGTAAGTTGAAATAATCATTCGTTGATTTTTATAAGGTGTCTTTTAATTATTTGGTTAGAAATGATAATTATTAAAGACTATTTAAATGTTTTATTAAAACACACTTAACGACACCTTAATAGTCAAATTAATATATCATAATGTAATTATTTTTTTTTTAAAGTAATGTAAAAAATATTGAAGTATTTGGAAATAGTGATTATTAATTGTTTAGCATATCATTTATGAAATCAAATTTTAATGTATAATTAATTTATCAGTTTAGTTAATGAAACCTTAGTAGTAAAGTGAAACTAGTTTGAGTAGTGACATATGGACTTAGCCTAGTTGTGCGAATAATTTAGTCTTAGTAGTTTAAAAAAATGTTAGTATTTTTATGGGTTATATCTAGGTAAAATTTTGGGTATTACAAAAATTGAATCTCTAAATGGTGTTCTCAAAGAAATAATTTACATGATACAATCTAAAGGTTTTGTAGTAAACAACCAAGAGCATAAGGTGCACAAACTTTAAAAATTATTTGATGGTTTTAAATAAGCCCCTAAATCATGGTATGATAAACTAGTTGAGCACCTCATGAACATGAATTTCAAATGTTTTGAGTTAGAAAATGCAACTCTTTTTTTCAAAACAATTATATTTTTAGTGGTGTATGTTGATGATCTTATCATCATAGAGAATATTGAAAGGTACATTACAACATTCAAATTAGAGCTAATAAAAAATAATTAAATGATTATTTTGGGTTATCTTCATTACTATTTGGGAATTGAAGTAATTTAAAAACAAATGTATATCTTCATCACTCAATAGAAGTACATTGGTGACATTTTAAGCAAGTTTAGAATGAAATATTGTAAGCCTCTGAGTACACCCATGGAACGAAATCTAAAATTAATATCAAAATATACAATAGATTTGGTGGATGTCAATAGATAAAAAAAACTCATTAGAAGTCTTATTTATATGACCATAACTAGAATAAATATATCCTTCATTGTTGATGTTATTTAAATATACATGCAACAACTTGGAATCAGCCAATAGGTAGTAGAAAAAAGAGTCCTTATAGATCTCAAAGCAACACATAAATTTGGGCTCAAATACTCTAGGGTAGAAGACTTCAAACTAGTTATATATTCATATTCTGACTATGCTGATGATTTTGATGATGGAAAATCCACTTCACGTTTTTTGATGAATCAAAGAATAATAATGATCAGTTATAAATCCAAAAATTAATCAGTTTCAGTAATCTATTCAGTAGAATCAAAGTATATGGCTACTTTAAAAGAGATTTTTTGGCTCAAAAGGGTTCTTTCAGATTTGTAGGAACAATATGTTTTATCAACACTTATCATGGTTAACAACACTTCTACAATGTAAATGACAAAGAATCTAGTATTTTATGATCAAAACAAGCATATCAATACCAAATTTCTTTTAATTTGAAACTATATGAAAGGTGACAATGCCAAGTTGCAACATTTTCCTACAATAGAGTAACCAATAGACATCCTTAAAAAATCATTTGGACAAGAAAAAAATTTAAAGTTTAAAAGAATGCTTGGTCTCAAATTGACCCATGTAAAATAAGGGGGATGTAATAATATTGTACATATTTTTCATTAGTCTTAGGTTTCATATGATACTTTTTGTCTTATTCTAATAAGTTTAACTATCTTTCTCGTAGGAATAGGAAAAGTCACTTGAGAATGTGAATTTAACAATGTTTCATTATATTTTTATAATGTAATGCTTCCTCATTTTAATTTAAATTGTGAAGATAAAAATTTTACCAAAAATTATAAATTGGCATTTTGTCCATAGTCTTTATATGGCTACTTTAAAAGAGATTTTTTGGCTCAAAAGGGTTCTTTCAGATTTGTAGGAACAATATGTTTTATCAACACTTATCATGGTTAACAACACTTCTACAATGTAAATGACAAAGAATCTAGTATTTTATGATCAAAACAAGCATATCAATACCAAATTTATTTTAATTTGAAACTATATGAAAGGTGACAATGCCAAGTTGCAACATTTTCCTACAATAGAGTAACCAATAGACATCCTTAAAAAATCATTTGGACAAGAAAAAAATTTAAAGTTTAAAAGAATGCTTGGTCTCAAAATGACCCATGTAAAATAAGGGGGAAGTAATAATATTGTACATATTTTTCATTAGTCTTAGGTGTCATATGATACTTTTTGTCTTATTCTAATAAGTTTAACTATCTTTCTCGTAGGAATAGGAAAAGTCACTTGAGAATGTGAATTTAACAATGTTTCATTATATTTTTATAATGTAATGCTTCCTCATTTTAATTTAAATTGTGAAGATAATTTTGGCTTGTACCAAAAATTATAAATTGGCATTTTGTCCATAGTCTTGCCTCACATGGGATTCAAATAAGAAAAAAATAGATAAACCTTCACAAATGAAATAAAAGCATAATTGTTTTTCCAAAATGGGATGAAATAAATTAAATATATTCAAAAATGAAATTGTAAATGATGCTTTCACAAAGGAAAACACCTTATTATAATAAGTTTAAAAATCATCAAGGTAGTAACATCATTACCTCCTATACCTACACCTAAATCAAATGGCCATCACAATGTTTTTGCCCATGAACTGATGTCTAACAATGAATATCATCATGGGTCCTCCCATGAATAAATACCTAATATTAATATTTATATAAGGTGAAATTATACCCAAAAAAACAATCATGGAACTTATCCCCTTCCCTGTCCCCCACTCTTAGCACATTAGCAGAGGCCTCTAGATATATAGCATAATTTTATGAGCCCAGTGTGCATTGCCACAAGCAGATAAATCTCATTATTTTCTTTCAATATCTTCCCAAATGATAAATACATATGATGACAAACAATATGGGGAAGAAAAACATAAAGGCAAAATAATCCATCAAATTGTCAAAATCATAGACACCATCCATCACACATTATAAATTGAAACAATAGAACATCATTTAATACATTAAGGAAAGAAGTCAAAAAGGGTGGTTGGATAAACTAATGACACCATAAAATACAATCTTATTTCCTCTACTCAACCACTTCATCTTTTACTCACAAAATAAACTATGTGAAATACATCAGTGCCCCTTTCACAATGTCGAACATTCTCCTTTATAATCTATCTCCTTCACTAGAAGTTTGATCATGTTATTAAATGAAACATGGATTTCATGTCCATTTTGATTCGTTTTTAATTTAAAACAATATTAGTTATTTTAATCAATATTGTTTCCATGTCTTTTCTATGGGTCATTGATATTAGCATGGGAGTAGTCCTTCAAGACTACCTTATCATTATGGTATTCCTGTCAGTATTTAAATACTAATAAAGTATTCCACACCACATTTGCATGATTTGAAGCATGCTTTAATCAGTATAATTATGCATAAATTTAATTACTATTACACCATGTTAAGCCCTACACCTCATAATCTCACAAGGATTCATGATATCTCACATATTTTCATAGGATGTCTTCACACCTTTATGATTCTTTGAATCAAATTGAAACACAATACAACATCCATGAATTTTGCATTGTTAGCGTAGTATTACTCCATTTGAATGTCTTACCTCTAGTTGATGATATCATAATTAAATTTACATGTTTGATGCTCCACTCAATTGGCACACCCAAATGTAATGAATGATACCAAGGATTTATTTATAGATTTAGATTCACACCAACCTCTACACCATCATTATAGCATACTAGCACTTCTCCTAGGAATTGCTTAGCAAGAATAATCATACAATGCCTCAATTCACAACACACCATAATTGTGAATCGAGGCATTATATATTACTAGTATACCATAATCATAGGCTATATATAACTTATAATTATAATAAATAAGTAAATATTATGCATACAGCACAATACCTCACATAATTTAAAGTTGTATGTAGCCTACAAATATCTATGGTAACTCATGGCACCTGTAGAGAATATTTTCACTCTTTCATGATTTTGTAACACCAAGGTGAATATTGTGAATTATTGTGCATTATTTTGCATCATGTGCATCAACATAGTATTACATTTCACTTATGCATCCTTTATGGCATCCTTTCATTCTTTTATAGTTTCAAGATGAATACCATGAAATACTCAGATTTTGTGCATGACCTGGCTTCATTTATGAAATCTCACATCATTCACACAATTATTTTTTACCCTTGCATGCTTCTAATTCACCTTTAAACATACCACACATCAGTTTGTGTGTGTGTGTGTGTGTGTGTGTGTTGTGTGTGTTTGTTTGTTTGTTTGTGTGTGTGTGTTTGTTTGTGTGTGTGTGTGTGTGTGTGTGTGTGTGTGTGTGTGTGTGTGTGTGTGTGTGTGTGTGTGTGTGTGTGTGTGTGTGTGTGTGTGTGTGTGTGTGTGTGTGTGTGTGTGTGTGTGTGTGTGTGTGTGTGTGTGTGTGTGTGTGTGTAAGTTGTGTGGTGTAAGGCATCCCTTCACTAGGATCCCTAATTGTGACTACAGCAAAAAGTAAAATGGGCATGTGAATTTAGTATTTAAGATTGAATGGTAGAAGATAATCTAAAGAGTAGAGCATAGAAAAAATATATGTTGTATTATATATTATAATATCATCCAAATGACATAACATCCTAGATATAATATATATATTCTTATACAATCTATTCTATTTATATAATTTCTCTTTCAACAACCTTGTCTAATATTTCACTAAAAGTCTTCATCTTTGAAATTTTTATTGGGTTTTATGGGAAATGTGTAATTTATGAAGGATTGTGTTTTAGCTCACCATATTTTTTTAAAAATTACACTCTTATCTTAGTATCATCCATATATGTCTTATACATTTTGGAAATAATTTTATTATCGAGCACTTAGAGGATTAGAATACCCATGTAATTGTGCACCTTGTCAACATAAATCTATGTATAACCGGTCAATGAGATAACATAAACAAACAATAATTATACATTTCACATAGGATTAGTTCTGATGTCATGTAGTTTAATAATGGGAAAATTCTTTCTTATGACCTCATTTAAAGTTCCAAGGAGGCCCATGAATTAGTAACTCCTTCAAATGTGGCATAATACTTATATTGATCATACTTGATGAATTTTGGATCCCAAATGGATACAATTATACATTATGGATCCATCCACTATGGGATGCATCCCAAACATAGAGATACAAAATCCACATGTATCCTAGCCCATATAAATATATGATTTCTCATTATTGTGAACTCAATATAGATGTTATATGCTTCTAGAATTCTTCACAGATTGTGTCATTCATCACTAAATGAATCTACTATGTTGTCACACCATTTATCCATTTTTTATTATATATATATAGAATAAAAAATGGATAGATGGTGTGACAACATAGTAGATTCATTTAGTGATGAATGACACAATCTGTGAAGAATTCTAGAAGCATATAACATCTATATTGAGTTCACAATAATGAAAAATCATTATATAGACAAATTAAGGTTGGAAAGAGGTAGCATGTCTAGATGTCTTAAATTTCCATATGGTGTCTCAACTCATTATTTGGAGAGTGCATTAGATAGGGACCCAATTAAAATTGAAGGAAAGTCAACCCAAAGAAGATAAATGAAGTTATCTTGGCTCCCAAAGCACACTATGAGTACCACACCAAGTAAATAGTGGACAAACATAGATATTTTGATGATGATTCCACTAAAATTGACCCTGTATTAGTATAAATGGTGGGAAAGGATAAGGATAACCACATCTGCCACATTTCATATGTATTAAATCCCATGAAATATAAGAATAAGGGAGAGCATAGAACACAACGAAAGTAGAAACAAGTAATGGACAAAGATCTAGTGTCAAACCCATGAAAGATGTTGAGGATAAATATGGGGTATCACCACTCCAAATCAATAATAATAAAGGAATGCACACTCAAAAACTATTGTTAGGGATACATAACATAAAAATCTCAAGTAAAGTGGTTGGAGAGGCACAAGGCAAGACATGTTAGGCTACTAAGGCAAAGGCCAAGGCCAAACTTGGGGATTGAGCACATGATGTTGGTACAATTAAATATTTAAAAATTATGTCGATGATGATGATGATGAATATAATGTGTTAGCTTCTAAATTGATCTTTCCATCCACCCCTCTAACAAATTCACCACCAAATAAACTTACTCCACTAAGCCTTGTGATAGAAATAGAAGAGCCTTAGAAGGTAACTCCATAAGTAAAGGATATATTCATACATGTAACCCCAAGAAGAGATTATATTATGGTAAAAAATATATTCATCATAGGACTAAATAGATGAGAATCCGCTAAGTTTCATGGTGTGTAACTATGGAGATGGAGATGACTCCCAAGGATCATCGACTGAAGATATTGTGCATGATGAGGATATAATAAAATAAAATGAGGTAAGTACTAAAAATTAGGAAGAAATTATGTTTAAAAATTAAATACATACATTGGATAAAGAATTTAGATTGGGAAATTAGAAGAATAGTGGCCAAGTAGGTGAAGATGAAGAGAAAAGGGAAGAAGAAAAAATAAGTGGGAATGAAATAGATCAAGGCAAGTGCAATGATGACAAGGATATAGAGGATCCTGGACAATATCAACATGATGAAATGAAGGATGGTGATGTGCATGAAAAAAAATAAGAATCATGAGATTTTCTACATCTCTTCCATGTTATATTCAATGAATAAATACTTGGAGAGTGAAGAAGAGAGTGTTTTCAGATGAGAAGATAAAATAAGAGAATGGGTTTAGAAATATATTTAAGAGGGTATTTTTTATTATGGAACCTAATACACAAAGAGAGTGCCACTTAATGAACCTCTAATACTTTTACTTCATTTTTGACACTCACTTAGATTATCCATGATTTGAAATGCCTATGGCTTGTGTACATATAGAAGCATTGTATACTATAGATGTGTTGTGACCAATAAACTTGATTTATTTTGATAAATAGAGACTTCCAAGATTCCATGTGAAAATTTGAGGAAATTAAGATAAGTTAATGAAAAATATTTTGTGAAGTTCTTGTCTAAAATTTTGGAGCCAAATAATGCATTTTAATAAAGCCTTAAACCCCTTGGTATTTGCAAGTTTGTATCAAATTCTCTTTTGAAATGGTTGCCTTACTCTAAATTTTCCATGAACCATGACAATCACCAAGGTTAATTTCTTAATATAATGACATGGATTATACTTATTTTTTTGTTGAAAAATATTACCTTTATGCAAAAAAGGTACTCCTATTTTAATGTTCTCTAGCAATCCCATAATTTTTCATATGCTCACAATGACATTCTTTTAATTTATTCTTGATTTTTTCATAAATATTTTTGATTTACTTAATTATTTATAGAGGGGGGGAGGGGGGAGGCCACCATATAGATTTAATGGGCCCTATATTGAGGGGTATTCACTACGCTCACCCTTTGAACCACCTATCACAAGGAACAATTGGAAAACTAAATCAAAGGTTTGTTCAAGACTCATGGAACACTCCCACCTTCATATGTATATGATAAGCTATATTATAGCTTCGTATGTATATTATAGGTATAAAAGTCCCCATGAAAGTGAGATAGCCAGATAGGATAGATAGGTGACCATACATTAGTATGGTGATTTAGAGTTGTATTTTAGCCATAGCCAGCCACCTCTCTCTCTCTTTATTTAGCTATATATATATATATATATATATATGGCCAAACTCGTGACTTAGACTGACTAATATGTGGTGTGGTTGACTATCTATAGACATAGAGGGGCTCTCTACCATATAGATAGAATATGATCTATGCTCAATGAAAATGTTGAATACTCTCAGAGCTTAGGTTAATTAGAACCCAACACTTGATGACCTATCATACCCATCACAATGCTCAGAGGTCTTCTTGTATATGTAAGAATGGTATAACATGGAAGCTCCAATGAATTAAAATAGGCCACATGTCATTATCATCCAATGCACAGAGGTCATAACCTCATCTGATCAAGTTATATTATGTGTCATTTACATTATCCCACACCCCAAAGAGTCATGTCATAACTATACCCTCCTAGAGGTCATAATTACACTGTGGAGCACTAAATCTTAAATAAATCTTAAAAATCAGAATACAATAGCAAGAACATCTAGTTTGAAAAAAAGTGATCAACTTGGAGCTAATGTGTATGTATGAAACTATGAAAACCATCACACTCAAGGATTAAATTTAAAAATTCACTGAAGCCTTTGACACAAAATTCAAACTCTAAGATATTACCATCAAATCTAGAAGAAGATTTTACACAATCCATCAACTTAAAACTTTGAATTGTTGATTAAGGTGTTTTGTCTTCTATTCATTAGCACACAGAGTGCAAGGCACTAATAATTAAAATGTTTGCATACTCTTATACATATGGGCACATTTAAAATTCAATGACACTATATTTACACTTGGGATAGTGACATATAAGCAATATAATAAAGTCTTCAAATAAGTATAATAAATGAAGTATATCCTAGACAACGTGGGCATTGATCAGTATGAGTTAATTTCTTGGAGGACCTAATTTCTATTTTAAGGCTAGGAATTCATAAATTAGTAGCAAAGGTAGAGAGATATTTCAAAATAATGGATGATGACATATGACAATATGGATACCCTGTAAGGTTGTGTAAAGGATAGTGATCATTGGGTTAACCATGAAAACATTAATTTCCATAATATTAGGACATTCAAATAAGGTGTCAGGGTTGAAATGTTACTACTAAATATATTTTATGGGGCCAATGATATAGTATATGTGAATAATTTATGTGTGACATGTTTAGTTTAGATATTTGATGAGAAACCAATCCTTATAGTAGGAGGCATCATTACTTACAATTTGGCCTTATAGGTTCTGAGAGTAAGGAAAGGGTAAAGATTTTACAAGATATCTTATCTAATATATGCTTGTTGTGCTACCGTGTCCTTCTAAAATCCTTGTTTTCCCTATTAGACACCTTTTGATCCTCTTATTCACTTGGTTTACTAAAAATTATATGTTAATCACTTTATAGTACATATTAGGGATATTTGTATGTATTTACACTCACTCATATATTTGGAAATCAATGAGAAAAGGATGCCTAAATTTTTTGAGGAGATGAAAGCATCATTCAATGAAATTGGGGCCTATTGGTACTACCAAGACTTCACTATGATTAAAATTTAATGTGTTCACATAGTTTCCCTTAAATTTCCATATTATATCTTAGATAAATTTGAAAAATATGAGAGTTTGTATCAACATTTTCATGGTGTTTTAGGCCATTTTAAGAGTAAGAGGAAGGAACCCTATCTCCATTTTCCCCTCAAAATTTCTCACAATGAATACAAGAGATTCCTTATTGCATAATCCATGTTGGTTCATAGGCCAATTTTAAATGCCTTTTAGTTCCATGAGAACATGTAGTGGGATATTTATGGGAAAATTGAGAAGCATGTATACATATTGAGAACAAGACTTAACCTCACATACAACCATGAATCTCATGATGATGATAAATTATACTTGAACCATTTGGATGACAATGATATGATTGTTAAGTTAATGGTTTCAAAATGGGAACCTTAGGAACAAGAAAGAAAATTATTAGAGGAGAAGCTTGGTGAAAACCTTCATTTGGATGAGATGCCAAGGACTAATCAAATGTTGAACAATATCATTCTAAAAGGTTTGAATCTATCTTCTCCATATTCACCATTAGGATTTGTTTCCAATTCACACATGGAATCCACTTAGGTAAGGGGATCATAGCGCACATCCCTTGTATCTATTGAGAGTGAAACTAACTCTTCTTGTAACTTGCATTTGATACAATCATCCATATTAGCTAATCTGCATACTCATACTTTTATTGTGCCTGTGTCTTATATGTTTACCACTCTAGTTAGGCCTATGCCTAAATTAAATTCATTGGAAACATTTGCATATATTATCTCTCTTATTTTTTAATCTTCCATTATTATATGTTTCCACTCCTCCTGACCATCTAAAATGTATGGGTTTACACAAGTTTATATGAGGCATGGTATAGTGGTACCTACCACCCAAAGTATTAAAATTGTAAGGACCACCACCTAAAACTATAGTTGAGTGCCTATTCATGTTTCATTTGTTTAAGTTATTGATCTAATGCATGAAAAGTCCTATAATTTGGTCTCCCTATCTCTACCATTACCACTCAGAGTGCTCCAATGGTGGGTCCTACCCCTTAAAAATTTAAACAAGTACCAAGTATGGTTTCTCTAGTGGATAAAACTTCACATGTTTCAATCCCCCTCAACTTTAATCTTAACAAGCTCATTTCTTCATTGATGGTGATGAGTAGTCTTCCAAAAAATCATTAGACCCTCTGTCTATATGACATAAGACTAATTTTATGCCTATATGACCCCCTTCATACCTTCCCCAATAGTTTAGAACACCATGGCCTCCACCATCTCCTTCCCTTCATCTTCCACATCCACTCCACCTCCTTTACACCCATTTCCACTTCATCCACATCACAAGATCCACCTTCAACTTTTGTTACTTCAAGTACACAAGGGTTATCTCCACAAGGAGTTTGGATAGATTTTTTCTAAATGGATAAGATGTAGAGGAAAAAAATGGTCTATTTTTTTCACTCTAACATATATCTAAAGTTTGAGAAGATAACTATGAAGCAAAAGAGGTTCATGACCTCTACATTCACATTAGATGGAAAGTATGTGTTATAGAAAACATAAGAGGATTTTTTTTTTACCTAATTATGAAGATAATAAATACTAGATAAGAGAAAATTATTGAGGACCCTATTTTTTTAGTGAGGGCCACCAATGAAATGAAAAAAACTAGTGGAAGAGATGAGAAGCCAACTAAGGAAAGTTGAGTCAAATGTGAAGACCACTTTTCCTACAAATTTGATTGGTAAGGTTAAAAGTTCCATGTCTAAATCATTTCACACATTGATATAGGTAACGAAGGCCTTATCTAAAGGTGTTATATTGTACAAAATCTACCATATTAACTATAACAAATGATAAAAATGGATAATAAATTGAGGAAGATGATTGTGGTCATAAAGAAGGGAACATTACCACATTTGAAGGTGATGGCATTTTTTGACCTAAATTTATATTAAATTTTTCTTGTGCACATAAGGACTTCCTTGGAGGATTGATTAAAATATATGAAGTCCACCTTAATACCCCTAGAGGAGAATAAAGGAAATATCTTGGCATATTTTAGGGAAGTTAATATAACCATAGTTTTTACATAAGAAGGCAAAGTCATCATTCTTGAATAATTTAGGGTGCATATGAATAGATTCAAGACATCCTTTATAAGAAAGGTTACCAAGGACAATAATGAGGAACATTAGGAAATTATTGATCAGTTACCTAGGCCATTGAAAGCATCAATATAGTTAGTGTTGTCAATGGAAACCTAAAGACTCCTTTTGAGAACCATGTCAATCTTAATGACATGTGGAGAAGTATGATTCTTCTCCAACATGTTAATATTCCCATACTTCACTGTGATGCAAAACTAATTTCCAAAGAGTTGAAGGAAAAATAAGGAAAAAATTAGTTGGGTGTAAGTGTTCCCCAATGGTTTCAAACATAATGGAGATGGCTCATGCCAAAGTGGTCCCAAATGGAAAACCAATTGTGATATTGGCCTTTAGCACATAATATTTTGTGATGATTTTTATTTTTTGAGAGCTATGAGTATTGTAATCATAACTCTATCACTATTTTTTAACAAACTATGTCTTTTTGATAATGGGTTTCAGCCCATGCTTACTATAAAAGAAATTATTGTAAACATTGTAAAGGAGGGATATTTTAATATAAAACAATGATAGCTTCAAAATTATTATTTAATGTTCATGATTTTTTTGATGTTTTTGCTTCCTTAAATTTCAATATTGATATAGTAGGTGCTTGGGATTTCATGGTTATGGTATGAATTATGAATGTTTTGTGTGGATTTATTCAGGTTGAGTAAGATATTAATCTGACTTTTTAATTTAGCTAAATCTATTAATCTAATCATTGTGGATGAATGTGTTGTTATTAGACATTGTCTATGGTAATTTATCATGTAAAAGTGATGTTATGGATATTATATTCATCAATAACATTTTATTAGACTCTTTTCCATTTATATTTTAGTTTGAGCATAGTTTGAGCTATAGAGATATAAATAAGTTATATTTGAATTCATAAAATAATTTATTCAAGAAAGAGTTTCTCAATAAAGTTTGGAGACCTTATTCTCTACCTTCTCTTTCTCTCCCCATTGTGTTTGTTTTATCTAATTATCATTTAGTATATTGGGTATCAATGTGAATATAAATTTTGGGGTAAGATTGGAAACATTTTAAGACAAAGTAGAGTTAAAATGTATGAATGATCTCCCTAATGTGGCAACCTCTATATCGTTCACTAAACTATTCCAATTACATTATGTAGGAGAGTCCAATATTATATTCCATGCCCATGAACTATCTCTGATAATCCTAAAATGAGAGGATTTGATACCATCACATTTTGTTGTGTGTATAAAATTAATATAAAAAATGGATAATATAATATTGTGCATCTAAACCCTAATAAAAAATAGATATAAGAATAAGAAGGGTGTGTATCGATAAGGATGCCTTTCGAAATGTCATGAAAAAATGTTATAAATGGTGCAATTTTAAAAAATATGAAATGAAAATCACCTTGGTAGAGTAAAAATTGGTGGTGATAGAACTGAAATTATTAAAGCTTTATGCAAAGATCATGCATGAGGATTCCCAATTAATGGATGGAGTTTAGCTAGAAGGTGTAATAGAGATTGATTGGCTAGGGTTGATGGTGGATATGTTTTTGTTAAATGGAAATGGCACCATAATTGAATAAATATAGTAACATGAAAAATATAAGGCACAAATGGGGTTTAATGAATGATTGAAAACTTGTGAAAAGTTATTATAAAGCTCTAAAAAAAATCAAAGCTCGTAGACCAAGTGTTTCAAAGGTTTATGCACTATGCCAACGTAATTAATATACTCATGATCAAAGAGGATATTAAACAAAAGGACTTGAAACAAAGGTGTTTCAAATAAAGGAAAGGGATAAAATACTCAAAGACGTCAATGAGATAAAAGAGCATATCAAGAAAAAACACAAAGAAATGAGAAAGATTTCAAAATTTTGTAATGTAAATCTATAGATGAAGAAACATCAATGTGTGAGGAATATGAGGATATGTCCTAGAGTTACAATAATTTAATAAAAAGGAAAAAGAATGTAGAAAAAAAACCTTTTCATTAAAAAATTTGTCTATGGAAATGTCAAACAAAGTTGTTGAAATCTAGGTCACACTTGAAAGATGGGTTATATTTGAATATGAGGTTAGAAAAACCAAGACATTTTTTTTAAATAATTCATGCATGTATGATATGTTTTTTAGGGATAAAAAACATAATTAGTATGGGGGTGAAGGTAGCCCATAATTTTGACAAAGTATAGAAGTGCAACCCTAATTTTGTTAACTAGTGATTGCATTGCATAAGAGGCTAATTATTTTGGAGAGAGTAGCATATGATAGATCTAAGCACCAAGATCATATGTACCAATTGATACCATAATTATGACCAAGTCCAATAGATCACCACCAGGCTCAAAGACATGTGAGGAAATTTTTATGCAGATGTACTAAGAAACCCTAAAGCACTCAAATCAGAAATACCAACCAACTAAAGTCTCACCTTACACTGAAGATAGCACTTTAGTTGAACCAAAACATAAGCATTGTGATGGATAAGGAGGTTATAAAAAACACAAAGTAAAACCTCAAGAGCACCTATTTAAGGGAGCTATAAAAGATAACTAGTATTCAATCAATGTTACATTTATGTCGATTTGAAACAACTTTAGAAAATCTAGGGAAACATGGCATGGATATAGGAAATTATTAGTAAATAATTTTTATGACATTATTTATTCCATTATTTATTTATAAATTTGTTGTGGTATTTAAGGAAGGAATAATTATTTAGTGTAATGGCAAGGTGGTGGCTTATTCCTATAAAATCCTACCTTGCATCTATGTTTAAGGTTATTGATAGTAACTGTTGGATTATTTGAGTATTTTTTTTACTTTTAAATTGATTCGTTGAATGGACATGTTTTTATGTATTGGGATATTTATATTCTATTATGTTTATTATGTATTGGATAATTTTTAATTAGATGCACTAAAAACACCATTAATGGGTGAATTTGTTACTTTGATCTTATATTATTGACTATTAATATTAATGATTGGATTTATCTATGAAATTCATATGTGATTCTTATTCATTACTTTATATGTCTAAGTGTTATTTTACTCTACTATCATCCTAGAAAACATTATAATTAAATATGTTAAGTTATCTTCTAAAACTAATCCAAATTCCAATGCACTTTGGCAGTGTCTCTCTGTGCCTTAGGTGGAGCAGACAAACTTGCTCACATGATAATATAGTGTTAGGTTAAGAACATTAGCATAAACACCCTATTTAACACATAGGGAAATAACTTGACACCCTTAATACTAATAATAACATTAATGGGAATTGAAAAATCAAGATACAATAAACTATTCCAAGGCTATCATAAAAATTACCACACATTTAACACAAACTGATCCGAGCAATATTTTAGGCGATGGTTTTACCCCAATTAGTGGCAGAACTTCCGGGAGCCATAACTTATGCATCATAGCTCCATTTTACTCCCCGTTTAAACCATTGGAAAGCTAAGAATGAGGAGAACATGGTAAAATAACATTTATATTTGATCAATGGATTTTTACCCCTAAAAACCCAATAGAAGTGCCCCAAATTTTAATTTTAGTAGTGCAGTCTAAAAATAGTAATAACTTGAATTTTGTATTGTTGTAAATCATGGAAGACAAACCACTTAATCTCCCTAGATATTTGTGACCTTCCACATCCTCTTCCCACCTTCAAAACATGTATAAATGAAGATGTAACCTGAAATGGAAATCAGACATCTCTTCTAAGAGATAAGCATATGTTTGGATCTGTAAATTTATTGAATAAGACATCTCTTCTCAGAGATAGCATTATTATTGTGTTGTTCATATGTCTTGAATTATATTTCAACCAAAGATTTTTATTTTTGGATCACAAATATAAAACATAAGTATGCCACAAAACAATACATAAGAACTCTATTTCTATATTTAAACCAAAAACTAGCTTAAACAAGGGTAGTGTAGTAGTTAGTTATTGCCATAATTACTGAAAAGTATTTAGTGTTGTTGTTATGTAAATAATATTACAAGGTGTGAAATATATTATAAGCTTTATGTTGAATATAGACTAAGGAAATGAGGGATCAAGTGAATTAGAATGGTAATTGACAATAAAGTTGTACAATTTGCTATTGAGTGATGTTTTCTAAAGTAATTGAAGTTGTGGCATATTTAATGCATAATTATTATTGCATTAGTAATAAATATATAAAATTGAACATGTATACTTGAGATAATCCATTAAATTTAAGTGAAAAAATGATTAATAGGAAATGTCAATGTTATAGTTACATTTCATTTCATAGGGACTAATAATAAAAAGGATGCATAAGATGTTTCCCAATAGTTAAATTTCTAGGTGTTAAATATTTTGGGGCCATTTTTAGATGTCAAACATTTAGAAAGATATTTGATATTCATCAATATCATCCCAGGGTATTTTATTCCATAATAATCTACCCCTAAACAATTATTTATTTAATTGATCATATTTCTTCTTCAAGTTTGAAGAATAAGAATATGATAATTATTTTGATTATAAAAATAAATTAGAATATGTACAAATGAATCACAATTAAATGTTTAATTGCAATGTGTTTAATTTTACAAATTTGCTTTTATATAATTACTATCATCTCATGCACACTTGTTAAATTATTGGTAAATTTATAGCCTAAACAAATTTTAGCCTTTGATGTTTATATCATGAATAATTGTGTCAAGAGTTTTGATATTCCTGACTTCTCTAACCTAGATATCATTATAAATGTTAAATTAGAAAGTAGAAATGAACATATTAATGCATATTTTTGTAGCAGATCATTTAATTTTCAATTGAAATCCATCTAAACCACTTATTTTGTTGGCCCCAAATTTTGGCTAAGTATTGTCCATTTTAGTGTAGGATTGACACGACACAAAAGGACCATGGCATGAAACGACCACGGAGTGGAAGAACCACGGCATGGAACTTGCTAGGTACATAAGCACTTTGGCATAGAATCTACAAGGCACAAGAGGATAATGGTGTGGAATGACTAGCACAAGAGGACCCAATCAAAGAAAAATTAGTCATGAGGAACCTAAGGACTTAAGACCTAGAACTAAAGCGGAAGACTAGGGGAGCATGTAGGAAGAGGGAGAAGTTAAAGGAATGATTCATATGGGAAACCTAGACCTTATTCATAGGAATTTTTACATCATGCCATAAGGAGAGGAACACATGGCAGTAAGGATCTAGCATAGAGTGTGGATATAGGGGGCACAAAGGCTTGGATCCTTAGGAGGAGAGTTTGTTGAATGCCATGTCTCCCAATATGTTGGGAGATTTTTGGATAATTACTCAAGTCATTAATAATTATAAACACTTGGTCAGGGATAAACAAGTATAAATACCCCTATTATAAGGGACGTGGGGATGATGAGAGATGAATGTATTGTTAATTTAGATGCCTAAGATGAATATAAGAAGTTGCATATTTTATCAAACTTCTTGTGTTCATGATGAATGATGTCATGTGAGTTACTTATCACAAATTATGGCACATGTTTTCTTTTATAAGAAGTAACTTTAAAATATAATGTTGCTAATCTGTGTAATTACGGTAGTAGAACTTAGAACTACAAGGATCGTAATAGTCTATTTTTACATTTATGGAATATCAAATTGAATACATGTTTGACATAAATAATATAAATTAGTATTATTATGCAATTAAAAAACCTATGGGAACTAGTCTTAATTTGTGTGCTTCGAGTGAAAGGGCCAGTGTGCTAGCACATTGGGCTAGACTTCAATGATGACATTATATTTACAATAGAAACCCAAACATTTTGGTTCTATTACTGGGACTTGTAGTATTTGTTCTCAGTCATGGAAAATGTTTGTGTGCATTACTCTTTAGAATATAGAACAATGGATTACTAGTGCTGAAGATAAATTTTCAGTTCCCTACCTTGAAATATGAGTTTCATCATGGCAATGGGTAGAGAAAAATATCTATAGCACATTGTATGAAACCTTCTTTTTTGAGATCCCAGTTCACTTACATGCTTGGCTCTTTGCATATGCTCAAGGATGGTCCCTAAACTTTAGGAGAAGACATCCTTGGACCCTAGAGAGATAAAGATCTTTAGTACAACTTGGAACCCCATGGACGTGAGCTATCAATATTTGGTGGTGAGGATTTTTGAACAGTTACATTCTAGAGTACACTTTAACCACCTATTCATGTCCTAAAGAAGCCAAGTTTAAGTTCCTCTAAGAACCACATGGCCATTACATTAGAATTTATGCCTTAGAAATAAATAATTTGTTTATCGATTTGGGACTTGAGACTATGCCAATGGAAGGCTAGAATATTTTGGTACATGAGCCACATAATTAGGAAGGAATTAGAAATGAATTGGTAAAAGATTGTGGGTTCAGAATGGTAGCCAATCAGTGAGCATTATGGAAGTGTAAGTATGATGAAGCTAGATAAAAGATTATGGGAGTTAGTGGCACAAAAAGGGATCAAGAAAACTTAGGAAGTGTTGTTAGGATCCATAGGGAAGTAGAGATAGGAAAAGATGACCCCATCACCTTTGAGCCATACCCAATGCCTCTAATATCATATAAAAGAGAAACACATTGGATGGTAGGAACCAAGTCTAAACCAACCAGGCTCCCCAACCACAATGTGTGCTCATGCTCTTGAATTAGATAAAGTACACATACGTAATTGGGACATAGATAGTGTGTAATTAGAGATTGAGTTAGTAAGGGATATTTAAACTCATCCATTTGACATACATATAGACTTAACACTTTCCTTCCCTCTTTAAAGAAATTTCATGACACAATTAGGGATGCCTAGAGGTCTTAGCCCTCAAAGTGGACAAAGTATAGACCCAAGTTTGGTTAATCACCTAGCTACCATGCCCCATATCATGAGCACTATAGTTGGAGGCACTAGAGGCAAACTAGGTGGTGGCATAAGAGAAAGTAGACTTGCTCCTCAAGGGATAGGATCTGGAGGTTCCCAACAACCACCAATCTAAGCACCTCAACCAAAAATGATATATTATGAAATGACACTTCATTTACTAGAATACTAAGGCAAGGAAAATGTAGCTAAGCACATCAAAAAATGTGAAATTATTTGGAGAGTGCATGACATCATCTCTTCTAAGCACAAGGCCATACAGTTTGAAACTAAAATTTTAGAGCATGCACAGAAATGGTATAGGAAGTTTGAACCTCAACAATAGGTGGTTAACTTTGATCAACTTAAATCAGCCTTCTTTTAGGAGTTTGACATTCTATAATTTGAGCAACAAAGCACAGTTGTGTTGAAGGACATAAAGTAAGGACTTACTAAAAGCATGTGAGAGTATGATGCAAGGTTCAAGATGTTTTTGTCTAAACTACATTTGAGATTAATGTTTCTCAACATGATTGATGGTTTTTGGGAGGATTGTTACTACCTTTTCAATGAACCTTATCTTAGAATACTTTCACTTACTCGTGTGAAGCTTTGAAAGCTACCCTTCATGTTAAAGAAGTTAGAAGTGTCGATACCAGTATCAACCCATTTATGGAAGCTCATATAGATTCAATGGCATCATAACTTGAGAATTTAATATCCAATATGTACATGATACATGCAATGGTGTTTGGTGCACTGACTACAAATCCAAAGGGCATACATAAAGCAACTACCCGCACAAGAGCATTCACCTTGTACTTAAATAGATGTGTGAAATTTGTCATGAAGAACATGATGTACACTCTTGCCCACTTCTGAAGTGAATAACTCACTCAAAGGTATCTTATTATTACAATATCTATGATGCCTATACTCATGACATTAATGATTGTCATTTGAATAGTGATATTCATGAAGCATGAGCGTGCATCACACGCCAAACCTCTATAGTAAAAAATTAGGACAATGGTGGTTACCATGGCTGAGATAGATGATAAATATGAGGAGGTGGTCACTTCCCACCTAGGGCATGTTAAAAATGTGGATCCCTAGACCACTATCATAGAGATTGTCTAGAATAACCTACATGTGCTTTCTATAAAAAGGACCACCAGTAGGAGGAGTTTCTTGACTTATACACAGCTATCACTAAGGAGAAAAATGAAAAGGTTAACAACATGATACAAGTTTAGAAACCACATTCATGCACACATTTAGGCACCCCAAATTTTCAATAGGTGAATATTATCACACATAGAAGATAGTCTCAATCCACCTCCAATCCTATTAAGAAAGTGAAATGTGAAGAACCACAAGCAAAAAAATATCCATATGTCCAGCAATAGAAAGATGTCCTCCAAGACATAATGTCATTAGTGTGAGAACTCCAAGGTGAGATCCAATTCCATAGAGATAGAGATGCAATGCAACATGTTGACATGTAGAAATCAATTGAGCCATAGAATGTGGTAAGTGATGACTTCCTATAACTGTGTAAGTACATGCTAGATGAGGACATTATCCCATAGCTGAGCATTTGGCTTAAAAATTAGGTGAAAGTACCAATTATGGTTCAAAATTAAGTCACCATGTAGACTTAGGATCATTACCTAAATCATGCTCGGTGATGATACACTCTTAGTCCCTCTATGTCTCTAGAAGATAGAGAGATACTAGTCAATATTGCCATAGATGGATGGGTAATCTGACACATCCTAATTGACACCAGTGTAGAAGTAAATGTCCTTACCAAATATGCTTGTATAAATATGTCCAGTCTAGTACAATAGCCTTCACCTCATGTCTTGTTTATGGTGAATAAGACTCACACACTACTCATCAGGGTCCTCAAGAATGTAATAGTTGACATACTTGGAGTACCCTTCAAGGTAGATTTTGAGGTCCTAGAACTAGCTGAAGATGATGATTACCCTACTCTATTGGGAAGACCTTAGCACTATGAGAATAATGCAAACTTAATTTTCAAGAAATGTTACATCAATTTTGAAAACACTGATCATCATATTGTTAATCCACTAGATCATACACAAGGACCCCCTTACATAGAGCCTGTCAATATTGTTGAAGATATAAACCACATATATAACATTACTATAAAGAATGATGAGTTAATAGATCCCACTCTAGATGGTATTTTTTGGTGGTCAAACAATCATTCTCTTCTTAACATTACAATTAATGCTTGTAATTGTTGGGCATATGGTGACTATGACCTTACTAAATGAGTGTGTGATACCATCAATATTCAAGAGAATATCCTACATCTATTTAATAAGCATCACAAGTTTACTCATCTTACCAGACTAGAAATGAGAGGACCATTGGTAGGCCCACTATTAGAAATTCTAGAAGAAGATCCATGGTTCTAAGGATAAATGGAGGTACATGACTTCATACAATGCCTTAAAGAATTTTATGACTTTAAAAGTGATTGAATGAGGTCATTAGTTCATCTTTTAGATGGAACCACTACAAGATGGTGGATAACCCATCATGAATGATTGTTTCACTAGGACCAAGTACACTTTGTCTTGCATCATTGATTCCACCACAACAATAAAGTGAGGGGATCAATCAATTACAGTGGCATATAAGCACCAAAACCTCACATCAAAGCCTATGAAATAATATGGAGAGATGAAGTGACATACTTACTAGAGTACTTATGGGTGCATGCATTCTATGGGAATCTACGCACATGGGCATAGGCATGGTATATTGATGAAGAATGACACATGAGAACCCATTTTTGGCATCTCTTTAAGGAAAACATGAAATCAGCCCTTTCTTATTCTTCTCTAAGAATGGATTTATGCCTCACCCTCCAAGCCATATGTAAAGCAATTGTTGGTAACCCAAGTCCCATTGAAGATCATCTAACAACTATCCATCATGACCCTAAAGAATACCTACACCTCTTTAATGAACCATTGACATAATTAGTTTATGTGCCAGCACTAATCTTTGATCATGACCGGTGTAAATAAATACATCTAGGCAAACAAAAGCTAGTGTTCCAGGTGGAAGAAGGTGAAGGATCCAAATCACATGACCCTTTGTCAACCCATTTGTATGTCCCTATGATCTATGGCATAAGATTTATTTAGGATATAGGTGTTTCTACAGACAATCCTATAATGGGCCCATTCATATTGTTTAGCATAATATCAACACAGAGCAAGAACCAAAGATGGCTATGGTAGGAAATTACTAGACTAAAGTGGAGATTTAAAAAATATTTGAGTTATTAAAGGAATATCAGGATGTCTTTCCAAGAAATTATAGTGAAATGAATGGAGTCCACCCATCTTTAATAAAGATGCATATCAAGTTGATTGATGGTGCTTGACCAATTAGAAAGTATCCATATATAATGAATCCTAATTTATGAGTGCACATCAAAGAGGAGATTGATATTATGCTACGTGCTGGAGTAATCACCCCCATCGATGAATCTAAATGGGTTAGTTGAATGGTGATTAGTATCAATAAATATGGATGCATTCATATTTGTGTAGCTATTGAATACTTAATGCATCATGTGTCATTGACCCTTTCCCAATGCCTTTCACAGAGGAAATCCTTGAAGGTATTGATAGATGTGAGATATATACCTTCACTACTGGCTTCTCAAGATACCATCAAGTAAAGATAGCTAAAGAGGACCAATTGAAGACAATTTTTGCCATAAAATGGGGATCCTTAACATATACTACCATGCCCTTCAGATTGAATAACACCCTAGTTGTGTTCTCATGCATATCTATTGAAGACTTTAAGGACTTCATCCATAATTTTCTTCAAGTTTATGGTTTAGTCAAGGACCATTTTTATAACCTAAGTCTTATGCTTGAGCATTATCGGGTCTTATAAATATCTTTAAACTTAAAGAAGTGCCTATTTTCTACACTATTTGGTGTGATACTAAGACATATTATATGTAAATAAGGACTTATGGTAGACTCAATGAACGTGTCTATTATTAATTACCTCCCAGTGCCCAAGACTTAGTGCAAGGTTCACACCTTTTTGGGCCATATTGGTTACTATAGAAAGTTCATCCATGGATATGCAAAGATTATTATGCCCCTGGAGAAATTTCTAAAACATAATAAATATTTCATATGGATGACTTCTTGTAAAGAATATTTTAAAACATTAAAAGATAAACTTGTCACCGCTCCTATTTTTTAATTTCTTGATTAGATAAAACCATTCCATGTCCATATCGATGCATCTATAAAGTCAATTGGTGCAATCCTTTCACAACTAGGTGAAGGAAACTTGGATCATCTAGTCTACTTTGCCAGTAGAAAGCTCACTCCAGTTGAAAGGAACTATACCACTATGGATCATAAAGAATTATCGATGGTCTATGCTCTGCAAAAATTCTGATAGTACTTATTAGCTACTCATTTTAATTTCTACACAGATCATGAGGCTTTAAAGTACCTTGTTAATAAAATTGTACTACATGGATGGATTTGTTGTTGGATAGTGTTGTTCCAAGAGTTAGAATTTTCCATCATGTTGAAACTTGGGAAAGCCAATTGTGGACCTGACCACTTATCCTAAATTGAGTCTAGAAAACTCTCACATGCCATGAAAGATGAGTTACTTGATGCTCAACTGTTTTGTGTCACCTGTGTGCCTAAAGAGCTTGAGGATATTTCTACTTTTTTGACTTCTAGTTCAGTGCTCGATTGTCTCACTCCTTAGGCCAAGAATAAACTTATGGTTTGTGCTAAACCATTTTAACTCATAGGAGGAGATATTTAAAAACTTGGTGATGATGAAATTCTGCAATGTTGTGTTATGCAACATGAGCATCCCAAAGTTCTTTGATAAGATCATGAAGGAATTTATAGAGAACACTATGCTAGAGAGGCTACTACATGATAGGTTCTATTAGCCAAATTATGGTCGCCTACTCTCTTTAAAGATGCTAAAATGTATGTTATCTAGTTTGATATATCTCAACATGTGGGAAAACCTAACCACATAGATGTTATGCCTTTAAACCAATACCTTCTCAAGAACCATTCAAGAAATGGGCCATTGATTTTGTTGGCCCTCTCACTTCTGCGAGATGAAAAAAATGTTCTCAGTACATTATCACCATAACTAACTATCTCACATGCTGGGTTGAAGCTAGCCCAACAAAAGATTGTAATACTACCATTACTATGAACTTCTTCTAGGAGAATATCATCACTAGGTTTGGATGCCCACTAAGATTTACTAATGATCATGGTACCCATTTCCTAAATTAAATAATTTTTATCTTGCTAAATGAGTTCATGATTGCACACCAACAAAATATTTTGTACCATCCTCAAGCCAATGGCACTACCAAAGCCTTCAAAAAAATCCTTAGAACTACTTTAATGAAGATTTATGATATTAGCCAAAATGATTGGGATGATAGGGTGTCTACGGTCCTATGGGCATACTGAACAACCTACAAGCACCTAAACAAAAGCACACCCTTCAATCTGGTGTATGGCAAGGAGGCAGTCCTACCAGTTGAGCTTTTGGTACCATCTCTACTTATAGAATGCATAGGATAATTGGATGAGGAAGCATCCTTGAAATCATGCTTAGATGATTTGTTACAACTTGAAGAAACTTGGTTCCTCACTCATTAGAGTCAGGATGTAGAAAAATGCAAACAAAATGCATGGCATGACCAATACTTAAAGCATAAAACTTTTGCTTTGGGTATAAGAGTCCTACTATATGACTCCAAGTTTTTGCACCATCTTAGGAAAATTTGGATTCATTGGAATGGTCCTTTCATCATTCATAAAATTCAACCTATTAGAGCATGTCAATTACAAAGGTTGGACAGGAAGTTCCTTCCTGGGCATTATAATGGAAGTTGACTCTAGTCGTATTTCACTTCTAAATAGTTGAAGTATTGTAATCAATAAGGCTTTTGCAATTAGATTAGGATTTCTTGTTTTTAATAAAAGAATTGCCTTCGTTGCGTGTAGATGTTTCTTAATGTGATTTTTGTTAATGTTTTGTTTTTTATTTTGTGGAGGACCATGACTCATTTTAGTGTGGGTTAGAAAGAACTCAAAAATATTAATTTGACTCAAGTGCACCAATTGCATAGGCACATGAATTATCTGGGCACACAAAGTTCTCAGGGCATAAAGAACCTAGGCATGCAAAGTATTAAGGGTGCATAAGTTATTTAAGGCACACGATCTACAAAGCCTAAGGATAGGGTGTTCCCATGATTAGTTTGAATTTTGAAAGATAGTTGTCTTCTACAACAAGGAAAGCATGGGACATAGCTATTATCTACTCTGAAGGAAGGCACGAGATAGGACATGTCATTAATTCAAAAAGATTAGTTATGGTAAGAAGGATGACAATGGTGTGATGTGATAATACCATTAAATGCATTAATTTCTAAAAGTAAGGATCTAAATGTGGTAGTCATTAAGGATATACATTAATGATATGAAGTGATGGGCAAAGGAAAGGTATTAATGATGGTGAAACCCCCCTTTTGAGCCTATAAATAGGCAAGATAAATTCTTTTTATGTTTTACCTTTACGATTATTTGGGATTAACAGAGCCAAAATAAGTAGAGCCAAGAAAAGTGAATCTAGAGCCAAGCAAAGTGAATTAATTTCCATAATAACCTACAAAGGTAATTATAAATTTGTGGACATGTATTACAATTTTGTTTATGTGAAAGAAACATAAGGATAGTGTCAAAAGTTATAGGTAACAGGTTGCAAAAGTCCACCATTAGAGAACATTCAATCTTGAAAATCCAAAGTAGTCAAATATAACCATGTATTCATTTGGGAACATTAGATGGCTACGCATCAACCTTCAGGCACCTTAGAGGGTGATGTGGCCTAAGAAAAAGTCCCAAAAGACTAAAACCACTATCGATGATACTGGAGAAAGAGAAGGTAAGTAAAGACATGGTTCTTATTAGTGAAGAGACCCTAGAAGAACAAGTTTAGCATGAAGAAGAAATAGAAACAAGCATGACATGAAAATTAAAGAAGGATCAATAGTCCCTAACAAAGAAGGCTCCATCATCCCCTCCCCTGCATCTATTAATTGAGGAAATGTAGTATCTAGAATCAGTGTTTCATGCGGATAATTAGGTCTCCAAGGTTTCCACTTACATAATCTTTGATTATAATCATCAGCAACCTATAAATAAGGTTGAAATCTAGAATGACTACTAGGTTGAGTGCTAGAACACTAAGAACCAAGTGGTGTTCAATATTAATATCTTCAACTAGCTAGATGTTGTAGGGTTATTCCAACTCTTCAATTGCCATAATTTGGAAAACCCATGGAGCCAGTTTAATTCCTTATCTCATGCATCCATGAGGACTACATTTACTTCATTGGGTGTAGTGTGAAGATCACATTTTAGAGAATCAACAAGGTCATGGGACTATATTGCTCAGGGTTGAGTGTGATTGATGACTTGGTAAATACTGAAGAGATCTAAAGGACCACCATGGTGCTCATGTACTAGAAACAAGACCATGCCATGCACATCAAGAACCTATAGGATCTAGCCCTTCAAATTATGGTGTAGATCATTATGACCAAGATCGATGGGACCAATCGATGGAAATAGCTTGACATAGCACACCTCCATATTTCCCACCAAGTCACTTAGGGACTAAAATACAATTGGGCTATATATTTTAGTCAGAAGATCATCGAGGATATGGAAAATACCCATTTGATGCCTAAGTACAAGTTACCTGGGGGGTATTCCTTCTCTTAATGGTTTTTGATGAAATCAGCATGCTAGATTATAACTCAAGAGTGTTGAAGTGGGTATACCCTCCCATACATAAGTCCCTTGATGAAAATTACAAGGCATTCACATACCCTTAGCAAATCAACCCCCTTATATAAAATCAAGATGAGGTACTATTTTGATGGGATGAAGGTGGCATTCAAGAATGAGTGGTGCATCCTGAAGGACTTGCCCCCTTTGGCTATGGTTTTCTATGAAATAACACTTCTCCCTTGCACACATCAGAATGAACCCTTCCAAAGAGATTTCTACGTGGTTGAAGTTACCATTTTCCTTCATGTGATACTCCTTAGCCTTCGTGAACCAGATATATGATGCTCAACACATTATCTTGAAATCTAAAATATTGATATGGATATTCATACTCTCTGAAAGATGTTCATTTATCTAGGCAAGAAGGCCAACTGGGAAAAGAGGGAGATGGATTTGATGGATATCAAGGTAAAGTAGATAATGGTGCATGAACAAGTGTATTGTTTGTTTTATATTTCATGGCCCCAAAAAGATCCCCAAGCTAGATACCCTAAGGAAAATCTCCCAAAATAACACCCATTGAAAAATAAGTGGCTAGACCTTGGTGTCAGCACAAGTGGACAATAGGCTCCACAAAAGTGATAGAAGATTACCTAGACCCCTCACCTGGGCCCCGCACCTCCAGCCCATCTCCACTTCACCATTACCTATCTCCACCTTGCCCCTCTCCATCTCTACCTCACTCTTCTCAATCTTCACCTCACCTTTCTCCATCTCCATCATGCCCTTATCCATCACAACCTTCTTCTCCCCAACTTTTTCCACCACCTATAGTCCCACCACCTCCACCTTCTCCCCCAAAGGTTAATCCACAACCATCTCCTCCAAAATAATCTACTTCAAGATATACCTAGTAGCATATAATCAAACAAGTTCCCCAATAGGACATCCCTGAAGTATAGGTTCATAGCTCAAAATTTGACTATGAAAAGGTTCCCTCACTAGCACAAGAGGACAAAGCCACCTCTGACAACTTGTTATTTAATTTTAAACCACACTATGGTGAAGAGGACAGTGAGGAAGAAGAGAGTGAAAGGGCCATTGGTATCACTTCCATGACTACTGATGAATATTCCACCCTAGATCATGACTCTAGTAAGGGGAAGGAACTAGATGGGTCCATGGAAGATCTTGGTAAAAAATCATCTACTGATCTACATGAGCGTTATCAGTTTGGCATCCCTGACAGGATGCTCTATCTATGGACATAATTTATTCCATGAGACACAACCTTAGAAATAAGGAAATAAGTGTCCATCCTCTTAGACATGTATAATGAGGAGCAAGAATTTGAGCTCCCTCCAAACAACCTCTCATTGGGACTAGATGTTCCTGTGCTGCCCAAGCCACTATGGATGGATCCTCAAAATATTTCCCCTCTTCTAAAAAGTGCCATATTTTAAAATATAGCCATGGAGATCATGCACTAGAACATTTTATCAGATTATGATGTGCACACTACTAAAAGTAAACATGCCCAAATTGTGGGTATGTATAATAAAGAGGTTGCAGATAAACAAGTACTTACCGAGGAAGTGGCCACTTTGAAGAAACAGATCCAAGAGACCATAGAGGCAAAAGTGAAATCTTTGAACCTCTATAAAATAATTTTGTAATAGGAACTGGTGTTGGTAGATGGATTTCCTCTTGACGGGGATGCCATAGGCAAATTAGAGACCTTGGTGAACCTTCTGTTGAAGTGATGCAAGGAGCATCCCATACTAAAAGATGAGGGACTAGCACTAGTAGAATAGTTCACCATGATATTAGAAGTATATAATCATGCCTTTAAAAGGGTTAGAAAGTTATCCCCATTTTATATGGGTTTTTTTACATTTATCATGCCTAAATGATATCTTGGAAACTTGGCTCCAAGCTGAAGAAGCCTAGAGGCAACAGATCATTGATGTTGCACTCTTAATAAAGGATTGTGTTGAGTGCAACAAGGCATTCAAGGATGTAGAGATGATGGAGGACATAATCAACACACATCATCAACATCTAAATGAAATTTTTGTATCCCTCTAAAGATAGGTTGACAAATAGGTCTCAATACTTGAAGAGTCTAAAAAGATGTTATTGCATCCCTACACAAACTGGTTAAGAAAGCCAATGATATATCCATCCAACCCAAGGAGATGAAGAAATTAAAAGGATCTGTAGAAGAAATAACTATCAAGGTACTCGATTCATTTCACATTGAGATAATGTTAATAAGGAGATAAAGTAGAGGGGACCCAAGTTTTTGATAGAGGCTGTTAGTATAACTTAATCTAGAGTAGACTAAGAGCTTAGTGTGGGGTGATGTTGGCCCTAGATTTTGGCTACATATTATCCATTTTGGTATGGGATTGGCATAATGCAGAAGGACCATGATGTGGAAGGACCATGGCATGGAACCTATTAGGCATAGAAGTATCATGGCATAGAATCTATAAGGTGTAAGAGGACAATGATGTGGAAGGACCAACACAAGAGGACCCAGTTAAAAAAAATAGTCATAAAGAACTCAAAGACTTAAGACCCAAAACTAAAGCAAAAGACTAGGGAAGCATGTGAAAAGTGAGAGCAGTTAAAGGAATGATTCATATGGGACACCCAGACCTTATTCATTGCACTGGCCCATAAGGAAAGGAACACATGGCAATAAGGATCTAGCATAGAGCATGGATATAGGGGATGCAAAGGCCCAGATCCTTAGGAGGAGAGTTTATTGAATGGCATGACAACTAATCTATTTGGAGTTTATTAGATAATTACTCAAGTCATTAATAATTATAAACACTTAATCAGGGATAAACAAGCATAAATACCCCTATTGTAAAAGATTGTGGGGATGATGTTGGATGAATGTATTGTTAATTTGGATGCCTAAGCTAAATGTAGGAAGTTACAGATTTTATCAAACTTATTGTGTTCATGATGATTGATGTCATGTGAGTTACTTAGCATGAATTATGGTGCAAAATTTATTTTATAATAAGTAACTTTGAAATTGTAATGTTGCTAATTTGTGTAATTATGGTAGTAGAACTTATAACTATAAGAATTGCAATAGTCTAGTTTTGCCTTTATGGAATATCTAATTGAATACATATTTAACATAAAGAATATAGCTAAGTATTATTGTGCAATAAAAACTTATGGGAAATGGTATTAAGTTTCACACTTTAGGGGAGTGCACAAGACCTTGGTCTTGCATGAAAGGGCCGACATACTAGCACATTAGGCTAGACTTCAACACTAACATTATATTTACAATAGAAACCCTAACATCTTTCATTGTATCAATGATGGTTTTTATAGTGTGACACACATTTATTTTTTAAATTTTAACATAGTGTCTTGTTAATATGAATCACATTGTCTCCATATTAAAATTTTCATAATAATATGTTGATTTCCAAGCATAAGAGAGATAACGTGTTGGTCTAATATTCAAACTTTTTATCCATTTCCATAGTGAAAAATTGAAAAAACAAATCTAAATATTAAGTTTAGATAGTTGTTCAAGTAACCAGACTAGTAAAAACCAATTTTTATACATTAAAAATATATTTAGCTATACCTAGATCATGTTACAATCTATTTCATCAAGTTGAATACATAACCCTTGTTATTATTGTTTGGTAAGATTATTTTTACACTTATCACATCACATTTATAACCTACTCATTAATTAAGATATGCTTCAACATTATAATACACATAAAATAAACATTTAGAATTCTAAATAACTTTTAGCCTTATGTGTCATGTACAACATTTAGAATAGTATAATAAAATAATGTAACTATGTCAAATCTATATTCAATTTCCTATTCCCAAAGTCATTTTCAATAAATGTCATTTTTTAACTTTTTGTTTTTAAAAAGTAGAAAAATATACTACAATAACATCAAAAAAATTATCATATCAATATTTTCTAATCAATGAAATACTAAATAAATAGTTTTTAGGCTTTTTATTGGACTCTTAAAATTAAATAAAAATATTAGAAACTTCAAGATTGGACAAAAATTCTTATTTTATATTAATTTTTTGACTAAGATTTATTGTTACAAGTGAAACTTATAATTTCTACTCAAACAATCTTTAAGACCAACAATTACTTTGTATACAAATCAAATATCATCACATGTCATAACACATTAAAATTTATACTCTTAAAGACATCTATCTTTATTAGTAATTGCACAATAGGATACTATTGGAATCACTTTACAATATTACTTTGCATTGGAAAATGTACAAATCAAATATTTTTCTACTTTTAAAAGTTTTTACATTGGTAAAACTATTTGTATTATATTTTGTAAAAAAATAATTTGAAAAAGACTATTTTTATAAATTTTTATTGGTTGATGTTAAATGATAAGATTATTTTACTAGAGAAATAACCCTATTTTCAATTTTAAAAAAGAATATTATTCTCATTATCCAATTGAATGCTAAAATTAAACTCCATTCATAGTCTAAAAATTTAATTCACAATTTTTAATAGCAAATGTATTTCAAGTGTAGGTATACCTCAGGGGCTTAACCATCATTTGGTCATCCACTAGTGGTAGTCCTAACAGTCTGTGAAAGGTTGGCCCTCTATCAATCCTCCAAAAGGGTCTTCTTGTCCAAAAGACATACATAAACCTGAGGATATTGAGCCTACAATGTTCCTTTATTTCTTGGGTGAGTCATAAAAAGTGTCCATGATAATCTTTGCTTGCCTAAGCTAACCTGATTGAGAAGGTCATTTTCTTGTAGGGCTTTGGGTCATGTTACATTTTATACTGTGGTTTGCACCATTTTCTATAGTGTTATTGTTTTTGCCCAGGGCCTAAGTTAGTGTTTTCATGTTGATCACCATGGGATTTGATCATGATTACAGATCCATTAAAGCATAATTAAATCTCTTCAAAGTGTGGCCTCCCACCAGCTTTGAGGTGTTTGACAGTTAACTTCTCATTGGACTAATGTATATATGCAACTACCACCATAAGTTTTATTGAAAATATATCTAATATTGTTTATGAAAAAATTATTAATATTGTGAATAAAATGTAGAAAATATCTTCAATTCGTGTGTTGAAAAACCAAGAAATTTGCACAAGCTTTGGCCAAATGGAAATAGATTAGAAAATCTAGAGGTATTGACTCAAACCTCCATTAACAAGACTAAAATCCATCACCCAAAAAAATTGACCATCCTAACAATACTATAATCTAAGATGGCCATATATCCAAGCCAATTACAAACATAAACAACAAAATAAATGGCCTATGACCACACCGTAACTTCAACCACCAAGAGTCTAGAAGATAATTATCAACATAACCAAATATGTGCAAACCGCTCATAAGAGAGATATAATCAAGTAGCTAACTCAGCCATGTTAATGCTTCCCTGCATCTGATGCAGCAAAAAAGACCTTAAGAAGATTATTTATGATCATTGTTGCAACAAAATCATTGTACCATAGTTGCTTCATCCTTAATGAGACCAGATGATTTCATGAACTCCAAAATGAAGGTAAGGTTCATGAGGTTATATTTAACCTTGGTACAGAGCCTCATCATCATCCCCAAAAACTAGGTTTAGTATTTCTTGTGGTTTGAATAAGATCATGAAAGTCTATTGTAATTTAGATTGGTTAAAATAATCAATTTTAATTTATAGTTTGTAAAACTATTGAAGGGTTTGAAACATGTTTCCACTAACTCCATGATATAGAATTAGGAAAAATAAAATTGTAAAGGTTGATTAGAATCAAAGCAGGTACATAAAGGCTTAAGGGTGATCCAAATGCCCTAGACCCCATATATGTTGAGAAAATAATTTATGTTGACATCTTTAGAACATCCCAAATAGATAGACATTGTTTGCATCTATTTAAGATGGCATGTTCATTAATAAAGTATAGCTAAATTTTTCATCGATGGAAGATAAACAACAAAAAATAAGCTTCAACAGCCTAGAACTAGAGTTGAAGCATCTCTTCTTCCATTTAATCATAGGAATAGGTGTTCAATTGCTCATGTAATCCTCAATTATAGAGTTGTAGGATGTATGAACAGACAAATTTTGAACATCTCTTCCCTTCAGTTGCACTTCTTTTTTTCTCAAAAAATGGTGTTTTCCTTCTTCTGGATTTGATTATATTTCCAAACACATTTCAATTCATTCTCTGGTTGAGGTACACTTGGAAGGGGTTAGATGCCAAGGTAACACCTATTGGCTTCATTTGGTGGGGGTGTAACATTTTCTTACCAAGTAGCTGAAATGGTCATTTGCCATGATTTTGACAAAAGGGTAGGTGGCTTGTTTAAAAAAAATGTTTATTTTCATTTTTTTGGTGTTAAGTTTTGAGGGCCATTACAGATAATGATGCTATTTTATTTAGGCAGGTGTGAGGTGGGAGGGGAGTTTGTGAAGATGTTATAAATGATATGTATTAATGGTTAGGAACCTTATTCTCCCGTCTTTATAATCAAGTGTTAATAATGTATACTAAAAGAGACATACATGATCCAGAACAATATATTTCATGCTGAATGTTAAAGGAAAAGAACCAATGTTTTAATAAGTAAAAATACACACATATAATTCTAAGCACGTCTTTCAAGACCCTAGGAGTAATATTTTGATTATAATCTACTAAGTAACTTATATACGATGGTGGCACTTTAACATTTTTTATAAAACATCTTTATGTTGGTCAGTCCTTTATTCTATTTTTTTTGTATTGATATTGATAACATTACAACCCAAATTATCAATCCATAAAATAGAGTAGTTAAGAATGTTATATCCACATGATTTATTTTATATAAGGGTTATACATGTCAGAGATGCTCATTAAGCACCTTTTCATTTATCAATCCTTAGGTTCATCAAGAAGAGATATGAGACAAATAATTTCTTATGACAAAAATGCCAATCAACACTTGACAAAAGAATTCTAATTGTTGTCATCTCTTAATCCATAATGAGACCCTACACAAACCAATAGTGGCCAATCACATGGCCACAATCACAACCTCTATATGCATTTGTCCTTCTGCTATATCATAAAAGGTCCAACTAAAGAGGATTTTTGTATGGCAAAATTTAGTTTGATTTTCAAAAACTCTATAGAAAGAACATATCAAACTAAGTGTTATTCATATAAATAAAATTTTAATAGTAAATAACTTAAATATTATTCATAGTAGCCATAGTGAAATAAAAAGTTGAGAAAAAGGCATCAAGCAAAAGGACAACCTAGGCCAACAAAAAAGATGCCAAGTAGTACTGCAAAGAGAAAAGTAGACCAAGCTAAGATAAAGGAACCACATAGTTGATAATCTCACCAACTAGAGATTTGAGAGGGAGAGACGTGTCATAGATACAGTAAATGATAATCATAGTAAATACATAGAATTTGATGGTTAAAATCAAAAGCATAAACAAAGCAACAAAAGGACCCACAAAGGCTTATGGTTATTAGTGTTGTGACTATGTTTTGCCTAGGGCTATTTTTGGAATCCCTTATAGTTTGCATTCAAGCTTGATCTATGGTAAAATTGAATCACTCTGTGATTTTGAATATTATTTACTTAGTCGGTCAAGCAGTTCGATTATGCGAGCAATTTATTACTTATTTGTTTAGTCCTTACATCAATTTTAGCTTTATGCCTTTGTTTTATATTTATTTATTCAGACTAATTAGATTAATATCTATTTGAAATGCTTTGGCTATTCTTTCGTAGTTCATCAACTTTCGATCAAATGACACGTGTCTAAAATCCATGGATTCCATGCTTGGCAGCTCTGTTGGTATTTGCCAAAATCTCGAGGTTTAGATTGTTTGAGATCATGACACCTACCTAGAACATGTTCAATTAGAGTTATTAGAAAGTAGAAATGAAAAACTAAATATTTGACAATCTTCAAGCCCCCATATGATGACAAGTGTGACCTTCATGTGGATTCTCGATTGATTGAGCTTCATTGAAATTGACTAAGAACTTGAATATTTGGTTGCCAACGATGAGGACATATTTCTCAATTGTGGTGAGTCAAACCTTGCTAGAAGATAATTCAAATGCAAAATTGCAAAGTCCTAACCAACGATAGTCATCCACATGGTGAGATCAGTTAAGCCCAAACTATGGAGCAAGTTCAAATAATGACTAAGTCTTGAGCACCCCCATGGGAAAAATGGCCAAAGACTATGCAAAGGAGCCTCTCAATGAGAAGGTGCAATGATGGGATGACATGTTGAAATTTTTGTTGAGTCTATAGTCAAAGTAGGGAGGATGGACTAAACATTGTCGAGACTGACGAGCCCTCAATTCAACATGATTATGCTACGTGGCATAATCCCATTGAATTTGGGCCATAGTCAAATAAAAATTCATGAAAAAGGCATAAAACAAAAGGTCAATATGCGCTGACAAAAAGAGTCTATGTGGCATTGCAAACAAAAAGGGTCTATAGACCAAACTAAGACAAAGGATCCACATGGAAAATAGTCTCACCAACTGGAACATGGCAAGTGACAAGATCACCAAAGTGGAGATCATAAGCTAGAATCTGATACAAAGACAGTGTTGAAGCTACAACAAACGACGACCATACTCTGTGCATAAAATTTGATGGTTAAAATCAAGAGCATAAAAAATGCAATAGAAGGACCCACAAAGGCTTATGAACAATTAGGCTACTAATATCATTATTTCTTTTGCAATAAGATTTGTTTCTATGAAGTATTAAAATTTAAATATGTACTTCAACTTGACTCTTTGTCAACATTTTTAGCTTTAGACAACAATCAAATCTGCAGTAAGGGATCAGGGTTGACCACCTCAAACAAACCATTACAAATACTTAGCCTAAGCCTTAACAATACTACTAAATATATTACCATAGCCAAAATATTTTTACAACTAGCAACATGTACTAAAGCCACTTTACAACTCTTGTTCATATTATAATCAATTTGTACATATGACTAGGTTACATCTTAATCTCTCACTATTTTAAATCACATCTTAATCTCTCCTTAGCATATATGGTTACAATTATAATGTGAAATATATATTTATCAATTTATAGATTATACAAAAGGACATAACTCATATCCATATGTATATATTAATACACAGTGTTATATAGTTGGGTAGGGTAAACCTTCTTGTTAATTTATATATAAAAATAAGGAAAACTAAGTTTTATCGAATACATATAAAAATAGTTATAGTGATTTTTTTTTCTTATATTAATAAAATACTCAAGATATTGATATCGTATGCAGACCAAAAACAATTAGTATAATAATACACATTAAGAGAAGATCCTCTTAACAATTAAAATTAAAACTTAAAAAATGTTAAAAATCTTACACATACATTGTACCCTAAATATTACCAACACAAAAACAAACAATATAGTGATACAACCACCCTTCAATTGATGTTGACATTTGTTGACATTTGTCACACTGGAAATTGAAAAAACTACAATGTTCTCCTCTCGGAGTAGAATTTATGTCAACCCCATCAACTCTTGAGATGAATGATCTCAAAATCCTCATAAACAAAATGATGGCTATTAAGATTATGGATAACTTCTTAAAGTACGCGTAGGTCTATCATCATTTTGCTCTCATTCGAGAGCATCTTGGCAAATAAACAAATGATTATTGTTTGTAGTGAATGTTAGAATTTTCAACAAATCAATCTTTTGAGGCCTATATCATTTTGCTTTTCTTCAAAGTTGCGGTCCCAAATATTTTTTAAAAGGGATTATCGCTAAGGAATCCGGGCCCACCCGCCGCCTCACCCTGTCCCCCCTGCCTTTTATGCTTGGCCCAAGTCTCCACGACACAAGCACCTCCTTGATATTAGCCGCCCATGTGATGTGCTACAATTATAAAAGGAGGTGATATAATACACGTAAAGAAAATGGGTACCTAAAAGTCTGGATTTTTTTTTTTTTTTTTTTCGAAAATTGCTCTATTAGGGTTTTATATGTTGGTCTTATATTTTTATGTTCACTTAAATTTTTATTGTATACTGTTAGTATGATGCTTTTTTAGATTTATGTTCATTAAATTCAATAATAATATTATTTAAAAGGTGGCTTAGGTCTATTTAAATGGTTTTTAATTAGTTGGTCATAATTAGTTTTTAGATGATGGGGAGAATGGTACCAAAACGAGTTCATAAATTTGATTTGGGAGTTTTAGATGAGATAATGATTATGTAAATCCTCTTCAGACTTTTGATGTTATTTAACTAGTTTATAGATAGGTATGAAAATTATTGCCTCATTTCTTATTATGTCAGTGGCAACCCCTCTAAGGATTTGTTTCAAAACTGGGTTAAACACCATTAAGAGTCCAATATGATTCAAATGAGCGGGATTCACAGCGTCACCATGGGGTTTTTTTGTTATTATTTAAGGAAACGTTGCATTTGCAAGCTTTGTTTGCTAAGTCTAGTTGTTGGTTCGTGCAAAATACCTTAATGATTTTTTTCATGCTGGACTCGAGACTTCAATGTCTCTGAGCAAATTTCCCTCAAGCTTTTGGTCGATCTTCTTGGTCTCTTGGTCCTTTTCACAAGGAAATAATGGGGCTAAGCACCACTCCATTTCAATAAAGAATTTTATTTTAACAAGCCAACAACATTTATTAAGCAACAATTTTGCAACATTAGGTATCCAAGAAGGGTAAGAGGATGGGCAGTTTGAACCTTCACATGGATGACTCTTCTTCATAAATATTGTCTCAAGGAATGTTCAAGGTCTCATAGACTCCTCATGAAAATTTTATATGTCATCTACTTGTCAGCAACTTAGTGATTTATATTTTATGTGTTTGCAAGAGGTTAGCAAGATTTTTTATGTAAACTTCTCTAAAATGTATTTGGTTACATGCCACACAATGCTTCACCTCACATAAGGATGGTAGTGGCAATGCAAGTATTTTGATTTCTCCAAAATTTTCTCCTTTGGTTGTTACTTTAGGATAAAATCCATCACATCAATTAATATAAGTCACTCATGATACTGATGGTCTTTATTTGGGTCTTATAAATGTCTATGCACCTAATGATGGCCCTGAAAGAGTGGAATTATGGTGATGGTTAGTTGATAATTTGCATTTGTCCAATTATCTCATTTGCAACAATATAGTAGAATCCATCAAGGATAAGTAAGGCACCCTTCTGATGTGTTGGTGCATTGAAGAATGTGAAGCTGGGTTTTATTTTAGAAACCATTATGACTTGTGAGACCCTCTCTATTGACGATAGTCACAATTTTTGGTTTCTATAATGGTCTAATTTGTGGGTTGGCTTTGATTGTGTTTTTAAAATACTTGACCATGTAATGCTCATTGAACAACACATGTTATCTTTTCATATTTATTATGGGAAATATATCATCATCTACCTAAAAATTGTTCTCTATGCCCATAGTCCCAATTCTTTCCTACTAGAATAGGGAGGTGGCCTATAAAAATCACCATGTATGCAATTATTTTTAAATATGTTTCTCCTCAACCATGAGGGTACCATCTAACTCATTACCAGAGTATAGAACTTGGTGTTATGTATGCCTTAAGTTTCTAGCTAGATCGAGTGTTTGAATGATGTCACCAATCATACCACCTCCTTTCTTAGGCACTATGGAGAGTAGGTGGCAAGAGTTAGAATAAGGGTCAACAATGGGTTGGATAAATAATTCCATACAGTTACTTCATAGCTTGAGTAAATCTTGTTAAATTCTTAGCTATAGGCTATGGCCACATGCAAGCTTAAACATAAAATCAAACTTGTGGAATGACATGCAACCATAGGTGCTCATATTCATGCCTATTTGCATTGGCTCAAAGTTGGCAATCATCCCTCCAAATAATTTTTCAAATCACTTCAAGAAAATAAAGCCAAAGAATAAATTAAAGATATAAAAAAATGTGCATAACCACCTCACTATTTTGTGTGAAATATCCTTTCAGGGCCACTATAAATAGTGTTCCAAGCCCATGAATATACAACTAAGTAGGCCTAAGCATTGTAGGGATGCTTAGATGTGGTTCCTCATAAACTAGACCCTTTGGCTTAAAGGATTTGTGATGCCTTAGTTACTTTTATTGAGATTTATGCAATAATATAGAACACGGCTAATGACAAGGCTTCAAGAGTGGATGGTTTCCCTTGTGAATTTTACTAGGTCACATGGTAATTTTTGGGTCTAGACTTACTTTAAGTTTGTCAAGAATCATTAACAATAAATATTTGGGGATGATTACAAAAAATTGAAAAATTATATTTATCCCTCAAGCTAGAGATCCAATGCTAATTAATCAAAGATTGATCACTTTGCTTAATGACTCTTACAAGATTATAGCCAAACCTTGGAAATTATCATACTCGAATAAAAAGGTTTCATCAATAGTTTTTATATTTTAAATAACATTATTGTAGTCTAAGAAGGTATGTAATGGGTTTGGGCCTCTTAATAATGGATCATATTTTTGAAACCTAATTTTTAGAATCTTACGACCACATTGAATGGCCCTTTATCCTCACCTTGCTGAAGTCTTTGAGGTTTGGAAAGTTATTTCTCTCGGATATGCAAACTCTTTTTTCTAATTCCTCAATTTTTACCACTAATGGTCATGTCAAAAATCTTTGGCTTCTTTTACTTTATCCTATAGCATTGCCCTCTTTCTCCAACTCTTTATGTTCTAGCGACCAAAGCTTTTGGATACCTTATTACTCACCAAGCATAATAATGGATTATTAGAAGAATTATGATTCCCAATAGGACTAATCAACTTATCAATGGCCACTTTATAGAGAACTCTTTTTATATGCTTGTAGAGCATGAGGATTATTTTAAAGAAGCATTATATTATCTCAATATTTTTTACAAGGCTTTGTGGTTCAATCTATAGCGGGCTAAAACTCAATGTTTTAGGTATAGAATGATTTATTTACTAGATCAGCTCATATACTTTCATTGGAAGTGGATCAGAAGAGGGGATAAATTCTAATTCTAAGGCATTTTATTTGCCTTTCATATTACCCCCTATGATTTATGGTAATACGTGTTTGAGATGGTTGGAAAGAAGATCGCCTATCAGATCAAAAAGCCTTTTTTATGAGCAGGAAAGTTTCAAGTTAGTACCAAATCATTTATACCACCCACATTTACTATTCTTCATATTAGGATCCCTTGAAGTCTTTTTATGATAAGTTATCTAAGTTATTTAGAGATTTCATTTGGTCTAATGCTAAGCAAACTAGAGATTTTCACAGATTGGCATAGGATGTTTGTTGCCTCCCTCAAGATAAAGGCGGTATAAGCATAATCGATATCTGCAAAAAAAACATTGGTTTCTGCACTAAATTGGTTGTTCATGCTATTTATGTTTCTAAAACCTAGAAAATATTGCTAAGGCATTGCATCTCCATAGGCTCTCCCTATGGAAAGAATTGTTATAAAATATAGGGTTTCATACCTTGCTTAGGTCCTCTACATCTATAAAAAATAGAGGGTCCTTTGTTGTAAAAAGCATATGGAAATTTTTTTAAGTTGTTAAGCCTTACCTTAAGTGGGTTGGATATGAGTTTATATATGGTCATTTTTTTAACAACTATAATTTATGGTGGTCCTTCATAATTTATAATAATTGCTCACTTGCTAAAACTCCAAGTATCAAAGCTCTTGGATTTTTTTAAAATGCATTTCCATGGTTAAAGATATTTTTTCTATTATGAATTGGATTCATTAGCCTGCCTTAAAAATGAAATACAAGATTTTAAATTTTGATATTCCTTCCATTATGCACATTTAGGAGCTAATGTCAAGATTAATGATACACAAACATGATTTATAACCTCTAGTTTCCTAGTGGAAAGACTAGGGGTGGAATTGTGATACCACTTTTAAGAATTACTCTTCAAGATATATTTTTAAAATTATGATCCCTTTCTCCGCAACTCTTTGCAAGTTAACCAACCAATGGAGTTTGAACACATGTCTTCAAATGTGGTTTGCTTGACTCAATTGGATATGGAATTACAAGATCGAGCCTAAGCTTACTCATTTTGTTTGGTATCTTGTTTATCAAGGTTTGTTGCTAGGACAAATACTTGAATGCATTAGGATTTCTATTCCAAAGTGACTTTTATGTTATATATCCAAGCTATTTAAACCTTATTCTAGACTTATTTGTAGGATTGATAAGCTTGGACATGGATTCATAGTTTAGTTCAATGTTTTCACCCAGAGCCCATGAAATAGAGAAAGCCTTGTTTGCATATATTACTAAGTGGACATCATATATAACATTTATGTGGAATTTTTTCAGAGCTATTATTCCTTTTTAGCTTTAAAATATAGGAATGTTGTGATTTTCAATAGTGAAAGTCTTTCTTAGTAATTTTTAAATAATAATGATAAATTAGTTGTTATATCATCTTCCTGTTTACAGATCCAAACAAAAAAAAAGGTTTCCCTTGAGTTTGAACATACTCAAAAACTTCTCAACCATTGGGGGAGTGTACCATGTACTATGAGAAAAGTTACTCCGAATTTACCATTGCAAGGGTCTCCTCCATTGGTGCCCAAATAGCAGCAAAGTTGCTCTCATAACTGCTTCTCTTCCCCTCCTTTATGAGGGATTGGAGTTCTCAGCTACACAAAAAGTCATATGTTGGGCCATCTCATTGGTCTTTGTCAGTGTAGAGTGATGATCAAATGGGTCTTATGATACCTTTGCCCCATGGGTGAGGCATTATGGTACCTTTGGCTCTTCTAAATATTACATAAGATAGATGAGTTGTCTTAGATCCTCCTTTGGGAGAGCCTTCTTCTTGGGCTCTTCCGCCTAATGATGATCTATGACCATTGCCTACCGATGTTGTTGCCTAGACATGACTTTCATAGTGTCTTAATTTTCTCTTATAATATTTTTATTATGCAATTGTATAGCCACATTTATCCAACATTTTTATCTTTTGGTGACTTTGTTATGTTATTTGTTGGCATGGATCTCAGGGCATGAATACTAATCGGCCATCTTTTATTTTAACCATATTTGCACCTTATATATATATATATATATATATATATATATATATATATATATATATATATATTCATTCTAGTAAAAAAGTAAGGAAAATGGAATTTCCCCGAACTAAATGCTAGTAGAGGGAGTCATGATAACTATAAAATGCTATTTTGGAAAATATTTTAAACTTTTGACACAAAAGTTTAGATATAAAGTATTATAATATAATTTATATGGGATACACCATTTTATTTGTAAATAATTTAGTTTAATTTAATTTATATGTTAATATCCAATAAAGGCTAAGATTGGATCAAGGGTAAAATGCAAAGAAGACAAGGGGAGTGCAATGACACACATCCTAAAGAATAAAAAAGAGAAAACTAAATATAAAAAGAGTCGCAAGGAAACACTAGTCAAACATAATAAAGTACCATAAAGAAAATAAAAAAGATCACACAACTTTATTTTTAAATAATTTAGTTTAATTTAATTTATATATTAATATCCAATAAAGGTCAAGATTGGCTTATGGGATTAAAAAGGGTAAAGTGCAAAGAAGACAAGGGGAATGCAATGGCACATCCTAAAGAATACACTAGCAGTTTCCCCAACAATCCAAGTAACGCTAAAAGGGATTGTTTATTAGGATATAGTTTGGTGAAATAACCTAGCACCTAATACAAAATACTAATGTTGAATCTCATGTCCTCATATAAGAGATATGGGAAGCTTTCTCTCATATTTACATATAGATATGCATATCAATATGCCTATATGAGAAATACCTATGCTATAAAGACAATGAGTTAAGGTCAGTTGTAGTAGTCCTCTTTCTTAACGTGGATACAAGTGTGTTGTGTGGACTTATATTTGGTCTATCACCTTATTAGTATAGGTTGATTTATGTTTCCTTCTTCCCTTTTCACCTCCAATTTATTATTCTAATATAGTGTGTGAGCTTAAGAGATAAATCAAGGGAACTAACCCTTTAACCTAGAGGATTACCTATGTTATAGGTAAACCATAGGCCTAAAGGTAATACCATGTTGTCCAAATGTGGAGAAGTCTAAACAACCTCATCCAAGGGTGAAATATTTGGCTACAATAGAACCCTTGGCATGATTATCTCAAATAATCAAAAAGACATTATGGCTAAGGGGTGATTACTGATTATATCTTGATTATACATTAATCATGGTTATGGGTACCAGGGTTTCACCCTTATGTTTTCCAAAATATGTCCTAAATAAGCTAGCTGAACAAGAGATTACATATCAACTCTAGTATAGTATCGATGAAGATATGAATAAGAAACACAAGAGCTTGTTCCATTTCTCTTATTTAATGATAGGTAGGATTTTTTACACCCATAGGAAATATTTTAGAGAGGTTGGCAGAATCATAAAACTATACTCATTAGTTTCATTACAACACCAAGATTGGAATCCCCATGGCCTCATTCAAAAGCATATCATAGGCCTGAGTATCCCTTACCAACATGATCCATACGAACATGATTTTATATTTTTGAGCACTGATAATGATGATGAAATCCTCTCTAGGGAAAAAATGTTTGGATTGAAAGAGGGTGTCTTAATGATAGTACAAAGGGATCCCTCCCTTACAATTCAAAAGGCACATGCCTAACTTCCACCTCTAAGTAGATGGTCTTCAACAAATTATTGGTCCTCTGGACCTTCACAGTAGACTATGGACCAAGGAGATCCATCCCAAATACCACCACCACATGTGTTTTAGCTTTTGTTGTATATGCTATAGGAAATATATGAGTTGTGGTTTCTTTTCTAGCATTATGTAGGACACATGCATGGTTAAAAAGAAACAGGCAAAAAAGATTTGGCTAAGTATCATTAATAAAAAAATAAATGTACTACACACTATTTCATGTTGAAAAATGTGTAATATATATAAAAATGATTAAGTATAAGAAACCAAAGGGTAGTAAATAAGATGGCAAAAAGTTTGTTTTTAAACCATGAGAAAAATTGGCACCAAATTAAAACAAGTAAGATCACTCTAAATCATGTTGGGAATTATGAAAGTAATGTAATAAAGTGGGAATCACGTAAAATAACAATGGTATAAAATACAATTCAATTATGTCAATCAATCATACTAAAGCATGTTGGGAAGTATAAAATAAAAGTAAAATTGGTCTTAAATTTATCACACTAATTCAAACTGAGAAGTATGAAAAATTCAAGAAATGGTTGGATTCTTACATGCAATCGGAAAAAAAGAAGATAAAAGTGAGAGAGTAATGAAGTAAACATAAAACATACTAAATCAAACTAATAATCATGTCAATGACATGTAACTTCATAATCAATCACATCTTATCTCATATTTGACACATGTAATTTTATGGTGACTTTAATTTATTGGAAAAAATTTGTGAGGAAGGCTAGTTCCTATCCATGGTCTTACACTACAACTCACAAAGGGAACACCAATGAGGTAGAACAATGGGAAAATTTGGTAAAAATGTATATTGGTAATAGGAAGTTGAAATTATGGTAATTTGTAAGGAATTCCAGGTCATATCCATGGTCTTACAATGCAACTCATAAATAGAATCCCTGGAAGAGTGATCAGTAAATAAAATAATATTTCTCAAGGGGAAATATTGGGGTTGTAGGGAGTGAAAGAAGGAATGTAAAAATCATAAATTATGCATCTTATGAGAATACCTTAGGAGACAAGAGGCATACTAAGGACATGAGAATACACTAAGTGACTAGTGACCATCAATGTACAAAGGAAACTTGTTCGCTATAGACATAAAGTTGTGTAGACAAATAAACATGCTAAAAAAATCAACTCATGAAGGTAAATTAGTATAATAAAATAAAAATGGACCTACCTTCCCATGATGCTTCCCCATTATTTAGGACCCCTTATAGATCCATCGATCTACTACAAATATTGGGTACTTACATGAGAAAGTAGGTAGCACTAAAAGATGTTTTTTATTCTCTTTTTCTAATCTACTAGCCTACTACACCCCAATGGACCTCGACTCTATCATGATGACAACTATGGAGTTTGATCTTTGACTATAAGAATGAGATGTGCTTTGAATCACATCTTTTAGTGTGATTGGACTTTTAAGAAATTTTTGAATGTTTTTGCCTTTTGTATCATTGCCTTTTATTAGATGATTTGGCTTTTGAATATTTTGATAGTTTTTTTTAATATTCCTCCTCCATATAGACTTCAAATGACCAATCATGAGAGATAGAGTGATACACACGAATGAGATTTAGGCTTAAGCTAAAAGAAGCTAAGTGACCAAAGACAAGACTAACTTGAACACTTAGGATTAAAAATGAACCGGCATGTTACCTCAAGTCTCAACCATGTATATGCTTAGCTTTCGAAAGGGAATAAAGGGAAGAAAGGAGATCCAAATTGGACCGGTAATAGGATATTATAATGAGATTAATTATTTTCTAACTGATCACATGGTAAAGAAAGAATGACTAAGGGAAACAAGGTTTGTATAACCAATTCATAATAACAATTATCTATGTATATATAGATAAGAAAGAAAATAATCATGAAAAGGAAAAATAAGCGTTTTAAGAAAGAAAATCAAGAAGAAAAAGAAATCAATGATAAAAAAGACATCCATAAGCAAACATAAATGATAGTATAAGCAGTATAAAGTGTGAAAATTAAAGTCACCATGTAAGATAAATGAGAATTTGACACAATGTCAAATGAGATAACAAAAATAGATAAAGATAAGATTGGAGAACATGTCCAATCCAACTGAAAGTGTAAGAACACCACGCATGTGCTCATAAGTACTGATAGATTTGCCCACACACATTATCCATAATATCTGATAAGTCTCTATGAAGTTAGATGTGAACTGTAGCTAATGTCTCATCTATCTTTAGTGAAAATTTGGGAAAATACTTCACATCTAATCTCCTCAATAGAAAAGGTATGAATGCTTGATGGATCATGCTAAGGAGGGATATCAAGAAAGGGATGCTCAGAAGAATGCATAAGAATGGAATCTATAGGTGATGAAGGGATCATCGATGGGGAAGGATCCACAGGTGAGGGACTCATAGGTGGAGAAGGATCCATAGGGGAGGGAAGGTCCACAGGTGAAAGGTTCATGGGTGGAGGAACAGAAGGTGAATAAGGGACCATAGGAAGAGATAGAACCATATGAGGTGGAAACATGGGAGAAAAAGGGGGAGCCTTCTTGTGGGAATGACCTATGGGAGAAATAGTAGAAGGTATGAGAATAGTTAAAATGTGATCTTTAAGATGTTGTTGAAGGATGCGATAATGATTGGTGTGATGGGTGCCACATTGGTGCCAAAGATAATAAACCTATCCATACTTAGGAATATAATCAATCAGTGCCTTTGGGGGAGGTATGGCCTTATCTAAGGACTGAAGGGTAGTAGGACATAAAGTGTCAATATATTATCATAGCTTGTGACAATGTGTGGATGGATGGTTATTTGTGTTATGGAAGCAACATATATGCCTATGAGTAGTCTTGGTAGAGGTACTCACAAGAGGAGGTGTAACAAAAATGGAATGAGTTTGGGAAGGCTCATCAGCCCATTTGGTGGGAAATGCAGCCATATATAGTAAAGGAAGCAAATCATCACCAAGAGAAGGTGACAGTGGTGAAGGGACTGAACTAGGCTCGATGAAAGGAGTGATAGGATTGGAAGTAGTAATAGACTTAGCTAAAGCACAATTAGGAATGGGATCTAAATTAGGCTCTATTAAGGGAGGGGTGGGGTCTATAAAAAGGTTGAAAGAGAGTTACACCAATCTTAAGGATAAATAGGCTATAGGGGTTATGGTACCTAGAAAAGTGATAGGGCCCAGTCATAGCATGATCCATAAACATACTCCTATAAGGTTCTTCAGAAACTGGAGGTGTCCACACCATTTTTACCCTATGATAAAGAGAAAAATTTTAAACTTATGAACTATATACGATGGAATATGGGAATATATACTAAAATACTAAAGCAAAGAGGAATGATAATGGATAATCTTAGCATCACAAGCTTGAATAAGACCTCCTAAGAATGGATCATTTAAGGTATAACCATTATCATAATCAGGTGTATGAAGATCAATGATGTAGGTAGGGATCACATTGTCATCTGATAAGGTGTGATGAATGGAATGTTGAGTCTTAGTTAAGACAATGGGGATGCCATCATCAAGAGGTTGACAAAAATAAGGTTGCAAAGAAGTGAGAAGCTAAGAGATGAGATGAGGTGAGAGATCAAAAGTTTTAATGTTGAGATCAATCTCATCAAGCTCATCATCATCAAAATCTAGAAGATTTGGAGGAATAATCCCAATGAGTTTAGCATTATCGTTGTAACCTCGAGTGGAATCGATGGGAAAGTTGAGTCATTAAGACTCATGAAATGGAACACTGGGTAAAGGTTCAAGAGTAGGAATCTTGAATATACATTGATCTTAGAATTATTCAAAATTATAAGGATTGGTGTCACCATGAATCTTATAGATGGCTCCATTGTGAGAGAATTTAATGCATTGGTAAGTATAATAAGCAACTGCTCTCATACGATGAAACCATAGCCTTCCAAGTAAAATGTTTTAAGATAGAGGATAGTTAAATATCATCACCTTCACATGAACAATGACAGGTGGGATGGTAATGGGAAGCCACACACAACCTAAAGGAGTCATTCACCTTCAATCATAGCCTTGACATGTGTTGCATGTCAATTTGAGATTGCATTCAGAATATCCAAGGGTTTTGATAAAATTAAGAGAGGCAACACAAGTGCCAGAACCCTCATCAATCAAAGCACACTTGACTTGGATATCACTAATTTAGACACTAGTGAATATAGGATGATCATCTATATGAATAAAAATATCATCGAGAATCATGGAAGTGATGGGAAACTTGAGGGAAAGATAAGTGGCCATTGTTTCATCAGCTTGGATGGACATCTCTTTGCATTGTTGCAATATGCTATTTTCAAATCTAGATAAGGTTTCTTCACATTCTTTTAGGGGAGGATGAGGGATGTTAATTTCAAACAAAAATTGCATAATATGGTTAAAATGACATGGAGAGGTCCTCATAATCTCAAGAAATAGGATTTGAGATTGGATATTAGTGAGTTCTGTGATAGGAACCCACTCATCATAACCCATAAAAATATTGTTAGAAAGAGGTGCATAGTGTTAAAGGAGGTCCTCAAAAAGAGGATATGAAGTACATTAGAATTTATATTGATAAGAGGTATAATGTTTAGAATAAGGTTATAAATTATGTTGAGAAGATGAAGTAAATGATGTAAATTAGTTTTGAAAAGTGCTAGTGGAAGTGTTGATAGAAGTTTGGGTGTCATTGGTGATAGGTAAAGAAGATACAGGGATTGTAGAAATAGAATGGGAAATATTATCCAAGGGATGAGTTGGAATTGGTTCATTGAAAATTTTAAGGTCATATTTCCCCAACTCATTTAAGTGAGTTAGAGAAGAATATTGGATAACACAAAATATGCAAGATAATGGAGGTGTGTAGATGGGTTGAGGATCAATGAAAGTAACCACACTTTGCATATTAGTCATATTAACCACATTCTCTTTTGTATTTGGTTTAATAAGGCTATTAATATTATTGGTGGAATGGTTGGTCTTGTCGTGGGTATCTTGGTGATTTGGAAGAGGGTCTTTACATATGGCCAAATGAGCATTAGCTTGATTCAAACCCTGAGATTTAGTATTTGTTTCATGGGATTTGAAAGTAATGTCATAAGATTGTTGGTGTTTTTGAATGATATAATCATGGTAAAAATTGGGATTGAGAAGAAAATCCATAGCCAAATTATAAAGCTAACTACATGTCTCATGAGAATGACCCCAACTAGTGTGAAACCAACAAAATTTATTGGGATCATACCAAGATTTCATGGGACGAGTGCCATCAAGTTCTCGTGGGAGAGGCCAAGGTAGACATTTTAGTAATTTAGTTGAGGATAAAGGTTTGTGAACATTAATGTTATTAGGTGAATATAAATGATGATTAGTGAAATGTTGAGAAGGGAGAGCTGGTTTCAAAGAGTGGTTAGGAACAATAGCTTGAATAGTGTGAATAGTGTCATAAGAGTCTGTGACACCATCATTGGTATCATGATGATTATTTTTCTTAATTAAGATATGAGTACTCATGGAAGGTTGGAATGGATAGAATTCATGCATAAGGAAATCTTGACATTTGACTTGGTCAATAGCCTCCTCAAAAGTATATGGAAAGAGAGTTTGAACTCTATATTGCAACTTGGGAAAGAGAGCATTGGTAAAGAGATAGAGAAGGTTATCATCGGCCATGTTATGTTCACATTTTTTGGACAATGGTTTCCACCTTTTAATAAAATCTTAAGCTATTTCATTTTCAAGTTTCTTATAATTAATAAAATGCGCTAAGGTATTCTCAGGAAGATCACTAGTTTGGAACTCTTGGACTAGAGCATTTAATAAATCTTCCAAACTAGTAATAGATTGATTTTTAAGTTGGTTGTACCAATCTAAAGCATCACCTGTGAAATTTTTGGCTAATAGCTTAGAAGTGGAAAAAGTGTTTAATTTGACCCAGTCTTTATATAGCTTTCCAAATGTTTTCAGATGAAGAGTGGTGTTAGGTGACCCATTGTAAGAAATGGTATGGGTGATACCTCCTATATCAATATTAATAATTTGAGATGTAAGAGGCTTATTTTGAAGATGTTTTATTGTCTTTTAACAAAATGAGATTGAGGGATAAAATTACCATGGGCATTCGGAAGAGGAGGTGGAGTGCAATTTTGATTATGTATGACCTATGGCATCTATTGAGGATGGATTTGAATATGGATAAGGTGATTGTGCATTTGAATCATTTGATTTGTATTATGAGCTTTAATAGTATTCATTTAATTAAGCATTGTAATAAGAGTTGATGGATTTGAATTGCATTGTTAGCATTATTTGAAGCATTAGAATTAGAAGTAGTGGCTTGGGTACCACTACGGGTGTTAATAGGAGCTTAAGAAGAGCTATTAGAATGTGAGGCACTAGTGGCAAAATTTACTTGTGTGGAAAAAGATGGATCAGTAAAGGGATGAGAAGAGGAAACACTAGAAGCATGTTTACCATGGGTATAAAATGATGCACTAGTGGAAGAGTTGACGAGATTGGGTCTTGGAAGAGGCCCACTAGATGTAGAACCTACCATGTTAGTGGAGATACTAGGCATGGAGGTAGAATAAGTGAAAGAAGAAGAAGTTAGAGAAGAAGTCATGGTATGAGAAGGGGTCAAAATAGAGGGAAGAGGATGAGAAGTAAAGAAACTAATATCCCCAAATTTGTGTGAGAATGTAGGAGAAGGTGAATGAGGCTCTTCAACTTGATCACTAATCATGAGATGGTAAATGGTAGAAGGATCATTTCCTCGATGTTGAGGAAATTCAGAGATAAAGAAGAGCATTTCATGGGTATACTCTAATTTTAAATGATCTTCAAGTGAGAAGAGAGGATTACGAAGTGAAGAGGAATGAGGATGGGTCCTATAATTTATTATGTGAGTGGCTATATGAACATTAATCTCATCTAGGAGAGGAGCCCTAATCTACTTGTGGGAGACCTTATGAGGGTTGGTAAAACCCATCATATTCATTGAATTCAACTCAGTGTTGTCTTCAAATAGGAATATCATGATGAAGTAGAAGGCCTAAAGAAATAAAAAAGTGATGCAAAATCAAGGAAATAAGAAGATGTAGATAAGAGTACAAAGTTGATTAGGTCAACCTAATATAGAAAATAGGGTCTAAAAATGAGAAATCAGGGATACAGATTTGACTAGGTCGACCTAGTTTTGTAACCTAGGTAGAAAATAGGTAGAAAAAGATACAGAGTTGATAGGGTCAACCTAGTGTTATATCTTGGGAAGGAGAAAATAGTACTAAGTTGACATGGTCAACCTAGTACTATAAGAAGGGAAAATAGATAGTCTGTAAGAGACTATGTCAAGAAAAATGATTGTGTACTAAAACAAGAAAAAAAATTAATGTACTTTTGAAAGTAAGAAGTGAGAAGAAACACACAATCAATTGGGTCAATGAGGATGATCTAATTGAGGCACACAAAACAAAACCTTACACCAACTCTAGCCAATGCAATTTTTTACAATACAACATTTAATTGAGCAAAGAGCAAAGCAGTCAACTTAGAAATTAAATGCTAAGTGGTCATCCTGAATGCTGTTAGATTATTAGATTATGATTTTAATTGTGATAGGAAGTTTGTTGTAAGTAAGGAACTAGAAAGTAATCTATGGATGGTTTTAGGACATTTAGGTTGTAAGGGATCTGTGTTAGCAATGGTACCAGATTGGTATTAGGGCCTACCCCCTCACTTCACACATCGCAATGATAAGGGTGTTAGGTGCTTTGCCAATATATACCATTTACCATATATTTATACTTGGCTAGAAAACCAAGTTGGCTTCCCCCTTAGTGATGAAATCCAAGTAGGTAGACCTTGGGTAGACAATTGTTTAAATGCATTTTAAGATTATGTGATTTGGTAGTGTGTGTAAGAAAATAGAAAATAGTGAAACTAAATGATATATTGAAAAACCCACCTAATTAAACTATGTGATCTATTCTAAGTATGCAAGCAACTAAAATTTAAAGTGTAAGGTAATTACTAATATATAAGTGTTAATTCCAATTGTGAAACATAATACAATGTCATTTCATATGCTAGTGTTTGCAGAGATTATAGAATAAAGTTGATAATGTCTCTACTATACTATTGAAACAAGGGTGTGTTAAATAAATACATCGATAGTGTTAACCTAGTAAAAAAGATAGAAGACAAAATATAGAATTAGGTCGACAAATTGGACCTAGTTTATTATATAGGGGTACTTTTAAAGACTACAAACTGTGAAAAATAGAACTGTAATGACTAATATAAATGAAAGAAAAAGAGAGAAAGGAACCTTGGTGGGTTGTAGGATATAGAGGAAAGTGAGATTAATATTTAAGTGCCTTAATCTTTACTTATAAATTCTGCCAATTTTGTCAACTGGGTCAACCTAGTTCTACAATTCCCTATTTGGTGAAGCCTATAAAGAATACTATGCCAGTAGTTCCAACCTAGTATGTTTTCTAAAATTTTGGAAGTGTACTGTGTCGATAGGGTTGACCTAGTACTCTGTCTAGAAGTCTGAAAGTGTACTATGCTGACAGAGTCAACCTAGGAGCTTGTACCTAATGAAAAACTTGCACAAACATAATAGAGTCATATTGATATGACTATGTGTTAAACCTACACACATAAGTTAGAGACTATACCGACACTGTCAACCCAGTATCACAAATATAAAAAAAATATAAAAAAAATGATAAAATAATGAAAAATATGAGATAAAACCTGCAAGAGTTAGATTCACATTGGGTTCATTAGAATGTATGCAATAAAAAATGCATCATGTCTATAAATCAATCCTAACTCAGAGAAGATAGATCATACTTACACTTTTGATTGGGGATACATTAATAATCAAGAACATGACCAATATGGGGATCTGCTAGACCCGATTAGGGGATCTCCTTATCATAATAAACCATGCTAGGGAGGGTTCTAAAGCCTCCATTCAAGCATAATCATGTAACAACCCTAACTAGGTCTTATGTTTTCATATCTCACTAAACTAATAAAAAGTAAAGCAAAGAAATATAATCTAGTGCTCACCAAAATTTGTGGCACAAAGTCGGGGTAATAAATAATAAAAGTAAACATGAATAAGAGACCTATAATCACATCAATGTATATGAAATCCTAATATATGGAAGAGAAGTACAAATGCATATCTATCTACTCTTACAAAGGAGGAACAAAGTTAGGAATACTTACCTTTCAAGATGAACCCACCAAGACTTAATATCTCCTTTGGCCAAGGTGCTTCATAAGAGGTTATTTTGGTATGTAAGGATGCCAAGGATGAATTAGCTCTAGGCTATACAACCTATCAATGCATCCAAAAGACTTATCCAAAAGACAAGATTCGTATCTCGAGAGAAAGTATGAAACCATAAGCTTGCTCCTCAAGTAGAATGGTGGATAAGTAGATGTATAATAGCTCTTAATTATTATTCTCTTTTTTAAATAATGGAGAAATAAACTCATATATATAGGTGGATTTAACCCTAATCCCTTCCAAAAGTTTTGACCAATAGGTTCAACCTAGTCGACCTTGTATAATTATGGACAAAAATTCACTAGGTCATGATCTAGGTCAGCCAAGAACTGACCTAGACCCTAAATGAATTTTACCCAAAATATTACAAGGTCGACCCAATTGACCTAGTATAGTGAATATTCAAAAGGGGCTTAAGGTTAGGAAAAAGGGGACAAAAGGTAGGAAATGACTAAGCAGTGTGAAATAGAGAATCACAAGCTTAAGGATATGGTTTTTAGGAGATACATGTGTAGATAATAAGTGTAAAAAGGGAAAACAATCATATGAAGCACCAATGGTTTGCCCACCCCTTTCCTAGTGTACCCCTTAAGGCGTGCACTCATAGAGATTGAGACTCGATGGGTTCTTGCAAGATAAAGAGCATTTGTAAGTGATAAAAATTTGAAAATATTATGTGTATACACATTGTATTTATTTATAATCAATCTAATGTAAAACATTGTATTATTGTACATGATAAAACAATAGATTATTTGATCTTATTGTATAATATTATTGCATAACTTTCAACAGTTGGCCGAGTTATTGTTTAGCAGATATACTTTATGTGATGGATGAAATTGTAATTCTGTTAAATGTGTTAAATTGATCATTATATAAATGAATCATAATTAGTTATTATGCAAGATGCATTTAGTTATAGATCAATTAACTTATCTAAATTAGGAATAATTTAGTTTGATTACTAATGTAAAGTTTAAAAAAAATTACTGATATTCAAGTTAAACCCAGTGGGTTTCTAACAAAGATACTAATCTAACTTTTTTATTTAGCTAAATCTATTAATCTAATCATTGTAGATAAATGTGTTGTTACTAAATTTTTTCTATGGTGATTTATCATGCAAAAGTGATGTTATGGAGACTATATTCATTAGTACCATTTTATTAGACTCTTTTCCATATATATTTTAGTTTAAGCATAGGTTGAGCTATACGGATATAAATAAGTTGTAGTTGAATTCATAATATAATTTATTCAAGAAAGAGTGTCTCAATAAAGTTTGGAAACCTTCTTATATACCTTCTCTTTCTCTCCCTTTTGTTTTTGTTTTATTTGATTCTCATTTAGTATTTTGGGTATCAATTTGAAAATCCATTTTGGGGTAAGATTGGAAACATTTTAAGATAAAGCATATTTTAAATGTATGAATCATTTCCCTAATATGGCAATCTCTATATCATTCACTAAACTATTCCATCTAGACTATGTAGGAGAGTCCAATACTATAGCTCGTGCCCATGAATTATCTCTAATAATCATAAAATGAGAGGGTTTGATACCATCACATTTTATTATGTGTATAAAATTCACATCAACAAGATGGAGAATATAATATTGTGCATCTAAACCCTAATAAAATGATAGAAGAACAAGAAGGGTGTGCATTGTTAAGGATGCTTTCGAAACTGTCATGGAAAAATGTTATAAATGGTGAAATTACAAATAATATGAGGAAATTATTAGAAGAGAACAACTTGAAATGCACCTTGGCAGAGTAGAAATTGGTGGTGATATAAATGAAAGTATTAAATATTTGTACGAAGATCACGCATGAGGATTCCTAATTAATAGATGGAGTTTAACTATGAGGTATAAAGGAGAGTGATCAACTAGGGTTGATGGTGGATATGTTGTTGTTAAAGGTAAAAGTCACCATCATTGAAGAACTAGAGTAGCATGAAAAATACAAGGCACAAATGGGGTTTAATGAATGATTTAAAACTTGTGAAACATTGTTATAAAGATATAAGAAAAATCAAAGTTTGTAGACCAAGTGTTTAAAAAATTTCCGCATTAGATCAAAAAATTTAATACACTCATGATCAAAGAGGATATCAAACAAAAAGACTTGAAACAAAGGTATTTCAAATAAAGGAAAGGGTTGAAAGAGATTAAATCCTCAAAGACATCGATGAGATAAAAGAGCATATCAAGAAAAAACATAATGAAATATAAATGAATTCAAAATTTTGTAATGAAAAGTTAAAGATGAAGAAACATCAGTGTGTAAGGCATATGAAGGATATGTCTTAGAGTAACAAGAAGTTAATAAAAAGGAAAAAGAGAGTAGAAATAAAATCTCTGCACTAAAAATTTTGTCTATGGAAATGTCAAACAAAGTTGTTGAAATTTAGGTCACACTTGAAAGATGGGGTATATTGGAAGTTGAGGTTCAAAAAACTGGGACATTTTTTTTTAAATAAGTCATGCATGCATGATATGTTTTTTAGGGATAAAAAACATAATTAGTGTGGGGGTGATGGTAGCCCATAATTTTGACAAAGTATAGAAGTGCAACCCTAATTTTTTAACTAGTGATCACATGGCATAAGAGGAGAATTATTTTGGAGAGGGTACATGTAATGGAGCTAAGCACCAAGATTGTATCTAAAAATTGATACCATAATTATAACCAAGTCCAATAGAGAACCACCAAGCTCAAAGACACGTGAGGAACATTTTGTGCAAATGTACCAAGAAACCCTAGAGCACTCGAATCGAAAGGACCAACCAACTAAAGTCTCACCATGCACTGAATATAACACTGTGGTTAACACAAAACATAAAATTTAATGATTGAGAAGGAGGTTATAAAAAAGAAAATGTAAAAATATAAGAGCACCTATTTAAGGGAGATGGAAAAGAGAACTAGTATTCAAGCAATGTGACATTTATGAAAATCATTGATTTGAAACAACTTTAAAAAATATATGGAAACATGGCATGGATATAAGAAATTATTAGTAAATAATTTTTATGACATAGTTTATTCCATGATTTATTTATAAATTTGTTGTGCTCTTTAAGGAGGGCAAAAATATTCAGTGTAATGACAAGGAATAAGCGGTCGCTTATTCCTATAAAATCTTACCTTGCATCCACGTTTAAGGTTGTTGATAATAATTGTTGGATTTTTTGAGTATTTTGTTGCTTTTAAATTGATTTATTGAGTAGACATGTTGTTATGTATTGAGATATTTATATTCTATTAAGTTTCTTATGTATTAGATAATTGTTAATGAGATGCATCAAAAACACCATTAATAGGTGAATTTGTTACTTTGATCTATTATTATTGACTATTAATATTAATGATTGGATTTATCTATTAAATTCATATGTGATTCTTATTCATTACATTATATGTCTAAGTGTTGTTTTACTCTACCATCATCCTAGAAAACATCAAAATTAAATATACTAATTTATCTTCTACAACTAACCCAAATTCCAATGTACTTTGGTAGTCTCTCTTTGTGCCTCAGGTGGAGCACACAAATCTGCTTATATGATAAGATAGTGTAGTGATTGTCAATTGTTAGGGTAAGAACATTAGCATAAACACCCTATTTGGTACATAGGAAAATATCCTGACACCCTTAGTACTAATAACAACATTAATGACAGTTGAAAAAGAATGATATAATAAATTATTCTAACCTTAGCATAAAAATTATCACACATTTAGCACAAAGCTACAACATAAATATGCCACAAAACAATACATAGAGCTCTATTTTTATATTTAAACCATAAACTAGCTTAAACAAGGGTCGCGTAGTAGCTAGTTCATGCCATAATTAGTGAAAAGTATTTAGGGTTGTTGTTATGTAAATAAGATTACAATGTATACAATATATTATCAGCTTTGTGTTGAATATAGAATAAGGGAAATGAGGGATCAAGGCATAATATGGTGACAAGTGAATTAGAATGAGAATTGACAATAAAGTTCTACAATTTATTATTGAGTGATATTTTTTGAAGTAATTAAAGTTGTGGTATATTTAATGCATAAGTATTGTTGTATTAGTACTAAATATATGATATTCAACATGTAGACTTGAGCTAATTTGTTAAATGTAAGCAAAAAAATTATTAATAGGAAATGTCAATGTTATAGTTGTATTTCATTTCACATGGACTAATAATAAAAAGGATGCATAAGATGTTTCCCAATAGTTAAATTTCTAAGAGTTAAAGATTATGGGGCCATTTTTAGATGTTGAACATTTGGAGAGAAATTTGATATTCATCAACATCATCCTAGGGTATTTTCTTCCACAATACTCTGCCCCTAAGCGATTGTTTCTTTAATTGATCATATTTTTTCTTCAAGTTTGAAGAATAAGAATATGATAATTATTTTGATTATAAAAATAAATTAAAATCTATATAAATGATGCACAATTAAATGTTTAATTATAACGTGTTTAATTTTACAAATTTATTTTTATATAACTACTCTCATCTATTGCACACTTGTTAAACTATTTCTAAAGCTATAACCTAAACAAATTCTAGCCTTGGATGCTTACATCATGAACAAGATTGTCAAGAGTTTTAATATCCCCGACTTCTCTAACATAGATATCATTATAAATGTTGAATTGGAAAGTAGAAATGAACATAATCATGCATATTTTTGTCGTGGGTCATTTAATTTTCAATTGAAATCCATCTAAACTATGTCTTTCATTGTATCAAGGATGGTGTCTATGATATGACACATGTTTATTTTTTAAAGTTCAACATAGTGTCTCGTTAATGTGAATTATATTGTCTCCATATTAAAAAAGTCATAATAATAAGTTGATTTCTTAACATAAGAGAGTTAACGTGTTGGTCTAATATTCAAACTTGTTATCCATTTTCATAGTGAAAATTTGAAAAAAAACAAATCTAATTATTAAATTTAGATAGTTGTCTAGTTAGCCGGACTAATTAAAACCAACTTTTATACATTAAAAATATATTAAGTTTAGTTATCCTTGGATCATGTTGCAATCTATTTCATCAAGTCGAATACATGACCCTTGTTATTATTGTGTTGGTGAGATTATTTTTACACTCATCACATCACATTTATAACCTGTTCATTAATTAAAATATGATTCAACATTATAATACACATAAAATAAACATTTCAATTCAAATAACTTTTAGCCTTATGTGTCATGTACAAAATTTTAGAATAGTTTAATAAAATAATGTAAATGTGTCAAATCTACGTTCAATTTCCCATTCTCAAAATCATTTTCAATATATATCATTTTTTAACTTTTTATTTTTAAAAAATAAAAAAATATATTGCAATAACATCAAAAAATTATCATATCGAAATTTTTAAATCAATAAAATATTAAATAAATGGTTTAAATTTTATTTTTTTGAAATCTTAAAAATTATCAAAATTAAATAAAAATATTAGAAACTTTAAAATTAGGAAAAAAAAAAATCTTATTTTATATTAATTTGTTGACTAAAATTTATTATTACAAATCTCTCAAACAAAATCGCCATAAACAAAATGATGGCTATTAAGATTAAGAAAATTTTCTAAGGCCCTCATTATGTATGAATTTTTAAAGTACACGTAGGTCTATCATCATTTTGCTCTCATTCGAAACCATCTTGGCAAATAAACAAATGATTAGTGTTTGTAGCGAATGTTAGAATTTTCAAGAAATCAATCTTTTGAGGCCCAAATATTTTTTATGCTTAGCGAGTCTCCACGACACAAAAGCACCTCCTTGATATTAGCCGCATATGTGATGGATTCAATGATAAAAGGAGATGATATAATACACGTAAACAAAATGGTTATCTAAAAGTTGGATATATTTTTTTTTTTGAAAATTGATCTATTAGGGTTTCGTATGTTGGTCTTACATTTTTTTTTAAATGTTTGTTAAATTTTTATTGTATATTGTTATTATAATATTTTTTTAGATTTAATGTGATATTAATATTATTTAAAAGGTGGTTTAGGTTTATTTAAATAGTTTTCAATTAGTTAATTGTAACTATTTTTTAGATGATGGAGAGAATGGTACACAGAGAATAAATTAAAGATATAAAAATATGCATAATCGTCTCATTATTTTATGTGAAATATCTTTTCAGGGCCACTATAAATAGTGTTCCAAGCCCAGGAAGATATGACTAACTGGGCCTAAGATTTGCAAAGATGTTTAGATGTGGTTCCTCGTAAACTAAACCCTTTGTCTCAAAGGATTTATGATACCCTACTTATTTTTGATGAGATTTATGTGACAGTATAGAACATGGCCAATGATAAGGATCCAAGAGTGGATGGTTTCCCTTGTGAATTTATAAGGTCACATGGAGTTTTTTGGGTCTAGACTTGCTTCAAATTTATTAGGAAACGTTAACAATAAATATTTAGGGATGATTACAAAAAAATGCAAAATTAAATTCATCCCTCAAGCTAGAGATCCAAAGCTAATTAATCAAAGACCGATCACTTTGCTTAATGACTCGTATATACCCAAAAGCTTGTAAATAATCATACTAGAATAAAAAGGTTTCATCAATAATTTTATATTCTAGATAACATTATTGCAGTTTAGGAAGGTATGTAATGGAGCTAGGCCTCTCAATAATGGATCATATTTTTGAAACCTAATTTTTAAAATCTTATAATAACATTGAATGGCCCTTTATCCTTGCCATGCTAAAGGCTTTAAGGTTTAGAAAATTATTTCTCTCGGCTATGAAAACTCTCTTCTCTAATGCCTCTATTTTAACCAGTAATGATCACATGTCAAAAAGCCTTGGCTTCTTTTGCTTTATCTAGTAGCATTGCCCTCTTGCTTTGACTCTTTATGTTTTGGCGATCAAAGCTTTTGGATACCTTCTTTCTCAATTCCTCTAATAATGGATATTAGAGGAATTATGCTTCCCAATGGGAACAATCAACTTATCAAGGATACTTTACACAGAACTCTTTGTATATGCTTGTAGAACTTAAGGATTATTTTAAAGAAGCATTGTATTGTCTCAATTTTGTAGAGCTTTGTGGTTCAATCTATAGCGGGAAGAAAGTCAATGCTTTAGGTAGAGAATGATTTATTTACTAGATTAACTCATATATTTTCATTGGAAGTGGATGAAAAGAGGGGATAAATTCAAATTCAAAGGCATTTTTTTTGCCTTTGATAGTAACCCCTATAAGTTATGATAATACATGTTTGAGATGGTTGAAAAGAACATCGCCTATTGGATCAAAAAACCTTTTTTATTAGCAGGAAAGTTTCAAGCTATCACCAAAATTATTTATACCTTAGGAACAAGAAAAAAAGTATTAAAGGAGAGGCTTGGTGAAAACCTTCATTTGGATGAGATGTCAAGGACTGATCGAAGGTTAAAGAATATCATTATACACGATTTGAATCTATCTTCTCCATATTCAAAATTAGGATTTGTTTCCACTTCACACATGGAATCCAATTAGGTAAGGAGATCATGGTGCACATCCCTTGTATCTATTAAAAGTGGCACTAACTCCTCTTGTAACTTGCATTCGATACAATCATCCATATTAGCTTATCTACATACTCATACTTCTATTGTGCCCATGTTTTATGTTTTTAACACTCTAGTTAGGCCTATGCCTAGCTTAAATTCATTGGACACCTTTTCATTTATTAGCTCTCTTATTTTTAATTATCTTCCATTAGTGTATTTTTCCACTCCTAACCATCTGAAATGTCTAGGTTTACACAAGTTTATACGAGGCATGGCATAGTGGTACCTACCACCCAAAGTATTAAAATTATAAGTACCAACACCTAAAAGGGTAATTAAGTGCCTAGTCACGTTCTAATTATTTAAGATATTAATCTAATGCCTAAAAATTCCTAGAATTTGGTCTCCCTACATTTACCATTACTACTTAAAGTGATCCAATGGTGAGGCCTACCCCTAAAAAATTCAACCAACTACCAAGTATGGTTGCTCTAGTGGTTCAAACTTCAAGTGTTTTATGCCCCCTCAACTTTAATCTTAAGAGGCTTATTTCTTCATTGAGTGTGATGAGTAGTCTTCCAAACATCATTAGAACCTATGTCTATATGACATAAGACCAAGTTTGTGCCTATATGACCCACTTCACACCTACCCCAATAATTCAAAGCACCATGGCCTCCACCATCTCCTTCCCTTCATCTTCCACATCCACTCCACCTCTTTTTACACACATTTCTATTTCATCCACATCACAGGCTCCACCTTCCACTTTTGGTACTTTAGGTACATAAGGGCTAGTTCTAAAAGGAGGTTGGATAGATGATATCCAAATAGAGAAGATGCAAAGGAAACAAATGGTCTATTTTGGTCACTCTAACACATCTAAAGTTTAATAAGATCACTGGGAAGCTAAAGAGGTTCATGACCTCTAGATTTACATTAGATGGCAACAATGTGTTATGGAAAACATAGGAGGATTTTTTTTCACTAATTATGAAGAGAATAAATACTAAAGAAGATAATATTGTTGAGGACCCTATTTTTTTAGTGAGGGCCACCAATGAAATGGAAAAAAACTAGTGGAAGAGATGAGAAGCCAAGCAAGGAAACTTGAGTCGCATGTGAAGACCACTTTTCCTATAAATTTAATTGGTAAGGTTAAAAGTGTCATGTCTACAATATTTCACACATTGATAGAGGTCACTTGAGGCCTTGTATAAAGGTGATATAATGCATAAAATCTACCATATTACTTGGAACAAATTATAAAAATGGATAATAAATTGAGGAGCATGGTTATGGTCATCAAGAAGGGAACATTACCACATTTGAAGGTGATGACATTGTTTGACCTAAATCTATATCAAATGTTTTTTGTGCATATAAGGACTTCCTTAGAGGATTGATTAAAAGATATGAAGGCCACCATGGCACCCCTAGAGGAGAATAAAGGAAATATCTTGGCATATTTTAGGTAAGTCAATATAACCATATTTTTCACACAAGAAGGAAAAGTCATCATTTTTGAATAATTTAGGGTGCATATGAATAGATTCAAGACATACTTTATAAGAAAGGTGATGAAGGCCAACAATGAGGAACATTGGTAAATTATTAATCTATTTACCTAGGCCACTGAAAGCATCAATATAGTTAGTGTTGTCAATGGAAGCCTGAAGACTCCTTTGGAGAACCATGTTGAACTTATTGACATGTGGGGAGTTATTGTTCTTTATCCATGTGTTAATGTTACCAAGCTGGACCACAATGCCAAACTAATTGCTAAAGCATTGAAGGAAATATAAGGAAAAAAGTTGTTGGGCATAAGTGCTCCCTAATGATTTCAAACACAATGGATATGGCTCATGCCAAAGTGGTCCCAAATGGAAAAATAATTGTGTTATTGGCCTTTATCACCCATTCTCTTGTGATTATTTTTCTCTCTTGAGAGTTATGATTATTGTAATCATAACTCTATCATTATTTTGTAACAAACTATGTCTTTTTGATGATGGGTCTCAGTCCATGCTTGCTATAAAATAAACTATTGTAAACATTATAAAGGAGGGATATTTTAATATAAAACATTAATATCTTCAATATTATTCTTTAATGTTCATGAGTTCTTTGATGTTTCTGCCTCCTCAAATTTCCATATTGATATTGTAGATGTTTGGGCTTTCATGGTTATGGTATGAATTATGAAAGTTTTGTGTGGATTTAGTCAAGTTGAGTAAGATATTAATTTGAATTTTTATTTAGCTAAATATGTTAATCTAATCATTATGGATGAATGTGTTATTAGATATTTTCTATGGTGATTCATCATGCAAAAGTGATGCTATGGGGATTATATTCATCAATAACATTTTATTACACTTTTTTCCATATATATTTTAGTTTGATCATAGGTTGAGATATACAAATATAAATAAGTTATAGTTGAATTCATAAAATAATTATTTCAAGAAAGAGTGTCTCAATAAAGTTTGGAAACCTTCTTCTCTACCTTCTCTTTCTCTCTTTTTTGTGTTTGTTTTATCTAATTTTAATTTAGTATTTTGGGTATCAATGTGAATATCCATTTTGGGGTAAGATTAGAAACATTTTAAGACAAAGTTGATTTTAAATGTAGGAATGATCTCCCTAATGTGGAAACCTCTATATCATTCACTAAAGTATTCTAATTAGACTATGTAGGAGAGTCCAATACTATAGCTCGTGCCCATCAATTATCTCTGATAATCCTAAGATGAGAGGGTTTGATACCATCACATTCTATTATGTGTATAAAATTTACATCAACAAGATGGATAATATAATATTGTGCATCTAGACCCTAATAAAATGATAGAAGAAAAATAAGGGTGTGCATTGGTAAGGATGCCTTCATAAGTGTCATGAAAAAATGTTTTAAATGGTGTAATTGTAAAAAATAGGAAAAAATTATTAGAAGAGAACAACATGAAATTCACCTTGGTAAATCATTAATTGGTGGTGATTGAACTAGAAGTATTAAAGCTTTATATGAAGATCACGCATGAGGATTCCCAATTAATGGATGAAGTTTAGCTATAAGGTATAAAGGAGATTGATCAACTAAGGTTGATGGTGGATATGTTGTTGTTAAAGGTAAAAGGCACCATCATTGAATAAATATAGAACCATGAAAAATACAAGGAACAAATGGGGTTTAATGAATGATTAAAAAGTTGTGAAAAGTTGTTATAAAGCTCTAAGAAAAATCAAAGCTCGTAGACCAAGTGTTTCAAAAGTTTATGCAATATACCAACAAAATTAATACACTCATGATCAAAGAGGATATCAAATAAAAAGACTTGAAACAAAGGTGTTTCAAATAAAGGAAAGGGCTAGGAGGGATAAAATCCTCACAAACATCGATGAGATAAAAGAGCATATCAAGAAATAACACAAAGAAATGAGAAAGATTTCAAAATTTTACAATGAAAAGCTATAAATGAAGAGCATCAGTGTGTAAAACATATGAAGGATATGTCTTAGAGTTATAATAAGTTAATAAAAAGGCAAAAGAGAGTAGAAACAAAATCTTTGCACTAAAAATTTTGTCTATGGCAATGTGAAACAAGGTGGTTGAAATTTAGGTCACACTTGAAAGATGGGGTATATTTGAAGATGAGTTTCAAAAAATTGGGATTATTTTTTTAAATAAGTCATGCATGCATGATATGTTTTTCAAGGATAAAAAACATAATTAGTGTGGGGGTAAAGGTAGCCCATAATTTAGGCAAAGTATATAAATGTAACCCTAATTTTGTTAACTAATGATCACATGGCGTAAGAGGCTAATTATTTTGAAGAGGGTAGCATGTGATAAAACTAAACACTAAGATTTTATCTACCAATTGATACCAAAATTATGACCAAGTCTACTAGAGCACCACCAAGCTCAAATACATGTGAAGAACTTTTTGTGTAGATGTACCAAGAAACCTTAGAGCACTCGAATTGGAAGGACCAACCAACTAAAGTATCACCATGCACTAAAGATAGCATTGTGGTTCAAAAAAAAATAGAATTTAGTGAGTGATAAGGAGGTTATAAAAAACACAAAGTAAAAATTCAAGAGCACCTATTTAAGGGAGTTGAAAAAGAGAACTAGTATTCAAGCAATGTGACATTTATGAAAATCATCTATTTGAAACAACTTTAGAAAATATAGGGAAACATGGCATAGATATAGGAAATTATTAGTAAATAATTTTTATGACATTATTTATTCCATGATTTATTTATAAATTTGGTTTACTCTTTAAGGAGGGCATAATTATTCAGTGTAATGGTAAGGTGGTGGCTTATTCCTATAAAATCCTACTTTGCATCCTTGTTTAAGGTTATTGATAATAATTGTTGGAATTTTTGAGTATTTTTTTACTTTTAAATTGATTCATTAAGTAGACATGTTGTTATGTAATGGGATATTTATATTCTATTATGTTTTTTATGTACTAGATAATTATTAATGAGATACGTTGAAAACATCATTAATGGGTGAATTTATTACTTCGATCTTATATTATTGACTATTGATATTAATGATTGGATTTATCTATGAAATTCATATGTGATTCTTATTAATTACTTTATATGTCTAAGTGTTGTTTTATTCTACTATCATCCTAGAAAACATCATAATTAAATAGGCTAAGTTATCTTCTACTACTAACCCAAATTCCCATAAACTTTGGTAGTCTCTTTGTGTGCGTCAGGTGGAACACACAAACCTACTTACATGATAGTGTAGTGATTGTTATTTGTTAGGGTAAGAACATTAAATTAAACACCCTATTTAGCACATAGGAAAATACCCTCACACCCTTAGTACTAATAATAACATTAATGGCAATTGAAAAAAAATGATTTAATAAACTATTCTAACCTTTGTATAAAAATTATCATACATTTAACACAAAGCTACAACATAAATATGCCACAAAACAATATATAAGATCTCTATTTTTATATTTAAACTAAAAACTAGCTTAAATAAGTGTAACATAGTAGCTAGTTCCTACCATAATTAGTAAAAACTATTTAGGTTGGTTGTTATGTAACTAAGATTACAAGGTGTGAAATATATTATAAGCTTTGTGTTTAATATAAAATGAGGGAAATGAGGGATCAAGGCATAATATAGTGACAAGCGAATTAGAATGAGAATTGACAATAAAGTTCTATAATTTATTGTTGAGTGATGTTTTTTTGAAGTAATTGAAGTTGAGCATATTTAATGCACAAGTATTGTTGCATTAGTACTAAATATATGAAATTGAACATATAGACTTCAACTAATCCATTAAATGTAAGTGAAAAAATGATTAATAAGAAATGTCAATGTTATAGTTACATTTCATTTCACAAGGACTAAAAATAAAAAGGATGCATAAAATGTTTCCCGATAGTTAAATTTCTAGGGGTTAAAGATTATGGGGCTATTTTTATATGTCAAACATTTGGAGATATATTTGATATTCATCAATATCTTCCCAAATTATTTTCTTACACAATAATCTGCTCCTAAATGATTGTTTCTTTAATTGATCATATTTCTTCTTCAAGTTTGAAGAATAAGAATATGAGAATTATTTTGATTATAAAAATAAATTAGAATCTATACAAATAAAGCAAAATCAAATATTTAATTGCAACATGTTTAGTTTTACAAATTTATTTTTATATAATTACTCTCATCTAATGCACACTTGTTAAACTATTTCTAAAGTTATAACCTAAACAAATTCTAGCCTTGGATGCTTACATCATGAACAACATTGTTAAGAATTTTAATATCCCCAACTTCTCTAACCTAGGTATCATTATAAATGTTGAATTGGAAAGTAGAAATGAACATATTCATTCATATTTTGTAGTGGATCATTTAATTTTCAAACAAAATCCATCTAAACTGCTTCTTTCATTGTATCAAGGATGGTGTCTATGGTGTGACATATGTTTATTTTTTAAATTTCAACATAGTGTCTCGTTAATATGAATTACTTTGTCTCCATTTTTAAAATGTCATAATAATAGGTAGATTTCCAACCATAAGAGAGATAACGTGTTGATCTAATTTTCAAATTTGTTATCCATTTCTATAGTGAAAATTTGAAGAAAACAAATCTAAGTATTAAGTTTAGATAGTTGTCCAAGTAACCAGACTAGTAAAAACTAACTTTTATACATTAAAATATATTAAGTTCAATTATACCTAGATCATATTGCAAACTATTTTATCAAGTCGAACACATAACCTTTGTTATTATTGTGTTGGTGAGATTATTTTTACACTCATCACATCACATTTACAACCTCCTCATTAATTAAGATATGATTCAACATTATAATATACACATAAAATAAACATTTCAATTTTAAATAACTATTGGCCTTATGTGTCATGTACACCATGTTAAAATAGAATAATAAAATGATATAATGGTGTCAAATATGTATTCAATTTTCTATTTCCAAAGTCATTTTCAATGTATGTCATTTTTTAATTTTTTATTTCTAAAAAGTAAAAAAATGCATTACAGTAACATCAAAAAAATTATCATATCAATATTTTCCAATCAATAGAATGTTAAATAAATAGTTTTTAAATTTTCTTTTAAAATATAAAAATTATCAAAATTAAATAAAAATATTAGAAACTTCAAGATTAAATAAAAAAATATTATTTTATATTAATGTGTTAACTAAAGTTTTGTTATTGCAAATGAAACTTATAATTTCTATAATATCTACTCTAACAATGTTTTAGACCAATAATTACTTTATATATATATAAAATATCATCATGTCATAATACATCAAAATTTATAGTCTTTAACACAATTATCTTTATTCATATTATAATCAATTTGTATATATGACTAGGGTATATCTTAATCTCTCATTTATATATCAATATCTTATTCTCTCCTTAGCATATATAGTTACAATTATAATATGAAATATATATTTATCAATTTATAGATAAATAAGGACACAACTCATGTTTATATGTGTATATATTACTATACATTTTTATATAATTAGACATGATAAACTTTTTTATTGATTTATATGTAAAAGTGAGAAAATTGAATTTTATTGAGTTATAACAATTTCTTTCATTTTTATATTAATAAAATACGCAAGATATTGAAATCACATGTAAACCAAAGACAATCAGTACAATAATATACTGGGAAAAAAATCCTCTTAATAATCAAAATGAAAACTTAAAAGATATTAAAAACCTTACACTTTACATTAAATATCACCAACGCAAAAACAAACAATATAGTGATACAATCACCTTTCGATTGATGTTGACATTTATCACTCTTGAAATTGAAAAAACTACAATGTTCTCCTCTCGCAATACTGCCAAGAATTTATGTCAACCCCATCAACTCTTGAGATGAATGATCTCAAAATCCTCATAAACAAAATGATAGCTATTAAGTTTTTAAAGTTTACTCTCATTTGAAAGCATCTTGGCAAATAAACAAATGATTATTGTTTGTAATGAATGTTAGAATTTTCAACAAATGATATTATATATATATATATATATATATATATATATATATATATATATATATATATATATATCATTTTGCTTTTCTTCAAAGTTGCGCTCCAAGTATTTTTTTCAAAGGGATTATTGCTAAGGACACATGCAATAATACACCTCTTTGATATTAGCCGCCTATGTGATGTGATTCAATGATAAAAGGAGATGATATAATACACGTAAAGAAAATGGGTATCTAAAAGCTAGATAGATATATATATATATATATATATATATATATATATATATATATATATATATATATATATATATATATATGAAAATTGCTCTATTAGGGTTTTGTATGTTGGTCTTACACATTTTTTTTTAAAATGTTTGTTAAATTTTTATTGTATAATGTTATTATGATATTTTTAAAGGTTTATTCTCAGTAAATTTGATATTAATATTATTTAAAAGGTGGTTTAGATTTATTTAAATAGTTTTTAATTAGTTAGTCGTAATTATTTTTTTGATGATGGGGAGAATGGTGCTAAAACGAGTCTATAAACTTGAGTTGGAAGTTTTAGATGAGATAATGATTATGTAAATCCTCTTTAGATTTTTGATGTTATTGAACTAGTTTATAGATGGGTATGAAAATTATTGCTTCATTTTTTATTATGTCAGTCACATCTCCTCTAAGGAATCACTTCAAACCTGGGTTAAACACCATTAGGAGTACAATGTGATTCAAATGAGTGGGATTCATAGTCTCACCAAGGGTTTTTTTTGTTATTCTTTAAGGAATCATCACATTTGCAAGCTTTGTTTACTAAGTCTAGTTGTTGGTTCATACAAAATACCTTAATGATTTTTTTTGTGTTGGACTCGGGACTTCAATGTCTCTGAGCAAGCTTCCCTCATGTTCAATGTTTTGGTTGATCTCCTTGGTCTCTCGGTCCCTTTGTGGGACTTCATGGATCAAATCATCCAATCCATTTGGCATGTGATTTTCAATGAGATAAACCAATTTTACTCAACATGACCAAACGAACATGTTCATGCTGAGGTTGACCGAATGAAAGACTTGAAAGAATCTATCGATATTCAGACAAGGACTAAAATTTTTACATAAAAGGTTGCCTATATCAACCTTTTGAACATATATTTTTATGCCAAGACCCCGACCATAAGATTAATGATTTTTCTCTTATGGCCCATCTAGTTCAAAGTCATCTACTAAAAAGCAAGATGCAACATAAAAGAATAATGGCTGGACCACTATTGCTAACAAAAATGCAATCATATGGGATAAAAACCATAAAGTGGCTAATACAATCTCCAAATAAAAAATATCAGTAACATGGGGAAATGGCTAAGAATTTTTTCCCTCCACCAAACCATGTCCCTCAAGTCCAAGCTATCTCGGTTATCTCTCAAAGCCAAGTTTTTCAAGAGGCAATTAGTTGTTTTGAGTGTTGGGATCTCCTCAAAAAATGCTTTACTCCTAGGAACTCTTGAAGTTAACCTTTGGTGGTTGTGACTCATCACAAGGGAAGAATGGGGCTAAGTGCCACTCTATTTCACTAAATTCTCTCACAAAATGTTCAAGGTCTCATAAAGTCCTCATGGAAATTTTATATGTCAGCAACTTGTTGAATTAGATTTTATGTGTTTGAAAGAGGTTAATAAGTTTTTTTATGTAAACTTATCTAAAACGTATTTGGTTACATGCCACATAATGCTTCACCTCACATAAGGATGGTCGTGTCAGTGCCAATATTTTGATGTCTCTAAAATTTTCACCTTTGGTTGTTACTTTAGGATAAAACCCATCACATCGGGTAATATGAGTCACTTATGATAATGATGGTCTTTATTTGGGTATTATAAATGTCTATGCACCTAATGATGGCCCTGAAAGAGTAGAATTATGATGATAGATAGCTAATAATTTGCATTTGTCCAATTATCTCATTTGCAATAATATGGTAGAATCTGTCAAGGATAAGTAAGGCACCCTTCCGATGTGTTGGTGCATGGAAGAATGTGAAGCTTAATTTTATTTTAGAAACCATTGGGGCTTGTAAGATCCTCTTTATTGATGATAGTCACGAAGTCTCAAATTTTGGTTTCTATAATGGCTTAATTTATAAGTCGGCTCTCATTGTATTCTTAAAATACTTGACAATGTAATGCTCATTGAACAACACATGTTATCTTTTCATATTTCTTATGGAAAATATATCATCATCTACCTAAAAATTGTTCTCTATGCCCCTAGTCCCAACTCAGGAGGCCTATAACCCATGTATGCAATTATTTTTGAATGTGTCTCTCTTCAAACATGAGGATACCATTCGACTCATTGCCAAACTATAGAACTTGGTCTTATGTCTACCTTAAATTTTTATCTAGACCGAGTGGTTGAATGATCTGACCAATTGTACCATATTCTTTCTCAGGCACTATGGAATCAGGTGGAAAGAGTTCAAACGAGGTTCAACAATGTGTTGGACAAATAATTCTATAGGATTACTGCATAGCTTGAGTAAAGCTTGTTCAATTCTTAGTTATAAGATATGGCTACATGCAAGCTTAAACATAAAATCAAGCTTGTGGAATGGCATGCAACCATAGGTGCTCATATTCATGCCTATTTGCATTGGCTCAAAGTCGACAATCATCCCTCCAAATATTTTTTCAAATCACTTAAAATCAAGCTAGAGAATAAATTAAAGATATAAAAAATGTGTGTAATTGCCTTAATTGTGTGAAATATCTTTTCAGGGCCACTATAAATAGTGTTCCAAGCCCATGAAGATATGACTAAGTGGGCCTACGATTTGTAGGGATGCTTAGATGTGGTTCCTCATAAACTAAGCCCTTTGTCTTAAAGGATTTATGATGCCCTAATTATTTTCATTAATATTTATGTGATGGTATAGAACATGACCAATGACATGGCTCCAAGAGTGGACAGTTTCCCTTGTGAATTCTACAAGGTCACATGGAAATTTTTGGGTCTAGACTTGCTTCAAATTTATTAGGAAACATTAACAATAAATATTTAGGGATGATTACAAAAAAATGCAAAATTAGATTCATCCCTCAATATAGAGATCCAAAGCTAATTAATCAAAGACCTATCACTTTGCTTAATGACTCTTATAATATTATAGACAAAACCTTGGAAATTATCATACTAGAATAAAAAATGTTTCATCAATAGTTTTATATTTTAGATAACATTATTTTAGTTTAGGAAGGTATGGAATGGGTCTGGGTCTCTCAATAATGGATCATATTTTTGAAACCTAATTTTTAGAATCTTATAACTACATTGAATGGCCCGTTATCCTTACCATGATAAAGGCTTTAAGGTTTGGAAAATTATTTCTCTCGAATATGCAAACTCTCTTATCTAATGCCACAATTTTGACCATTAATGGTCACATGTCATAAATCTTTGGCTTCTTTTGCTTTATCCAGTAGCATTGCCCTCTTACTTTAACTCTTTATGTTCTGGCGATCGAAGATTTTGGATACCTTATTGTTCAATTCCTCTAATTATGTATTATTATAGGAATTATGCTTCCCGATGGGACCAATCAACTTATCAATGGCCACTTTACATAGAACTCTTTGTATATGCTTACAGAGCATGAGGATTATTTTAAATAAGCATTGTATTATCTCAATATTTTTTGTAAAGCTTTATGGTTCAATCTATAACGGCATGAAACTCAATGCTTTAGGTAGAAAATGATTTATTTACTACATTAACTCATATACTTTCATTGGAAGTGGATGAGAAGAGGAGATAAATTCAAATTTTAAGGCATTTTGTTTGCCTTTGATAGTACCCCCTCTAAGTTATTGTAATACATATTTGAGATGGTTGAAAAGAAGATCACCTTTTAGATCAAAGAGCCTTTTTAATTAACAATAAAGTTTCAAATTATCACCAAAATTATTTATACCATCCAAATTTACTATTCTTCATATTGAGATCCCTTGAAATCTTCTTATGATAATTTATCTAAGTTGCTTAGATATTTCATTTGGGCTAATGCTAAGTAAACTAGAGATTTTCATAGAGTGGCATAGGATGTTTATTGCCTCCCTCAAGATAAAGGCAGTATGAGCATAATTGATATCTGCAAAAAAAACATCGATAAATGCACTAAATGGGATGTTCAAGTTGTTTAAGTTTATAAAACTTTGAAAATATTGTCAAGGCATTGCATCTTCATAGGCTCTCCCAATGGTAAAAAGTGTTATAAAATATAGGGTTTCATACCTTGCTTGGGTCCTCTACCTAAAAATAGAGGGTCCTTTGTTGTATAAAACATATGGAAAGTTTTTAAATTTGTTAAGACTTACCTCAAGTGGGTTGGATATGAGTTTAGATATGGTCTTTATTTTAACAACTACAATTTATGGTGGTCCTTCATCATTTATAATAATTGTTCTCACTTGCTAAAACTATAGGTATCAAAGCTCTTGGATTTTTAAAAAATGCATTTCCATGGTTAGAGATCTTGTCTTTGTTATGAATTTGATTCATTTACCTACTCTAAAAATGAAATACAAGCTTTTAACTTTGATATTCTTTCCATTATGCACATTTAGGAGCTAATGCCAAAAGTAATGATGCATAGACATGGTCTGTAACCTCTGGTTTCCTAGTGGAAAGACTAGGGGTGGAATTATGATACCACTTTTAAGAATAACTCTCCAAGATAGATTTTTTAAATTATGATCCCTTTCTCCCCAATTCTTGGTAAGTTAATCAATCAATGGAGTTTGAACACATGTCTTCAAACGTGGTTTGCTTGACTTAATCGGATGTGGAATTACAAACTCAAGCCCAAACTTACCCATTTTATTTGGTATATTGTTTATCAAGGTCTACCGCTAAGAGAAATAATTAAATACTTTATGTTATATATCCAAGATATTTAAACCTTATTCTAGACTTATACTTAGGGTTGATAAGCTTAGACATGGATTCATAATTTAGTTCAATGTTTTCACCCAGAACACACAAACTAGAGAAAGCCTTCTTTATGTATATTGCTAAGTGGGCATCATATATAACATTTATGTGTAATTTTGTTTGGAGCTATTGTTCCTTTTTAGCTTGGAAAGTTAAGAATGTTGTGATTGTCAATAGTGAGGCTCTTTCTTAGTAGTTTTTATTTAATAATGATAAAAGTAGTTGTTATCTCATCTTCTTGTTTTCAGATCCAAACACAAAAAAAAGGTTTCCCTTGAGTTTGAAAATATTAAAAAAATTATCAACCATTGGGGGAGTGCACCATGTATTATGAGTAGGGTTCCTCCAAATTTACCATTGTAAGGGTCTCCTCCACTAGTGCCCAAATGGAAGTGGAGCTACTCTCACAACTACTTCTTCTGCCCTCCTTTATGGGGGGTTAGAGTTCTTAGCTACACAAAAAATCCTATGCTGGGATATCTCATTAGACTTTATCAGTGTAGGGTGGTGATCAAATGGGCATTATGATACCTTTGTCCCATGGGTGAGGCATTATGGTACCTTTAGCTCCTCTGAATATTGCTTAGGATGGGTGGGTTATCATAGGTCCTCCTTTCAGAAATCCTTCTTCTTGGCCTCTTCCTCTTGAGGATGATCTATGACCATTGCCTACCATTGCCTACTATTTTGGTAAAGCTTTTAAAATTTTGACACAAAAGTTTAGATATAAAGTATTATAACATAATTTATATGCCATACACCACTTTATTTGTAAATAATTTAGTTTAATTTAATTTATATATTAATATTCAGTAAAGGCCATGATCGTCTCAATGGATTAAAAAGGGTACAATGCAAAGAAGACAAGGGGAGTATAATGGCACACAATCGAAAGAATACAAAAGAAAAAACTAAATCTGAAAAGAGTCGTAGGGAAACACTAGTTAAACATAATAAAGTACCATAAAGAAAATAAAAATACATTACACCTCTTTATTTGTAAATAATTTAGTTTAATTTTATATATATATATATATATATATATCTAGTAAAGGTCAAGATTGGCTCATGGGATTAAAAAGGGTAAAGTACAAAGAAGATAAGGGGACTGCAATGACACATCCTAAAGAATACACTAGTAGTTGGCCCAACGGTCTATGTAATGCCAAAAGGGATAGTATAGTAGGATATAGTTTGGTGAAATAACCTAGTGCATTATGTAAAAGACTAACGTTGAATCTCATATCCTCAGCAAGACATATTGGAAGTGTTCTCTCACTTTTAAGTTGCCCAAACAATACTAAAACATTATATGCTTTATTGTTGTCTCCATTATGTTTTTTTGTAGTCCAAATTTCCATATACTTTGAAGAACAACACAATATCTTCTATAGACAGATTATTGGGAACCTCATTACAACTTCTATGATGGAATTGAAATGTAGATGAAGAACAAAACATTGGACTTCATGAAGAGAAAAAAAATACATAAATCAGGAATATATGAAGAGATAAAAAAAGACATAAATCAAGAATTATTGAAAAGAATTAAGCATGTTTGTAGAGTAAAACATCCATGACCATTACTCCCAATGGCATCAATGATAGAATTATAAGTGGTAATATTTGGCATTACACCTTCCTTTGTCCTCTAATCGAGAAGAGTAAGAGTTTCTTCCATTGAGTCATTATTACACAATGAATCAATTAGAGAACTATAAATCACTAAATGTATCTTTAAATTTTAAACTAGAGTGTTTAAACTCTTTTAAAATTTGTATAGCCTCAAGTTATAGAACTCCTTTAGAATATGCATCAATTAGAGTGGTGTAAGTGAGCACATTATGAGTGAGTGAGTGCACCTTCATATCTTGAAATAGATCCTTGACTTTATCATATCTATAATATTTTCCATATCCACCCAAGAGAGCATTGTATGTTACACCATCCCCATTGATACTATCCCTTTCCATCTCTTGGCACACTGCAAGATCCTCCTTAAACCTACCCAACTTGGCACAGATTAAAAAGAGAGTATTTTAAGAAATCCTATCAAGATTAATTTCACCATATTTCATTTCATAGTACAAGTCTAGCACCTCATCAAGGCACCCATATTTGCATAGCCATCAATGACAATACTATATGTAACCACATTGGGAAATTTTATTTTTAAACATGTCAAAAATTATAGAAGTAGCAAGGTCCATATGGCATCCTTTAAAAATTGAATCCAAAATGGTATTGTACGTGAAAATATCCTAATAAATTCCATAATTTAGTATCTCCTTAAACATTCCCTACACCTCTTCACACAGCCCCCCTCAACTACACACAATAATGAGAGAGTTGAAGGTGATTCAATCAGGTTGAACCCCCTCCCTTATCATTTCATCACACACCTACATAGTTTGTTTGAAGTCAATTTTGCTCTTACTATAATCATTTATAACAAAAACTGTAGGTAACAAGATTAGGCATACAACCAAAGGCCTTCATGAGCTAAAACACCTCAATGTCCTATGTGCAAAGGCCATTATAACCATAGGCACTGATGAGAGAAGAGAAGACATAGACAATGTTGTTTTATCCAATTTATATGCCCCTCTTAAATACTTGCCTCACCACCTCCACTCTTCCCACGCACCCCATCACACTGATCATTATGCTCGCTAGTCTCCCCTATTTATTTCTTCTCTTTTCCCTTGACATTACCCACTCATAGCACTCTATTGCCTTGACACATTCCCCTTTTTTACTTAGCTCTCTCAAAAGATACAAAATGGAGAATGGCATTGTAGATGATATTATATAATTATCTAGAACCTTAGTCTTGTACACTTATCAAACTCAGACCTTGGTTGTTCCTCTCAGTTCTTTACCTTTCTTATTTTCGTAAGTCTCTCATCTACTCTATCTTTATGCCCCTCATGCTATATCTCTTAATTTGACCAGTCTTATGTTTATGACCCAGGTCTTCTATCTTGCCTAGAATGCTTAAAATGTACTTATATTCCATCTCTATAAGTTTAGAACATATACCTACTTCTTTACTCCCTAGACACTAATGTATAGGACATACAATAGTGTTGATGTTACTATCCAATCCTGATGCAAGTGTCCAATACCCTAAAGTCATCTAATTTTAAAATGAAACATATTTTAATGGTTGACCTAAGTGATTTCATATGAGTTATTACCCCAAAGGGATTAATATAAATACAAGATCAACCCTCATTAATTCTTAACCTATGAATACCTAGAAAAAGATCAAAGAGCATTCAATTGAATAAAACTTCCATATTTATTTCTATTTTCATACCAATCATAAGGACTACACATCTACATGTCTGAATTACTAAAGGAGCAACCCAAGAGCCTGATTTGCCAAGTTACAAGCTAGGTCACTATTATATTTAATTTGCACATATTATACGATTCACACACAAGCCAACACATAATGGAGAACTACATGTGTTTGAGGACCTCTTCAGAGTATTGACTATGTAGGCAATTCCCACTAATAATGGGGTCTTTGAGGTAGCTCAACACCGTGCACCCACTAACCATTTTCCCTCAAAGTCAATATAAACATAGAAATCTAGGGTTTTCTCATTTAATAAGGAGTAATAGTCTATGACCTAGATATGAATGTACAAAAGCGAAGGTGAAATAAAACCCAAAAGCATTCAAGTGGTCACATCCTATTTCAACATATATTTTTTACATGACACTAGCATCGAACCTAGACAGTAATGTCAATGCAACCATCCCAGGTTGACATTATTATCCAGCAAGCAAGAATCATCAAAGCTAGAATTTGATGACTATTCTATAATCTCCTTCCCACTTGATTTATGCCTATTCTAGATCTAGAACTATATTAGCATTAAAACAAGTTAAGTACATCACTTATTTATTATTTATATATCTAGCATAGTTGTACTTTCCATATTTAGACTATCTCAACATAATAAATTCAATGCAACTTATATTTGAGTTTAACATTTAATTAGTTTACTATAGATCTAATTATCACCATTATTTCATTTCATTTTTATATGCCCATATAACATCTAGATAAACACAATCTAGAGATTTTAGGGTTAAACATTTGGTAAACTTGATCTTTGAACATCAAACTCTAGGATAAATTAGGGTTTTTTTATTGTTGTACTTTATTACAAATTTTAAATTTTTTATATGTGAATGGAAAATGTTAGTGAGAAAACTTGATTCCAAATGAAAGATAAAGAAGAATTAATTACTCATCTCAATAATAACAAGGGCTTAATGGATGCATATTTTTATGTTATAAGAGATGACATAAGTAAACAACATGAAAATAAGGTTGCCTCACCTAGTAATGGTGAATCTTTAGAAGGTACTATGACTCACCCCACACTTATCAATCCACCTACATCTAGTGGGAACATGGATTATGTTTTTAAACCTTTGTTCCTTGAAACTACTATTGATACATCTATTATGGAATTGCCCATTGTTTCAATATAAATACTAATTTCAATACCTATTACTGCTCAAAACATGTTTTCAACCCCTTCGGTGACTACTCAAATTGCTAATCTAAATCCCATTGGTCTTAAAATTCAATGATTCCTTCAAGTTATAAATAACTTGGAGGATAAAATTACATTGAACAAAATGCTTTAAGTTACCCTCATGCTATAGGTTTATAAGATGTGTTGCACAACCATTTTTCACTTAATCTCTACTTTCACCCTTTATCAACTGCATTTTTTGCACCTAAGTTCATATTTTATGATGGAAAGGGTGATCCTGAACAACATCTTTAAATAGTTTAAGCGGCATGACTTGACTATGCTTCCAATGATAAACTTCTACCAAATTATTTCCAAGAAGCCTCAAGGACTATGCTTTGAGGTGGTTCTATAATTTACCTCTCTAATATATAAAAACATTCAAACCTTTTACACATTAGTTTTTATCACACTTTTCCATTAATTTTTTTGAAAAGATTTCCTATGCTCAAATTGCTAAAATCAAATAAGCAACCAATGAACCTATCAATAAATGTGTATTGAGATATAAGATAATGCTAGCCAAAATGACCAATCTTATGAAAGACAAAGAGTTGCAAGATATATTCAAGCAAAGTTTGCTAGCTCCTTTACATGAGTCCATTATTTTTAAGAAGTTCAAATATTTTGATGACTTATGCCATGTTGTACAAGACTATGAAATGAAGCTTATGTCATTAAATAAGCTCAAGTCTGTATCAAACACACTAGTTGCATCTACATCTAGTACAAAATTCATAATTAAACCAAGTTATAAGGTAAAACCTTTTGAGCCTAAAAAGGAAAGAGCCACCATAGTTAACATAATTTCACAATAGCCTAATCGGCTTGTTCTATCTAATTCACCAAGGAGATAATTTACACATTTACTTGACTCCCCAACTTCATTACTCTCACCGTTGCTAGAGTGTCGGCTTATATCTCTCATTCATCCTATTAAGGTTGATATGAGTTGACCTATACCTGAAGGATATGATGTGAATGCTTATTGTGATTATCATAAATGACCAGGACATTCTATAGGTAGATGATTTACTTTGAAGCACAAGATCTAAGACCTTATCGATGACCAAAAGCTTAAATTTGAGGATCCTCCAAAGGATTCAGGTTCACAACCTAGTGATCACCACAAATAGAAAAATTTTAACAATAATTTACAAGAACATTATAAGAAGGAACTAGAATTCCAAATGGTATATAATGCACATCCTCCCCCATCACATTATGGGCACCCATTCAATGAAATTATTGGTACTTACATGTGACATATACCTCATGGTTTAGAAACCTTCTATTTCCTTTGATGATAGTGAAATTAAGGATGATGACTTTGTTCTTAATTCTCTTTTCATTCAATCATACATTGATAAACACCCCATGTATAGTGTTATGATTGATAATGGTGCAAGAGAAAATATTTTCACCATGACGTTACTTACACATTTGGGTTATTCTCATCATGGTTTACACCCCTCTACCAAATTAATTTGAGCATTCAATGGGACCTCCCAAAAGGTTCTTGCTGAGATTGACCAACCTTTATAAGTCAGTCCCACACATATGGTTATTACCTTCTCAATTATCCCTTCCATAGGCATCTTTGATATGTTATTAGGAAGACCCTAGATACACATTCTTCGATCAATACCTTCTATAATACACGGGTGTGTTAAATACATTCATGCCAATTGGGTAATTACATTTTCTTTAATTCCATATGATCATCCTATTGAACAAATGAAATTTATACCCAAAAAACTAGTTATCAAGCCTACTAAGGCTAATTCACCATAAAAGGGTAAGAAATAGGCAATCCCCTTTACTAGGCACCTAGTAATTGAGAGACCATTAGATTAGAGACATACAATGGATTCCATGGGATCCCAATTTTTAATTACATGCCATAATTAGATATCTAGATCACCTCAAAATGTACATATCACTACTATACCAAAGAAACCACAGAGCACTCAAAAATGGGTTCCAAGAACCCCTACTCCCATTACTCTTACTTTTTCTACATGACCACATAGTCCTATTCTACATATACAGAGAACCATTGATCCCATAGTGATATATATGACACTTATGCATGCTCTTTGATAGCATAACTAGGGTATTATGCCAGATTTATAGTGGTGAGGTACCTATGACCATTTATTGGATGCCATCATAGAATGATCCTTTCTCTTCAAAAATTCCAAAAATACCAAAAAATAAAAAAACATCCAAAAATCCAAAAACATTATCGGCACTTGCATGTTTTATTATCTCCTTGGCATCTATGAGTTAGTTTCATATTGATGGATGACATACTCAATTAATCCTACATACACATGTGTCACACTTCTACTTGAGTGTGATATAGACATACATAGATACATGACCCATTCCTATTTCGAATGTTGGGCTTTCCCTCTACTCATGTCATATGGGCTTCTTTGATCTTGATACACATAGGTTATATAATTCGATGATCACTTTAGATTTTCATGTTTGAGTTTACATATATATTTATACATGCCTATTATCCATGAGTATATCTTATATAGGGTACTTGATAAGTTATACACTTGACATTTTTTCCTAACACATTGGATCCATGGGCTACTATGACATGTTTATGTTGGTTGCTTATGCTTTACTTTATGCACCTCCATGGGTGTCTTGCCTTGTTATTGTCTTATTTTTTTGAGTATTTAAATATGTTCATTTGCTTGTGACCCCAGTGCCTATGTATGATTTCATTAAAAATTGCAAATGTCATTATTTATGGTATGTACATTTGATTATGCCATTCTTAATTTTATGGACATTTGACTAAGTCATGTCCCTTCGATTTTGAGGCATTTGAATATGCCCCTTGTTTACGATCTCCTTGGATCATTACCTTTTAAATTGCTTTTGAGTGCTCTTATGTGTGTGCTTGTTTGATTTTTGAGCTTGTACATATACTATCTAGACATTGTCATGATATTTATCATGCATCTTAGGCATATATGTGATCACATTGGTTCTATGCACTTCACTATTATATCTACCTAGACATGTTCTTTCTATATGTTACATAGTTACATTCACATATTATACATTTGTCTTATCCTTTTAAGGTGAGGTAATTACTTGTTCATATATTTCTCTCACCTTAAGGGAGGTCATATTAGTGGGGGAATGTTATAGAGACATGTTTTCCATACTTGGCACAATTTCCAGATTCAATGAGGGCATGCTTTGGAAGCATGTTCTCCATACTCATTCAGTATATGGTACTTATATCAATTTTTAGATTCAATAGGGGCATGTCATATGGGCATGAATTCTCAAATTAAGCGGGGGCATACTTTGGAATCATAGTCTCCACATTCATTTAATATATGGTACTTATATTAGTTTTCAAATTCAATGGGGGTATGTTTTGAAAGCATGTTCTCCACACCTATTTAGTGTTCAACATCTCTAGATTACAGTGAGGGCATGTTTTGGAAACATGCCTCCATATTGGTACTCATATCAGTTTTTAGATTTATCCATATATCGTGGGGGCATGCTTTGGAAGCATGTCCTCCACATTTACATAGTTATCAGAAATTACCAAAACACATAATTATGAGTCAGATTCATAGTTGTGGTATAAATTTATACATTGGTACTATTATTATACACAGTTTCAACATGAGACACATTTAAGTTGTATATGCTATGCAACATGTGCCTAATATTACAAACTCTAAATAAGTTTCAGATTCTAAAACTCTTTTATGGAGTGTTACCACATCATGTACATTTTTGTATTGACACCCTACAAAATTTTATGGACTTTTTTTGAGCCAAACTACTGCATTAGTTGGTTTACCTTTTGGTATGTTTGAGGTGATCAAATCACTTAATTTTTCCAAGTTTTTAGGTTGGACTTGATCATCCACCCTCACTAAGTTATAAGTATCATTGGGTTGCATAGTTGAGCTAATCTCAACTTCCAGGTGACAACTCACTTTTGCTCTAAAGTTGGGGGCATGTGCCTTCCAATCTCTCTCTGTCTCTATCTCCTTGGATATATGCACTTTAAATATTTATTTGTATTTATCCTAATCTCAATTTTAGAGCCTTACAATGATACATATTTTCAAAACAACCTGCCAATAGGCAAGGCAATTACATCAACACACATGTATTCCTAAATATTGCTCTTTTAATTTCAATCTATTTAAAGTACTTTCAACCCAAATTATATGCACTAATTTTATAATGTAACATGCTCTTGGTTTCAATTCAGTGACTAACAAAGCACTCAAGTTGGGCACACACAAAGATAAGGTGTGCATACACATCTAGGTATGCATTCCTTTCCTTTTAAATTATCAATTTCATTACTAGATTAAAGGGAGGAAATGTAGATGATATTTTATGATTATATAACACCTCAATCTTATACACTTGGAAAACTCAGACCATAGTTTTTCCTCTCAGGTTTTTACTTTTTTCGCTTTTGCAAGTCTCATATTTGCTCTATCTTCATGCCCCTTGGCCTATATCTATTAGTCTGACTAGTCTTACGTTGATGACCCATGGCTTCTATCTTGTCAAGAATGCTTAAAATGTACTTATCTTCCATCTCTACAAGTTCAAAATATGTACCTATTTTTTGCTCCTTGGACACTAATGTCTGGGACAAATAGTAGTGTCAATGTTATTATTCTGTCCCGACGCAAGTGTCTAGTGCCCTAAAGTCATCCAATTTGCAAGTGAAACGTAACCTAATGGTTAGCCTAAGTGCTTTGATGCAAGTTATTACTCCACATGGATTGATATAAATACAAGATCAACCCTCATTCATTCCTAACCTACGAATACCTAACAAAAAAGCAAAAAGCATTCAATTGAACAAAGCTTCCCTATTTATTTCTATTTCCATACCATTTATAGGGACTATATATCTACATGTCTGAAGTACTAAAGAAGCAATCCAAGACCCTGATTTTCCAAGTTACAAGCTAAGTCACTGTTGTACTTGCTTTACACATATTATATGATTCACACATAAGCTAACACGTAGGGAAGAACTACATGCGTCTGAGGCCCTCTTCGAAGTATTGATTATGTAGGTAGCATCCATCAATAACGGGGCCTTTGGGGCTAGCTCGATACCGTGTGCCCACCAACCCATTTTCCCCAAGGTCACTATGAAGATGGAAAGGTAGGGTTTTGTCATTTCACAAGGAGTGCTAGTCCATGACCCAAATTTAAATGCACTAGAGCAAAGGTGAAGCAAAACTCAAAATCATCTAGGTGGTCACATCTTGTTTTAACATATATTCTATATAGGACACTAGCATCGAACCCAAATAGGAGCGACAATGTAACTTTCCTAGGTTGACATTATTGTCCAGAGAGCCAAAAGCATTAGAGCTAGAATCTGGGGATTTTTCAAGATTCTCCTTCCCACCTAGTTTTTGCCTATTCCAAATCTAAAACTGTATTAGAATCATAACAAGCTAAGTACATCACTTTTTTGTCATTTCTATATCTAGCATAGTTGTACTTTCCATATTTAGATTATTTAAATACAATAAATTAAGTGTATGTTTATATCTAAATTTAGTATTTAATTGAACTACTATAGATATGTTTATCACCCTTGTGTCATTTCATTTCTATATACCTTTTTAACATCTAGATAACCACAATCTAGAAATTTTAGAGTTAAACAGAGGTAAGAAGGATTCGACAAAAAACACATATACTGTTAAAAATTGTTGAATATCTACAAAACCGTGAGGTGAATATTCCCTCTTTCCATCTCAATAAAAACACCTCCGACGTAAAAAAGAAAACTAAATCTAAAAAAAGTCGCAAGAAAATACTAAACAAACATAATAAAATACTATAACGAAAATAAAAAAGATTAAGATTCCATTTAATTTTTGAAACTTGATGCTTTAGAAAAATGCTTCTAATACTTAAAATAACAAAAAAAAAACTATAATAAAATAATGTGTAACATTGGATCCATGATGTTTCGTAGATCTATGATATAAAATTAAAAGTTGCTTATTGAACTTTTTCCTACTTAATATTAGCCACGCCTCATAAATAAATAAATTAATGAATAATAATAAGCTGCGGCATTGGTCCATTGTAAGGCAAATTATTAATACCTCTCGATCAAATATACTTTGTTTGGGCCATGGTTGACACATTCACGTGAAAACAAAATCATTATTTTGTCCAAACAAATCAATATATCCCATCACATTTATTTTATTTACAGCTTTTTTTCCGCACGATCACGTGAAACCAAAATCATTATTCCTTCTCTCTTTTTCAAACAATTTAATATATACCATCCCATTCAATATTTTTCCATTATTAAAAATATGATGTTACTCTCAAATTATATGATATTAAAACATGTTGTTTTATTGATAATTTTCATGATAAAAATATTTCATAATGGAGTTTTCAAGTTCAAAAATAAAATAATTCAAAAACTATACAACATGGATATCAATATTTATAATATTTTCTTATTTTCTATTCATCATTACTATCTTTATAACATTTTATGAATATTTATATATATATAATTTATTATTAAGTCTTTTTTTTGTTATAATATGATAAGATAATGATATTAATATTTACGAAAAGTTAAAATTGGTTCATGAGATTAGGAAAGTACAATGTAAAATAAAAAATAGGGAGTGCAGATGCAACTTCAGAAAACTCAAAAACTAAAAAGGACATGCATTTAACAAAATATGAGAAAATAAATCATATATCCTACAATGCCTTACAAATTTGACCATATTTACATCACTATCACGAAGTTGCTTCTTACTCAATCTTGAAGAAGAAATGAGGTGATTAGAAGTAGCTATCTTCGAAGTGCAGAGCGTTATGAAAGAAAAATCTCAAATGCTAGTGAAATTCAAATCTCTCTCAAAAGAAAAGGGCTAAGCATCTAATCCTCATAAGCCATTAAGGTCTAAAAAGAGTTATACGAGTCTTGATCTCATAGTAAGGAAAACATATAAATATAAAAGGATCCTCAGTTTCTTTCTCCGTGAAATTAATATAACAAGCACATGTACATAATCAAAATATGGTGTTTGTCTCTATGCAAAAGTGATACGAACAAACTCTAAATTGTGCCAATAGAACCTTCAAATTGTAAGGTAATTGGAGCCTAGTGTATCCTCTAAATATGGTGTTTGTCTCTATGCAAAAGTGATACGAACAAACTCTAAATTGTGCCAATAGAACCTTCAAATTGTAAGGTAATTGGAGCCTAGTGTATCCTCTATGTAAGATGAGACCATACTTATAGTGAAGATATGTATTATAGTAATGTTGAAGCTTTAAGTAAAGATGTTCTAAAGGCTCTAACTATTTGGACCGAAGGTAGGCTATATAGATATCATATACAATAGTATTATTTATCTCCTTTTGGATAGATATGGTACATAAATTTAAAAACTATTCAAATAAAATTTATCCATGTCAATATCTAAGGCTTAACAAAGTATAATCCATGGTATATTGGCTAGAGTTGATGCCACATTGAGCTAGCTACATAGAGGTTTTGAATGCTTAAGATTGGTACCTAGATAAATTAACCAAAGAGTTGGCCATTCGTCTAAGTCTTTATATCATTGTTATCACTTGAAAGATCATAACAATAATGAGTGGGGTTGTACCAAATTTAGTGATAATGATGTATTGAGGGAATGATATTTTACTATGGAGACATTGCATAACATGGAGTAATAAATCTTTCAATTAGGTTTCAACCGAATTTCCTAAGGTAAGGCCCCTGCATTTTAGCCCCATATAGATTAATAGGTGTAACAAGTGAATGAAAAAGGTGAATCTTTATTTAGATATCTTGAAACTAAATCTCGAAGTATTATGTCTCAAGAGTGGTGAAGGCATCATAACTTTACTTAGTCTAGACTTAGTGGCTATGGAAAAATTGAAGTATGACCTAGAAAAAAAGACCTCTAGATATACATATGAAAAAACTATCTCAATAATCTAACTTTGATATGTTAGGAAAAATTATTTGGATTTATTAAGTGTTAGAAACCATACATTTTTTTCCTTGAAGACCATGTGTATCAAAAAAATATGTTAAGATATGTCATTTTATCTAGAGACCTTCCTCTCAGTAGGACATCAAAATTACATTGTCTATAAATAGAAGAATAATAATACAAACTTTATTCAATAAAAAACCTCATGTGCCTAGGCAACTTGATATGATTTCTTCAAGCTCATTTGTCTATATATGAAAAACATATAGGAGAGAGTGGTTAACCCTGGTTAACCCCAATGATATGTCATACCTCTGTTATCTCACCAACACTTATATGCACTCTATTAATAATGGACTTGTAGAGTATCATAATTAGTGATATCACTAGTTTTAGAAGACCCAAAGGGCCAAGTCTATTAATGAACACATTCTAATAGACAATGTTAAAGGTTTTATATATAAAAAATAAATAAATAAATAAATTTAAAAAAAAAACTGTGTTTTTTTTTCCTTATCAACCTCAATTATAGAGGTCAAAGTGAAAATATTATCACTAATGTGATGATTCTTATTGAAACTTGTTTTTCCTTAGCTATCAAATTTTTAGTTTATCCCATCTAAAACTATGGATGCTAAAGAAATAATAAATATTTTTACAAGCATATGACTCAATCATGATTGCTTGATAATTACTAATACCATTTTGGTTTCCAAATGTTTGTATCAGGTAGATGATGTGGTTTGTCCAAGACAAAACAAATCTATTTGATACAATACAATTAAATAGATCTACTAGGTAAAAAACTAAAACTCTTGGATTGTTGTTGAAGAATTCAACTTTTATATTATTTACATCTTGAAATTTATTGGATTTGAGTTTAAGGATGGCACAAATGGAAAGGCAATTGATAAATAAGTAGAAATGAATAGATATGGGGTTAAGAGATATGCAAGGTCATGTGGGAACATTGTAAGGGATATAAGCATAGTCAAACCAAATGAAATGATTAAATATAATATAAAATAACTTATAAGGAATATATACCCTCCAAAAAATTCTAGGGGTGAAATTAAGTTGATTTAGAATGGATTTACTTTTTTTCTAAATGGATTCTTTATGTGCTTATAAGGATGTTTATATAGACTATTTTTGTCTATCTATATTTTTGTGGATAATTTTTCATAATAAACATGGTTAACCTAGGGATATTCCTAAAATTATAAATAAAAAATACTTTGAGGGTAATGGCTAACACTAGGCTTGTGGGGCACATGGGTTGAATGGGGAAAAATACTATAAAGTTGAAGGAAAATGCCTTGGCTAAAAACACTACCATGTTCACTTGGGTTATAGATAACATAGTCTAAAAAGAGTCTTATTTTGATGATATTAGTGTATTTTTCATAAAATTAGTGGTCAAATTGAATAGTCCATAAATAAATCATCTCCATAAAAATGAAGCAATTGAAACCACTTAAACAAGAAAATTGGCTAGTGTCATTGAGGATCACCAAGCCATATGAGTTCTTTAAACTAATCAAGTGCTTCATATACGAATATAGATTATGATCTAAATAATTATATTGAAATTATTGACTTTGTATTTCCATTGATTGAATCATCATTAGATCTAAATAGATTTCATACCAAGTATACTACATGCAACTAGGTTAAGCATTGAAGTTATTAATCAAAAATATATCACCAAGACAAAATAATATTATTATTTCTAGTTGGATATTTGTAAATGGAGAGTCATAGATATTTGAAACTGTATATGGTGAAGAGTGTGGAGAAAGATAACATGCATAAAATTATATATTCCTCTAATTACCTCTCATCAATGACATCCATATAAATATAGTATGGATATCCTTACCCTCTAGCTAGATGAAAGGGGCAAGATGGTCTCTATATAGGCACACAATTCCACCAAGTACCTTGAAACCAATATGGTAGGTCGACCTATGCAATAATATCAAAGAGTATCCTAAGAAAGAAGTGTTTTTTCATCAATATCTTTGAGTTTCCATGAAGAATGTCATATTTGTAATGTGGATTAAATCCTCTATAAAACTTGGTGAGAATAATATTTAACCCATATAATTACATAATATAAAGAATGTTTGGGTCTCAATTCCTAACATCACAAGGAAGATGAGGAAGATGATGGAGGAAGCCATGGTTTAGACCAACCTAGAGGAAGTGAATTTTTAATCCATGATCTACCATATCAAATGGATTTTAACTTATCTTACTTCCTATATTTAACCACATTTTCTGTAGTATATTTCAACTCATACCAAATTCATGTGAGATTTTCATCCATGTAAATATTCTCTAAAATTATGTTGTATTGAAGAACTTGGAGTGTATCTTGAGAGTTCTTGAACATGATGATAAGGGAATTATCTTGAGTGAACCAAGTTCTCTTTGGGATGAAACACTCTTGTTCCAAAATATTATGAATAAAATATTTAGTTAAATCAAGTGGATTTTTTAAATTTTAAGATTGAGGGACTTGAGTTGCCTTTTTTTCTCCTCTTCACACTTGTCTTGTATCACTATATCCACCATAGATAGGGAATCAAAATTGTGGCTGAACTTAGCCATTTATACCTAAGTTGTATCCACGTATTCAAGCTTTGAGGAAATATTCTTTTGGTTCACTAGGCTTGTTAAAACCTATATGTTAATGATTTCAATATCCTTTGGTACCTTATTAGTATGATGGATATCTATGATGACTTTTTAAAATATTACAATGATATTTGATTGACTCTCAAATATTTTTTATTTTTACTCAATTGTATTTAGTTGGTCATAATTTTTTTGAGAGAGGTTTGAAAAAAAATTATCTTTTTAGAAGTTAGTTTCAATAGTTTAGAAATTTTAGAAGATAAATCTTCAAACTATTTATTTTAATCAAAAACAATATTGGATAAAGCTTGGATTTTTTATATCAAATGTACTTGTTTTAATAAGACTCTTCTTTGTTTCAATAGGTGAGGTTAATAGGTGAGGCCATATTATTTTAGTACTCTCATAGAGTAGCCAACCTAACAAGTTTATTCATTAGGCATATTTTAGTTTAGGGTGCACACAAACTCTTTAAAATAACGTGTACATTGATTTATAATGAATCAAAGTTATTAATGGGAGGGTATGTATGTAACTTATTTTTAAAAATGTACAAAATATATGTGTCACTTATTGCCTCTTTCAAAATCCTAATAATATGTTTTATACTATTAATGCACACATTCTTAATCCCAAAAAATCACAATTGTATTCCACTTGTGTTTTTTTTATATACCTATAAAATACAACCCTATTGTGACACAATTTGTATAAAAAATCCTCTCATGATTTATGTGCCTTTTTATCGATATCAAACTCATATTGATTGAAAATAATTTTTCCCTACAATATTTAATGCTCATGTTAACTCCTTGAAGAACATGAAGCTTGAATGTTGTCCACAAACAATTATATTTTTGGAGTTATTTCTAATATCAACACTAAACTTTAAAATAAAAAAATAAAAAATAAAAAATAAATTATAATAAAAACATGAAAGAACCATCAAAAGATATTTACATTAATAATATTATGAAAGGAATTTGCATAATTATTTATCAAAGGCTCTAGCATGATCATTGAATAAAGATACATTAGGGAGTTTCTGTTAATTCATTTTGGATTGAACCAATTCAAAGCTTAAATATAAAAGTATTAAATATCCCTAAAAAATGATTAATGATAAAATGTGTATGTATAGTATAAATAAAAAAATTACATATAAATAATAAAACTATATTTAATTAAAATTTACTAAATTTATAAATTATAGTAAAATATAAGTAATAATGTGTAATTAATATATAAAATTAATTAGTAAATTAAATAAATAAGGTTATGAAGGTATATTTTGAATATAATATTTTTTTAGGTCTATGAACTAAATTTGAACAAGAAAACATGTTGCTAATCTTTTTAGACACCTTGCCCAAAACTTTAGAGTTGGTGTATAGCGTATATCGAAACCACCTGATATTCAAAACACCAAAAAAATGGACCTTATTTATAACTAATTTTGAGACACCCTGTGGTGCACTTGATATGTATTGATACCTCCCCCAGTGTTCCTAACAAGGATCAATATTTTAGAGTCATAGGAATAATTTTAAGTCACACAAGAGAAAAGGGGAACTGAAAAAGAAAAAAATACTCATTTTGAAATAAATCAACCATTATGTTTGTATCATGGAAACTTCTATTACCGCATCACCTCATTAGAATAAGGGTAAAGTTTTATGTAGATATAAAAATTTAGAGTTTTAAAAATAATTCTAAAACACATAAAAGTTTTGATTAAAAGGTGTACCTGGTCAAGAGACACTACACTAACAATTAAAATAGGTAGCCATAACATATTTGAGCTAAAAAATAATCTAAAAATAAATAAATTTGAAAAGTATATGTAACTAGAGAAGTAATATGCCTGGAATGGATAAAACATATTTAAAATCAGTGCCTTGGTTATAACTTGTGCACTATCAGACAATGAAAGTGGTTGGAAATTGACCTATAAATAGTATTAAAGTAGATTTATAAATCATATGTATAACAAAGAAGTCCAAAAAAATAGCCAAGATCAAGCTGGTTGATTTTAGTAGTGACCAAGATCATACGACTTGATTTTGACAATAAGGTTAAATTTTAGTAGATTTAGTTCTATTTTAGTCAGACAATGTGAGACCATTTTAAAAAATTCAATAATTTTTTTATATGTATTTTGATAATAAATCTGTCTCAAAATTTTAAATTAATGTTCAAAAATTCATTAATTTATTATCCTTTTTCCAAGCCCTAATGCACTTCAAGAGACTTCACAAGAACATTAAAAAATTATGTAGTGACATGAGGGCTCTACCTAAGTTAGACCCCTATTCTTAAAAAAAATTCAAATCAAAACTCGTACAGTATATAAATCATTCTAACTAAATATAAAAATATTGACCTTTATCTCTACGTATGAGATGCAAACAATTAGTAGATTCTACATGCTCCTTTAATATTCATCAAATTTTTGTACAAGGGGTGCATACAATTCAATAGATAACAATAAAAATAAAATCATAGTGAATAAATCATGAGAATTCCCTTCCTACAAATGTTCGTCTTGCATTAGCATACTTTTGTATAAATACTTATTTAAATAAAATTAAGACTTATTGCATGCAATTCAATAATAAATAGGCAATAATGCTTATAAAAAAGGCACAAGAGACCCAAAAATGAAAACATCAGTCAAAGGACCCCCAAGGCACAGGTGACCAAAACAAAAGGCTCAATTTTGTTCACAATTAAAATTGAGTGCTCAATTTTGGTAACAACCAAGATCAATAGGTTGATCTTGGTAGTAAAACCTAAAATCCTAAAAATAATGTTTTGACCTTCAAGGAGCATTAAGAATTATGTTAATGTAAATAAATAATCAATCTGTAGGTTTCCAATCATATGATATTGAATCAAATACTATCATTGAACCAAAGTGAAGTAAAAGTAAAATTTTAAGGATAATATAAAGGAAGAGAAGGCAATACAAGGCCCAACCTAAGGTAAACCATGTCAATAATAGGCTAATGTAAATTAAAAATCTATATACATAAAAAAAATATTAATAAAAAATAAAATAGCTATTTTTGTACCAAAATTAGGTGTCTACACAATTCTCTACTATATGTGTATGTATGCATATATAACAAAGTAAAATAAACAAGTGTACCTATAAGGTTCAAAGAATAAGTTGTAGTTGAAACCTTTATGTTTTTTTTGAAGTTAATACCATTTATGATAATGAATTGAAATTCAAAAGGAGGAGAGAAGTTATTGTATCACCGAGTCTAGATCTTGTGACTTGTAAAAAAAAACTTATCTCCTTATTATCTTCATGAATGTCTTGACTACTACTCAAGGCCCCTGAATGAGCATTTGGTTTACCTGCAATAAAAAAAATAGTATTTTCAAGTAGACCAATTTATATATAAATAAATTGTAAAATAATTGATGAAATAACTAAGTAAAATAGAAGAGTAGGAACAAATACACCTAAGGGTATGTAAATTATTCTACCATAATTTTAGAATATATGGATATATGGAAGGTGAATTATAACTATATTATATAAAATGTGTCTTATAACTCTCTGGTGTGTGCTTCTTAGCTTAATAATTCAATATACTATAATTCTCTATCATGTGACTCAAACTATATATAGGAAAATATTTGAAATGTGTCTTGCTGACTTACCTCCAAGACTGATAATCATAGTGTATCCTAATATTGGAGATAGAATAATCAAATCATATGCAATGCTTTTGAGGTTGGGATAACTTAAATATAACTCATATCTAAAGAAATGTATTACATGTAGCACTGTAAAATATATATAAACCTAAAGTTTATGTAATAATGTAAAGTACATTTATTTGTAGATACTAAAATATGGTAATAAGTACTTGACAATGACAAGATTAACACACATTTAATCCACCATTCTCTCACACATACATGCTACCTTATAAGCTTGAACATTTTGTTTTATTGTTACACACCTACGAGAACCTCACTATCTATTTCAAACCTACTTAATAGCCCACATATACAACTCTAGAGCTTCAATTTAGTCCAATTATATATGGGTTGGTTTATTTAGGTTCAATAAATATCAGCAGTTGATATTAACTTGATCTGGTTGGTATCCAACCTCTCCTAAAAAAGGATACTTTTAAAAATAAAACATTTATTAGGGTCTACCCATCTACTTACTACATCAATGGTGTGATAAATTATCCAATTTATTTAATATATATACAAATCAATCCCCCACTTGAAAGTGGACTTAGTACTTATCTAACACACATCTATACATTATTGCACATTAATAAAATATTCCCTAATATTCCAAAAATTTGAATCCATCATTAGGAGCAATAACAAGCCATATTTGAAGCATATAAAATCTAATTCAAAGAAAGAATTGTCAAATATCAAATCCAAATGACTAGTTGTATACATATTACAAAGGAGCACAATTTCACAATTACACTAGGTGTGAGAACTACATGTGGCTTGATTTCCAAACTTGGATTATAGAATAATAGGCAACATTAGCTAATTAAACATAGGTTATTGGGGTCAACTTAGCCCATTACACTTTCCTATTTTTAACAGGTTTCTATCTGTCACAAGCACATTTAGAGTTTCAAGGTGAAGGAGGCTAAATTTTAGAGTTAGGTACATCATCAATATTTAGATCACACCTGTAACAATTTACAAGATAGATAAAGGTGTTTTTATGGTCATAACTCCTCTTTTTGACATAGGCCAGTATTGACCCCCACAAATCAATTTCAAAAATCAATACTAACCCTTATTTGATAGAACCAAACTTGCATAGATAGAAACATAATTCTTGAACCACACAAATTGCATGCTTGCTTTATCTAGTTTCCATTTATAGAATACAATCATGGTAAAAAAATTATCCAAAAAAACTAAGTACTCATCCATTTTTTGTATTTACTATATTTAGAATATTCCACTTTTCAAATCATTACAATTAGTTTCAATATTTTACATTCAAATGTATGCTTGGGTGCCATATTTATCAATTTGAATTATTCTACTAGTTTCTATATTATTAGGGTTTATAAAACCAAATTATGGTAAAAAATATTACTGTACCTATATACTAATCTAAATGTTTCAAACCCTAAGTCTCTAATAAGGTTTCATAGTTCTAGGGTATCAGATTTCAACTATAGGGGTTTTATTTTTAGACCTGATTTCTGATTATTCACCAATAATAAACATTACCCACGACTATAATGAATGAAAATTATTTTTTTAAATAAGTCATGGAGGTAATATTTTCATATTATTATACATGGATAGTGTAGATTATTTGGATCAATTATGTAATCAAATGGATTAAATATAAGAACACTAAGAAGTCTGAAACTAATAATGAATAATCCCAAGCCTTCCTCAACACATATTATTATAACATCCAATATGAGCACCCTTTTTTACCAGTAGAATTCAAAGGCATGCATGGCTCATTTTTTCCTCTTCCCCTCTACCTCAAGGTTGTATTAGCTGCCATCTCACTCTTATTATTCACACATATAATTTTGTATTTTTTGGTCCTTACTAAAAACACTAGATGAGTTAGGGTTCCCCATCATGCATGGTAGAACAAAGGTAGTTAAAATTTTCCTCCTCAACCCCATCCACTTTCCACAAAGGAAGCTAATCAACCCAAACAATATGATATCATTGATCGACTAAAGAACACCCCTGTAAAAAGTTATATATTGAGTGAATCAAGAGATCAATAGTTTATAAAGACATATTATATAAGGCATTACAAGAAAACAATCTTCCTAGTGATACACAACCTACATCATTCACCTCTACTATAAATACAATCAAGGATAATGACAAATTAATCACCTTTGATAAAGAAGACTTACCAATGCAACACACAATAGAGACAAATCTTCCATTATTCACTCAAAGTCAATTGAAAAGTAACTTGGTGAGATATATGTTGGTAGATAATGGATTTGGGTTGAATATCTATACCACTACCTTATAACTATTGGAAATTAACCTAGATAATATTTAAAAATTAGATCAAATCATAAAAGGATTTTAAAACACTCAACATCAAATATTTGGAACCATATCATTGGATCTAAAACTAGGTCCCAAGATGGTACCTACTACCCTCCATGTTATTCCTAATTAGTTACATTACAACTTAGTTTTGAGATGACCACGGATACATGTTGTGTAAGCATTACCATCAAAATTACATAGATGTATCAAATTCATGCATGAAGTCTATTCTTACACACAAACAACAAATGATGATCCTTTAAAATATTTTAAGATGACCCAATATACTAATTTGAACCAAGCACAAATACAATTGGAATATCACACCATCATTTTTATATCACAATCAATCTTAGTAGTTCAGGTGCATACATATGAAGTGAGTGGATCAAGCACTGAGAAAGATAAGGAATCAATCATAACATACAAATAAACTATACAACATGACCCATAAGTTCATAAAGAGTAGAAAAAACCTATTATATATCTTCATATAATAGTGAATTCACAATATCAAGATTGTATAATCACAAATTATTATGACAATGATAATAAGGATACTAACATGGTAGATATAACAAATGATCAATTACGTAATTTAAATTTTAATCCTTTAGATGAATATTTATCTCATACTTTATTCACACCTATTAGATTTTGAGAATATTGAGATGATTCAATACAATAAAAAGGGAAAATTCATAAATTCCTATTTAGGTAAATTATTATAGGGTAAAGGAAAGGTAAAAATGACATATCATCGGTATATTTAAAATAAAAACAATAGTTGAAATATATCTTAGATCAGGGATATAAAACACTGAATTCAAACATAAATTGGATAAAGAATAAATCATACATTTTAGTAAATAATGTGGAGATGGCAAATACCAAGGCTCCAACATCATTACAAGTATAAATTTTTAAAGATAGACCAAGAACAATATTACAAATATTACTTGATCATAATCTCATCACATTACCATCTACTAAACATCAAGATGTCAGATGTTTCTCATATCAACAAGGAAAATCATATTGTGGTTATCATAAAATCATAGGACATAACACAAATCATTATGATACATTGCAAAAGTAGATTCAAAGATACAAGGAACAATATACTAGTCAGGTAATACAGAGTCAATAAGGAACTAGATACATCAAATTCATGAATACACGATCTACAACTAAAACAAACAACAAAAATACTCGAAAGGAGGCTTTGACTATTATCATATATATATATATATATATATATATATATATATATATATATATATATGGTGCTTATCAACATCAAACTCATGTTGATAAAGACCAATTCCTAAATATATTATTGTCATATTCTTATGATGTTGGTGTAATATTATACTTTCAATAATATTAAATTGATTTAGGCTAGTTTAAATATACTAGGTTTGCTTTAAGCACACCTAGTATACTTATTTTATTATAAATGACATCACTAATCACTTTACACCACTTCTCACACATGTCCATTATGTGTCCATCACTCTAGATGTGTCGGTTACTTGGTCAAAGAAAATTTGGTTCACAACTCTTGCTTTACTTAGTTAAAATAAAAGTTGGAACAAACCTCTTTATTTTTCTATCCATTGAATACCTATCTAGTATATTGTAATTATTTTTTATGATAAATATTATTATTATTTATTTGCCAATTTTTGAATTTTTCATGGATAGTGTGATTCCATTTTGAGAAGTTTTGTGAGTATCCCCCACTCTTACATGGTATCAGAGCCTTTCTATACCAAGTGGCCATTATGGGTTTTTGAATAATTTAATATTTTTATACATTCCCACATAATTCTCCATTCATCTTGCTCATTTTTTGACACAAGAAATATTATGTTCATCTAAAAAAAATTATATGGGTTTTTTATTTTTGCCAAAAACTATAATTTCCATTTATTTAAGTGTTTTTTCACTTTTAAAAAAAATAATAATAATAATGATTACTAAAGTATTTTTATTGCATTATAAAAAATATATATCCAAATTAAAAAAATTGGTTTTTTCACTTCATGGATTATTATCTATAAATTTTTAAATTTTTAATTTCTCATCAAAAAAAGGGAGGAGCAGGTTGTACAACATAAATTTCTAAAAAAACTTGTAGGTTGAAGTATAAAAAATTGCATTTATAGATTCTTATATTTAAGATCTTTTTGGAAAGTCCTCATTTAAAAATTATGTTATTGTAGGCTCCTATAACAACTAGTTGAAGTTCACATAAAGTTTTTGAGAAGACAAAGTGAAGGGGGTGTTTTGTGCACTATTGTAGTAGATTTATAGGATGGCACCACCACTTTTAATCACCACCACCAATGTGGCCACAAGCATAACTATGACCAAAATAAGTATATATATGTACTTATTTATCAAATTAAACTTGTTTGCATATTTAAGCAGTAATGTTGTTACATTAGTTGAAACCTTTTGGTAAAACCCACTCACGTGATAGGATATATGGTCAAATGCTCTTGGTATTTTTTAACACTAAGACGCATAATGTAGTAATAAAAGTGTGCTTTATTAATTTATTATTTTAATGCTATATGTAGCATGGTTATCATGAGCCTCTTGTAAATTATATCCTTTCAAAGTAGGTTGGGGATTTGATTCCACAAACCAAGTATTTATTTGAATTTTTAAAAAGCCTTCTAATATCCCCCTTTTTAAAAGCCCCTAGTGCTATATATGACCACAAGATTTACCCAACTAGAACCTTGCACTTACTTAAGCCCTTGGTTGTAATTTTGAGTGGTATGTGACCATATGCTGGACTAGATAAACTCCCTATGCAAAAAAATATATCTTTGCTGCAATTTTGAGCATCAAAATTTGACTAAATTTTTTCTATAGGTTGTAACTTTTGACCCAAAAGTCCTAGGAGGCCCCCATGTTTTCAAACTATGTATTTTTTTGAGCTATACATATTGGACTAGTATTTTTTTCACCTTTATGGCATGAGTTCCCATAAATTTTAGGTTTTCGTTGAGCTTATTACCTTTTCTAATTTATACAACTTCAAACTATTGTATCTTTTGATTTGTGCATTAGATCAAAGTGTCATTTTTTTAAAGTGCATGTGTTTTTATGTAATTTGTAGTGGTAGCTTCAATTTAGTGTAGTTTTGTATAAAAAAGTGTTTTCAATTTATTTTCTCATTTTCACCTATATTTCAACTATAAATACATTATTTTATGAACTTCCACCCATTTTTAGTTATAGGGATTGGTTTGGTTAATTATTACATTTTTTGGGTTGGGATCATTTGCATCTTGACATGTTTCCAACTCTTGTATTAGGGTAAAATTTGTTAAAAAATGCATCATTATAAGCAATTTGGGAGGGGTTTCTTGAGTGTTTTTAATTTTTGAGGTTCTCTTCAATTTTTTTTACCTTAATTTTTATAATTTATTTGTGTCAAGACCTCCACACTCTCACACAAAAAAATAATAACTTACTTTTAAAAAACACCTTGGTTTTTTTCAAATTATGTTCACCTTAGGAAAAAATGGTTAGATTTATTGAAGAGAATAATAATATAAAATAACATAATTCTCTATTATTCTCACTATTTTTCAAAAAGGATGCCCTCCTTCAATCATTGCAGGACATAGTTTCATGCTTGAAACATTAGATTGACACTATAGACATACCTCTTATTGAGCATAGTCTACCTTATATCACTGATTCAAATATTATTATCACATCATCATCTTATGATCTACCCAATCATGAGTTACACCTTTAATTTCATGCCTCTATTATTTTCCCTATTGTAATCTAAAATTTAGATTCACCCACCATCATGTTTGGATCTTTTGATAAGTACACCATTTTTTTTGTTCCCATACTCTTTGATCCATGGATCATTTTTGGTAGAGGCATAGGTAAACATTTCCAGGGCATAGCTTCTCCTATCTAGCCTATTCACATTTATCACCATGAAATTGGATATATAGAAGATATTCCTTCATCAAACCCACTTTGTAGACACTCACATATTTTTTTTCACTCCACTATTCTTGAGTATATTGAGTGACACATGAGTCCTTTTGCACCCCTTTTGAGGCATAATATACATGAGAATACTTTAATTAGACATGAGAGTCATGAATTTTTTCTAGATGATTCCTCACATGCACCATTTATGCACATAACACCATATCATATGAAGGTTTCCTCATCTAAAATTTGTGTTAACCTAAAGTGGATCTTAAATAAGTTGTGACAACATCATTAATAATATTTTTATGCGATCTACTAGCATGTATCCTCTACCATTCATTTACATCATCCACACACTCCTTATTCTTCCTAGTAGAGCTCCCTTTTTTTGGAGAAAATCTATTTAGCAATGCTTCCTTATTTTGGATCAACTCTCACATTGATATGACCTTTCTTTAACATATAGACAATCTCCTTGTTTGATCTATTTGGTGTGTATAATGTCTTCCTTTTCTTTGTTTCATATTTTTTGGAATATATTATACATATACTAAATTATAAAGTGCCATGGGGATTTTATTTTCATATCCTAATTTATATTCATACATATATTCCTTATTTTTCACACCCTTTCAAACCACTCATATAGATATATTCTTTCATCCACTCCACCCATTCGACATTGTGGGGTGTGTGTGTGTAGTCATATTACTTATTTAGGTGTTGTGTCCCTTGATTATCCTTGACACATCACAACATATAATTTAGGTAATTCATGATCAATTCTTAATGTAATTTATTATACTTTTGATACTTCATTTGGTAGTATTACCATCTCCAATCTGTAACATTTAACTTCAATGATTGAGTAGTGGGTTTGGCCCACTCATGTAGATTTAAGTTTTTCACTAGTATTTTCTCTTAAACTTCTTACACATTATTTAGTGATGTATTTAATTTCATCTAATGCATCTTCAATGATGGTTTTCATCATATCTAGTGCAATGCTTACATTAGTTAATTTAGTTTTTTGAGAGACCTTTATTTTGTATCTCATTTTTTCTAGGTTAAACTTATTTTACATTGGTATCTCATTAGGCCTAGTTATTAGGAACCATTTTATAGGATTATCATCCTTATAATTTTATATATGCCTTTATAAGTTACACTTAATTAGGAGTGTTGGTATAATATTATACTTTCACTAATATTAAGTTGACTTAGGTTAGCATAACTATACTAAGTTTTCTTTATGCACTCCTCTTAGTCTTAGAAGAGGATAAGTGGAATCACTAATCACTTGTCACCACATATTACATGTATCCATTATGTGTCCATCATTTCAAACATGTGTTGGTTACATGTTAAAAAATAGAGTTGGTTTTCAACTCTTGCTTTACTTATTCAAAAGCAAAGTTGGAAATAACCTCTTGTTTTTTCTATTTATTCACTACCTCTCTTGTATATCTTAATGTTTTTTGATGATACACAATATTATTATTTATTTTTAAATTCTTGAATTTTTCATGGCTGGTGTGATTCCATGTTAAGGAGTTTCCTAGGTATCCCCCACTCTTACATACAACACTTGGGGTTTGACATTAAATATCTATTCAATCTACATTGTGATACATTCATTGAGTATTAATCCATATTGATTTATTATGGTATAAAGGTCAATGATACATCCATATGGGTGACACCTTCCACCACCCAATTAACACTCACATTAGGAGGTTATACTTGATTCAATCAATAATGAGTAAAATAAGTCAATATATTTCCTTTTCACATGAATAAAATACAACCAAGATTCAATAATATGGCAATGGTACTCACCAAAAGTAAAGTATTCAAATATAACAACCAAAAAAGAATATGAACAATAAGAGACAATGGTAAAAAAGGCAATGCAATTACATAATTTCAAGGATAAGGCAAAATATATTGAATTCTATCTTGATAAGGATAATCTACTCACGTATTTATGAGTACTAATTTCAAATATTTCAAAAATACAAAAAAAAGAAAAGAAAAATAAAAATATAAAAAAATTAGGACCTAGGCATGACATGATTACTAGATTATGATATTAAATAATGTCATTTATCACATGTTTGGTAGATTGCATATTACTTTTATACACATACATTTCATGGTATATGAATGTGATGCAAGATATATAAGTTACATATGGACATATAGATGTAATTTACTCTAACCAGTGGCCATGTTGATACTAGGGGTATCTTATTCCACATGTTCCACTATTATAGGTTATATATTTCTATAAACTTCTACCATGTTGACCTATCTATATTTATTACACATTTCTTTATAGTTACTCATATCTTACACAATGTTACATGGATATGCTATTATATTATGATGTGACATTAGTACCTAAAATTTTAGTATATTATTCTTTACTTGTTTTGTGTTTCATTAATATTGTTTCTCTCTTACATGACAGGCTAATTTGTGTTTGAATATTGAGTGTGGCTCTTGAGCCTTATTTGATGTGACATATTTATGTCCATTATTTTCAATATCTTTATGTGCCTTACATGTGTACTTTGACATTATTTATTGTGACATATTTATGTCCCTTGTACATGGCCTCTTGGCCTCATGTGTACTACTAACTATTGAGCTTGTCACACATTTTACCTTGCTGACATTGAGTGGTGCCATGATCCATATCATGCACATTTATTGTGTATTATTATTTAGTTTTCCATCTACTTTGTGCTTTATTGATAGATCTATTTATACATGACACCTATAGGCTATATATTACATATGTTGCATACATTCCTTGATTAAAATATATATCACTATGATGACACACTCTCCAAAGGTTCACATGATTATACATGATGATATATTTATACATGGCATGATTTACTTATCTATTTTTTTTGAGATGATTGCCTTACATGACACATCCCCCATCTAAAATGGGGGGCATAACATGGGGCTTTTCATAGAGACATAAGCCTTCAAGAATAGAAAATCAAACAAAAGTAAAAATTTCATAGATTTAGAATGATTCAAATATCAGATAGTTTAGTTACATGAAAAATATTATAACATTGGTTCAAATTATGAGGTCATATGCCATGAATATACACTCAAATTAAACAAAATTGAGTATAAATTCATACACACTTAGGTGCATATGCACATAATTTATAGGAATAATAATTATATGTTTCCATATACACATACATTGAGATATAGGTTATCAGATTCAACATATAGATGCACAACATTTTATATCAATTGGTATATATTAAGGGATCATGATACTAGTTCTTGTACATATACACACTTCTAGATTCATGAGGCATGATACTAGTTCATGTACATACACACCCATGTGTTTTACAACTGAATGATAAATGGTTGTCATTGCAATTCAGACTTTTAAAATTTTTGGTCATGATGGGATCATGGAAATTGTACATTATTTGTTGACCATGTATTTATTATATGATGAGAAAAATTGAGTGAACTATAAAATCAAACATGCAATTATGATGGGGGCATGAAAACTATTCATTATCTTTCGATCATGCCTTTTGTTTTACATGGACTAAACTTGAAAGACTATTTTAGATAATTTGGACTTATGCTCCTAAATTGGACTTGAGATAATGCTAGGAAAATAATAATTTTCATAAATTCCAAATAAATTAGACTAGGATAATTGTAATAATTTGAATCCATTCTCCATGTATTGCATTAGAGAGAATTTATAACTGAGAATTTTCAAATAATTTAGACTTCTTTCTAATAATTTTTTTGAAGTTGTACTCGTAATAAATCCAAATTATCAAAAATTGTCCTTCTTGAGAGAACTTGAGAAAAACTTTAAAATCTAATATATAATCCATCTGCAATGGTTGATTCAATTTTTTTTAGCAAACCCATCATGTGGTTCCCTTTTTATTTTTTGAGTAGTTATTTGGGTTAGTATATGGTGTAATTCTCCACATATTGATAAAGGTTGGGGAATTTTATCTTCTAAACCCAAGAGCATGCATATTTTGTAAAATTTTAGGTATAGTCACCTCAATTATTCGTGTTCTTCAATAAAGAAGAACAAGTTTCACCAATGCTTCAACAAGGAAACATCATCTCCAATAAGTTGTAAGGGAAACATGATTTTCACCAACATACAGGTGTAATATTTCCTTTCTCTTTAATTCTAAAAATTAAAATCCATATTTCATATTTCAATCAAAAAAATTGACTATACTGTTTGTTCTAAGTTTTTCTATTAAGTTACTTTCACAATTGTAGCTTGTTACCAAAGGCAAATTATGTTGTACACACTCAAGTAATCCTTTCCTTTTACTCTAGCAAAAAATTTACTATAACAAAAGGGTTAAATTTTTAGATGATAAAAGTTGGTATTAAGTACTAGAAAATGACAATATTGACACACATTTACCAAAAATGAATTTAGTGCACAAATATAGTCCTAAACTACCATTCTCTCACACCTACATTCTACCTTATGAGTTTGTCCCTTTGGTTATGTTGTTAAACACCTAAATAACTTCATTTTATGTTTAAAAATATATTAATAACATACATATACATATACATACTTTATATTCATCCCATTTTTATATGGGTTGGTAATTTCAGGTGTAATCACTATCACTAGTCTATATTGATTTGGTCTAGTGAGTACCGACCCTCTCCCAACAATAGATTGTTTTTAATATAAAACCTTTTATTAGGTTTGACCCATCTTCCTAGCATGTTGGTGGTGTGAGAAGTTACCCAATTAGATTCATATATATACAAATCAAGCCTTCAATTGAATGATAACATAGAACATATCTGACACACATCTATACATTTCTACACATTTATAAAATCTTCCCTTTTCTTCCCAATTTGTGAATCTATCATTAGGAGTAGTCATAAGCCAAGTATAAAGTATACCAAATCCAATTTAAAAAAAGCAATTTCAAGTAAAAAATCCAAATTACTAATTGCATACATATAATGAAGGAGAACAATTTCATAATCAAACTAGGTATGATAATTATTTGTGGCTTGACTTCCCTCCTTAGAGTAACAAATAGGCAAGTAAAAATCAATCATTAAATGTGGGTTTAGCGTAACCCATTACACTTTCCTAGTTTTAATAGTTTTATATCCCTCACAAGCACACTATGAGTTCCAAGGTGTAGGAGGTTAATTTATAGATTTGAGTACATTATTATGGTTTAGAATCATACATATATAGCTTTTAGAGACATGAAAAAGTGACCATATAGTCACATTTCCTATTTTTGGCACATTTTAGTATTGATAGTCTATACTAACCCATATCTAATGGAACTAACCCTAAACATATATAAACATAGCTTATGAATTGGATGAATCACACACCTACTTTATCTTGTTTTCCATTGCTACAATACAATCATAATTAGATAGTCAACCAAAAAAGCTAAGTACTCATCCATTTTTGTACTCACCATATTTAGCATATGGCACTTGCCAAATCATTAAAATTAGTTATATTATTTTACATTCAGATGTATTATTGAATGACATATTAATAAATTTTAACTAATTATATTAGTCTCTATACCATTAGAGTTTATAAAACCAAATTAGGGGAAAACACTATCACATTTTAGTATAATCAAATAAAGATATCATCATTAAAGCAAACATAACTCAAGCAAGTATGACCATTGTGGGTCTAAAATATATAATCAAAAGTAGTATTTGGATTCTCCTACATTTCCAAGGATAAGTAAGGAGGGTAAAAATTATATTCCCCAATGCAAATATGTAAGTAGTGAAGATGTAATAATTAGTATGCTCAAATGTGGATAAGATATAAGCATTGAGAGCATAATCAATAGTATGCCATGGTATAATTAGTGTATAATAAATATAATAATGAGTGTACTTGTTGGTTCCTTTAATAAATGGAATCAATTTTGGAGACATTACAAGTCTCTACTTTGAGCATGTGTGGGTAAACTTTAGCTTACTACAAACCATTATGTTAAACATGAACAATGGACTTCTTATCACTTTTTGGTGTATATTATGGTTGATGATGGACACCAAGATGACTAAGTCCACATTTTTCATCCAAAATAAGATGCGAAAAAATTTGGGTAACCATATGATGGTGTATATTCTTTAGATGTGTAACTCAAAACATATATAAACATTGCATGATAATTTACTATACATCTAACATGGCTATAATCAAACCTTCCATGTCTCCATTAGACAAAATTTTGTTTTATGTTTCAACTAATATCCCTCTTTGATGTGGCATTTCCTATTGTATTGGATTAAATATCTCACCATGCACAAGAATAACTTGATAAGGCCACTATATTTTTTCAATGAATCCAAAAAATATAAAAGAAGGTGCATTCAATATTTTAAAAAACTAGCCAAAATTAAAAGCAACACCATGAATAACATCAAGTACCTCACCAAATCTAAGTTGGTGATAAGGTATGGTTACATTTTAAAGATAACTTGAAAAGATCAAATAGGGAACCTAGACCTCTTTGATATGTTCCCTTCATAATCATCAAGAAAGTAGGCATGCATTTAAGATAAATTTGTAACCTTATCTTGGGTTAATTATAGTGTTCAATGTAGAATTAATTGGCATGCCCACAACAACTGAGATATTACTATGACATAAAACTCTCGATAAAAATACAAGAAAACACACACACACACACACACATATTTGTCCAAGACTGACACAAATTGAAGCTTCAAGGCTAAGTCTATTGATTTAAATCTAAATATATTGTCAAAAAACTTGGACGGTGAGTCTAGATCCATATAAAAATAAATAAACAAGGTCAAGATCAACAAAAAATAGGATTTATTTCATCGTAACATAACCATAGTTTAAGATAACAATATGGGTATAGCCATGATAATACTTCAAGTTTGATGTGTAAATGACTGTCAATATATGTCATCCAATCCTAACCACCATGTGGACACTACTTATAGGATTTGTATTTCATGCTCAAACTATCTAGAATCATGTAATGATGTCATGTGGCATCATCATGGTGAACTAGGATTATAGAGGGTTATGTGATGTTGATAATTTTTATGGATCACCTTCTCAAGCTAGGCTTATGTAATGTTTCCATGTAGTGCCATCATAATGTGTCAGCTCTCAAGGCTCTACGATATAATAGGCTACCTTTGAAAAATCTCACTGAGTCTTGGGATAACATAATGATGCCATGTGGAATCATCATAGTGAATTAGGCTATGAGACTATGTGGAACTGTGAAGTGTCCCTAAGTGGTCAACCTTTGAGCCCCAAGCTCCTACGATGCCACGACATGATGATTTAGGCTCAGGGTGGAGGAAGGCTATTGAACAAATGTAGATAGGCCCCCAAGATCCTTGATTACACCACATGGCACTTCTATGGGATATCTCAAGGAATATATAAGAAAAATTCCAAAGACTAAGTTGGGAGGCAAAGGGAAAAGTTTAAAGCATGACCCAACAAAGTTTAGGTTCTTTAAAGAGACTTATATAAGCCATAGAAGAGGCCTATAACCACCTTATTCTATTGAAATAAGGATTCATCTAAGCCTTGATATAAAATGGGTTGTGCCAAACCCTAAATCAATATTCCCATTGGTTTAGTTGACTAGTAGTAATCATGAAGTAAGCTCAATCTAGCCTATCATTTTTATAAAGAGCTACTCAATTCTATAAGCCTACTGATCTATTCATTCAAGGGTTTTAATTCGAGTATGGGCCCTCACTCATTTATTTATAATTAGAGATGTAAGGACCAAACAATATATTTATTAAATTAATATATGTGTATGTAACATAGAATAGTCCTCATAACTCCTCTCCTAACATTAATTAGTCCTTCTGTGAGTGTCTATAACCCAGATCTACAAGGTCAGACTACATCTTCATAACTCATGATAATAAGGCCAAAACTCTATCAAATTTCTCTTTTAAATTAATTTATCTTGTTACAAGAAAATTTTACAACATAAATTTCACTCAAATGCTTCAATCAAGGAGATCTTCCATAAGATTTTTCTTTCACAAGACAGTCATTATCAAAAAGAATATATCATCAAACCATATTATTATTCCAATAAAAATTACCCATTTATTTCATTTAAGTTTTTCCCATACTTTTTTAGGCTTAACACCAAGGATAGATATTGATAAAATATAGAAAAATAACATATTACTATATAGAGTAGGCTAATTATAACAAGGTTTTAAGCAAGAAGCCCATGTTGTCATTTATTATTAAAGACATACAAGCCTAAATAACTTCTCCTCATATTCATGAATTCATTCCAAAAATATCTATGGTCAGAGTATATGTTCTAGTTTTTTACATTATAATTTATAATAATTAATTGATGGATATAATTATAACTTTTTTCCCATGGCTGGGTCATTACACAAAATACTAGCTTCCACAAGATTATTACAAGTAGATTGGCTGAAATTTACATTGTCAATGATTGGGATTTCTAGTTGTTCATTACATAAGAATGAGACATATTTATTACCCTAATTTTCTAGTAAAAGGAAAAGATATCATCAATAATGACCTTTGTCCACTCCAAGGCATCTCTTTCCATTTGAAGGAGAGCTCACCACCTAACCTTTTACCATCATCAAGCTATTGATATATGCACCCTCGAGCTCGAGACTTCTCACTTTGGGCATGTTTACATCATGATAATGGATTGTAAGGGTATATAAAGAAAGGGTGCCATAACATAATGGAATAATTGGATACAAACCTACAACCCTACTCCCAAATCTTACCTAAATCTATTTCTAATCCAAAACTTAAATCAGACAAGCATTCAAATGAATCTAGCATTTCATAGTTATAAACCAACAAGCAAGAAATCATAACATAACATAAGGCTTATTATTTAAATGGATATCAAAAAGATGCCTCACTCAATTTATTCCATATATTATTCATGGGAGGGTCAATAAATATACCACCATGCCCAACATGGGAGGGCTTAAAAATCTACCACCATGACATTCATGGGAGGGTTAAGCAATCTGCCACTGTGCCTAGCATAGGAGGGCTTAAAAATATTCCACCATGAAAGGCATTTCTCATAGAAGCCACTTGTTATTTTAATAATTACTATAAAACATTCCATAAATAAGGCTAAAACATTTTAGAAGAGTAAAGAGGAAACTAGCATCACCAAGGCCCTCAAGTGGGTAAAAAACTACATGGTGGCCAATGCACATCTATGGAAAGACCAAGTGGTATTTTTATCCATAGAGCTAGATATCAATCAATATAAATAGGAATTTTTTCATTCAAAGTAAATAATCTATAAAAAATGTATTCAGAAGCCCACCTATTGACTTCAAACCTCTTGGATTATATCCTTCAACTATCTAAAGGCTCAATTATCCTAACTAGCTCTTCATATGTGTTTTCATTCCTCTTATTCTCTTCTCTACCTAGTTTATTCTTTTTTGAATTGTCAATAAAATTCCACCTAGTCAAGAGCTTGACTTCTTCATATAGACATGCCTAAAATTGGCCAGCCCCCTTCTACTTACCATCCCATGCCTCATTAATGAATGTTCTTTTCCATGTCTATAATGGTGCATGGAGATTTTGTAGGATTCTATGATTGATTCTTAAACTAACTCATCTTTTCTCACTTGGTTCAAGACCTAAGTAATTAATATATAATCTTAAAATCTACCACTAGAAATTCTAGGTGTTAGTCTACTTGGACTGCAAGATATTTAATTTGAGTCAATAAGTAGTTTTACCAACCAAAATAAATGCTAGTTACTTAAACAACACACTAATTTTGAAAGGGGTGAATGAACAACATCTAACTAACTAGATGCTTCAAGGAGTATTCATCTTATGGTAAGTCTACTATTGATATAAATATACACAACATAGTCTCATTCCTTCATTGGTCATTACCTGTTCCTACACACTCGATGCAAACATCAATTTACTCTAGCCTAAAAGTTGAAGCTGTAGAATTAAATAAACATAAGATCACTCAATCAATTGTAAGAAGTCTACATATCAATAAATATTACCATTCACATAGATAGAATCACATTATATTATACATATGCATTTTCCAATTTACAAGTTTATAAGTAATGATCCAACATCATTTAATCAACATATCACATGGGCATAATCAGATTGTTAATTGTACAACTCAGTTGGATGTAACTAAAAACATAAACCAAAATCATAATTAAAGTAGTAATAATCTCATAGTCATCAATTATTAAAGATGAACACAATATAAAATAGGGGTTTTACATCCCCCTCCCCTTATTCAGACTTCCTCCTAGAAGTAATTGAAAGAGGTGAGGGTATCGAACTCGCAATAGTGCTACATATTCCCAAGTGGATGTTGATTCATCATATTTTTCCCACTGAACCTTGACCTAATCTAGCTCTCTACCTTGAAGAGCCAATGTCTTATGCACAATAATCCTCATGGGACCCAAAACTAAAGATATGCTAGTCTCTACCTTTAAATCCATCCAATCTAATACATGATCAATGCTAGGTATATACTAATGTAAAACTGAGACATGAAATACATCATGAACATGAAATAGGATAGGTGGAAAGGCCAATCAATAGGCTAATGGGCCAATGGTCTTCAAGATATCGAATGACCCTATGAAATGAGGTGCCAATTTTAAACCTTTTATATAATGGATAGGGCTCTTGTTAGGTTTCACTCTCAATAATACCTTGTCACCAACATTCAAATGTTTATTAGTCCTCCTTTCATCAACATACTTATTTTGTTAATCCCTAATAACCTCAATGTGATACAAAATCTTATCTACCTACCATTCCATTTATTTTAACATAATAGGATTAATCATAAATCTATTCTCAAGTGAGTCCCAACTTAGTGGGTTATACAGTCCTACCATATAAGACCTAGAAAGGTTCCATATTGATTGAACTATGATACTTTCTATCGTAGGCAAATTTAACAAGATACAAATAGTCCTCAAAACATTTCCTCAAGAACTTGATTAAATATTTTAGTCTTCCCATTTGTCTTAGGATGGTAGGAAGTATTAAAATTGAGTTTCATGACCAATGTCTTATATAAGTATGTACAAAAGTGTGAAGTGTAAAGTAGATCTCTATATGAAATAATATTACAAAGAATCCCATGCAATCGAACAATGTTATCCAAGAATACTCTCACCACTGAAGTGGAATTAAAGGTAGTATTCATGGGGAAAAAGTGAGCTAATTTCTTTATTTTTATATGGTTTTCATGGTGATAAGATGAGGTAGGTAAACCTATAATGAAATCCATGGAGATAATATCCCATTTCCATTCAGCGACCTCATGATGGTATAACAATCTTGTTGGATTATTGATGCCAAAACTTGACCCTCTATCACTCCAAGAAATGAGCTAAAAAATTAGTAATGTCATGTCTTAAACTGGCCTAATGGTATACTTGCCTTAACTTTGTATGCATATTCTTTACCCTAGGGTGTGCTTGGTAAGGATCTTTATGTGACTCAAAAAAAAAAAAAAAAAACTCAGACAATCCACCCACTATAGGCACATATATTCCATTTATGGTGTAAAAGACCATCCAAATAATGAGAATAGCCTTCAAATGTACCTTTCATATTCAGACCAAAATCTAATAGCTGTCTCACTTATTTATATAGGCTATCTTTAAGAAATTATGTTAAAATTTGACTTCACAAGTTTGTACATAAGCTAATTGCTATTAATTCATGATGCCTCCTAATAAAAGAATCATAAACCACATTTTCCTTTCCTTTGATGTAAAAAATATTGTATTCATATTCACACAATAGTTCCATCCAATGTCTTTGATGAGCATTGAGGTTAGAGTGATTAAATAGGTGCTACAAACTCAAGTGGTCAGTATTTAGAAAAAATCATGACCAAGAAAAAAGTATCGCCATCTTAGACAAGCATGAATTATAGCTAGAAATTCTAGATAATGAGTGGGGTATTTTAATTCATAGTCCTTGAGTTTATTGGATTCAAATGCTGTAACACTTACCTTTTACATGAGTATATCTCCTAACTTTGCCTTTAATGCATTAGTACAAATGAAGAACTCCCCTGTAGGATTAAGTACAACCAAAATATGAGCATTATTGAGTCATTCATTTAGAAACTAAAAGGATTCCTCATACTTTGTTGACCATACAAACTTCTTTCCCTTCCTCTAAAGTGAAGTAATGGGATTTTTAATGTGAGAAAATTTCTCCACAAAGAATCAATAATAGCCTACCAAACATATGAATATGCAAACGTCCATAACATTTTTAGGCATCAACCATTTCATAATGGCACAAATATTAGAGAGGTATATTGAAATTACCTCTCTTAAGATGATGTTCTCAAGGTATTACACCTCTAGAGAATTGTGTTAAATCACACTCATCTAAGTTTTTAAACAAGTAATTTTATCTCAAAACCTAAAAAACTTGTCTTAAATGGTCCTCATGTTCTTCTTCATTTCATGAATAGATCACAATGTCATCAAGAAATACCAACATAAAAAAGTCTAAGTGAGAAACACTTTGTTTATGGGGCTCATGAACAATGTTGGGGCATTAGTCAAACCAAATGATACAATTGTAAAATCATAATTCCCATACCACAATTGAAACATAATTTTATAGATATATACCTATATAATATGCAATTGATGGTATCCAAATTTCAAATATATCTTAGAAAACACCTTTTCTTCCCACATTTGATCAAACAAGTCATCAATCTTGGGTAGTGGATAGCTATTCTTAATTGTTACCTTGTTAAATTGATGGTAATCAATACACAATTGAAGGGATCCATCCTTCTTCACAAATATAACTAGAGCTCCCCATGGGGACACACTAGGATGAATTAAGCCCTTCTTTAAAAGTTTCTTAAGCTACATCTTGAGTTCAAAAAACTCTAGTTTGGTCATCTAGTATGGTTTTTTTGAGATGGGCTCAACCCTATACAAGGTTAATCTAAAAATAAATCTCTCTCGAAGGGGGCATACATAGCAACTCATATAGAAACACATCTGGGAAATCCCAAATAATGGGATGGTTGTCTAGATAAGCCTTATATGACTCCTCTAGTCTATCACTTACCATGATGGAAAACATTTGACAACCCTTTTATATGCTCCACTTGAGCTTCATTGTGGAAATAATGTGAAGGGAAATGGGTATTTTGACCTTAGATATCACCACGGGAGTTTAAAGTTCATCGATACACTCAAAAAAGTTATCATGGAAATTCAACTTGGCTTTGTGAGGAATAAGCCAATCCATTCCCAAGATAACCCCATAGGTGCCTATGGGTATAATACGTAAATACATAATGATAGAAAATATTCTAAGGTCTAGAACATAACTACTCAACAAGGAGATAATAGACTTATTGGCACATGTGGCCAACTCTATTTGTAATGGGAAATGCATCATATCTACAAATCAATCCAAGATCAAAGAAGATAAATCCTACTTACACTCCTAATTGGGGATACATTAGATAATTGGGGTCATGATCAATATGAATATACTAACATATCTAAGGGATCTCTTACCATAATAATATTAATAGGGAGGGTTCCAAAACCTCTAGTCAAGCAAGACTACACAATAACATTAACTAAGTCCTATGTTTTCATATTCACTATAATAATAAAAAGTAAATCAAAATCTAATCTAGTTCTCACCAAAGATTTTGGAAAATTTTTGGGGTAATAAACATTAAAATTAAACATGCATAGAAGACATATGCTCACATTAATGTATACAAAATCTTAATGCATGGAAGAAAAGTACAAATGCATATCTATCTACTCTTAAAAAGGAGGAACAAATCTAGGAATACTTAAATTTGAAGATGAACCCACCAAACCTCAATCTCTCCCTTGGCCAAGGTGATTTTTAAGAGGTTATTGTGGTATGTAAGGATGAAAAGGTTAAATTAGCTCTAGGCTACAAAACCTATCAATGCATCTAAAAGACTTCTCCATAAGATAAGATCTATATCTCCAAAGAAAGTATGAAACCCTACGCTTGTTCCTCAAGTAGAATGGTGGATAAGTAGATGCATAATATATATTACTTCTTCTCTTCTCATAGAAATGGAAAAATGATTATGTTTATATAGGTGGATATAACCTTAAACCCTTTCAAAATTTTAGGTCGACCCAGTTGACCTAGTATCGTAATTTACAAAAATAAACTAGGTTGCCCATGGGATGACCTAATCCCTAATAAGTTTTTTCAATAAGAATATAAGGTCAATGTGGCTGACATAGTCATGTAAACTATCAAAAAGGGGTTTAAGTTAGGGAAATGGCTAATGAACATGGTAAATGACTAGAAGAGTGTGAAAAATAGGAAATAAAGCTTAGAGAAATGGTGTTTAGGAGACAAGTGTGTAGATATCAAGTGGAAAAAGGGACATCAATCTTATGAAGCACCAATGGTCTACCCACCCCTTTTTTGATGCACCCCTTAGGGCATGTACTTAGAAATATTGAGACTTGATGAGTTATTTAAATATAAAGAGTGTCAGTAATTGATGAAGTTTGAAAATATTATATGTATAATTATCCCTATTTGAAGCTCATCATGTGTCACGAGGTACAACAGGGTATGGTACTTTGGGAAAAGAACATGATGACACATAACACTAATGCTAAATATAGTGCAGTAAGGTACAAATAAGATAAATGAAAGGACATAATTAAAAAACACATACCTTTACTTACCTTAGTGTTGTAGATAAAGAAGGAGATGTGGGAAATGTGAATGTGTCCAATGTGAAAAACATTAGGCAAACCTGTAGAGATAAACAAAAAAGAGAAAAAAATTCAAAAAATTACAATTTATGCATATAATAGTTAGAAAGATTCTTTATGACACTAGGATTACAGAACATTTTATAGTTTAGAAAAAGAGTTAGTAGAGACAAAAATATAATCAAAACAAGGAATCTAAAGGTCAATATTTGAAGGGTAAATAATTTTGAATAGTAAATATAAATAGAGTGAAAAAAAATCATTTGGTATTATTTACTATTCTGAGAAAAATAGAGTTCTAAGAGACCTAGTGAGATCCTAGACAACCAAGATGGTGAGGAGACGACAGTTAAGATGGAGAGGATGCATAGTGGCTACAACAAGTGTAGCACAGGTAAGTAACTAGAAATTTAAAAAATTTGAGCATTTTTCTTTGAAATTGAGTGTTTTATATAAATTTGATAATTAGGCAAAATCTAGATACCAGAATGAACCCTAAGAAATTTTTAGGGACACTAGGGGTCAAACATGATATTGGGTAGGAAGGAGTTAGAGTAATAAATGCCTAAGGCATTTTTAGCAATTAGTCAAATAGTAATCACAATGAATGAATAAGGTAGACTAGATTGACTTAATTTGTAGAAGACAAAAAATTATTGGGCTGATTTAGTAGTAAGTGGTTGACTTTGTTTAGGAAAGGAGATGATATAGTACTATGTGGTCAACTTAGCTATTTATGAAGTGGTCAATATAGTACTACAGTGTAGAAACAAGGGTGACTTAGTATTATAAGTTAAAGGGTGGCTGACTTAGTTGTTTTTAAAGTGGCTAATATAGTACTACAAGGTAAAAAAGGGCTGATATAGTAATGTTAAGCAATAGGGTGGCTAACTTAGTAATAAAAATGTTGATGTAGTTTGTAATAGGTCAATTTGGTATAAAATGAATAAATTAAAGCAAACCAATTTTATTTTTTGAAATTTGTAAGAATACATTTTGATTATGAGTGACATGGAGATCTAATACATCATTTATTATTTAATATTTTGCAGAGATGCTGGAGATTTTGGTGATTAGTTGATGCCTTATGGTTACCTAATTTATTAGAGCACCTGAAGGATGTGTATAGAGCTAGATTAGTTGCATTAGGCTTGGGAGGCATCATGGAGATGAGACACATCCCACTGAGTGTTGATCTCAGTGTTATGTTCCTCAAAGCATGAGAATAATTAACCAACATATTTTGATGGGTGGTGGATGGGGATACCATAGAGGTAGATATCATGTTAGTGGATGTCCATGCATTATTTAGACTACCTATAAGGGGGACACCGGTGATCATAGAGACACCAAATGATCAAAAGGAGAGATGAACACTAGTTGATGGGTGACATGCTTATATAGGATCTAATTGTTGATTAACACTAGTTGGATATCCAGAAGGCTATGATATGACTTGTTATAACATGTGTGTTATGTCACAAATTAGATGAAAAGGTACCATTATATGTGATAGCCTTTTTTTAGTCCATTTTGGATCAGGGGGCACTTTATGACTTGGGATCTATCATCTAAGTTTAGATCATGCATGATATGTAATGGATGTTATCTAGAGGGAAAAATACCATGGGATTAGTGGTATTAATGAGTGCCTAGATATATGAGATGTTCTTGATGTATCATCCAACTAGGTTGCCCCATGTGGTCAATGATTGATTACCTTAAGTTATGAGATGGATATAAGATCAAGTATCATAGGACATACCCCACATGACATTGCTATAGATAGTCACACAAGGAGAGATTGTGTGGTATCCCTATGGATAAATTACTATGATTTGGTTGAGTTAGGTGACTGTGGTACTAGGGTTATCATGAGTGTGGATCATGGGCCATTATACTTGGTGGGTAGAGATGCATCTAGTGGCACACTTGCTAGGACATTTTGGACTCACATACCCAGTAGTTCCCACATTTTAGGTATGACATGTGAGAGAGTTAAGGGGGAGAGGAGGAGGAAGGTGCCAATTGAGAGATTAGAGATTAGACTATAGTGTGTGAGACCATGGATTGGATAAGCATGATAGCCAGCAATTAGAAGAGGAGAGGGCATGGATATGGATGTAGGGGTATAGTAAGAACCACAATTGGTACCATAACATGAGGAATAATAACCACCTCAATCTCACCATTGATAAATATGCCAATAGTGGGATTGAACATAGAGGGTGGTTATCTAAGATGATTCGTTAGTCAACCTAAGGTAGAGCTGGTCGATAGAGGCACCAATGAGGAGAGGCCCAAGATGTGCATATGTGGTGAATCTAGGTTTTGAATTGATTGGGAGGCATCTCATAGATGAGGTGCTTAGGGGACAGGCTAATGGAGAGACTGTGGTAGGTGAAACTTGGACAAGTAAGAAATGTTGTCATTTATTAATCTTTGAAATAGAATACTATTTGTATATGATGGTAGATAGATTTTGAGATGTATATATAATCTGATATCTATCTGGTTTGAATTTTTTTATATCTTGTAGTTGAGGATATTAGATGGGGATCCCTAGTTATGGGAGTGCACCATGATATTCTAGATGGGGTGCTGACATTTCACGACCCCACCATGTTGGATGATCCTATGGTACCATCTATCCCAGCTCAGGTGGGCTAGTTTAGACTAGTAGGGGAGACCATGAGGTAGCTATAGGCATGTAGAGTTGGATTTCATCCACTTGTATGGGTGGGAATAAGAGAGGCAAAGTATTGGTAGGCCTTGGATTAGGAGAGATTTGCACATATGGCTACCATAATCTAGTTAGGATAGGTTCAAGCCCAGGTGGCTAACCTACAAGGATAGGTATTAGGATTGAAATCTTAGACAACCTCATTACAATGCACTATGTAGAGGGGATAGTCTGAGGCATCTATGGGCAATGTGGCTAGGCCATAAGATAGACATGATGGGGCCTAGACATAGATCTGAAATGATGTATTTGTGTATTTTATATTAAAATACATGATATCTATAGAGATATTTTGTTTTGATAGTTGGATGTTGATCTTATGGGTTATATTTTGGTTGTGGTTGAGGATGCATGGATATATTTCTTTATAGCACATCTATTTTGATTTTGTTGTATATGCTATAGGAAATATATGTTTGGTGGTTTCCTTTCTAGTATTATGTAGGACACATGCATGGTTAAAAATAAATAGGCAAAAAAGTCTTAGAAAAGTATAATTAATCAAAAACAAATGCACTACACACTATATCACGATGGGAAATGTGTAATAAAAAAATATGACTAATTATAATAAACCAAAAACATGATTAACAAGAGGGGAAAATGTTTTGAAACCATGAAAAATATTGGTACCAAATTAAAACAAGTAAAATCACACTAAATCACTTTGAGAAGTATGAAAATAATGCAATAAAATGGAAAGCACATGAAAGACTAGTCGTATAAAAACAAATCAATTAAGTCAATCAATCATAGTAAATCACTTTAGGAAGTATAAAAGAGAAACAAAATTGGTAAAAAATGGTCTAAAATTAATCACCCTAATTCAAGTTGGGAAGTATGAAAAACTTAAGAAAAATTGTTGGATTCTTACATGTAATCAAAAAATAAGAGGATGTAAGATAGAATATTAATGATGTAAGCATAAAACATGCTAAATCAATATGGAAAGCATGTTAATGATGAGTAAATCATAATCAATCACATCTTATCTCATATTTAACACATGTAATTTCATTGACTTCGGTATTGGAATTTTTTTTAGGAAGGCTAGGTCATATCCATGGTCTTACACTAAAAATCATAAAGGGAATACCAATGAGGTGGAAATAATGTGAAAATATGGTAAATAGGGATGTTTGGAATGGTAATGTGAAAATTTTGGTAATTTTTTAGGAAGGCATGGTCCTTTCCAAGGTCTTACACTACAAATCACAAATGAAATCCATGGGGGAGTCATCAGTGAACAAAATAATATCTCTCAAGGGGAAGTATTAGGGTTGTAATAAGCATAACATAGGTATCTTATGAGAAGACCTTAGGAGACATGAAGTATACTAAGGACATGAGAAGACACTAAGTGACCAGTGACCATCAATATACAAAGGATACTTTTTCACTATAAGCACAAAGTTGTATAGGAAAATAAGTGTGGTACTAAGATCAACTCATGTTGGTAGTTTTGAACAAGACAATTAAAATGGAGATACCTTCCCATGACATGTTCCCCATTCCTTAGGACCCCTTACAGAGTTTTGAATCTACTACAAAGATTGGGTACTTATGTGAGAAAGTAGGTAGCACTAAAATATTTTTGTATTCTCCTTTTCTAATATACTAGCCTACTGTAGCCCAATGACCTCAGCTCTATCATAAGGCTAACTATAGAGTTTGAGATTTGATTATAAAGAGGATACATGCTTAGAATTATGTCTTTTAGTGTGACTTGACTTTTAAAAAATTTAAATATTTCCTTTTAGGTCATTTCCTTTTGTTAAATGATTTGGATTTTGAATGTTTATGGCTTTTAAGCTTCCTCTTCTATACAGACTTGGAATGACCAAACATAAGAGATAAATTGATACACATGAATGAGCTTTAGGCTTAGGCTACAGGAAGATAAGTATCTAAATATATGACTAACTAGAAGACTTAGGCTTAATGATGAACCAACATGTTATCTCAAACCTCAACCATGTGTATGATTAGTTTACAAAAGGAATGAAGGGGAATAAGGGGAGATCCAAGGTGGACTAGTAAAAGGATATAATAATGAGATGAATTGTTTACTAAATGGTCACATGGTAAATGAGGAATGACTAAAGGGAGTAAGGTTTGTATAACCAAGTCATAATAATAATTATCCATGTTTATAGAGATAAGATATAAAACATCAATGAAAAATAATAAGGGAATTAGAGAAAAGGAATTTCAAGAAGAAAAGGTATGTAATTATTAAGAATAATTCATAAGAGAACATAAGAATAATAATGATGCCATAAGCAACATTTAGTACGAAACAAAAGTCACCATGTAAGATAGATAAGAAATTTGACACAATGTTAAATGATATAAAATAGATAAATGTAAATTTGGAGCACATGTCCAATCCAAATGAAGAAATATATCTAATAACACCATGAATTTGCTCATAAGTATAGATATATTTATCCACACACATTATCCATAACATCTAAGAAGTCTCTATGAAGCTGAACTTGGACTACAACTAAAGTCTCATTGATCTTTAGGGAAAGTTGAGAAAATAATTTGCATCAAATCTATTTGATATAAAATTTAGGAACACTAGAACGATCATGATGATGAGGGATATCATGTAGGGGATACTCAGGAGAAGGCATGGGAATGGACTCTATAGGAAATGAAGGGGTTACTTATGGAAAAGGTTCTATCGAGGAAGGAGGATCCATGAGTGAGGGACTCATGGGTGGAGAAATAGTAGGTAGAGAAGGGACCATATGTGGTGGAGCCATGGGGGAAGAAAGGAGAGCCTTATTGTGTGAGTGACCTATGGGGGGAAAGGTAGTAGGTGTAGGAATGGTCATGAGGTGATCTTTGAGATGCTATTGAAGGATGAAACATCCATCAGTGTGATGTGTACCACATTGGTGCTAGATGCAATATATCTATCCATATTTGGTAGTAAATTTAGATAATAATTTAGGGGGAGGTATAGCCTTTTCAATGGGTTGAGGAGTGGTGAGATGTAAGGTATCAATATATTATCATAACTTACGATAATATGTGGATGAATGATTATCTTTGTCATGGAAGTAATAAATATGCTTGTGAGTACACTTGGTAGGTGTACTCAAAGGGTGAGTGAAAATGGAACCTGAGGAATATTGGTATAATTAATAGTCTCTAGTCCAGTGACTAACAAATTTATAAATATCACAATATGGCTAATCAACCTATTTGGTGGGCAAAGGAACAAGTTACAGTAAAGGGAGAAAACCATCACCAAGAGAAGGTGGGGGTAGTAGAGAGACTGGGAAAGGCTCAACTTAAGGATAAATAGGATTAGAAATAGGAAGAAACTTAACTATAGAGGGAGTGGGAATAGGATCCAAACTGGGCTCTAATGAGGGAGGGGTGGAATGCATAGAAGGCTAAAGGACAATCGTAATCAGCTTAGGGATAAGTCATCTATAGGGGTCTTAGTATTTGAAAAATTAATAGGGAAAAATCATAACATGATCCATAATCATACTCCTATGAGGTTATTCAAAAACTAGAGATGTGAGTACCATATCTACCCTATGATCAAGAGGGAAAATGCTAAAATTAGGAATGATATAGAATGGAATGCTAGAAGATTTTTTGAAACACTGAAGCAAAGAGGAATGATAACAAATAATTTCAACATCTCAAGCCTAGACAAGACATCTTAAGAATGGATCATCGAAGGTATAACCATCATCATAATTAGGTGTATAAAGATCAATGGCATAGGTAAGAATGACCTAGTCATCCTATGTGGTGTGATGAATGGAATGTTGAGTCTTAGTTAAGACAATAGGTATACTATCACAAGGTGGTTGATAAGAATGAGGTTGTAAAGAAGGGGGAAGTTGAAAAATGAGATAAGGTGAGAGATCCAAGGTCTTAATCTTTAGATTGATCTTGTCAAGTTCATCATCATCCAAATCTAGGAGGTTAAGGGGCATATTCTCGATGAGTTCAGGGTGACCATTGTAACCTTGGGTGGAGTTGACAAAAAATTTAAATCATTGATATTCACAAAGTGGAATGCTTGGAAAAGGTTTAAGGGTGGGAATATTGAATATGCCATGGTCTTGTAATTTTTCAAAATTTCAAGGGTTAGTGTCACCTTCAATCTTATAGATGGCTCTATTTTGAGTAAATTTGACACATTGGCAAGTAGAAGAGGCAACTACTTTCATGCGATGAATCTATGCCCTACCAAGAAAAATTTTATAGGATAGAGGAAAGTTTAATATCATCACCTTCACATGAATGGTAACAAGTGTGATGATGATAGGGAGCCACACACAACCTAAAGGAGGCATTTGCCTTCGGTCATATCCTTGACATGTGTTACAAGTGGACTTAAGATTACATTCAAAATATTCAAGTGTTTTGATAAAATTAAGAGAGGCAACATAATTGATGGAAACCTCATCAATAAATGCATTCTTAAATTAGATATCATTGATTTGGACACTGATAAAAATAGGAGGATCATTTGTATGAAGCAGAATCTCATCAGGGATCATAGAAGTGATGAAAATTTTGAGGGAAAGAGAAGTGTCCATTATTTCATCAATATGTATGGACATCTCTTCACACTATTTTAAAATGATATATTTTGATCTAGATAAGTTGGCTTCACATCCTATTAGGGGAGGATGAGGGATGTTAATTTTGAATAAAATATGCATAAGATTGGAAATGGGATTTGAGATGGGAGATGAGTAAGCTTCGTAATAGGATCCTACTTATCATAATCCATAAAAATACTATTGGAAATAGGTGCATAGTATTTAAGGAGGTCTTATGAAGGAGGAGACAAAGTGAATGTGAATTTATGTTGATAAGATATGAAAGTTTTAATTGGAGGACAAGTTTGTTGATTGTTTTGATAAGGTGGGGTAGTTGATGCAGATTTGGTTTGAGAGACATTAGAAGAAGTGTTGATAGAAGTTTGAGTATCATTGTTGATGTGTGAAGAGGTTGGAGAAATGGTGTGAGAATTTTTATCCAAGGGAGGTGTTAGAATGGATTCATCAAAAGATATAAGGTCTTCTTAACCCAATTATATTAAGTGTGTTGGAGAAAAGTCTTGGATAATGCAAAATGTGCAAGGTAATTGAGGAGTGTAGATGGGATGAAGATCAATGAGGGAAACCACCCTTTACATATTAGTCATATTGCCCATATTATCTTTAGGTTTTGGGTCAATAATACTATCAACATTATTGGTAGAATGGGTAGGCTTGTTTGGGTTGTCTTTGTGATTCAGAAGAGGATATTTGTAAATGGACAAATGAGCATTAGCCTAGTTCAAAGCTTGAGATTTAGTTTGTGTTTCATGGGATTTGAAGGTAATGTCATAGGCTTGTTGATATTTATGAATGATATAGTCATGATCAAAATTAGGATCGATAAGTAAATCCATAGCCAAATTACAAATTTGCCTACAAGTCTTATGAGAATGAACCCAACTAGCATGAAACCAACAAAATTTATTGGGATTGTACAAAGATTTCATAGGATGAGTGGGATCAAGTTATCATGGAAGAGGCCTTGGTAAACATTTTTTAATTCCATTAAAGATGCAAGTTTATGAACATTGATGTTATTGGTTGAAGATATTAGTGATGTGGTTGGGAGGGGAGGCTTGTTCTAGAGTCTAGTTGGGAACAATAGTTTGAATAGTATGAATGGTATCATAAGAGTTGATGACACCATCATTTGTAGTATGATGATTCTTATTTTTTATTAACATGTGACTACCCATATAAGGTTTGGATGTTTGAATTGATGCATGAGGAAATCTTGATGTTTGGCTTGGTCAATGGCCTCTTCCAAAGTATGTGGAGAGAGAGTTTAGACCCAGTATTGTAACTTGGGAAAAAGAGAATTGGTAAATAGATGAAAGAGTTTGTCATTAACCATATTATGTTCACATTTTTCATACAAGGTCTTTCATCATTTGATGAAATCTTGTGTGGTTTCAGTGTCAAGTTGCCTACAATTGATAAAATGGGCCAAGGTATTCTCAGGGAGATCACTAATTTAGAACTCTTAGATAATAACATTAACTAAATCTTCCAAAATAGTGATGGAATGAGATTTAAGTTGGTTGTACCAATGTAAAGCATCACTCATGAGAGTATTTGATAATAGCTTCGTAGTGGCAAAGGTATCTGACTTGGCCTAGTCTTTATAAAGATTTCCAAATGCTTTTAAATGGAGAGTGGGCTCAGTTGACCCATTAGAGGTAACGGTAGGGGTGATACCTCCTATATCAATATTAGAAATTTGAGATGTAATATGCTCATTTTTAAGTTTCTTGATTATTTTATTAATAAGAGGAGGTTGAGGGATAGGATTACCATGGGAGTCCTGAAGAGGAGGTGGGGAAACATTTTGGTTATACGTGCCCCATAAAATCTATTGAGGGTGGGTTTGAAGATGGATAAGATTAGTTTGCATTTTCATCATTTTATTTACATTGTTAGCTTGGAAATCATTCATTGTATTAAGATTTTTTAATAGAAGTTGATGGGTTTAATTGGTATTATTGGCATTGTGTGAAACATTAGAATTGGTAGTAGTGGCTTGGGTACCACTATGGGTGTTAGTAGTAGCTTGAGAGGAATAGTTGGTATGTGAGGCACTAGTATCATGATTTTCTTATGGAAAAGGATGTACTAGTAGAGGGATGAGAGAAAGAGGTACTAGAAGCATGGATACCATGGATAGAAAATGATGTAATAGTGGGAGAATTGAGAAAGGTGGGTCTCAAAAGAGGCCCACTAAATGTAGAACCTACCATGTTAGTAGAGATAATAGGCATGGAGGTGCAGGAAATCAAAGAAGAAGATGTCATGGTATGACAAGGGGTCAAAATAGAGGGAAGAGGTTGCGAATTAAGAATCTAGTGTCCCAAAATCTATGTGAGAATCTGAGAGAAGATGAATGGGGTTCCTTGACTTAACCACTTATCATGAGTTGGTAAATAGAAAAAGGATTTTTTCCTCAATGTTGAGGAAACTCATTGACAAAGAAAATCATTTTTGGCATATACTCTATGTTAGATTGATATTCAAATGAGAAGAGAGGATTACGATGTGAAGAGGAATGAGGAGGGGTCCCATAGTTTTTAGTACGAGTGGTTACATGCACATTACTTTCATCTAGAGTAGGATCCACAAGATGATTATGGGAGAACATATTAGGGTTGGTAAGACTCATCATATCTATTGAATTCAACTCACTTCTATCTTCAAACAAGAAGTTCATGATGAAGAAGAGATATTAAGGAGGATAAAGCTGATACAAAAGAAAAAGAGATAAAAAAAGATAAATAAGAGTATAGAGTCAATCAGGTCAACTTAGTACTATAAACAAGAGACATCAGAGTATATACTCAACCAAGTTGACTTAGTACTATAAAAAAGAGGTATAAGAATACAAATTTGACCAAGTTGGCTAAGTACTGATGGACATAAGGCAAAAGAGTACATAGTCAAAATATGTCAAATTAGTAATATAGATAGAAAAAAAGACAATTTGATAAGGATATAGAGTCAACCAGGTTGACTTAGTACTATAACCTAATTGGTAGAAAAAAAAATTACTGGGTTAATCAGATTGACTTAGTACTATAGTCATGGAAAATGATAGACTACAAGAGATTGTGTTAAATAGAATGACAATGTGATAAAAATAAGAAAATAGAATGTAATTTGAAGTAAGAAATGGAATCAAACACACAATTAATTAGATCAGTGAGAATGATCCAATTAGCACACAACACAAAACCTTGCACCAACACTGGCTAATGCAATTTTTTGCAATTAGCACACAATGATTAGCTAAAAAATAAATTCTAACTAAAGGTCATCCTGAGTGTTGTTAGATTATTATAAAGTGTTATTTCGAGTGTGATGGGGAAGTTGGCTAAAAATATGAAATAAAAAATCAATCTATGAATGGTTTTAGGATGTTTAGGCTGAAAGGGATATGTGTTGGCAATGGTACTAGCTTGGTATTGGGACCTACACCTTCACTTCACAATCTTGTAGTAATAATGGTGTCAAGTGATTTCTTAATATATACCATTAACCACATGTTTATATTTGGCCAAAAAACTAAGTCAGCTTCACCCTTAGTGATGAAATCCAAGTAGGTAGGCCTTGGGAAGATAAATGATAAATGTGTTTTGAATATTATATGATTTGTTAGTGTGTACAAAAAAACAAAAATAGTGAAACTAAATGGTATTTATAAAAAAACAACTTATTAGAATATGTGAGCTACTCTAAGCATGCAAACAACTGAAAATGAAAGTGTGAATTATTTACTAGCACATGGTTATTAATTCCCAAATTAAGAATGGTATAGAGTTGGTTCAGACAACACTATATGAAAACATTATAGAATAGAGTCAATTGGGTCAATTTTATTTTATAAAATTAAGAGTCCTTAAGAATAGAGTCAACCAGGTCAACTCAATATTTTAAACATAATATAGTCTATAAAACTAAGTCAACTAGGTCAACTTAGTTTGTTATAGGATTATAGTTTTGAAGACTATAAACTTGCACAAAATAGAACTGTAATGAAGTACTAAATTGAAAGAGAGAGAAATAAATGAACCTTGGTGGGTTGGAAGATGTTGAGTATTAAAATTTTCATGTTGAAATTCCTTGAATGTGGATTTCAAGTTCTACCAACTAAGTTGATTGGGTTGACCTTGTTATGTAAAACCCTATTTCTTGAAGCCTATTAAGATAACTAAATTAACTTGGTCAACTTAGTTTATTATCTGGATGCTGACTATAAGACTAGGTTGACCTATTTGACTTGATTTATTATCTAAAATTGAAGAAGAATATTGTGTCAAGCTGTTTGATCTAGTAACTCGTATATGATGAAGACCTGCATATAAAGAACATAATCATTTTGATATGATTATGTGTTAAAATGGCACACATAAGTTAGAACTATACGACCTGGTTTACCTAGTCACAAATATAAAAAATAATATAATAATTGAAATGAAAAGCATGAAATAAAACTTGTAAGGGTTAGATTAACATCAAGTTCACTAGAATGTATGCAATTGGAAATGCAACATATCTAAAAATCAATCCAAGGTCGAAGAAGATATATCTTACTTACACTTCTGATTGGGGATACCTTAGATAATCGAGGTCATGACCAATATGGATCCACTAGACCTAGCCAAGGGATCTCTTACCATAATAATATCACTATGGAGGGTTCCAAAGCCTTTAGTCAAGCAAGACCATGCAATAATCCTAACTAAATCCTATGTTTTCATATTCACTATACTAATAACAAGTCAAGAAAAATATAATCTAGTGCCCACCAAAGCTTTTGGCATAAAGTGGGGGTAATTAATATTAAAATTAAACATGCATAGAAGAAATATACTCAAATAAATATATATGAAATCCTAATTTATGAAAGAGAAGTGCAAATGCATATCTATCTACTCTTACAAAGGAGAAACAAAGCTAGGAATACTTACCTTTGAAGATGAACCCATTGAGCCTCAATATCTCCCTTGGCCAAAGTCATTTAAAAGAGGTTGTTGTGGTATGTAAGGATGATAAGGATAAATAATCTCTAGGATACACAACCTATCAATGCATCCAAAAGATATCTCCATAAGACAAGATCTATATCTCTAAAAAAAGCATGAAATCCTAAGCTTAATCCTCAAGTAGAATGGTGGATAAGTAGATGTACAATATATATTACTTATTATATTCTCTTATAAATGGAAAAAATATTATGTTTATATAGGTGGATCTAACCCTAAAATGTTCTGAAAGTTTAGGCTGATAAGGTCGACCTAGTTGACCTAATATTGTAATTGACAAAAACAAACTGGGTCATGGCCTAGGCCAACCCCCTAATAAGTTTTTTCAATATGAATACAAGGTCAATGTGGATGAAATATTCATTTAAACTATCAAAAATGGGTTTAGGTTATGGAAATGGCTAATGAATATGGTAAATAACTAGAGTAGGAGGCAAAGCTTAGGGAAATGGTGTTTAGGAGACAAGTGTGTAGATATCAATTGGAAAAAAGGAAAAAAATCCTATGAATCACCAATGGTCTTCCCACCCATTTTCCCATTAAATCCTTAGGGTGTGCACTCAGAGAGATTGAGACTTGATGGGTTCCTGGAACATAAAGAACATCGGTAATTGATAAAGTTTGAAAATATTATTTTTATACAAACTCTACTGCCCAAATCTATAATTGTCTAATAGCCACCAACCCATACATTTTAGAATCAAAATCATTGATAGGGGGGTGAATCAATGTCTTAAAAACATTTATTCAATTCCTACTTAAGCATACATGAACCATTCATACAAATATGAACATCTAGCAAAACATATGCAACCATACAAGATCATGAAATAAAATAAGACATTAAAAATGTGAGAAACCCTCAAAGGGAAAAAAATATCTAATATATATAAATTTACTATAGTCCTATAAGACAAAAACCAATCTTTAGTGAAGCACCAACTCCACATAGAACACCAACCCCAACTAGTCAAGCACCCACTCAACTAGGCTTTAACAAACACCACCCTAAAAAGAGGCACCAACCTCCTAAATGACTTAACACAAACTTAGCCACCTAATTTATTTTATTACCTTGAGAATACTATGTTTCTCACGTAATAGATGATGATCACCTTATTTATCTCTTCACAATATTATCCTTCTCAAATTACCTTCTTGACTTCTTTGCTCAACTAGGTCTATTCAAGATTGATTAGGTCATATGAAATTGATATTCATATGCATACATATTGAAAAATATGGATCCTATACACTCCTATTATGGTCTATAATAACTCCTTCTACTCAACAATATGTTATTTTATTCACTTACATTTAGCTTACACTAATAGGCCTAAAACTGCCTTGTGTATATATAAGCCTCTTGCTTATACACCTATTGGTCTACCACACACACTTCCATACTTATATATTCCACACAATATGCCTTAATACATGTTAAAATTAATAGTAAACCATTAAATTAGGTTGTCCATAACTCAAATAGATCAAATACATCTTTTAGGCCTTCATTAGTACGTGTTACCCTTTGATCTCCTTGGGACACTTTCAAAATATACACATGGTAGAAAAACTTCATATACCACTAAATTAAACCCCCACTAATGTTTTATAGTCTCAACAAGACATTTTACAACAAATCACTACACAAAACCCCTCAATAGTACTCAGTGATATTAGGCTTATGTACACCAAAAATATGCCTTTCAATATTGAAGCTAAAAATCACTTAAGCCACTAAAAAATGATCAAACAAGTACATATATAGAGTCTTTATGACCTCAGGTTCATCAAAATATTCTTGAAAATATTTATCTCGGGACAAAAAGGCTTAAACTCATCTCTTCAGTATGCTCACTCATAACTACCATGACTATCAAAAGCTAGTCATGAAACTACTTGACATCCAACATCTGAAAGGAAACTTTCAATGATTATTAATAAATTAAAAAGCTTATATAACATATTCATAATAACCTTAATCAATAAAACCATAAGCTCTAATATTAAACATTGGTCTTGCAGACTAATCTCCTATCCTTATCTCACACAGTGTTGATTAAACTAGACAAGCCATTTTGGATTCAACTTTTAAACCTCTTACACTAACTTAAAATATTTTTAAAATAATTAACATGACTTTAAATTCACAAAAAACATCACTATATGCATTATTTAATTCAATTTAGGGCACAGAGCCTCAAACTCATCACTGCAACTTTCTCACTTAGAACTACCAATTTTATTTAAAGACCACTCATGGTGACTTTGAAATTCAATACCTATGTATACAAATTCAAAGAATCTTGATGAATTCAAAATATTCTATGACATCTCCATATCACATTCAAACATAAACATCATATGTTCTAGTGGCAACTATTGGTCTTACAGACCAATTTGTTGACCTCACTATACACAAACCTCACTAAGTCAAACAAGTCATTTTGGCTTCATCATTTTCACCACTATACATAACTTCCAATATATCTACCAAGCATGAATAATGCATACTAGTCTCAATAAAAATCTCCATACACTTGTTTTCTTCTTTTTATCATGAAAACACATTCTAATTTATCTTCTCACTACTCCCTCTATTTTTCACTATTTACACCATTAGGCCTGTTAGTAACTGGCTAAATTGATGACCAGTTTAGCACACTTGAGGAATATAACCTATAAATAAACCTTTATGTACATAAAGCATGAATCTCTAACTTCTTCTACCATCCATTTACTTACTATGTCTAATGCAATTTTTGACTTCTATCGTAACTTCTTCAGAAACAAGCTTGTAACTCAACATTTTCTTTATCCCCTCTCTAACTAATAATACCTGGAGGTACCTAGGAGAGTAAAATACAAGATACAATATAGATTAGCTAAGAATATAAATCCATTTTTACCACTTTTGAGTAACATCTTCAACATCAGGTCTTTATTAGGGTTTTAAGAGGGTTTGAACTTGTTTCTACTCTTAACGATCATTCATAAATCATAGACCCTCAATCCAAAAACTAATGCCTATAATTTTTATCTAAGACCCTTACCCATATACCATGAATATCTCAAGTTACCATGCAAATTTTTGACAAGATAATGAGCATAATAAAATCCTTCTTGGGTTAAGAAACCTTCATTTTGAGCACTTGAGAGACCACAAAACAAGTTTTCATGCCTTGTCCTTCAAACTATGACCTCAAACTACATGAAAAAACTTGAAAAAACATAACTCACATATCAAAATTATTATATTATCTCAAACACCTTTAAATATGATCATGACCCCTCATTAGGCCACACACTCTCTCTCTCTTTTTGCTTACTTAAACCTTGACCTACAAACCACATTAGGCCTTAAAATTGACCTTCATTCATATTTACATACACTCTCCACCACTCTCACATACTCAATAAACATCATAAAACCTCTCATGCCTCTATTTAGCCATCTCACCAAGTCACCATACTCATACCTTCTCAGAAGGACTTTACATACCATGACTAGTGCCATAACTAAGCTTCTTAAGCGCTTGAAACTTGATAATTGACCTTGAAACAATTTTGAAAGTATATACACTTTACTTACTTGATCACATAATTCCAAAAAACCTCTAAAAATAATATTCTTACTTACTTCACCAAACTTCACTATGCACATCTTCTCACAGGATCTAGACTAGGCTTCTCAAGACATGTTGTACTCAAGAACTAGTACTCAAACATGTTTACCTCAATGATATTAAACAAGAACACTTTTTAGAAAACATTCTCACACCACTAAAAAAATATCTTTCTGATCAAAATTCTCTCATGACCTCATGAAGACCTAGAGCCTCATAACCTTGCTTCAATGCTCACTTAAACATCATACCTCTTTGTGTCAACATTGACAACTTTAAGCTGACCTAACCCTTGACATCAACCAACATAAGATACATTAGTTGCCTTTAAATTATCTCTTTCCTTAAAATTATATCATGCCTTCAAATTTTCTCTTTCCTTCAAATGTATCTTGTCACATGGCTTCCTTGTCACATCAAGCATACAAGCTAATACCTAATATACCAATCACCATGCATCTTCACTAGTTGTACATTGACATAAATGATAAAACTTCTCAAAAAACTCCCCATTTGTCATTTATGAAAAACATGTTACAACCTGATCATTCTCATCTCCCATATTCTAGTATTTCTCCTCTTTTGACATTAATGACAAAGGGTATTCCATAAACTACTATCTATAATCACACCTTTTTGCAACAAAAGATCAATACATAGAATATGAAGCATTATAGGAACATTATCCCTCTTACTCCATGCATGGCTCTTTAAAATGAATTAAAATCACAAGACCACTCACCTTGTCCTTGATATGATTGATATCACTCAAACCTTTGATCACACACTAGAAAATCATATTATTGACATCAACTGAAGAATTAGGAACTCCCCCTTTGTCTTTATAGCTTGAGCTCACCACATGTGTCTTTAGGAATATTAGACCATCCTCATCTTCCTTCAAACATTTTTATACCAATACCACTTCTCTATACAAATCAAGCTCAATCAACATTATTCATGATAAGTAACAAACTCTTGATATCAATTGAAGAAATAGTAACTCCCCCTTTGTCTCTTCTATTCTTGTCAACAACTACACTCAGAGCTTATGAATAACCTAAATAGCTCCCCCTCAAAAAAATTATCCACCATGATTTTTTTGATTGAAGAGTGTCTCTATTAATCCTATTGGATTCACCCCTTTCCATAGAGCAATAAAATAACACAAACTCAGGAGATTCCCATATCTCTATGCTCTCATAAGATTGAATATCATACAATGTCCTTTTAGGCTTGATTGGCACCTTAGGATTGACCTCTTCATCAACTATTTAATCAATAATGTTAGCTAATAATAAACATTTCTAACTTGATTTCACATCTAAAGTATGATATACCATAGCAAATAGTCCACTTAGGCTTGTAGACTAATCATGACTCACCTTTAATGTCTTTGGTTTTCACACATTCATTTTCCTTCTCTCTTGCACTGTAGGGGCTTCAAACCTCTTGTTTTGACTTGATGGCCTTATAACACTATTAGGATAGAATATTTTAATGTGTCCCACATTATGAAAACTATATCAAATAACCTCATTCATACCTCTTTACTGATGATTCATTTCATAATCCCACACATATTCATTTTTATAGGGTCTTCTACACTCTCTTTCTCTATGACTAAATTGATTTCATATAAAATAGTAACCATTAAATGAATTAGAATACTTCATAGCATTAGGTTCTTTGATTGGTTTCTTTATGTTTACCTTAGTTTCTTCATTAACCTTCTCCTTGACTTAAGCTACCTCCTTTTAGTCTTCTTTGAAACCAAGACTTGTCTTATCACTTTCAAACTTATGACTACTTAAGATGTTATCTAGATCATCAGTACTCTTTTCAATCTTCATAAAGGTCTTCAACTTGTTAGATGCTTTATCCAATTTAGATTTTAAGGATTCCATTTCAGTTCCATACCTAGTGCATTCTTCCTATTTATGCTTTGATCTTGCAGTGACTATCTCCATCTAAGTTTCAACCTAATTGATAATCTCATCATGTTCCTTGGATGTGTTACTTAGTATCTCTTCAAACAAACCAATTTTATCTTCATAGTCCTTAACTAATAATCTTAGTTTTTTATTCTTATTTATTTGGAACTTCAACTCCTCTAGATCACTCATCAATTATATCTCAAGGTTCACTTCCTCCTCTTCTTCATCTGATTCTTCATCATCCATAAGGTCTTTTCTTTTTGATGAACCCTCATTATTTGTTTCTATATCCATGAATAAGGTTTTATTGTTTTCATTTTATTATAGTCATCATCACTATTAGATGTACTTGTGTCACTTACATCATATGAGCTATTATCTTCTTTGGTATATAAACTTTTCTTGTTCTTAAATGGCCCTTTCTTACCTTCATATTTCTTGAAATATTTCTTCCTTTTGTCAGGATTATAGACCTCCTTATGATAACCATGATGTTCATCATGTTCTTTATCATGTTTAGTATTATCGTTATTAGGATACTTAGATACAAAGTGACCAATGTTACCATAGTTAAAACATTTTAAAGGCAACTTATCCTTATACTTACCAGATCTAAACCTCAATTTCCAAACAAACATGGCTATCAATTCATCATCATCAATATCTGAACATACCTCATCCTTGACCCTCTTGACTTTTGACTTTTTCTTAGCTTTTAATGTTACTTCCTTTTTAGGATGTCTTCCTTCATTTGTTATCATCTCATAGGCATTCAAAATGACATGAATCACATCCAACTAAAGTGTGTTTATATCTTGCATTTGTTCTATTTTAGACACCTTTGAATCAAATTTAGTAGTTAGGTATCTCAATACCTTTTGTACAATTATAGCATCTTTAACTTTTTCTTTGAAACCTCTAATGACATTGACAACTTCATCAACCCTTAACATGTAGGATGTAATGCTCTCATCTTCCTTCATACTCAGACTTTAAAATTACCTTTTATGAGTCTTTAATTTACCCATCTACACCTTGGTGTCTCCTTCATAGATAGTTTTTAACTAGTCACATATTACCTTAGTTGACTCATAGTGCATCACCTTAACAAAATCTACCTCTGATAGACCACATAGAATGGCATTCATTGCCTTGGAATTTCTCTCACTTTCCTTCTTGCATGGTACATCATTTGGTGGTGTAGGAGGTGAAGTGTATCTATCCACAACTAAATTCCATATGGCATGGCCCATTGACATTCAATATGTCCTCATTCTAATGATCCAAAGTGCATAATTAGTCCCATTGAATAATGAATACTTACTAGTAGAGAAACCTCCTTGAACTTGACTACTAACCATCCTTGCTTCTATGATCTCCTTTAGATTATTGGGCCTAATTCAAAGGACCTTATCTAATACCAATTATTGGAAGCAAAATCACTAATAAGGGAGATGAATTAGTGTCTTCAAAATATCTATTTAATTTCTAATTAATCATACATGAACCATTCATATAAATATGAACATCTAGCAAAGTATATACAACCATACAAGATCATGAAACAAGATAACACATTACATATGTGGGAAACCTTCAAGGGGAAGAAAAACTACTAATATATGTAAATGGACTACAATACTATAAGATAAAAACCAATATTTAGTGAAGCACAAACTCCAAACAGAGCACTAACCCCAATGAGTCAACCACCCACTCATCTAGGCTTTAACAAACACTAACCTTCAAGGAGGCACCAAACCCCTAGACGACACAACACCAACTCAACCACCTGATTGATTCAATTAGCTTTAGAACATTATTTTTCTCACACAATAGACGATTATTACCTTATTTATCTCTTCACAATCTTATCCCTCTCAAACTACCTTCTAGACTTCTTCACTCAACTAGGTTTCTTCAAGATTGAGTAGGTCATATGACCTTGATCTTCATATGTAGACACACTATAAAATATTAATTAAAAATCCTATACAATCCTATTATGGTCTAAAATACCTCATTTTACTCAACAATATGTTATTTTATTCACTTACACTCACCTGACACCAATAGGCCTAAAACTACCGTGTATATATACAAGCCTCTTGCTCATACACCTATTGGTAGGTCACACACACTTATCTACTTATACTTTTCACGTAATAGGACTTAAGACATTAAAATTAATAATCAACCATTACATTAGTTTATTCATAACTTAAATAGACCAAATCCTTATTTTAGGCCTTAAGAAGACCTAATTCAATTAGGCCTTCATTAGAACACGCTACCCTTTGATCTCCTTAAAACACTTTAAAACTCCACACATGGAATGAAAAATTCATATACCACTCAAAAATACCCCCACTAATGTCTTATAGGCTCAAAAAGACATTTTATAACAAATCACTACTCAAAACCCTTCATTAGTACTCAGTCCTATTAGGCTTATGTACACCAAAAATCTATCTTTCAATACTGAAGCTCAAACTCACTTAATCCACTAAAAAATGATCAAAAATGTGTATATATAGAGTCTAGGTTAATCACCATATTCTTGAAACACTTAAACTCAAGGCAAAAAGGCTTAAACTCATCTCTTCAATATGATCACTAAGAACTGCCAGGATTGTTAAAAGCCACTCATAAAACTACTTACCATCCAACACTTGAAAAGACACTTTAAATTATTATTAATACATTAAAAATATTATATAACATATTGAGAAAAATATTAATCACAAAAACCATAATATCTAATATCAAACATTGGTCTTGCAGACCAATCTCCTATCTTTGTCTCACACAGTCTTGATTGAATTAGACATGCCATTTTGGCTTCAAATTTTCAACCTATTACACTGACTTCCAATATTTTGAAAATAATGAAAAGGACACATCACTATATTAAATATATACTTCAAATCATGTCATAGAGCCTCAAACTCATCACTACAACTTTCTCACTCATAACTACTAGTTTTCTTTAAAGACCACTCATGATGAATTTTAACTCTAACACCTATGTAGACACATTCAAAGAATCTTGATACATTAAAAATATTATATGACATGTCTATACCATATTAAAACATAAAAATCATATGGTATAGTGGCAACTATTGGTCTTACATATCAATTTGTTGACCTCACTATACACAAACCTCATTGAGTCAGACAAGTCATTTTGGCTTCATCATTTTCACCACTAAACTTGACTTCCAAGATATATACCAAGCATGAATAAGACATAAAAATATAAATTAAAATATAAATTCACTTGTTTTCATCTTTTTATCATGAAAACACATTCCAATTCATCTTCTCACTACTACCTTGTTTTTTCATTGTTTACACCATTAGGCCTGTTAGTGACTGGCTAAATTGGATGACAAGTTTAGCAAAATTTAGGACTAAAACCTATCTAAAAACATTCATGGACATAAAACATGAGTCTCTACCATCTTCCTCTATCCATTTTCTTAGTATATCTAATGCAAATTTTGATTTCTACAACAACTTCTTTAGAAACAAGCCTATAGCTCAAAATTGTATTTCTCCTCTCTAACCAATATCATCTGGAGGTACCTAAGAAAGTAAAATATAAGTTATAATAGCTTAATTGATCATACCAATCCATTATAAGCACTTTTGAGCAACAGATTCAACATTGGATCTTTATTAGGGTTCTAAGAGGGTTTAAACTTGTTTCCACTCTTAATGATCATTCTATTATGTACCTAGGGATATGATATATTAATGTATATGGGTTGATGGAGATGTCGACATGTGGCACACATCCCCTTCGTTAGTTATATGGGTACAATATATTAGGATAATGGAGTAACTTGTGGAATTAGTATATTTGGTAATGGTTGGCCTACATTGGGATTAGGACGTTACCCATCCATGGGTTAGATAGATGTTTATATATAGGAGATGATTATCATGGTAAATATATCAAGTAAGCATTGAGTCTTCTATTGTAAGAGGATATTGGAGGTTGTCCCCTAGAAGAGACATTGTGGAGTTATTCCTTCCTAAAGGAGTATTATATGGTGTTTCCCTACCTTAAGGGTATTTATTCATATATTAAATCTTATCAAATGGTATCAGAGCTTTGATTTGGGCAATTTGTGTGGAGCGAAACCCTAGTTTTTTAATCAGAAATAACTTTTGATTGGTTGCAAATTTTTCCACAATTTTTTTACTAGATATGGAGAATATTTTAGATAATTCATAGTAAAAAAATAGAGAATTTTTTATTAGTTTTGAGGGAGTTATTTCTATTTTAGGGTTTATAATAATTTTGCTATTTCTTTCGAAATATAGGGAATTTTTATTCTAAATTTTTACTGGAGATGTAAGAAGATATAAGAGAAGCACAGTCAAAATTTTATAATTTTTTGAATTTTTTGGAGTGATTTTCTATGATTTTATGGATCAATTTTGTATGAGTTATTGACATTTTAGGGTTTCATGAACCCTAATTTTTTTATGGATCATGGAGTTGCAAAAATTTTTAGGGGAAAATGATGTTTATGCTAGAGAATGGTGGTTCATTTTTAAGGATAATAATACTAAGGACATTTTTTTGAAAATATAATTATCTCTTTCTTTGTCTGGGCTTGCACGACATTGGTGGTCTAATCAATTGAGCTTTGCGCAACAATATTCTTCATGGGAAACAATGAAACAAATCTAACTAGATCGATGGGGTATAAAAGAAAAAGAGGATGTAGAAGAGGAAAAAAATAATGATGATAAATAAGAAGAAGAGGAAGAAGAAGAAGAAGAAGAAGAAGAAGAGAAGAGTTCAAATAATTTGGCTCCAAAGAAATCTGAGTCAATTTTTCAATTTCATGGACGCATTCAAAATAAAAAGGTGGTTGTGTCCATAAACCCTACCAACAAGTATAACTTCATTGACATGAATTTGGCCAAGAATATACATGTTCAAGCAAAGAATATCAAAGAGGTTCAAGTAGATGGTAAGAATATTTCAATGTTTGAAGATCTGAAGCTCATTATGGAAAAATATATTTTGCATTCAGATTTTTATGTTTTGGATATGGATGATGTGGATATAGTTCTTGGAAATCCATGGTTAGAGACTTTGGGAACAATGAATATTAATGTTAAAAAAAAATTCATAAAGTTTTGGTATAAGAAAAATAAGATCACTTTACAAGATATCACAGTGAAAAAGGCACCAATAACAATCCAAGTAGATCATGAGGATGAGATTGAAACAGGTGATGAAGATCATGATGAAGATTTAGATGATATAGATAAATACACACTACAAATAAACACTTCATTTACTCAAGAGACAAAGAATGAAAAGGTGAAAGAGGTAGAAGTAAAGGCGGATAAGGTCAAAGTATTGGAAAAGGTTGAGGTATATAGACACCCACATCATCATGAGAGGAAACAATCATGGAACCAGGTGAGGAAGTTTCATAACAAAAATCATTTTGTCTATACAAGAAATAAAATTTTCAATCATTATGGATATTCAAGGAATCTAAATAAAAAATACTATGGCACATGGAATGAATGGGGAAATAACTATGTCTATGCATGGAAGAATACCTACTATGGTCATGGTTGGAATCAGAGTAGCACAGCAGAATATGGTACATGGAATAAAAAAAGGAATAATTATGCTTGGACACCAAAGTAGTATAATTATGATCATGAATGAAATCAGAGGAGCACAATGGAATTTGGAAACAAGCTTGGAGAGCTATCACCTGCCAAGATCACATGTGGATGGCTAGATGATCAAGATTGGAGACAAGTGTGCAATGATTTGAAACACACTCATTATTTGGTTTCTTCTTATGTTTCAGGGATGAAACATGTCAAGGAGGGAAGTAATTTTATGTACCTAGGGATATGATATATAAATGTATATGGGTTGATGGAGATGCCAACATGTGGCATACATCCCCTTAGTTATATGGGTATAATATATTAGGATAATGGAGTAACTTATGTAATTATTATATTGGGTAATGGTCAGCCTAAATTGGGATTAAAAGGTTACCCATCTATGGTTTAGATAGATGTCTATATATAGGAGATGATTATCATGATAAAAATATCAAGTAAGCATTTAGTCTTCTATTGTGAGAGGATATTGGAGGTTGTCCCCTGGAAGAGACATTGTGGAGTTATTCCTTCCTAAAGGAGTATTATATGGTGTTTCCCTACCTTAAGGTTATTTCTATATATATTTAATATCAAGATCATATCACATTCATAAATCATAGCCCCTCAATCTAAAAACTAATTCCTATAATTTTGAGCTAGGACCCTTCCCCATCTACCATGAATAGGTCAGGTTCCCATTCAATTTTTTTATGATCTAATGAGCACAATAAAATCCTTCTTAGGTTGAGAAACCTTTATTCTGAGAACTTGAGAGACCTCAAAACAACTTTTCATGCATTGTATTTCAAACTATGATGTAAAACTACATGAACAAACTTGAAATAATGTACCTCAAAAATTATAATGATTATATGAGATCAAACACCTTGAAATCTGATCATGACCCCTCATTAGGCCACACTCTCTCTCTTTGCTTACTTAGACCTTGACCTGCAAACCACATTAGGCCTTAAAACTGACCTTCATGCCTCTTTTTGTGTACTCTCCACCACTCTCACATACTCAATAAACCTCATACAACATTTCATGTCTATGTGCATCCATATTATCAAGTAACCATACTCATACCTTCTCACAAGGACTTTACATGCCATGACTAGTGCCATGACTAGGCTTCTTAAGCACTTGAAACTTGACAACTAACTTTGAAACACTTATGAAAGTATCTAAACTTTACTTACATGATCACACAATTCTAGACAACCTCTCATAATATTGTGTTTACTTCACCATAATTCACTATGCACACCTTCTTATAGGGTCTAGACTAGGCTTCTCAAGATACCTTGTACTAAAAAACTAGTATTAGAACATGCTTACCTCAATGATATCAAAAAATAACACTTGTCATATAGAAATCTCACACCACTACAACAATATAATTCTAATCAACATTCTCTCATGACCTCATGCAAACCTAGAGCCTCATAACCATGCTTCAATGCTCACTTGACCATCACACCTCTTTATGACAACACTAATAACTTCAAGATGACCTAAACCTTGACATCAACCAACATAAGAGACATTAGTTACCTTTAATTATCTCTTGACTTCAAATTATCTCTTATCTTAAAATGCATCTTGTCACTTGGCTTCCTTTTCACGTCAATCACGCAAGCTCATACCTCAAAGACCACTCACCATGTATCTTCACCAGCTACACCTTAACATTAACGATATCAACCTTAACATCAATGACAAAACTTCTCAACAATAAAGTCAATAATATAATGGGAAATAAAAGAGTATGAAGCTAAAAAATTAAAAAATATATATTATAGAAACTCCATAAATCATACATATGGTTTCAATGAGTGTCACTTGATGCTTAACTTGGTGGTCATCCACCACTGTATAGATCATATTTCCTCAACTCACATCACCCAATATCTACTCTGACATCATATCCTTCTACTTATTATTAGATAATGGCCCTAGAGGTCAATAATGTGCATAGTGATTAGGAGATCCACATGTAAAACACACACACATCTATGCTAATGTCACCTTGAGGGGGCTCCAATTGATATATGATTGATTAATTATTTTAATCCTAATGGTATCACCTACACCAATTTTTGAGTCTATGGAAGTTCAATCTACTAACAGTCCTGAAGTCTAACTTCACATTGACCTTGATAGTATCTATCATATCAATCTCTATTCCATCCACAACTAGAATGATTACTCTCTTGCTGATACTTTTGCTAATGGGGCCTAAAAGAAGATCAGGTTGGTCTCTAACCTCCCCTAGGTGTAGGATATGAACCTTATAACCTTGAGTAATGTTGTGATTATATCTTACCTTGAACATTTTCTCAGGTCTCCTGAGTTTTTCCCTAAGACTCCTCAACTGTGTAATCCTTTTCTACTATAGTTACTAAGGTAGTGGAGGATAAAAAATTTATTGTGCCAACCAACTCCAAATTTAGGCCTCTAATGAACTAATTTACTTGGATACTCTCATTAGTGTAGGCATGTACCTATTTTATGAAGTTAATAAAATGACACTCATATTATGCCACAGTGCCACTCCCCTATCTTAGATCATGAAAATCATCTAAATTATTTTGAAAATAATGAGAAGATAAGTAACATTATCTAAATCACTCCTCAAATATTTTAAAAGTGAGGGAAGCAATTATCAAATGGAGCTCTTGCTCATCTCCTTCCCACCACATCTTAGACGTATCTCTAAGGTGGGTCCTATTGGAAAATTTTACCACCATTGGTCAAGGGTATGTGAAAAAATAATTTGAAGTCATTTATTTTTGGTTAGTGTTTTATAACATGTTTTGGATAAATTAAGATAACTTTTCAAAAGTTAAGGTAAAGTGAGTCTAACTTGTTTCTTGTAAAATCTATCAAAACCTTTGGAAATGTCTTGTCAAGTGAGTCAAGTTCATTGCCTTAAAAGTAATTTTAAGTAATTTAACATGATATGGTATCAATTAAAATTTATTATAAATACATTCAAGTTCATTTTAATATTCCCTCATTGTTTTTTATTTCTCTCAAACATCTTCAAATAAGAAACAAGTGCAAATGTGGTTCAAAATGCAAAAAGGCATCTTGGCACATTTAGTTGATTATGTGAAGGTATTTTGGAATACTCCGCCCATGGATTGAATATAAAATAATCTCTAAAAAACATCATAAAACATTCATAATTCAAAAACCATGTTTAGGAACAACTCATAGGTCTAAAACATGGCTTAAGTTTCTTCCATTTCTCTATCAAGCTCTTTGTAAGTTAGTAAGAGCCATTTTCAAATGTTTGGTTCATGAAGGAGAATAATACTATGTTAAAATGATATTATTGGAATATATTAGACCATATTAACTTAATATTACATGTAGTATTTTCATGTTATATGGGCTTCACTTTATGAACCATTGCTAAGAAGGAAAAGTGCTTTAAAACCCTAATAGGTCGGTTTTAGGCAATATGATTGCATTTTTGAGCTCTTTGATGCAAATTAAAAGTATTTTGAGATATGTTTGGGAATAAATAACTATCATAAACCTTACTCAATCAAATTTTCAATGCAAATAATGGTGAAAGGTGCATGTATAGGTTGCAAGGTTTTAAGAATGTAAGGGAAATAGTTAGAAAAGGGTTCTTTACGATGTTTAAGTTATTTATTTGAGGTATATAATGGTTTTAATTTTTATATATAATAATAAAATGTTATAATTAAAAAAAAATAGGTCTTTATTCCTCATAAAACTCAATAAAATTCCAAAACTCAGACATACAGTCATGTAAAAATGAGAAAATGTAGGTTAAAAAGCACTACAATGTGCATATTTTAAGTTTTACTATATGAAATATCATGAAAATTGACATGGAGGTATATTTTTATGTCATTTAATGTTTATATGTGTTTTTATATCTTAAAAAACCCTTATGAGATATAAAATGTCAAAACATAAGTCTACACCATTAAGGAAACCAAGGTTCTTGTTTAATTTGCTCATGGATGGAGTGTGAAATGAGTGTTTCGGACATTTTTAAGTGAATATAATGATATTATAAGGTTTATAATTATTATTAAGGTATTAATCCATGTTTATACAATGAAATATAATGCAAAATAGGCTTAGATCATTTGAAAACATCTCTGAGCAATCCAAAGGGCAACAAGCAGGCACTTTTTTGAGAATTTTTTTTGGGAGTTTGGTGAAATATTTTAGATATTTTCAAACTTATCCATGTATGAAACATTTATAAATATATAATTATCTTAATTATAAGTTATGGTGGGACTATAACTCATTTTATACCCCCAAATCCAAATTAGGGTTTGTTGAGGCCTAAAAGCATAAAAGGGCATTTTTAGAAGTTGTATATGGAGTTTGGAGCTAAAAATTTGTTTGAATGTATATTACACCATTTTTATGATATTAAAATTCTCCTTAGACACCCCCTATATTAAAATAATTTGATTTTATCAAGTTACATGTTCTCATTGTGCATTTGGCAAGTTTGTTAACATGGAGAAGATGGATATATCTAAGAAAGATCAGTATAGAGAGTTATGATTGTTCATCATAAAATACACTATAATAAATTATATTAAATTAATACCTCAAAAAATAAGACATACATACACTCAATCCTATTTCAAATTGGATGAATAAGAGTCCTACTATCTAACAACAAACTCCATCAATGCATAAGATCTTCAACAAACATTGTCAATTCAATCACTTGTGTTCTTTACCATTTGGAGATAAATAAGAGGTCAAGATTTTGTGTTCAAAAAGTATTCAAGGGTGGAATTCATGTTATAAAATATAAATAATATTTTCTCTCTTTATCTCTCCTATTCCAAGATCATGAGTAAAAATTCAAATCAACATAAAGAAGCCTTCAAGTAACCCTATGAAGGTGGAGAGACATCATGCAAGAATGGAGGGGTTAGTTGAAAACTTGACCAAGACTTTAAGGCCTATATCCATGGATGATACTTATTCATAAATAAAAACATGATAAAAACTCACTTACATTCCACCTTGGATCTATTTGATGAGGTTGAGAGAGAGAAACATGCAAGCAATAATATAGATGCATAGGTGGGTCAAACTCCAAGAGACAAGGAGGATAGTTGAATCCAATAACTAAAAATATGGATATTATCGAGGAAGTTGAATGAGCTATTCAAAATTAGTAAATGAATATGATCAAGACCTATTAAAGCATTGAAGACCATCAAGACATGTAAAGAGACCAATTCCATTCAAGATAGGTCATGAATGAGGACCTAAGACTTATTAAATGCATTAAAACATGTTTACCTTCTCCTTCATACACCATTTTAAAAGATAAGGAAATAAAAAATATAGCATGTACTATGTAAGAGTTTAGTGGTTGGGAAAGGAAGAAAGGAGGATGACTAGGCATGATGACTCATCCCTAGTTTGGGGCTACTTTGTCTCCTTTTCCCTAACTTCCTTTTCTACATGTATGTTCTTTATTTGAAAGAAGAGAATGATTATGCTTTTGGATATGCAAAAACTCTATCAAATTTTTTTACAACATCACCTTTGAAGCAATAAGAAGCTAATTTTCCTTCATTTTTAGGTTGTTCATGAAGTGTGTACCTCATGTTCATTGATGTGACTTAGTAAATGATTGATTTTCCTATGTTTATGTCTCTATTCTTAAATTTTATGTAACATATTAAAATTATTTTAGGTCATATCAAGTGTCTAAGTCTAATTTCTACCTAACTTGGAAGTGAATTCAACTAGTGTTCATTCCTTTCATGCTAGTGTGAATGTTTATCAAGACCTTTGTATGAAATACTGATGAAAGAGTCATTACATGAAGATGAATTGATTATGTGTTATAAGTTATTTATCTTCCCAAGTGTGTTAGTTATAGTAATAATTGACTATAACATTGGTGCATCACCCTTAATTTTCAAATTTCATGTTCAATTTTAGTTTAAGTATTTCTCCATTTACCCTTTTCCTATTGCTCCATTTACCCTTTTCCTAATAAAAAAATCATTAAATTAAAGAGTTTAGAGTGAAATAGGTGAATTTACCAAGGGAACCAACCATTCATTTGGATATTATCTCTAATATAAGGCCACCCAAACCTTGGAGAGTTTCCATTGTGTCAACATGAGGGAGAACAAGCACACATTCTCACAAGGGTGCACTATTGAGTGATAATAGTTTTTTACACACCTAGTGGGACAATTACATAGTATAGTTGAATATTTGATCTAGAAAAAGAAATTTTCAATAATAGATAACATTTATCGTTCTTTTACCAGGTGACTTTTTGAGTTGTAAATTTATTAGCAATAGATAAGTATCAGTTTCATCTCAATGGTCACTACAAGGTCTTTAAGTAGAAGTATTATTTTGATTTGGATAAATTACCTTTGCATTTAAATAAAATAAGAATGTTTTTAAGAATAATTCTATATCCTAGGAGGTTATTTCAATCACCAAATCAACCTATTATATAAACTGCTACAACATCAAATCCCACTATCAACATGGTTATCTCTAAGAACCAAGTATTTGTCCCTTTCAATGATGGAAGCCCTCTCATTTTTGCCCAATATGATGACATAATAGCCTAAAATCTAAAAATCCTATCATATTTCATAGGTGAGAATCAAACTACACTCATAGAAGATATCAAAGATGAGGCTAACTTGTGTTCAATCCACCATGCTACCCAAGAGAATGTTTCCATCAACTTTTTTGTTACATCCTTCAAGGGAAAGGCATTGGAATGGTATAAGAACCTTCCATTAAAAGAAATTTCCACTTGGGATGATTTAGGTACATTATTCTATAGATAATTTGAAGATAAACTAGGCTATTTATCCCTCACTGAGTAGTTCACTACCATCAAGAAAGCACTGCATGAATTTATGATTGATTTAAACCTTAGATTTTAAAAAAAATGAGATAAAATACCTCCCATGATAATCCCATTATCCTAATTGTTCTTTCTTATACTTCTTGAGAACCTTGAATTTTGATATTTCAATTATGATTCAGTTTGTGAGTGGTAGGACACTCTTAGATGCCTATGAGGTTACTATTAGAGTGAAAATAGTCTAATTCAGGATGGTAAACTTGCACCTAGGCCTCCAATTCCATTTTTTCCAAAAATGCAGCCTACTCCACCTCATTAAGCTCCATTAATAGCCCCAATTCCAGCCCCTCAAAGTCAAATTCAAGCTCGTCTTAGTCAATATAGTGAGCTTGGTGAACTAAAATCTATGATGTAATATTTTGGCAATGAGATAGTTTAGTGACTATCAAAGGTGTGATGATAGGCATTGAGGGGAAGGAGGCGATCAAGGGTTCCAGGATTGTCATGCCTATGGCAACCTCCAGTGGTGATTGATCCCATCCCAGAGCAGGCTCTCAAGGTGAAAAGACCTTTTATGCCAGTGACCGTCTAAAGCTTGATAGGATTAATGGATGCTTGTCACAAAGCTAGGATAGACTTGTGTTGGTTCTCTCTCCAGAGGCTGTCAAGGAGGATGTGGAATATTTGACTTCACATGCTTTAATCTGTAAGTTCTTTGGGATTAAAATTTCCCTATCAGCTTTGGAAGCCTGGATTCATCATTCATGGCAGGTGAAAGGGGATTTTGATATTATGCTGGCTGGAAGTAGCTACTTCATGGTTAATTTTTCCTCTGTGGCTGATCATAATTTCATATTTGAGGGAGGTCCATACTTTTATGATCATATTGGCCTATTTATCAAACCCTAGCATGTAGGGTTTAATTCTGCTGAGTATTTCCCATCTCAAGTTCCTATTTGGGTTCGCTTGCCGAGACTCCCTCTAAAATTCTAGTGTGAGGATATTCTATAGCAGATTGTAGCCATGCTTGGGACACCAACTGCAATAGTGCATCAATCACTAGAAAAAAGGTTATTTCTTATGCCCGTATTTGTGTTGATATGATTTAAATAACCCTTTTCTAGATTTGATAGAAATTTGCTTGGGCTCTTCCTCCTGGATCCAACAGTTAGACTATGAATCTATTCCCTTCTGCTGTTGAATTTGTGATGTGTATGGGCACTTGCGGCATCAATGTCCTCATGCTGCCAGAGGTAATGGTACCCCTGATGGGCCATTGGGGCCAAGGATGGATTATGAGGGTAAAGTGAATGGTCATCCTATGCAGATGGGAACCAAAAATAATCAATTGGATAGTGCTACAAAAGGGAAAGCTCACCTAAATTATTTAAGCCCAGGGTAAGGGCCAGTTGGCTCTAACACTCCTGATATGGAAGGCTTTATCCTAGTGCACCCCAAGCTAAGGGATGGGGTCAGAAATGAATGCAGTTAGACCACCAAGTGGACTCTAGATTTAACCGCTTTGAGGCTCTTGATAATATGGCCATTGAGGAACGAATTCCTATAGCTGATCAGTGTGGGGACCCAGATTTGGAGGAGAGGGGCCCTATTCTAAATGATGCTCAGGATATGATTGTTCAACAGATTTTGGAGGCTTCTCTAGAACCAGAGTCTGGTGCCCTGATGGCTCTTCCAGCTCCACAGGATAAGGACGTCCTTTGGGCAGATCTAGTTAAAGATGGTGGCATAATTAGTAAAGAAAAGGGGTCTTCTTCTGTGTTAGGTCTAATGCAAAGACCTTTTAAGAAAGCTTTCATTACCGCCCCTTTCAGAGCTAGGTGCAAGAAGGATCAAGACAAAATTAAACTTACAGGTGATTTATTGGTAGAGTCGGGGGTTGTTAAAACCCTAGATGAACATTTCCCTCACTCTACTCAATGATTGTTCTGTCATGGAATGTGAGGGGATTGAATACCACCCCCAGACAAAAATCTACTCACCAATTAGTGAATGAACATTCTCTAGATATTTTGTGTATTCAAGAAACCAAGCTTTCTGTGGACTCTTTGCTTACTTGTGCTCCTAGTATTTGGATCCTAGGCCAATGGCAATGTGTTGGCACCTTGGGAAACTCTGGTGGTATCACTATGGCTTGGGACCCAAGGAAAGTGATGCCACTCCATTGGATGGCTAGTCTCTCAGCCGTCTCAATGGTGGCTTCCTCTTTCAAGACTGGAGAGCTGATTCTTGTTACTACAGTTTATGCTCCTACTGATGGTCCTAGACAAGTCAAGCTCTGGGAGCATATCCAGTTTGTCAGAAGCTGCCACCCCTTTCTGCCTTGGATTGTTGGTGGGGACTTCAACTCGGTCCTTATTCTGGAAGAGAAGAGAGGTGGATCAATGCATCTGGGCCCCTCCTCTAAGCTTCTTCGACAAAACATCAAGCTTTTACACCTCTCTAATGTTAAACCTCTCAACGGCCTTTTCACCTGGAGTAACAGAAGAAGTGGCAATGCGGCCATCTCTGAATGCCTGGACAGATTCTTAATCTCACATTTTTGGCTTTCTAGATCCATGTCTCTCTCTTCTGAAATTCTTGATTAGAGAGGTTCTGACCACTGGCCAATTAGGCTCTCTACTAGGTATATTATGGCTCTCAAGAAGCCTCCTTTCAAGTTTTAGCTAATGTGGTTGCATGACTCTTCTCTTCATGACCTGATGACCCACTACTGGAGACAAGGAGGTCATGATTATGGCACTGCAATGTATTCCTTTTCCAAAAAACTTCAATATGTCAAGAGAAAATTGAAGTACTGGAACAGGAATTGCTTTGGTAATTTACACTCTATGAAGAAGGGTGCGCAAGAGTGGTTAGATGTGATTACCAGGCAGATTCAAGATGATGGGTTGACAGAAGCTCTTCAAACTATTAAATCTCAGGCTGCTAAGGATCTAGCAGAGTGGGATCTCTGTGAGGAAATTTTTTGGAAACAAAAGGCAAGGATAGATTGGCTTCAGGAGGGGGACAAGAACACAACATTCTTTCACAATTCTATGTAGGCTCGATGTAACAAGAACTTCATCTCTTCTCTTGATACCACAGATGGGATGCATCTGACCTCTTTGCAAGCTATTTTCAGGGAAGTTATTCAGTTTTATTTGGCTCTCTTCTCAGATGACCTTCCCTCAGCTGAGCTGGTTGAAAATATAGTTTTATCTTACATTCCTTTAGTTGTGACACCAGGCATGAATGACTCTCTCATGCACCCAATTGGTATGATAGAATTGGAGGGGGTGGTCTTCAGCTTAAGAAAAGGCAAAGCCTCGGGACCTGATGGCTTCCCTACTGAATTCTTTTAGGATTTTTGGGATATTATTAATCATGATTTGTTGGAGCTGGCCTAGGATTCTTATTCCAGCAAAGAGATGCTCTGTGCTTTGAATGCCACTTTTTTTGTCCTTATTCCAAAGAAGGACCAAGCTAACTAGCTTGATTTTTTTAGGCCCATCGCTCTTTGTAATGTGGTCTATAAAATCATTACTAAACTCCTTGCGAAGAGGCTTAAAGTTTGTCTTCTCATGGTGATCTTAAAGGAACAAGGTAGTTTCATTAGAGGCAGACAAATTTTGGATGGGTGGCTATTGCATCTAAAGCTATTCACTCTATGAGTACATCCCAAGAACAGGCCATGTTCATTAAGCTGGATATGGAAAAATCCTATGATAGAGTCAATTGGGGTTTTTTGCAAAAAATTCTTCTGGCTTTTGGCTTCAACCAGGACTGGGTTCGATGGATTATGAGTTATGTCACCACCCCTTCCTTCTTAGTCCTTATTAATGGGGAGCCCACAGAGCTATTTGGTGCATCTAGAGGCCTTTGCCAAGGAGACCTACTCTCTCCTTATCTGTTTAATATTTTGGCTGAGGGACTTGGGTGACTCATCAAATCTCGTGTCTCTCAGAACTTGCTTCATGGGTGGCAATGGGGGAATGGATTACCTACTTTAACCCACCTTCAGTTTGTTGATGACACTGCTGTGGGTGGGAGAGCTCAAATTCGGGAAGCTGGTGCCTTTTGGCTTGCCCTTGATACTTATCTGGCTACTTCTGGGTAGAAGATTAATGATCACAAGTCTTTTCTTTTTTTCTTCAACACTCTTTGTTTCAGATTCACTCTCTACCCCTGACTTACTTAGGGGTCCCTATTGTTCTGGGAAGGTAACCTAGGCTCTTCTGGCAGAATGTTCTTGACAAACTTAGACAAAAGGTGAATCACTAGTCCCATAGATGGCTCTCTATGGCTAGCAAGGTGATTCTTTTGCAATCTGTGATTCAAGCCCTTCCCATACATTGGAGCATGATTCAGGCTACCCTGATGTACTTTCTTAAGGAATTTGATGCCCTTTCTCATCAATTCCTTTGGAATGGTAATCTACAAGGTACCAGATGGAGCCTTATTCACTGGAACACTGTATGCCAGCTAAAAAAGGAAGGAAGCTTAGGTCTGCGCTCTGCCATCTTGGCTAGCCAAGCTCTTGCAGCCAAACTCTATTAGCGTTGGTGCTCCAGTCAATCTCACCTTTGGGCCCAGATTCTGGCTCACAAGTATTATCCTAGTGCTGACCCTTCTGGTATAGCTAGGTTGCCTCTTGATGGAAGAGGCTCTATGGTGTGGAATACCCTCAAGCGAGGAGCTCATCTTGTGAAATGCAATCTTTTTTGGATTTGCAACAGGGGTTCAGAGGCCCTCTTCTGGAGTGATTCCTAGGATGGTTCACCCCCTATATTATCCTCCCATCAACATCTACAGCCCCTTTGTGATTCTTTCCTTGTTGCGGGATGGAGCATGGTGGATCATTATAAGGAGGTTTTCAACTTGGGCATGGCAGTTGGATATCGCTGGAAGAATTCTTCTGATTGGCCACTGGGGGGCTCGTTGGAGGATCAGCTGGAGCTATCTCAGATTTTGGCCTCTAGGAGCTGCATCTCTTTATATGAGCGTGATGTCTTGGCCTGGGGAGGAGCCCCCTTTGGGAAATATTCTATGTCCTCTGGGTACCTTGCATTGACGAAGCAAATTTTTGGGGAAGTAGAGATCCTTTGGTGGAAAAAAGCTTGGAACTATTTTTCTTGGCCTGAATGTAACTTTTCCTCTAGGTTATGGTTCACAACAGATGTCTCACTTGGGACAACCTCTATAAACAAGGATTCTAGGGGCTGTCCATATGTTTCTTATGTTGTAATAATAAAGAGATAGCTTCTCACCTCTTCTTTCAATGCCCCTTTGCAAGACAAATTTGGCACCTGTGTGGAGTGTGTGGGATTGCCCATGCTGGCACGGCTCCTTTCTCTCTAAATTTTGGGATCAACTGGGCCACCCTCCTGTTAAGGCCTCATTTCTCAAGGTTGCATGGTTCATTGGGTATCCTGTGGCACATGTGGCTGGAGCGTAATAGAAGGATCTTCCAAGGTGTGTCCCTTGAACTCAAACTCCTGTGGGGGAAAATTGTTAGCACTGTGAATGAGACCCTTCAAGTGAAATGTGATGTCGCTACTACTCTGGACCTAGGGGATGCAGCTATCTACTCATGACTTCTCCTTGTTTCTCCTAGTGGTGTGACCTTCATTCCATACATATGCACAACAAAGCGTACTAGGCAGAACCTGCAGCTTGTGAATTGGGCTGGGCATTGGAAACCCCCTGTAGCTAGCATCCTCAAAGTGAACACCGATGGCTCTTCTTGAGGAAATCTTGGGGCAGCCGGTATTGGAGGCGTTGGCTGAGATAGTTCAGGGGACATTAAGTTTGCTTTTTCGATCTACAAAGGCTTCCACACTAACAATCTCATGGAAGCTCAGGCTATCTTGATTTCTTTGCATAGTGCTGCCAATAGGGCTGGCACAGAATCATTTGTGAGATAGACTCACAGGTGGTGGTTACTCTATTGAATAAGTGGAATTTTACTACTGTGGACTGGCAATTGTCTTTGGTTGCTCAACAAATTCTACAGCTTTGTAATTCCTTGGAGTTTGTGTCATTTAAGCATATCCCCTGAGAATGGAATCGGGTAGTGGATTTTCTGGCCAAATGGGCCTCCGAGCAAGGACCGTCTTGGAACATCAATAATCATACGATGCTTCCCCCAAATCTTTCTCGGCACCTGGCTCAACTCGTTGACCAAGATAAAGCTATGTAACTTTTCCTGTTTCTTATTTCACTTTCAATAAATTTTTACCCCTTTAGTTAAATAATGAGATAGTTTAGTTAAATAGGCAATAATATCAAATAAATAGGCCATATAAAATGCCTAATAATCCCACATATTAGCCATTTAGAGAAAAAATACCTTCCTTTTAAGGATTTAGAGATAATAGGCCTCCATATCAAGCTCAAGGAGTCATTACATAAGCCAAACCATATGTTCTAATTGACCCTAATGATCCTTCCACATCCAAGACGATTTTACCAATATAAAATAACTTGATACAAGACTCAAATTGGTAACCTCTAAACACCAATGATGTGCAAAATCAAGTTGTAGTGGCACAAAATATGATAATTCCTCAAATGACACAAGAGGAAGCCTTTATTCAAGGAGGATAACATAATGAATCTATGATACAACAATGTTAATTGAACCATGGATAAGTACAACCTAATTCAACTTTGTTAAACTAATAAGTTGATGATCAAGTGGAAGTAAATTAGATTGGTGAGCCTAGCAAATCAAACAACTTGGCTGCATCCATCACAAGAGCTAAGAGAAGGGCTATATATGAGATTAAATAGGTAAGTCATACTCTAAATGTTTCTAATTTGATTTCTAAAGGTACTAATGATTAGGTTTATACCCCTTTACTCATAAAAATAAAAATGTGGAAGCAAGCAAGGTTCACCAAGTGCCTCAAGTATAAGAGTGTCATATTGCTCTAAAGGTGAAACCAAAGATTGGAGGATCTTCCTTTAGAATAATACACCATATGAATAAATAAAACATTAGCATCACTATGTGGGATTAATTATAAATCCTAGGACATAACGATATCCCCATGACCTTTCAAGCCTTAGCTTGTTTATAAAACTAGTAGAGAAGGAAAGTGTGGTTATAACAAATTTAGACCAATAAGAGAAGCAACAAGCATAATAGGTATATAAAGGGGTAAAGGTCACTAAATATGATTAAAACCAAGTAATACACCTCCTTTATATCTTTCCTTGATTTTTGGCAACACACAAGTTCATAATTACATGGTTAACAGTGAGACAAGTAACTTAGTGATGTAAAAATAGATTATAAATAAGTTGGGTTTGGTGTATGAGAAAAACACTAAGAGTGTATTTAAAATTCATATCTATCCAAACAAGACATGGGTGTAATTAATAATCTAAAACTAACACTTTCTGTGTGCCCAAATGTGACCATCTAGCAAGATGTGGTGCTGGTGGATCTTCCTCCATACTTTGCTATGTGCTTATCATGTGACTTCACTTAGAAGATAGGTGGGTATATTTCAGATGATTGGAAATAACTCATGTTTAAAAAAAGTTGTGGAAATAAAATTACAATTCATTCAAAGCCTATTGATCACTTTCATCTAGAACCATACATGCCTAGTGTTGTTAACTCTAATTGTGTCATCTCCAATGAAGTAGAGAAAACTAGTGAGGTTGAAGCAAACTCATCTCTTTATGTAATTTATAACTTGTTTCTTGATGAATGGGATAATAATATTCATGATCATGATCCATACAAGATAATAGAAGAATAAGGACTCAGATTTTATTGTTTACATGAAGATGGTGCACAAATTACAGCTCTAGACAAAGAAGGTGAGCTAAATAATGGTTTATGGAAACTTTATTTTGATGGATCATAGAATAAACATGGTACAAGGGATATTATGATTATTATTTCACCATTAAAATAAAGGTACTATGTTTTTGTAAAATTTTAGTTTGGATTCTCTAACAATGTAGTAGAATATGAGGCCTTGGTTCATGGTTTGCAATGGGTTAAAAAGATGGGAGTTAACCTTTTGCATGTGTTTGAAGATATTGATCTTGTGGTACATAAAATAATAGGGTTGAATGCTTATAAAAATATATTTTTAAAATCATACAAACATAAGGTATGGGATCTTATATAAGACTTTGATACTTTTGACATACAAGCAATGCCTAGAGACCAAAGCATACAAATAGGTTAGTTTTAATAAGAGCCCAATTTGACATTCTAGTTGATGTAGGATTGATAAAAATTAACCACACGTAAAAATCATGTTAGGACCCTCCATTCCTGATAATAATGTGAATTATGAAGTCTTTGAGGATGATGATCAAATTATTCATTTACTACAATAAGAGGTTGAATTCTCTTCTAGAAATTAATCAAAACATTTATAGTAGTATAGTGATCAAATAGTTCATCTCAAGTCTAAAATGTTACCAAAGGGTCTTGTCACACTTGAGAATATTTTTATCAAGTATGATGAGGTAACAAGGGAGAAAGTTTCTATGTCTACCAAAGAAGAACATTATGCAAGCATTGACATAGTTAATGGGAAAGCTCTCAAGCTTGGTAAAGTATGCTCTCAATATCAAAATGAATACTTTGTTGAGTTATGTAAATATATTGTTGATGTGTTTAGATGGGATTATAGTGATTTAAAATTCTTTTATCTTATATTGGCTCAATACAACATTTAACTAGAAGCAGATACAAAACTAGTGAGGCAAAGATAAAGACCAATCAACCCAAAGCTAGAACCTTTGATGAGAATAGAGCTTCACAAATTGACTGAATTAGCTATCATCTTTCCCATTAATCATTCCACTTAGGTGGATAACCTTGTTCTCATGAGGAAGAAGAATGTATAAATTAGATTGCATGTATACTTTTATGACTTGAACAAGGCCTCATTCAAGAACCATTATCCCTTGCCATTAATGAAACAAATAATGGAGTTAGAGGCTGGTTCAGATAGGTTTTCATTGCTAGATAGTTAAAGTGGTTAAACCAAATATTTTTGAAGGAATAGGATCAATTAAAAATAATAATCACCACTAATTGGGGTACATTTTCATAACAAAAAATACTATTTGGGTTGTATAATGCAAGAGCAACTTTTCAAATAGCCATGGATATGGCCTTTCAAGGTTTGATTAATTGGTTTATTATTGTGTATTTTGGATGATGCTATAATTTTTTCAAATAAGGAAAGTGATCACATGATTTTATCTTAGAGAGGTATTTGAGAGATGTAGGCAATATGGAGTGTCACTTAACCCCAAGAAGTATGTGTTTTTAGTGCATGAAGGTAGACTCCTTGGGCATGTTATTTTTAAGAATGGTTTGAGTATTAACCCAAAAAGAGTAGACTCTATTCTTTCATTGTCCTTTCCTAAGAATAAGAAAGCATTACAAAGTTTCCTTGGAAATATAAACTTTATTAGAAGGTATATATCTGATTTTACAATTTTATCAAGGCCTCTTACAACTGTGCTCAATAAAAATCATAATTTTACTTGGACCAAGGAAGGAATGAAAAGTTTTGAAGAAATCAAGGAATCCATAACTTGTGCTCACACTCTTCTCAATCCTATTTTTTCAAAGGATTTTGTGTTGTATGCATATGATAATATTGATATAATTTTAAGAATATTGACACAACAAAATCAACAAGGTTTGGATTATCTCATAGCATTTTTTAGTCAAGGCTTTGAAGAGTATGAAACAAGGTACACATTTGTAGAGAAACATGTGCTTTCCATAATCAAATGTATAAAAAAGTTTAGGCACCTACTATCTAACAACAAGATTCACATGATGACTACCCATCCTAGCACCAAATATTTCTTGTTGAACAAGGACATAATTGAAAAGAGATTAGGGTGGATAACAAAGGTCATAGAATATGATATGGAAATAAAGGTAACCAAGCTGATTAGAGGCAAAGGGTTGTGTGAGCATTTGGCTCAAGACTTGTAGGAAAGTAAAGAGGTAGTTTTAGTCTTGAATGATGAAGATATTGTAGCTAATCATATACCTTCATCAATTTGGTTTTAAGATATGATAAGGTACCTTCAAAGTGGTATGTATCCTCCAAACTTAAGTAGTTCAAAGAGAAGGTATTTTAGGCTGCAATCTATTCCTTTTCTGTTGGTTGGTGTGTTATTCAAAAAGGATGTTAATGACATGTTGTTGAGATGCATAGATCCAAGTCAAGTTAAAAGATAATTTGAATAATTTCATGACAAACAAGGTGGAGGCCACTTTTCAACAAGGACAATAGCCCTTAAAATCATTATGGGTGGATATCATTAGACAAATATTTTTAGAGATTTTCATGCTTGGGTAAGGAAGTGCAAGAAGTGTGCATTATTTTTAGGAAAGGAAAATCTTGTTGCCTTACCTCTTCAACCTATTTTATTATATCATCCCTTTGTCCAATGGGGTTTAGACTTCTGAGTCTCATCAATCCACATTCTATCTTGGGCCACAAGTTGATTCTCACATCCACATATTACTTTAATAGATGGTTAGAAGTAGTGGCTTTAAAGGAATCAAATGAGTCTAGTTTATTGAAATTCTATTAAGGTTTGATTACAAGGTTTGGTGTTCCTTCCACTATAATTTTAGATAATGATATGGAATTCGTATGGGCTGAAATTAGTTAATGGGTTGTTAAAAATGGTGTGTATCTCAGTACTTCTTCCAATTATTATCCACAAGACAATGACCTTGTTGAGTCTACTAACAAAAACTTGTTGAATATCATTAAGAGAACCATTGAAGAAAATCAAAGGACATGATATCTAAAGTTAGCTTGTAGGGTAAATTGGCAATGGATCTATTGAAGGTGATCTTATCAGCCCATAAAATTGAATATCATTAGGAGAACCATTGAAGAAAATCAAAGGACATGATATCTAAAGTTAAAGTCAATTTTATGGGCTGATAAGATCACCTTCAATAGATCCATTGCCAATTTACCCTACAAGCTAGTGTATGGGAGAGAATCAAGATTACCAATCTCACTTTAGCTCCCTACTTTAGAGCTTATGCATTAGTTATAATTATTAGAGAGTGAGCTTATGGAAGTGAGATATGCTAAACTTATGGAGTTATAATAAACTAGAAATCAGTCCATGTTAGCTATGGAGATGCATCAAGCATAAGTGAAGAAAACATTTGATAGAAGACAATCTTCAAGGATTTTCAAGGAAGGTGACTTGGTTCTCAAATGGGATGAGGATAGGGCCAAACTAGAAAGATACACAAAGATTGAATCAATTTTTAGTGTTCCATACATTATTTCTAGTTGCAAACCTCACAATGGCTTCCAACTAGCCAAGATAGATGGTGAAGAGCTCCCAATCCCAGTCAATGGGATTCATCTTAAGCATTATTGCTAAAGATAGGTTTTTTATTGTACATAGTATTTTTAGATTTTCATTTTAATCTCAGTGTTATCTTGCACACTTTCATTTGGTAGTTGTATTATTTTTTAATTCCTTAAGTGCTTCTACATAAGTGTTATTCTTGCTTGGAGAAGGAATTCTCATTTTCAAATTTGCATGAAAAGGTACAATAGGGTTTATCAGGTTTATATTATCTTTGGTGATGATTTTCATTACTCTATATCCCAATGGATAAGGTTACTAGTCTTTAGTGTTTAGTAGGCAAACATCCCAAAGAGGTCACCTAGAATGTTGACAAATTATTACACCATTGGTCAAGGGTATGTGAAAAAAAAATTAGGTCATTTAGTTTTGGTTATTGGTCTATAACATGTTTTTTATAAATTAAGATAACTTTTCAAAAGTTAAGGTAAAGCGAGTCTAACTTCTTTCTTGCAAATCTATCAAAACCTTTGGAAATGTCTTATCAAGTGAGTCAAGTTTATTGTCTTAAAGTTCATTTTAAGTTATTTAATGTGATAAGAGATAAATTATAATATTCTCATCAATAAATTCAAATTCATTTTAATATTTCCACATTGTTTTGTAATTGCTCTCAAACATCTTCAAAGAAGGAACAAGTGTAAATGAGGTTCAAAGTGTTAAAAGGCATCTTGGCATGTTTAGTTGCTTATGTGTAGGTATTTTGGAAGACTCCATTCATGTATTGAATATTAAATAATATCTCCATAACATCTTACAACCTATATCAATCCAAATCATGCTCAGGAATAGCTCATAGGTCTAAAAAATGGCAGAAGTTTATTCCATTTCTCCATCAAGCTCTTTGTAAGCTAGTAAGGGATTTAAAAAAAATTTGGTTCATTAAGGAGAATAACATTTGGTTAAAATAATATTAGGATAATATATAAACCCTTATTCCCTCAATATTTTATGCATTAGTTGCAGGTTATAGGGCTTAACTTTATGAACCATTTCTAAGAAGAAAAAGTGCTCTAAAACACCAATAGCTCAATTTTAGGAAATATGATCAAATTTTTGAGATCTTTGATGAAAATGGAAAGTTGTGTGATATATACCTTTTTTAATCAAATTTTTAATTCAAATAATGGTGAAAGGTGTAGGTACAAGGTGTGGGGTTTAAAGAATGCAAGGGAGACAATCATAAAAGGGTTTTTTAAAGAGGTTTAACTAATTAATTGAAGGTATATAATGATTTCAATGGTTATATGGGATTATATAAGTTATAATTCAAAATTAATTATGTCTTTATGCCTCATAAAACTCAATGAAATGCCAAAACTCAGACTTACAATCATGCATAAATGAGAAAATATAAGTTAGAAAGTACTAAAAAGTGAATATTTTAAGTTTTAATAAATGAAATATCATGAAAATTGATATTAAAGTATTTTTTATGACCTTTAATTTATATATGTATTTTTATATCTATAAACCCCTTGATGAGAGATAAAATGGCAAAACACAGGTCTGTACCATGAAGGGGATTCTTAAATAATTTACTCATGAATGGAGTGTGAAATGAGTGTTTCAAACATTTTTAAGGGTATAGAATGATATGATAGGGTGAATACTTCATATTTAGGTTTGAATCCATGTTTATACAATGAAAAATAATACAAAATTGGCTCAAATCATTAAAAAGCATCTTCAGGCAACCTTGCAGGCATTAAGTAGGCACTTTTTTGAGAATTTTTGTTTGGGAGTTTGGTGAAGTCTTTTTCATATTTTCAAAAATTTATAGGTCTTACCCATTGATAAATATCCAAATATATGAAGGAGAGTGTCTATTGAGACCTAGAACACATTTTAGACCCCCAAATCCAAATCAAAGATTCTTGACACCTAGAAAGCACAAAAGGACATTTTTGGAAGTTATGTGGATTTTGGAGATAAAAATTTGTTTGAATATCTATGAAAAAAAATTATTATTTTAAAATCTTCCTTATTCCCCTAATATATTAAAATAATTCAAGTTCATAAAGTTACAAGCTCTTTTTGTGTATTTGGCAAGCTTGTCAAGATGGAGAAGATGGACACATCCAAGAAAGATCAATATAGAGAGTTTTGATTGTTCATAATAAAATACACTATCATAAAGTATATTTAATGAATAAATTAAAAAAAATACATGCATCCACTCACTCCTATTCCAAATTGGAGGAATAAGAGTCATGTTATCTAACAACAAGCTCCATTAGTACATAAAGATCTTCGACAAACCTGTTCAAGTAAATCACTTGTGTTCTTTTCCATTTAGAGATCAATAAGAGGTCAAGAGTTTTTGTTAAAAATGTATTAAAGGGTGGAATTATTATTCAAAAATATCAATAAGAAATTTTCTATCTCTCCTATGCCAAGGTCATGAGTAAAAAGTTAGATCAACATAAGGAAGCCTTCAAATAGCCCTATCAAGGTGGATGGACATCATGCAATTTTGGAGGATTTAGTTTAAGACTTGACCCAACCTTGAGGCCTATATTCATGGATGATAATTATTCATAAATAAAAACATGTAAACAACTCACGTATATGCCACCTTAGAGCTATTTGAGGATGTTGAGAGAGAGAGAGAGAGAGAGAGAAACATGCAAGCAAAAATATAGATACATAGGTGGGTCAAATTCCAAGATACAAAGAGAATGGTTAAATCCACTAAAAAAAATATGGAGAGTCTCAAGGAATTTGAATGAGCTATTAAAAAGGAGTAAATGAAGATGATCGAGACCTCTTCAATGATTGAAGACCATCAAGGCATGAAAGGAGACCAATTCCCTTTAAGATAGGTCATGAATGAGGACCTAAGACTTATTAAATGTATTAAAACAAGCCTAAATCTCCCTCCTATGCATGTAATATGTATTATTTTAGTGGTTGAGAATGGAAGAAAGAAGGATGACTAGGCATGAAGACTCGTCCCTAGTTTGGGGTTGTTTTATCTCCTCTCTCCTAACTTCCTTTTCAATATGTATGTTCTTTTTTTGAAAGAACAAAATGGTTATGATTTTGTTTATGAAACAACTCTACCAAAAAATTTTACTAAATCACCTTTGAAGCTATAAGAAGGTAATTTTCCTTCATTCTTAGGTTGTTCATGGATTGTGTACCTCATGTTCATTGATGTAACTTAGTGAATGATTGATTTTCCTATGTTTATGCTTGGATTTTTCACCTTTATGCAGCATATAAGAATTATTTTAGGTCATATAAAGTGTTTAAGTCTAATTTTTACCTAATTTAGAAATGAATTCAACCAATGTTCATTCGTTCTATGCTAGTGTGAATGTTTATCAAGACCTTTGTATGAAATACTGATGTAAGAGTCATTACATGAAGATGAAATGAATGTGTGCAAGTTATTTATCTTCCCAAGTGTGTCAATTATAAGCATAATTGACTATAAAATTGGTTCATCACCCCTAATTTTCAATTTTCATGTTCAATGTTAGTTTGAGTATTGCTCCCTTTGCCCTTTTCCTAGTCAAGAAATCACTAAATTAGAGAGTTTAGAGTGAAGTGGTGAATGTACCAAGGGAACCAACCCTTAATTTTGAGATTGTATCCAATATCAGGCCACCCACACCTGAGAGAGTTTTCATTATGTCAATAGGAGGGAGAAAAAGCACACATTTTCATAAAGGTACACTCCTAAGTGATAATAGGCCCCTAGATGGGCTTTCCCATTGGTATCATAGTCACAAAGTGTAAAACATACTCGCATATTGGCTAACTAAGCCTTTTCTAAAAATCCCTATTGAGTACCATCAAAATTAAGAGGATGAATTCTAATGAAGTCCTTAACTAGGTCTTCAGGTGTAGGTCTAGGAGGGCAGTCTAAGTTTCACTTATCCTAACATTGAATTTGATGACATAACTCACCTCTATCACCCTTTAAATGTTGAAGATAAGGACTATGGGACCTCTCTCTCAAATAATTTTTGCTTGCCCTAAGAATCATATGGATAATTCCTCTCAGCCTCATGTTGTGCAACTAACAATCTCTCTTGTAAGATATCACACATTTGTTACATAGGCAAGAGAAGCTAGGATCATATATCAATAATACTTGATTAAATAGGAGGATCAAACTCCCCAATGCCATTATCATTTTTACATGGTCAATATCTTATTCTCATCCTACATAACATCAAGATAAATATTAGACCTCCTATAGAAACTAGAAAACCAAAAAGCATAAACTAAATACGTAGAGCTCTCAATGTAGTAACTTGGGATTTGATACCAAAATGTCAAGACCATAAAAAATGAGCCATGAATACGATGAAAAAATAGTAGTAAATCCACAAGTAGACACTCGTGTGTGTGTGTGTGTGTGTGTGTGTGTGTGTGTGTGTGTGTGTGTGTGTGTGTGTGTGTCTAGACTAACATAAATCGAAGGTCCAAGGTTAAGTTTATTGATCAAAATCTAAATCTATTATCAAGGTAAGTAGATGGTGAGTATATATCTATCTAAAAATAATAATCAAGGTTGAGATCAACACAAAATATTCTTTATTTCATCCTCATATATTCATAGTTAAATATAGTAATAAGGGCATAGCCACGAAAATAATGAAGGTTTGATGTGTGAACAACTATTAAAATATATTATCCAATCTTAGCTTCCACATGGATACTACTCGTGAGATCTCTATTTCATGCCCAAACTATTTAGACTCATGCAATGCTACCATGTGGCATCATCATAGTGAATCAAGATTATGAAAGGTCAAAGGTTATCAACAATTCTCATGGATCATCCCTATAGCTTGAGCATTTTTTATGCCACCATGTGGTGCCATCATGGTGAGTTAGCTCTTAGAGATCTATGGTATAAGAGGATACCTTCATTGAATGTTGTCAATTCCTAAGCCCCTATGATGATGCCACATGTCATTATTATGTTGAGTCAGGTCGTAAAATTTTATAGAGTTGTGGAGTGTCCTCGAGAGGCTGACCTTTGAGCCCTAGGCTTATGTGATACCACCACATAACATCATCATAATGAGTCAAGATCAAGATGATGAAATTCTATTTAATGACTGTAGAGAGGCCCATGAAGCCCCCAAGCTCCCTGATTACACCATGTGGCACTTCTATGGGATATCTCAAGGAAGATCAAAGAAATATTCCAACAACTAAGTTGAGAGGCAAAGGGAAAAATTAGCTAAATTATAGGATTAATAACATCGACTAAGGCATAAGATGAAGTGATGAAGGGAACTTAGATTCAACTAAGTCAGACATAAATGAAAGGAGCAATTGACTTAGAGAACTAACTAAGTCTTGTAATGTTGATGATTCACCCAAAGGACACAACAAATGGCTAAGGTGAAGCTAATATGACTATTCATCGACTAAAATTAGAAACACGAACTAATAAATCATGCATTCCTAAAATATACTCAATTAATCCATAGAATAGGCCTATGACTACCTTATGTGATTATAATAATGATTCATCAAAGCCTTGATATAAAAGGGGATGTGTCAAAGACCAAAATGATTCCTCAACCCTAAACTAGTTTTCCCATTGGTTTAGTCAATTGGTAGTAACTACAAGGTTAGATAAATATAATCTAACATATCTTTAAGGTGCTAATCAATTATATAAGCCTACTTATCTATTCATTCAAGGGTTTCAATTCTGGTATGGGACTTCACTCCTTTAGTTACAATCAGAGAAGCAGGGACTAAATGACATATTTATTAAATGAATATATGTGTGAAACTCATCATAGTAAGTTAGGTTGTGAAACTCTATGGAGTTCTGGAGTGGCTTCAGGTGGCTAACCTCTAAGCCCTAAGCTCTTATGATGTTTCCACATGATGTCATTATAATGAGTTAGACTCGAGATGATAGAAGGTTACTAAACGACTGTAGAGAGGCCCCCAAACTCCCTGATTATGCTACATGGCACTTTCATAAGAGATCTCAAGGAAGATCAAATAAAATTTCCAAAGACTAAGTTTAGAGGCAAAGGTAAAAATCAAAATCATGACCCAATAAACCTTGGGTTCCTCAAAGAGACTTAGATAAGCCATAGAATAGGTATGTGACTACCTTATGTGATTAGAACACAAAATCATCTAAACCTTGATAAAAAAAATGGGTTGTGACAAAGACTAAATTGATTCCTAGACCCTAAAATAATATTCTCATTGGTTTAGTCGACTAGTAATAATTGCAAAATAAACTTAATCTATCCTAGTAGATATTTAAGGAGCTACTCAATTCTATAATCTTATTGATCTATTCATTCGATGGTTTCAATTTTGGTATGGGTCCTTACTCATTTAGATATAATAAGAGATGCAGGGACCAAATAAAATATTTGTTAAATGAATGTGTATAAAACATATAATAATCCTTATAAATCCTCTCCTAACATTAATTATTCATTTTATGAGTGTCTATAGCCCAACTCTACAACGTCAAACTGTGTCTTCATTCCGCATGATAATAAGTCCAAAACTCTATAAAATTTCTCTTTTAAATTAATTTACCTTGTTATAGGAAAAGTTTAAAACATACAGTTTAGTCAAATGTTAATCAATGAACTCTTCTACAAGACCTTTCTTTCATAAGATTATGATCATCGACAAGAATATACCATCAAACCATGTTATTATTTCCAATAACAATTACATAGCCATTTCATTTAAGTTATTCCCATACAATATTAGGCTTAACACCAAGGATATATATTGATAGAATATATAAAAGGAACACATTGTTATTTAGAGTAGGCTGATTATAACAAGGTTTTATTCAAGAACATGTTTTCTTTTACTAGTAAAGCCATACAGGTTTAATGAGATTCTCATCATATTCATGAATTCCTTCCCAAAAGATCTACAGTTAAAATATATAGTATAGCTAGTTACATTACAATTTATAATAGAGATTTAATAGATAGATAATTATAACGTTTTGCCCATGGCTAGGTCATTACATAAAAGACTAGCTTCCACAAGATTATTACAAGCAGACTAGCTATAAATTACATTATCAATGAATGAGGTTTTCAGCTATTTATTACATATGCATGAGACACATTTTTTGGCCTGATTTATTAGTATAAGTAAAAAATATCATCAGTAACAACCTTTATCTACTCTAAGGCATATGTAGGCCATTTGAACAAGAGCTCACTACATAACCTTTTGCCATCATCAATTTATTACTCTAGGCACCCATGAGATCGAGAATACCAACTCTAAGAATGTTTACATCATGATAATGGCTTGTATGGGTATCTAAAGAAAGGGTGTCATAACACAAGGGAATGACTATGTATAAAATGACAACCCTAATCCCAAATCTTACCCAAGGAGATTCCCAATCCTAAACTCAAATTAGACAAATATTCAAATGAATCTAACATTTCATATATATAAACTAGCAATCAACCAATCCCAACATAACACAAGGCTCATTATTTGAATGGATAGCATGAGGATGCCTCACTCAATTGCTTCCATCTAGTAGTTATGGGAGTGTCAAAAAATCTACCACCATGCCTAACATGGGAGGGATTAACAATCTATCACCATGGAATTCATGGGAGGGTTAAGTGATCTACCACAACATTGGGGGGATTAATAATCTGCCATCATGAAAGGCATCCCTCATAAAAGCCATTTCTTATTATCATAACTACTATAAAACATTCCAACAAGAAGGCTAAAACATTCTAGAAGAGCAAAGATGAAAAAGCATCACCAAGGCCCTTAAGTGGGTAAAGATCTACATGGTGACCAATGCACATCCATGGAGATACAATAAGATATGATGAATAAACCAAGTGGTCTTATTTTCCATATAATAAGAGATCAACCAATAGAAACACGACTAATTTAATTCAAAGGAAATAAGTTGTAAAAAAGGTATTCATAAGCCCACTTATTGACTCCACAACCTCTTGGATGTTATCCTTTAGATATCTAAAGGCTCGACTATCCTAACCAACTATTCCTACATACAACCCTTCCTCTTCTTCTCTTCTCTACTCAGTTTATTCTTTTATGAATTGGTAAAAAATTCCCACTAGTTGAGAGGTCAAATTATTCATATAAACATGCCTAGAATAGACTAACCCCCTTATACTCACTAGCCCATGCCTCATTAATGAATGTTATTTTCCATGTCTATAATGGTACATAGAGGCTCTACAAACTTATACAATTACTTCATAGCCAAACATAACTTTTTATCACTTATTTTAATACGTAGGTAATGTTGGAGTTTCTAAGTTGCACCCTAGCTGAGAGGAGTGTTCATGTCCAAACCTTAAACCTAGTCCAACATGGGAGTGACCTTAGACTGTGGGTTACTTAGTATGCAGGTCACACCTCTATATTTTAAGGGGATAACTCCCCTAATTTATTCAATTCAATGCTCTTTCTAAGACCTAAACATGTTGGGATGAAAAGGGAGAAAGGATATTGCATAAATTAAAACCTATTCTAATATGTGGTGATGCACCATGATGATAACTCCATCTACTCTATAAGCTTGAACTCTTCATCACACTAATAAATTATAGATAGAACTAAAACACTAATGTCAATGGTTTACAATCAAAAGTGTTTCACTTAGAGGTCAGTTTGATTGACTAGATCAAGAGGGAAATGAGAATAAGGCCTAGTTCAAAGGCAATTACAACCAAACATACACTTCAATATTGAGACATCAACACCAAGACACACTAGATGACCTGCAAGGAAGGTTTGTTAGCACTTAGGTGGAACTTGGACCTATAAAAGGGAATATTCAACCACATTTTTCATATCAAGATAAGCATATAACATTAAATATTGATTGAGAAGCAAATGCAAATGATCTATTCATCATTCCAAGAGGTGCATGAGTACAAACACTACCAAAGTTTCCTCATACCAGCCTGAGGGATATAAACTAAGGCAAATACCTATAATATATAAAATAAATGGGGATAAAAGAATGGAAATATGGTGTGGAAGTGAGAGAAGGTCATAATTAACCAAGGTCAACTCAATTCTATAGTTACATTAGTTATTCAACTCTTCTTCAGCTCTCCCATACATTAATCCTCCTCAATAACTCCTTGAATGAGCTACTAGCATTGAAATGAGGTGGTGGAAGATGATTTATATTTAATTACCCTTTGTCAAAGGCTTGACTATGCCTAAAATATTATTTCACTCCTCTCAATGGCATTTATATGGGATACATGGGTGTAATTAGGCCTCCCAAGAGCCTTTGAGAAACCCACAAATCTTTGTCATGAAGATCAAACCTTGAAACTCCCTCCACCTTGCATACTGACCTTGAAGCATTTTCCCATTCAAAAAATTAGTTATGAGGTATTACAACCTATGTTGACTCCCTTCACTAACTCTCCAATGCCAATTTGAACTCACCTTTTTGACAAAATAGGTTAATTAGGCCTAATTGCCTAAGTTTTAGTGAATGTCTACCATGAAATATCTATAAGAAGCTTAGAAACCTATGAATGAGTTTACTTCAAACCTAAATCAAGACTTTAAACCATGATATAGGATTTTACAAGTACTAGGTACTTGAAATATAACTTTTCTTAATTTACTGGTCCACCTTCTTCAAGCATTAAAGAATGGCAGTATTGAATGCATTTTCAAAGACATTTATAGCTTAATTTTTTAGCATGTTATGGCTTGAGGGGATGATTCAAGTCTCACACCATACGTTCTAATGATTGGAATTAATCTAGACTGTCATGTGCCCTTCTTTAATCTCATTTCCTTGATAAAGTATAGATTTTTTAGCATTCTATACCATGTCCATTTAACTAAAACACATGAACATATTATCCTATAAATATACTTGACCTTACATTAGTTTTTCAGATAATTTTAAAATTTTGGGATGCCAAAATATCAAGTTTTCTAAGATTGGGCCTGCCTAGGGTTTTAGGTAGGTTTAAGAGTGATTAGGAGTCTTAGGGATAGTTCATACCATATGGACATCTATATTTGGAAAAAATTCCATGAATATAAAGGTAACTAACCTACCTACCTTCCATGAATAGGCTAGGTTCTCATGAAAAGGGTGGATGAAGATATGAACATTATAAAGTGACCCTAGGGTAATCTGTAGGCCATTTGTAAGTGCCTAACTTATTAATATTTGTTCATGAAGAATATTCCCCTAATATTAATCAATATTTCATGGGTTTTTAGTTCATACGGATACTTTAATTTCCCTAGGAGCTTTGGTCCTGAGAATCTAGGTGGTGGAGTGGGTGAGCACTTGAAGATGGTCTTGAGTTGGCTGTGTGTAGGGTTAGGTGCTTCGAGTAAGGTTTTGAAGATTCTCTGACCTTTCCTACACTTTTATCCACATGAACCCTCTATATTAGGTATTAAACATTCTAATACTCCCCTCTTTGATATATAACTTGTTATAGGATCATGGGGTAACTTAAGGTGACAGTTGGGTCTATAATTAGGCTTAAAGCCTACCTATTTAGCTTGTCCTCAATGGAATTTGACTATAGTTCAACATGATAAACATTTGGATGAGGTATAAGGACTCATATACATCATGTTTCACTATTCAAAAGTCTTATATGGGACCAAACTCACTTTCAAATCCTCCAAAGTCTAATTTTTCCCATCTAGCACCCTTGACTATTTGTCCTAAACATAGCTTGGTTTGAGACAAAACAATGGGTATACCCACTATTTTTATATACAAAATTATATAATTAGTGCCTTTAATAGGTGAAGGTGAAAATTTATATTCATTCTAAATTTCAAGACCTGAATGTGCCTACAAGGCACTCAAATGACCATTTTGTCCAAACTAACTAACTACCTACTAACTACATTTTAACATAAGGGTCTGATGAGTTTGAGGCCACTATGGGTGACTTGATGGAATAAACATCATCACACATCTCTTCTCTATCTAACCTCCATCCTTATCCATCATATTTTGTGACCTTATTATGTGATTAATCCCCCCAAGCATTTGATTTGCCTATGCAAGGTTTGGGGATTAAGGGCCTAATCTGATTCTAGAGGCTGTAAGTATACTTCTTAAAGTTATTTAAAGTACAAACCCATTTAATGGTTAGGGGATATATTCATTATCTTCTCTGAGGTCCCACCACCTTAAATCCATCCTCTATCTACAATTGAGTTGGTACTCCCAATGCATATGTATGATCTCTTAGGGTTAGTTGATTGAGTTTTCTTGAAACCCTTTATATACCTTTTCCTCACCTATGACTTGACTAAGAATAGGATCTTAATTCTGCATACACTTGATTATTGTTTTTCATCTAATATCTTGTTGGGTGTGGATCCTGATTGTTTTCTAGGATCAGAGGTTAAAAATATGATGTTATTTCAACCTGGTTTTGGATCCTATCCTTTGTATCCACGATGGCACAGGGGGTTGTAAGGAGGGGTTATAATTTCATTGTCAATTTGGGCCATTGATTAAAGGTTTCTATATCTTATTTTAGAGTTTATGTTTAGGTTTTTTTCCCCTAAAATGTATTATTACATAGTTGAGATGTAAGAGGAAATGCATTGCACACAGAGAGGAGGAAAAAAGAGGTAGAGAGGTGTAACAGGTTTTGTTGTAGGATTTGTTTCTCCCTTGTATTTCTAAAAATAATATACTGGACAAGTTTTTTGGATGTATCCCATCTTGGGTGAACCACATTAAATCTGGTATCTTCTATTTTGTTCATGTTTATGATTATTTTCTATATGTTTGATTGATTTATTTCATAGTTTTTTTTGTATACAATTTGTGGATAAATATGTATTTTATTTTATCCTAAAATATCTAACTCATGTATTAATACCCTCTACTCATCTTGGCCTCTGATCCATTAAAACAACTTCTCAATTATATCCTTAAGTTTGCCTAGATGAGTAACATGTGTGTGCTCTCTTTACCTTCTTGACTCTATCCTCTTATACTTGGATTTTCCCCTGCTAAATTATCAATTCCCTCTATGTCCCAAAGTCCTAACCTCATTTCAAATAGTCTTATATCCTTAGTTTGGTTTAAAATCTTTTCCACCATACTTCTCTTCTCTTCTTTTTCAAGCTCAAGACTAGAAGTTCCCTTATGAAGCCTATAGTTGGAAATTCAAGAGAAGGATTTGGAGAGTGAAGTACCATCACAACATCTTCATCCCATTTTTTTGTTATTTTAGTGACCTTATTTCACAATATCTCTTCTTGAATCATCGTTGACCTAACTATTTTAAAATAACTTACTTATAGCACAATCAATGATGAAGAGAGACACAGTTGTAGATGTTGTTTAGACTAAGCTTCAGACTTAGAATAGGTCCAACTAGACCTTCTCATTGAGATATTATTCATTGTGATAATTTTCCCATAAATATTTCCTCAATCACATGGTGGTTCCAACTCTTCTTCTATCAACTTGTCTTGTTTTTCCCTTGACATGGTGACTATAGGTTCTTAAGGTGTTGTTGTAGGTAGTTGTCTTCTGTGTTAGGCCTTCTTGAGGGAGTCAAGGTATCCAACATGGATGTGATGGGGCTATTTTTAATAATTAACACCTTAATTCCCCATAATAAACTCTATAATATTATGAAATACAACTTTCTACTCAACTTCCTTCATACGCCAAGCCTAGTGCAATTAAGGTGGTTGTAGGTGTTGTTTAACTTGGAATGAGATAGTGACTTGATGGATATGGGGGTAAGTTATAAAATGGTCCATTAATATAATAATTCACCTAAAACCTCTCATTATTCATATTTTACTTAGGATAATCCCATGATTCCTTTCCAACAATCCAACTATTAAGAGTCTCTCAGCTCTCTCAATGTATGAACTAAGATAGTCCAAATATGTCACATGGGGTGAATGCTCAAAGTTAACTTATGGGGTTCATATTATATTAGGTCCTTGTATATAAATCATCACAATTATTATTTATCTCACCTACTTGTACTTGAAGAGGTCTCCTTTTTCACTCATTATAATGCCTTTTGAAACTCTATTGTAGTGGCTAAATGATTGGTTGTAGGTGATGTTTTTGCCTTCTTAACAGAGTATAAGAATGATATGGATTTATCTCTCATAATATTTTAGATCATAACTATTACAAGGTGAGTATGGGTCAATTTACATGGTTTAGGCCTTGGAATGAAGGATCAAAAGATAGACAAGGGTGGCAGTAGGGATAAGGAGGTTGAAGCATCAAAACAAGGGTGAAGCACTATGGGATGGCAATGAAAATGGTGTGAAAAGACAAGATGTGGGAAATATATGGAATGAAACATGAGAATCACCCCAATACAAATAATCATGAGACATGAGGACCTTAAGACACATACCTTTAAATCATGTTACTTTTAGTGGTAGATAATGACATACACATCACTAAAAGGAAACCTAGGAAACTCATAACAACCTTATTTTTCACAAAAAACCTTAAACTCAACTAAAATATGACTAAGTAAACTTAGAGGTGGGAAGGATGGTCCCTAAACCCTTAATTATTTCATGGATGTCTAGATTTTTTTGGAAAATGACATGAAGATGTTCCATGATTAATATAACACCTCCTTCCATGCCCTGAGCTTCCTTTTGAGGCATTGCAGAAGTCTTTGGACTACACACAGTCATTGTCACATAGTGATCTTCACCCATGTATAATACTTTATTCATTGATATATTTTAAGGTCACAAGGGTCCATTGGACCTTCCATCTAAGTAACAAGTAATTAGAATTCTTGAAACACTTCTGATAACTCTTCAACCTTGTCTATAACCTTTGATGAAGGCATTAAAACTCTATCTTTTTCACAACCTATCTGTAGATTATACACAGAATCTAGTCATGAAGACTTGCTATATATGTGAGCTCACACATTTGATTCAAGTGCTAAGAGTGATATGGAATAACCACTCAATAATCAAGGAAGTAGCATCAGTCATTAGATTAAGGAGACAAGTTAAAATTTCATGAAAACTGCTCAGTTGAAAATGGTTTGTGTAGATGTGAATAACATAAAAAATTCTTAACTTATTAAGAAATGTTAATAAAGATGAGGAGACTAATCCCTAGACAAATACCCATGATTATAAGCTTCCTCGATGTAATTATTGTGGTCAAGAGCTAAGACCTCCATTCTCTCCCCTCTATATGGTGCAATCGAAAACCTGAGGAGTTGTCTAAGATTATAAAGAAGGTGGATGAAGTATAGGACCAATTTTCAGCTTTTTTACCTCCATTTATCATTAACTTTGTAGATACATAAGACATGATTTAATATTCAATATCTAATCTTCCTCTGTATAGAACAGTTTATACAATTTCATATAAGTGTAGAAAACTCTCTAAAATATTTGATTTCCACCATTTTCTCTACATTTTAGACTTTACAATGCCATTTTTGGTCAAAAGGGGAGAATCATATATTAATAAGCCATTTAAAATAATAAAAATGTAGGGGGGGAGTGGAAAATCCACAAAATGTCACATGGGACCCACTTGGCTAGTGAGAAGGAAGTGAGTGGGTTTTAAAATGGGTTTTAAGTGTCATGAAATGCATGGGGTAGTAATGTGACATGGATAACATATCTTCAAGTCCCATATTTAATGAAATTAACTAAAATAATTCCTTTTCCTAAGGTCCATAAGGTAACATAGGCTCATGAAGTGGTTTGAGGGGTGTTTGATGGCTTAGGAGGGGTAATGAAAGTGTTAAATGATCTTAAAGGAATATATCATGGATAATAGTTTTTTAATACATTATGATCTTCATGTTATGGTCTCAAATCAAAGTTAAAGCAAATTCATATTACCAAAGGATCCATAAACTTCTCAAATAGGGCTAAAACACTGGTTTGACTTTCAAAACCTTTTAAAAATCATCTTTCCCATTTCAAGACACTATGACACTTAACATATCACCCAAAAGACTTCAAGAGACTCATGACACAATGGATCAAGCATGAAAATATGACACATCATGACACTCTTAATAAGGATTTAAAGAGTCTCAACAAGATAAGGATGATATAACTATGTCAATAATAATCATAAACATAAAAGGTGATGGTCACAAAAAATTTCTAATAGCAGGGGTTGACATTTTGGCCTATGAGGCCAAAATGCCAACATTTCTAGTGACTATGATGGGTGACCAGCCTATTGGTTAAGAAAACCTATACATTCCTTATGACTAAAGGATGGCATGATGAATATCACTTGGATTTCCAAACTGATTTGTACTTTATGACATCTCTTGGACTTACAAAAACAACAAGACACACAAAGAAACAAAAAAAAACAACCTAACACTAAGAAGCACACCTAACAACTAAGAACAAATAAGGGGAGGAACTAAAGAAACACGACACTATCTACAACTTGTGCAACATACTTATTTGGATAAAACAAATAACTACTACAAAATTGACCTAAATTTGACTTCATTCCCTTAGGATCAAATGGAATTTTGATTATGAGAGTCAAGAACCCAATAATATTCTTCTCATATTCTTTTACTTTGCATAATCAGACTCATTTCTTCTTCAGTCATGGGTTACACTTGATTCTACCCTTTAGACTCAAAGTGATCAGCTACTGAAGCATCATTGACAAGATCTTTCTCAAGATCTTTATGGGGTAGAGGTGGGGTGTCTAAACTCAAGAATTCTTTTCCAAGTCCTCCCAAAAATATATCTCATCATGATCAATATAAAAACCATAGAGATTATTTCCATTCTTACCTCTCTTTTTTAAACATCTTGATGATCACTCACCTCTTTCTCTTAGATAGGGTCCTGGCAAAGTTATTGGTCTACTAAAGCTTGATCCTCTTCATCTTCAATGGATAAATGTATCTCTTCAACCCAATAAATATCCACTTCATCTTGATTTGGCACTTATTGAATTGCATTATCTTCCCTACTTAGAACTTCAGTCTATTGTCCTATCACCTCATTCAAGTCTACCACACTGAGTTGTTCTATCTCATTCAAGAACTCCAAATATAGGTTCTACAAAGGATCATACAGTGAATTTATGACCTCAATCTCAATAGTACCCTCATGTAGGCTGCCTTCCTAATTATATTCTAGGGAAAGAGTCACTTGTGTCTCATCTGCATTAGCTCTAACATCTTGACATTGCAGCTATCTCACATCATCTTATTTTTCCTAATGTTCAACTTTTGATCTATTAGGATGGATAAGAGTTCCAATAATAATTTATCCTTCATATACACCCAAGGTGTCCTCTTCATGGTACTCTTGAGAACTTGTTATAGCTACCTCATGGTCAAGTTCTTGAAGAACTGCCCCTTCATTGACCAACCTTGATAGTTTGTCTATCAAAATTGGGTACTCAAGTTATAATTTTGGTGCACTTGGATCCTCTTCAAGAGAAGAAAGGGTGGGTGGGAAGTAGACATCACTAGGATATTTAATACTTTCAAGGATATCCTTCTAATTAGGGAAGGTATTTGGAGTAGCTTCTAAGATATATTTTATTTCTTGGTTTAAGGTGAGCATGAGAGAAGATTATTTCTCAAAGGTTGGAACAAAAGGAATCTTAAGAGGGGCAAGAGGAAATTGAGCAAATGTAGGTGAAGAACAGATCGGTATATACTTCCATCTAACCTCCAATTTTATATCTTGTAGTTATTGGTCATGGACTACCATTTGTAGTAGACTTGGCACATAAGAGGATTGAGTTGAGATAGAACATGATGGTTGAGGTTGCTTAGGTTGGATTTTTTGGCTTTCCCACCTCAATTTTTCAATTTATAAGTGCAAATGATCAATAATTGGTATAGTCTGATTGCAAGGGGTAAAAAGTTGGTAATATGATTGATCATAAGGGTGAAAAGGTTACTATGGAGGTACAGGAGGATCACAATAAGGTGGAAAGTTTTGGTAGCATGGAGGATGTCCATTACATGGCTAATAAGGATCAATGTAATACTCATATGGGCTATGATAGGGTGGATATGGAGGTGAGGGATAGAAGCCTACCTCATAGGCTGACATAACTCTTCATATGACACATGTATCACATCATAATCATAACCAATAACATTATTACCTATGTAACCATGAGTCCATAATGCCTCTAATTTTGAAATTGATTGCAAAACCTCTTTCAAAATTGCTTGAAGCCATGCAAGCTGACTTTAGATGTTGCTACTAATGTTTTCAATTTCAAGATGTCTTCTAAGGTTTTTAAATCATGCTTCAAGGCACTTGAAATTTGCCCCACTAGGCATGCTAGAATTTTTAGAGGTTCTAGGTTTCACCCTGGCTGAGGAGAGGAGTGTTACTGTCCAAACCTCAAACCTAATCCAACATGGGAGTGACCTTAGACTATGGGTTGCCTAGTATGTAGGTCACACCTCTAGATTTTAAGGGGATAGCTCCTTTGATTTTTCATTTCAATGCTCTTTATAAGACCTAAACTTGATGGGATGAAAAGGGGGAAATGATATTTCATAAATCAAAACCTATTCTAATATGTAGTGATGCACCAAGATGATAACTCCATTGACTCTCTAATCTTGAACTCTTCATCACTCTAATGAACTATGGATAGAACTAACATGGTAGATTCAATGGCTTTCAACAAAAAATGTTTCACCTAGAAGTAAATTTGATTTACTAGAGAAAGAGGGGAATCATAATAAGGCCTGGTTCAAAGGCACTTACAACTAAACGTACACTTCAATCTTGAGACATCAACACCAAGACACACTAGATGACCTGCAAGGAAGGTTTATCAGCACTTTGGTATAACTTAGACCTATAAAAGGGAAGATTAAACCACTTTTTTCTTATCAAGACAAGTATAAAATACAAATTATTTATTGAGAAGTAGTTGAAATACTCTATTCATCATTTTAAGAGGTGCATGAGTACAAACACTAATAGATTTTCCTCATACCAGCTTAAGGGATATAAACTAAGGCCAAATGCCTATAATATATAGAATAAATGGGAAGATAAGAAGGGTAATATGGCATGGAAGTGAGATAATAAGGTCATAATTGACCAATGTCCACTTAATCCTATAGTTACATTAGTTATTCAACTCTTCTTCAACTCTCCCATATATTGGTCCTCCTCAATAACTCCTTGAATGAGTTGTTAGCATTGAAATGGAAGATGAGTCATCTTTAGTTACTCTTTATCAAAGGCTTTACCATGCCTAAACTAGTATTTCACTCCTCCCCATGGTAATTATATGGTATACATGCAAGTAATTAGGCATCCCAAGAGGCATTGAGCAGCCCACAAGTCTTTGTCATGAAGATCAAACATTGAAATTGACTCCACCTTACATAATGACCTTGAAAGTGCATTTTTCCATTTAAAACATTAGTTATTAGGCATTACAATCTATATTAACTCCCTTCACTAACTCTCCAATGCTAATTTAAACTCTCCTTTTTAACCAAATAGGCCAATTAGGCCTAATTGGCTAAGTGTTGGTGAATGTATACCATGAAAGATATATAATAAGCTTTAAAAATATGAATGAGTGTGATTCAAACCTATATAAACACTTTTAACCATGTTATAAGCTTATACAAGTATTAGATACTTGAAATCTCAGTTCTCCTAGTTGACTGGTCCACCTTCTTCAAGCATTGAGGACTAGCATTTTTGAATGCATTTGTAGATACCTTTACAACTGAAATTTTTATCATGTTATGGATTAAGGGATTCGATCAAGTCTCACACCATACATTCCAATGATTGGACTTACTCTGGACTATCATGTGTCCTTTTTATGCTCATTCCCTTGATAAAGTACATATTTTAAAGCATTTTGTACCATGTCCATACAACTAAAACCCACTAACATATTCTCATCTACATTTATTGACTTTCCATGAGTTTTTTAGATCATTTTAGGATGTTGGAATGTTAAAACATCAAGTTTTTTGAGACTGGGTTTGCCTACGGTTTTAGGGACGTTTAGGAGTGCTTCAGAGTCTTAGGGATAGTTCATACTATATGGATGTCCAAGTTTGGAAAAAATTACATGAATCTCAAGGGCACTAACCTACCTACCTTCCATAAATGGTTTGGGTGTTTTGATGCAAAGGGTGGATAAATATATGAACATTAGAAAGTGACCCTAGGGTAGTCTATAGGCCATTTCTAAGTGCCTAACTTCTTAAGGTTTGTTCATGAAGACTATTCCTCTACTGCCAATCAATATTTCTTAGGTTATTATTTCATAGGGATACTTAAACCTCCCTAGTATATTTAGTCCTAAGAACCTATATGGTGGAGTGGATGAGCACTTGAAGATGGTCTTGAGTTGGATGTGTGTAGGATTGGGTGCTTTGAGTAAGGTTTTGAAGATTCTTTTACATTTCCTACACTTTTATCCACCTTAAGCCTATATATAAGGTATTTAACATCCTCATACTCTCCTCTTTTATCATATAAATTAATTCAAAATCATGGGGGAACCTAAGTTTGTAGTACGGTTTGTAATTAGGCTTAATGTATGCCTATTTAGCTTGTCCTCAATGGAATTTAAATGTATTTCAGAATGCTAAACCTTTGTATAACATTTGAGGACTCCTAAAAATCATTTTTCACTATTTTAAAACCTTATCTGAGCCAAAATCACTTGTAAACCCTCTAAAGTCTAATTTTTCCCATCTAACACCCATTGATTATTTATCCTAGACATAGCTTGGTATGAGACAAAATAGTGGGTATACCCACTATTTGTCTAGACCAAATGATAGCATGAATGCCTATAATAGGCGATAATGTCCATTCATTCCAAATTCTAAGACTTGATTGTGCCTACAAGGCACTCAAGTGACCATTCTGTCCAAACTAACTAATTGCTTGTTGATTATGATTGAGCATAAGGGTCTGATGAGTCTGAGGCCAATGTGGATGACTTGATGGACTAAAAAACATTATACATCTCTTATATATATAACCTACATCATTTTCCATCATATTTTTTGACCTCATATGTGATTAATCCCTCCAAGCATTTGATTTGCCTATGGAAGGTTTGGGGATTAAGGCCCTGATCTGGCCCTAGAGGCTATAAGTGTACTTATTGAAGTTATTTCAAGTCCAAACACATTGAATTGCTTGGTTATATATTAATTATCCTCTCCTATTTCCCACCACCATTAATCCATCCTTTATCTGTAACTAAGTTGGTACTCCCAATGCATATGTATGTTTTCTTAGGGCTAGATGCCTGAGTTTTTTTGAAACCTTGTTTATACCTTTTCCTCACTTGTGACTTGAATAAGAATAGGATATTAGTTTTTCATAAACCTAATTCTCATTTTAATCTAAGATATTACTCATGTATTAAGACCCTCTACTCATCTTGGCCTATTAGCCATTAAAATAATTGTTCAATTCCATTCTTAAGTCATCTTAGATGAGCAACCTATAGGTACTCTCTTTGCCTTCTTGGGTTTTCCCCCACTACATTATTAATCACCTATATTCCCCAAAATATTTAATTCATCTAAAATATTCTTATAGCCTTGGTTAGGTTTAATATATTTTCCACTATGCTTTTCTTCTCTTCTTTTTCAAGCTCAAGAGTAGAAGATCCCTTAAGAAGCCTGTAGGTGGTAATTCAATAAAAGGATTTGGAGAGTGAAGTACCATCACAATATCTTCATACCAATATGTTTTATGGTGGTTACCTTATACCATAATCTCTCTTTTTGAATCATTTTTGACCTAACTATTTGAAAACAAATTACTTATGACACAGTCAATGATGAAGAGAGACATTGTTGTAAATGCTCTTTAGACTAAGCTTCAAACCTAAAATATGTCCAACTAGACCTTATCATTGAGATAATATTCATCTTGAAACTTTTCCCATCAATATATCCTCAAGCACATGGCGGTTCCAACTCTGATTCTAGTAACTTATCTTGTTTTGCCTTTGACATGGTGATTGTAGGTTCTTAAGGTGATGTTGTAGGTACTTGTCTTCTATGTCAAGCCTTATTGAGGGAGTTAAGGTCTCCCACATGGATTTTTTAGTGATATTTGGAATAAATAACACCTTAATTACCCATAATAAACTCTATAGTCTTATAAAATACAATTTTTTTCTCAACTTCCTTCATATGTCAAGCCTAGTCCAATTGAGGTCACTGGAGGTGCTAGTTTTACTTGGAATGAGATAGTGACTTGATGGATATGGGGGTGAGTTGGAAAATTTTCCATTCCAAAAATATAATCATGAAAATGAGACCTCTCATTATTCATCTTTTTCTTAGGATTATCCCTTGATTCCTTTCTAACAATCCAACTATCAAGAGTCTCTCAGCTATCTCATTGTATGGATTGAGATAGTCAAAATGTGTCACCTAGGGTGAATGCTCCAAAGGCACTTATGGGGTTCATATTACATTGGTTCATTATCTATAAATCATAAAAAGTATTATTTATCTCACCTACTTGTCTTTTAATAGGTCTCCTTTGTCACTCATTGGAATGCTCTTTAGAACTCTACTGTAGTGGCCAAATGATTGGATGTAGGTGATGTTTTGCCATTTTAACAAAGTATAATAACTATATGGATGTATCTCTCCTAGTATTGGATATATACTATTGAAATGTGAGTTAAGGTATATTTACATGGTTTAGTCCTTGGAATGAAGGATGAAAGGATGGAGAAGGGTGGCAGTGGATGGATAAGGAGGTTGAAGCATCAAAACATGGGTGAAGCACTATGGGATAGTAGTGAAAATGGTGTGAAAAGACAAGGTGTGGTAAATGTATGGAATGAAACATGAGAATCACCCTAATACAACTAATCATGAGATTTGAGGACCTTAATAAACATACCTTGCAATCATGGTACTTTTAGAGGTAGAAAATGACATACACAAAACTAAAAAGAAACCTAGGAAACTTAGAACAACCTTATTTTTCACAAAAAACCTTACACTCAGCTAAAAGGTGACTAAGTGAACCTGGAGGTAGGAAGGATGGTCCCTAAGCCCTTAATGATATCATGAAGGTCTATAATTTTGTATATAAGGACATAAAGATGCTCCATCATCAATCTAAAACCTCCTTCCATACTCTAAGCTTCCTTTTGAGGCTCTGTAGAAGTCTTTGGACTACACATAGTCCTTGTCACATAGTGATCTTCACCCATGTATAAGCCTTTCTTCCTTCATATATTATGAGGTCACAAGGGGCCATTAGACCTTCCATCTAAGCAAGAAGTAATTAGAAGCCTTAAAAAACTTATAAAAACTCTTCAACCTTATCTATAACCTCTGATGAAGGCATCAAAACTCTATCTTTTGCATAACCTATCTACAAATTATGCACAAAATCCAGTCATGAAGACTTTCTATCCATGTGAGCTCACACGTGTGATTCAAGTGTTAAGAGTGATATGAAATAACCTTTCAAGACTCAAGGAAGCAATATCAGACATTGGATTGAGCAAACAAGTCAAAAATCCATGAAACTCACTTAGTTGAAAATGGTTTGTGTAGATGTGAATAACATACAAATTCTTTAACTTCCTAAGGAATGTTCATAAAGATGATGAGACTGATCCCTAGATAAATGCCCATGATTGGAATCTTCCTGATTTTACTTCTTGTGGATAATAGCTAGGACATCCATTCTTTATCCTCTATATGGTACAAGTAAAAACCTGAGGAGCTTTATGAGCTTTCAAAGAAGGTGGATGAATTGTAGGACTAGTTTTGAGCTTGTTTGACCTCCATTTATCATGAAACTCTGTAGAGATATTAGAAATGAGTTAATATTCAATATTTTATCTTCCTATGTATGGAAAAGTCCATACAAGTTCAAAAAAGTATCTAAAATATTTGATTTCCACCATTTTCTATACATTTTAGACTTTGTAATGCCATTTTATGGTCAAAATGGGATAATCATAAATTAATAAGACATTTAAAATAAGAAAAACATAGGGGGGAAGTGGAAAAGCCATAAAATGGCACGTGAGACACACTTGGTTAATGAGAAGGATGTGAGTGGGTTTCAAAATGGGTTTTAAGTGTCATGAAATGCATGGGGTAGTAATGTGGCATGGATAACATCTCTTCAAGGCCATTTTTTAATGCAAGTAGTAAACATACTTCCTTTTCCTAAGGTTTATAAGGTAAAATAGGCTCATGAAGTGGTTTAAGGGGTGTTTGATGGCTTAGGAGGGGTAATGAAAGTATTAAATGAGATTAGAGGAATATATCATGGAGAATGGGCTTTGAATACATTATGGTCTTTTGGTTATGGCTTCAAACCAAAGTTTAAGCACCTTCATATTACCAAAGGATCCATAAACTTCTTAAACAGGGCTAAAACACTGATTTGACTTTCAGGACCTTTTGATAATCATCTTTCTCACTCCAAGACACTATGACATTAACATATCACCCAAAAGACTTCAAGAGACTCATGACATAATGGATCAAGCATTAAACTACGGCACATCATGACACTCTTAATAAGGATTCAAAGACTCTTAGTGGGACAAGGATGACATGACTATGTTGAGAATCATCATAAGTAGGCTAAGGTGATGGTCACATAAAGTTTTTGATATCAGGCATTGAAATTTTGGCCTATGAGGCCAAAATGGCAATAGGTAATTAATAGTCAAACCTATAATCTACCACTAGACATTTTAAGTGTTTGTCTACTCAGGTTGTAATATCTTAAAGGTGAGGTGATAAGTAGTTTCACCAACTAAAATAAAGGCTAACCACCTAAACAACATGTTAAGGCTAAAAGGGGCAAATGAACAACATCTATCCAATTGACTAATTAGGATAGTTTAAGGACTATTCAGCTTGTGGAAAGGTTGATAATGATATAACAATGCATAACAACCACATTTTAAAAATGTATTTGTTTATAATTTGTTGTATGTAGGTAATCTTATAATATCTATGTTGAAAAAAGGCTACATAGTCTCCATGTTGTTTTTAAATCCCATAAACACACACTCACACACACATTATGTAGGGACCACTAAGGAATTATGTGTTTTCGCCTATTTTAAACAACTAAAATAATTCACAGTGGACCTTACATGGATATTAAGTCTATTGCATAATCTAATGGATCCATGGGAATAATTAAATACACATATTCCATGGAATTTTTATCTTGAGAATCACCCACAAATTTTACACAAATTCATATAATTTTTTAGCCTTAGGAACACCCTACTAACCTTTAAAATATACACATAGTCTATTGGCCTCAGAAACAACCTATGGACCATACAAAATTCCATGAAGGTTATTATCATTGGAAACACCCCATAGATTGTATGTAAGTAATGGAGTCTTTTGGCCTTAGGAACACTCCACATAGTCAAATATTCATGGAATGTGTTGGGTGAATATTTTGTCGACCAGCTAACTAGCTTTCAAAATAGTTCCTATCACCACAGCATAGGGAGATTGGTCATCCAGATGTGCAGGTTTATTGCATCACAAGGGGACAAATCTCTCCTCTCATCAAGGGGAGGTTCCCTATTAAATATGCGGAGTTATATACAATATAAATAAGCAGAAAATAACACATGGGGGCGGGACAAACCATCCATCTCTCTTCTTTTAGAGATGATGCACATAGACAAAGGATAAAATCCTAGCTATAAATGTTGAAGGCACTTCTCTTCTTTCAGAAGTGTCCTTACAGGAAACAACAGGAGTTTCTTTTAGATAGTGAAATAACCAGTGATCAAAAGGGTGTAGTAACAGTAGGATGAAATAGAGCGCAAAGTCTCCACCTCAACTGCTGATCCAGGCATCAATTTAGGCGACAATTCGGGTGACAGTTCCACCCCAATTGATGACGAAACTTCCGGGAGCCATAACTTTTGCACCGTAGCTCCAATTGACTCGCCGTTTGAACCGTTGGAAAGCTAAGAACGAGGGGAACGTCATGAAATGGCATGGAGCTCTGCTCAATGAATTTTGACTCCAGAAAACGCAACGGAAGTGCCTCAAATTTCAATTTTAATAGTGCTGTCTAAAAATAGTAAGTTTCTAAAAATAGTAATTCCTTGAATTATGTATTGTTTTAAATATTGGAAGTCATACCACTTCATCTCCCTCAAGATTGGTGACCTTCCACATCCTTCCCATGCTTTCAAATTGTGTATAAAAGAAGAGGTAACCCGAAATGTGAAGACAGACATCTCTTCCCAGAGATAATCATATATTTGTATTGCGATTTTGAGTAATACTACATCTCTTCTCAGAGAATTCATTGTTACTGTGTTATTTCTATGTTATTGTGATATTTATCAACCAAAACTTTTGAGTTTTGGATCAACTGCCCAAAGAGTATATCACAAAGGATAATGGGGGCACAAAGTCACCCTAGGATCCTCAACACAAAAAGGAAATGAAAACATAGACTAAAATCAATTGTGAAAGCGCAAAGTCTTCCCACAGTTGGTTTCAGGACACTTCCCTATTACCTTCACTAATTCTGCGCACTAAAATTAAATGAATAAGGACACCTTCAGATGACACAAGTTAGAATAGCACAAAGTCTATGAAAAACCTACTTTCTCATTCAGATAACAATGGAAATGAAATTACAACCTAAGCTCAAAGTCTCAGTCTTCTTCTTTCAAAATGGGCAGAGTTTTGCTCTTGTAAAAATGAAAAGCCTCCCTTACACATGAGAGAATAAACACACTTATAACCACTACACAAGGATTGGCACCATTTTACATGGGATGGCCCATGTTGTATCCAGCATCTCTAATGCATCTCCAGTTCTTGTCTAGAGAGACCATGCTGAGAACAGTGTGCTGCCATAACTATGGTGCATTCCTTCATCTGATATGTCTCCTCCTTAATATGGATTGTCTAGTCCTTTGCATATTTATCTTTACTTCATGGAATAAAATAGGCCACGTCCTTAGTTTGGTGTGCTCAAAATTCTACTCGTCCACTATTCCACCTACTGGAAATAACTCTTTCGTAGACATTTCTGGTCCTTTGCATCAATCTTCTCTCTTTGAGTCTTTGGCCTCTCTTTTCAGCCAGTTGCTTGGTTCTTCCTTTAAGTTTCACAACCTATTTGAATTTCCATGGATTTTCCCTTAATTTAAATTTAATGTTTGAGGGGCCATCAATGGTCACTAGCTGCTTGAACCATGTTGAACCTTGAACCCATTGAACCACTGAAAGTTCATCGATTCATTGGTTCATTCTGTCTCTTTGTTTTATCGCTCCTTGGTTCAATCACTTCTTCACTCCTTGGTTGAACCATTCATTGAACCACTTGTGTGTCACTTTTCTTTTGACTGAGGCCACCTTTGAGCTTTTAAACCATTGAACTTTGAACTCTTTCGGTTCAAAGTTCAATCGGTTCATTGGCTTATTCTGTGTCTCGCTCAAACACTGCTTCCTTTATCTTTCTAAGCTTTGGTTGAACCTTTGAACCTTGAACCCATTGAACTTTTTGGTTCAACTGTTCAATGGTTCATCTATTGAAGACCCTTTTTGTCTAAGTCTGTGGAAGTTCCTTTATGCATCTTTGTTCGGGCTTTTTTCATTTGGCAAAAAGCCCAAAAGAATTCCTTCGAACAAAAAGTCCGAAGGAAAGTTTCTGTGACTTAGCCATTTGTTCTTCTTTATTTCTTCAGACTTTTTTCCAGGTGAATTCCTTCAGACAAAAATTCTGAAGGAACTTTGCCTCAACATTTTTTTGAGAAAATCTTCTCGAGAGAATTCTTTCGGCCCCTTGGACTTAGCCATTTCCATCGAACAAAAAGTCTGAAAGAATTGTTCCTTTTGGGCCTTTGAAAAAATCCAAAGGAATTATGTCTTTTCTTTGACCTTCGAACCAATGTTGCCTACCCTCTGCAAGAGCACTTGCCTTTTTTTACTTTGGGGCACCCCCTTGAACCTTTCGATTGAACCAACTTTGGTTCAACAGTTCAACAGTTCATTCTTCATTATTCGGCTAAGTCCTTTGTTCTTTTGCACCAAGCGCGTTGAACCAACTTGGTTGTTGAACCCATTGAACCTTTGAACCAAAGTGGTTCAAAGTTCAATGGTTCAAGCTTAAGTCCTTTATCATTTGTCGATTGAAATCCTTTGATTGAACTGAGGCGCTAAACCAATCCTAAAAACAACCAAGTGTTGGAAGCTTGTTCTTTTGACTGAACTTGCCTACAGAAGCTATTTTTAACTTGTTGAACCTGTGAATCCCCTTTATGAAAAAAGCTTTAAAATGAGGAATTTGAAAGCTCTGAACAAATTTTGAGAAGGGAAGAGATAAATTTTGGTTTATAGGTTGTCCCAAAAATGAGTGGCATTTTTTGGGGACAATAGCTGGCTCTAGTTGGGGAACTACCTTTAGTTGGAAAATTGAAACACAGCTGAGGGGAGTAGAAACCAGAATCTCCAATGCCTTGAAGTGTACCATTGGGCTATGGAGTCAAGCTACCCAAAAAGAAAGGTTCTAAAAAAAATGAAAATGAAAAGAACAAAATAAAACTAAAGACTATACAGATATACATATGTACAGATGATCTTATCTGATGCCTCAAGATTTGAAGCACTTCATATGCCGCCCACTATGAGACAATGAAAATGGTGTGTCATCCTGATAAACTAGTAGGAAACCACTTTGTCCCCAAAAATGGTGATGGGTGAATGGAACTCTCCACCAAGAAACCACTTTTCTGTGTCTCCCCCTTGGTTTTCTTCTCTTCTTGCCCCAAAGCAAGACTTCACTTTTGGTCCAAAAATCATGAATCTTTGCTCTCTTGGAAAAGAGTTCCTTTTCCTAATTTTGATGGGTAGTAGCATGGCCTAGTACCATAATTTGTTGTTTTGATAGCTCAGCCCAGCACATGTCTTGATTGTCCCCCTCAGATATCTTAGATTCTTCTTCGTTTGGAGGGGAGGGTTATTTTGCACTTATGCCACACTCCACCAATTCTTCTGCTATTTCATCTATGCCTGAAGACTCAAACAAAATTTGGGCTATAGGGGCCACCATTTGGGTCTTGACACATTTGACATGATTAATTATGTCAAATGGTTGGGTTGGACTAGGCACAGGGGATAGGAGTTCTTCCTTTTGGTTTATAGGAGGGGTGGGAGGACTGGCCTACAAATTTGAAGTAGAAGGTGTAGAAATGTTTGGGATACTTACTTTCTTAACCATCACTAGGTCTTTCGGCTGGATAGGCAGAGTGGCCCCATGCTTAGTAATCGAAATTACAGGTTGAGGTCGCTCCTCTATTTCTCCTTTATCAATTTGTTGGGCTGACTGATTCTTAGACCAGGTGAATACTGCATATGATTCTTTGACTACTTCACCTTCACTTTTGGGTTCATTCTAGTAATTTAGGAAACCAATGTGGGAGTCACCAGCTGATTTTTCTTGATCTTCCATGAAGAGACTAGCATCATTTTCTTGCTCAAACTCAAGTTGGAAATAGGAAACATGTTCTGTTTCTAGATATCCCACTGCTGAGTTGGTTGGAGGTGCTTCAAGGGCAAGGTTCCTCTGTGGGGGAGGAAGATGATTTGGTTGCCCTTAACTTCTGGTAGCATTGCCTTGATATGGCTAATTAGGGAATGTCCTCCTTGGTATATCTTTATATAGAGGAGCAGAAGACATACCTTGTGCCATTTGCCTTTTCAAGGCTAGCAATTCATTTGCCAACTTTTCTACCATTGGGTCAATGGTGGTTATGGGTGAGTATTTAGAAGATGAAGAGGGTTTACCTTTGTTAGGATCTCTCCTTATCTTTCTTTCCAAGATAAGGTCATCTTCTAGCTCAGTAGCCAAGTCTTGAGCAGCCTCAAGGTCTATGTGTCTATCCCATCTCAATAGAAAACTCACTTCAAGTAGCTGTGAGTTGATGAAGAAGCACATGAGATTCTGAGGTGTCAGTTGGGCGACCATGGGAATCTTGTGCCTCAGCTTATTTAACCTCGCAATAAAATCCCTCATAGGCTCATGAGGTTCCTTCTTCATTTGAGTGAGCTGGGCTAGCAAAGCATGTGCATCCTCTATAGGCTTGAACCTGGCTTCAAATTTGTCTTTTAGAGTGTCCCAATCAGTCACTGATCTAGCCTGCAAGTCGTAGAACCAGTCTGCAGTAGCACCTTGTAGTGTCTCTATGAATAGCTTGACCGTTATGTCTTCAAATTCCACCCCTATTACACCATAGGCTATGCTGAAAGCTGCAATGTGTTCATCAGGATGAGCCTTTCCATCACCAAAGAATTTGGGGAAATTCTTTCTTGAACTACGTGGAAGTTCATGTAGATGTGGAGTTAGATTAAGTGGGCCAAATGAGTTACCCCAGGGGCCTCAAACTGCCATGATTTAATTATGAAAAATAGGGATAATAAATCTAGGTGGAGTTGCCAGATTGTAAAACAAAAATGGAAAAGAACTGGCCCTACTTCAGTTGAGGCTTGAGGCTTCAAACTGCGCACTCTTTCCCAGTAGCTCTAGTTTTGCAGACCAGATAAAATAATGGAAGTGGAGGATGATGGTAAGGCTATAATGATAATGGGTAAGACATGGAACAGAGTTTCTAGAGTCTATAATATAATGGATAAGGGAAGGAACTGCTTCAATCTGAAACTTGAGGCTTTAGACTGCACGTTCATCCCCAGCAAAGTTGCCAAAAACTATTGGGTAAATATTTTGTCAACTAGATAACTAGCTTTCAAAATAGTTCCTATCACCACAGCATAGGGAGATTGGTCATCCATATTTTCAGGTTTACTGCATCACAATGGGACAAATCTCTCCTCTCATCAAGGGGAGGTTCCCTATTAAATATGCGGAGCTATATACAATATAAATAAGTAGAAAATAACACATGGGGGTGGGACAAACCATCCATCTCTCTTATTTCAAAGATGATGCACATAGACAAAGGAGAAAATCTTGGATATAAATGTTGAAGGCACTTTTCTTCTTTCAGAAGTGTCCTTACAAGAAACAGCAAGAGTTTCTTTCAGATAATGAAATAACCAGTGATCAAAAGGGCGTAATAACAGCAAGATGAAACAGAGCACAAAGTCTCCACCTCAACTACCCAAAGAGTATATCACAAAGGATAATGGGGGCACAAAGTCACCCCAGGATCCTCAACACAAAAATAAAATGAAAACATAGACTAAAATCAATTATGAAAGCGCAAATTCTTCCCACAGTTGGTTTCAGGACACTTCTCTATTACCTTCACTAATTCTATGCACCAAAATTAAATGAATAAGGACACCTTTAGATGACACAAGTCATAACAGCACAAAGTCTATGAAAAACCTGCTTTCTCATTCAGATAACAATGGAAATGAAATTACAACCTAAGCTCAAAGTCTCAGTCTTCTTCTTTCAAAATGGGCAGAGTTTTGCTCTTGTAAAAATGAAAAGTCTCCCTTACAAATGAGAGAATAAAAAACTTATAGCCACTATGCAAGTATTGGCACCCTTTTCCATGGGATGGCCCATGCTATAATTAGCATCTTTAATGCTTCTCTAGTTCTTGTCTAGAGAGACCATGCTGAGAACAGTGCACTGCCATAACTATGGCGCTCCCTTCATCTGATATGTCTCCTCCTTAATATGGACTATATGGTCCTTTGCATATTTGTCTTTAATTCATGGAAGAAAATAGGCTGCATCCTTGGTTTGGTGTGCTCAGAAGTCTACTCGATCCACTATTCCACCTACTGAAAATAACTCTTTCACAGACATTTCTGGTCCTTTGCATCGATCTTCTCTCTTTGAGTCTTCGGGCTCTCTTTTCAGCCAGTCGCTTGGTTCTTCCTTTAAGTTCCATGACCTATTTGAATTTCCATAGATTTTCCCTTACTTTAAATTTGATGTTTGAGGGGCCATCAATGGTCGCCAGCTGCTTGAACCACGTTGAACCTTGAACTCGTTGAACCACTGAAAGTTCATCGGTTCATTAGTTCATTATGTCTCTTTGTTTTATCACTCCTTGGTTCAATCGCTTCTTCACTCCTTGGTTGAACCATCTATTGAACCACTTGTGCACCACTTTTCCTTTGACTGAGGCCACCTTTGAGCTTTTGAACCATGTTGAACCATTGAACTTTGAACTCTTTCGGTTTAAAGTTCAATCAGTTCATTGGCTTATTCTGCGTCTCGCTTGAACACTACTTCCTTTATCTTTCTAAGCTTTGGTTGAACCTTTGAACCTTGAACCTGTTGAACATTTTGGTTTAACAATTCAATGGTTCATCTATTGAAGCCCCTTTTTGTCTAAGTCTATGGAAGTTCCTTTTTGCGTCTTTGTTCGGGCTTTTTCCATTAGGCAAAAAGCCCGAAAGAATTCCTTCAGACAAAAAGTCCAAAGGAAAGCTTCTATGACTTAGCCGTTTGTTCTTCTTTATTTCTTTATACTTTTCTCTGGGTGAATTCCTTTAGACAAAAAGTCCAAAGGAACTTTGCCTTAACATTTTTCTGAGAAAATCTTACTAAGAGAATTCTTTCAGCCCCTTGGACTTAGCTGTTTCCACCGGACAAAAAGTCTGAAAGAATTGTTCCTTTTGGGCCTTTGAACAAATTTGAAGGAATTCTATCTTTTTTTTGACCTTCGAACCAATGTTGCATGCCCTCCACAAGGGTGCTTACCTTTTTCGCTTTGGGGAAGCCCCTTGAACCTTTCGATTGAACCAACTTTGGTTCAACGGTTCAATGGTTCATTCTTCGTTATTTGGCTAAGTCATTTGTTCTTTTGCACCAAGCGCATTGAACCAACTTGGTCATTGAACCCATTGAACCTTTGAACCAAAGTGGTTCAAGGTTCAATTGTTCAAGCCTAAGTCCTTTATCATTTGCCGATTGAAATCCTTTGATTGAACCGAGGCGCTGAACCAATCTTGGAAATGACCAAGTGTTAGAAGCTTGTTCTTTTGACTGAACTTGCCTATAAAAGCTTTTTTTAAACCTGTTGAACCTATGAATCCCCTTTATGGAAAAAGATTAAAAATTAGGAATTTGAAAGCTCAGAACAAATTTTGAGAAGGGAAGAGATAAATTTTGGTTTGTAGGTTGTCCCAAAAATGAGTGGCATTTTTCGGGGACATCAGAATGCATAGTGGCCATGGATTTAATAGTGATTCCATTATTCTTGAAACCCTAATATCATGACAAAAATCACTTTATTATTCAACCTTAGTAACCTTTTTTCAAAATGAACACAACATAGGTTGCATAAATCCATAAGTTAAAATGATAATAACTTTCAGCCATGGACATAAAATAGAGCAATTTTTATCCCATTGGAAAGCTCTGATAGATAGCTTTTGATGGGTGTTATCAAAGGGAATGAAAACTCTTAAGGTATCTATTCATGAGTAAAGTTTAATAAACCATTTTATAAACAATTTAACCATATAAATATTATGAGGATTATTATGAAGAAGTTGAATCACCATGGGCTTACAATAAATGGGATCACTATCATAGAGAAGAAGTTCCAAAGAGTGAATAAGAATATAAATACTTAAGAGAAAAAGCATAGAGATAAATTGAATAATTCATAACCTACATTATTTTAATTTCATTATATAATTGTGAATGTAATTTTATCTTTTAAATAAATGAGATGTTTGTTTGTTATGTTGGTCTCATGTCCTTGTGTGATTTTTGTTAAATATTTCATTGTTAAGGAGTAATGCATCCATTAATTTCCTCCATATTCTTGTCTAAACCAAGTATATTAGAGAATAATTTTCCTTCTTGGGTTATGTGTGTAAATATTCCAATTGAGTCATTAGAAATTTGTGAAAGAGAAGCTTGCAATTAGGTGAAGTAATGGCACATAGAGATAATTCGACTAGAAGAGGTCCAAATTTATAAGCACCTAGAGTTATAGACTTGGTATAAATAATGAGAGGAGTCCAATCAAGATTTAAAGTAATGGGGACATCAAAAAGAAGAGGAACACATGTTGAATATGTGAGTGAATATTTAGTATAAGCAAGGGCCCAAGAAGTTGAAGTGGAAGTTCTGGAGAATGAATTTGAGAGAATATTTATCAAGGCTATGGTAAAGGTTAGTAGTAATACAAAATTATACACCACTTTCTATAATGGTAATTTAAACCCTGATAAACTCATACATTGGATCATGTAAATGGATAAATACTTTGATTAAGAATCAATGGAAGAGACCAAGAAGGTGGAAATTTCTTATAAAAAATTGAAAGGTCACAATTATTTCTGGTGGAATCATGTGCCGACTAAGAGACAGACTAAAGGTAAAGAGAAAATAATATTGGAATATAATGGTGGAAAAATTATAAGTCTAAATTCTTACCTTCTAATTGGCACATGAATTTGTTCAGGAAATTACAAATCATGAGACAAAAGGAGATGAACATTAAATAATACACTGAGAATATTTATAGACCCACTATAATAACTTGACATGTGGAAGATGATTGAGATAAAGTGGAAATATATTTTAATGGGATATATTTTTATATTCAATATGATATTAGTTTTTTGAACTTGAGAACTATGGAAGGCTCTTATCAATATGCATTGAAGATTGAAAAAAAGTTGTCAAGAAGACAAAAAATTAACTCTAAAGGTAGAGGAAGTTCCTCAAGAGTAAGATAGAAAAGTATTTTTGGTAGAGGATAATGAGCTCATGATGGATAAGTAAAAAACTATTAAAATCATAATACAATAGAAAGAGACTATTCTTCTAGTGGGAGAGGATCATTCAGAAGAGTAATAGGAAAAGTCTTTACAGGTAAGTGCTTTAAGTGAAATAATTATGTTGGACATAGAGTTGTTGATTGTTTATAATAACCTCATAATAGTAGAATGAGAGATTAATTAACAAAGCATATTACTCAAGGAGAGGAAGAAAGTATTAGGTATCCAATACCCACAAAAGATCCATAATAGGGATTGACTATTATGTTGAAAATAGTGTTGTTAAAACCAGCCAAGGAAGTGAATGATCCTATACAAAAAAAGAGTATATTTTGGACTATTTTCAAATCAGGAAGTAAGATTTGTAAATTATTCATTGATATTGGTAGCACAAAAAAATTGGTATCTAATGACATGGTGGCAAAAATTTGGTTTAAAAACATCCAAGTACATACAAAGTTTTATGGTTTCTTAAAATCCACCAAGTGATAATAAATGAGTAATGTGTGTGAAATTTAAAATTGGCTCATATAAATATGATGTTTTATATGGAATTATGCCTATGGAGGTATGTCATGTGTTATTTTCAAGGTCATGGAAGTATGATATAATATTTGTGCATGATGGAAGATAAAATACTTACACTCTTGTGAAGGATGGAAATAATTTCACACTGAATCCATTAAAGGATAATAAGTGGATACCAATCCTGAGGTGATGATAGTTTCAGGTAAATAATATTTAAAGTGGATAATATGGAGGAGACATGTTTTTCTCTCATTTCAAATCCTATGTAAGTTGTAAAAACCACAAACATGAGTGATCTTCATGTTCAATTTTTTTTTTTTGAAGAATATATGTGTCACGTGACTTATTGGAGGGACTTACAACAATGATGATAATTATACATCATATTGATCCAGTTTCAGGATCAATATTTCCAATCAAATTAACTTATAAAATGAATCCAATGGAAAAAAAAGAAATAAAATCAAAAGTACAAGAGTTGGAACAAAGGATTGATCATAAATAGTTTGAGCCCATGTGTGGTTATAGCTATGTTAGCACCCAATAAGGGTGGATAATTAATAATTTTCATGGATTCATGTGAAATAAACATGATCACTAGGTAAATATTTCAATTTATATAAATATATTACTTAAAGAAATGTTTGAGTGGATCTAGGTACTTCATTAAAATCAATTTAAAGAGTAGATATCACCAACTTCAAATAAGAGAAGGTGATGAATTAAAATCCACATTAAAGACCAAATATGGACTATATGAGTGGTTGGTTATGACATTTTGTTTGAAAAGGGACCCAAACCCATTCATGAGACTCATGAATGAGGTATTGAATCTATTTATGGGTAAATTTGTAATTGTTTATATGGACAATATCTTGAATTTAAGTCATTACAAATATTAAAATTTGTAACATTTGAGGTTGGTCTTGGATAAGTTAAAATGGGAGGAATTGTTGATTAATTTGAAGAATGTAACTTCATGCACGAGAAGCTAGTGTATTTAAAAATTGTAGTCTTAAGACATGGACCCTAAAAAGGTGAAAGCAAATTTTGAGTGGTCTTCGCCAAAGGGTATGTTTGAATCTAGAAATTTTCATGGATTATCAAGTTTATAACAAAATTTTATTACAATATTTATTGGTATATGTGCTCCAATCACTAATAATATGAATGTAGATAGAAATAAATTCTAGTGGACATTTGCAGTAGAGAAAACCTTTAGTTGTTGAAGAAAAGAATAACATAATAACTAGTGTTGACATTTCCTAATTTTGGAAAAGTGTTCCAAGTAGATTGTGATGCAATTTGAATAACTATTGGGGTGGTGTTGATTAAATAAGGTAATCCTATTGAATATTTTAGTGATGATTTGAATGAGGAAAAAAGGAAATATTTGTTTATGATCATTAATTATACACAATGGTGAAATCTCTTAAGAATTAGAGTATTATTTATTTATAAAAGATTTTGTTTTGTATATAGATAAAAATACCCTAAAATTTGTAAACCACCAAAGAAAATTAAATCAGAGTAATATGAAATAGGTGAAATTTCTTGAAAACTATTATTTTATTTTAAAACATAGAAATGGGCAAACAAATAAGGTTGAAGATGCTTATAGAAGGCAGGAACTTGTTATGAAGGAGCTCAAATTTGAAGTCATTGGATTTGAGTAAATGTAATATTTGTATTAAAATGATGAATACTTTTAAGATGCAAGGTCAACATGAAAAAATCTTACAGTAATTTATAGAACTCCATGACTAGATATTACATGATTTATTATAGGTTGTTGTTTAAGGGGAAGAGGTTATGCATACCTAAAGGTTATGTGAGAGAGAACATGATGAAATAAAAAAATAGATAATGCTTATATGTCATTTTATATATTATAAAACTTTAGTGTAGATGAGTGACCAATATTATTGAAAAAAAATGATCATGAGCATGAAGAAGTTCATGCAAATATGCAATTTGTTCTAGCATGCAAAAGGGAAAATCAAGAATACTAGATTTTATTAGCCACTACCTATTCCATAAAATCCATGGGATGAATTAAACATGGATTCAATTTTTGGATTTCTAAGAACTCATATAGGTAATGACTCCATTTTTGTTTCTATTGATATATTTTTAAAAATGACACACTTTATAGATTAGAAGAAAACCAGTGATACCATAAATGTTATTAATCTATTTTTCAAATAAGTTGTAATATTACATGGGATACCAAGGAACATTGTATATGTTAGATATACTAAGTTTGTGTGGAATTTTGGAGGATATTTTGATGAAAAATACACATAATATTAGATTTTAGTTAAACCTACCATACTTAAATGTATGGGTAAATATAGTTTGTGAATCATAGTCTCAATAATTTACTAAGATGTTTGGTTGGTGATGAGCCCAAATAGTGGGATTTGATACTATCCCAAGTTGAATTTTCTTATAAAAATTTAGTGAATAAAATTATATGTAGAGTCCTTTCCAAATTATATATGGTAGAAACCTTAGATGTGTATGTGAGTTTAGAAACACAACTAACATGAGAAGAAGTGTGAAAGGTGAATAGTATTCATAAGACATGAATGATGAGCATATGGAAGTGAAAAATAAATTGGAGGAAAGCAACAAAAAATATAAGGAACTTGTCAATCGAAAAAGAAGGGAATTGAATTTTGAAGTTACAGATTCAATATTAGAACAATTTAATGAGAGCTTTCCAAAATATGAGTATGAAAATCTAAAGTGGAATAAAACCAAACCTTATAAAATTATCAAAAATTTCGTTACCAATGCATATGAAATTGAGTTCCTAATAGTAAATATTTCTCCAATTTTCAATGTGTTTGATTTGTATCCATATGTGGTAGATAAAACATGAGGAAGAGTTAGTCATGGATTATTCAAATATTTATTAGAAATATAAGCTACCAATCAAGGGGAAAGAAGATATATAATCCATCCTAGAAACACATATTAGTAAGAATACAAGAGCACCAAATATTATGAGTACTTACTTATGTGGAAAAATTAACTAGGAAAATATGCAACTTGTATGAATGCATCTAAATTTTTTAGACATGAAAAATCATTTGGAAAATTTGTAGGTTCATAATCAAGAGATAATGGAAAATTTTATTTATCGTAGGTGTTTGATGAAGGAGAACCTAAGGTGAACATGCAATCTTGCATCACCCAAAAATAAATTGGGAAAGTTTCTAATTTATTTAATAAATTCTAAGGTGTTTTTTTTATTCACACAGTTTCAATGACCACAGAGGCCAATTTTGTCTCTTAGTCAGGACACATTTATATTCACAACATTAAGTTTCAATGTCTCCATGGTCACATTTTAAATATATATTTACTTACGATTTGTTGCATGGATATCACCCTATAATCTATATGTTGATTGGAGGCCACATAGTATCCATGTTCTACAAAGATTCTATACAAATATTTATATATATTCTAAGGTGGCCACAAAGCACTAAGTGTTCATGACTAATATAAATAAATAAAATAATTCATGGCAGACCTGAAATGGTTATTAAATGTTTCACTTAATTTAACACATCCATGAGATTAATGGAGTGCATAAAATCCATTAGTCTTGAGAATCATTAACAAACCATATGAAAATTCATAGGGTCCATTAGCTTCAAGAACAAACCAAAAATCATGAAAAAAATCATGGATTTTTTTGGGCTTGGGAACACACCATAGACCATATAAAATTTCAAGAAGTATTTTAAACTTGAGAACACACCAAAAACTTTACGAAAGTCATAGAGTCTTTTGGACTTTAGAACACCCCATGGGGTGATGGGCTCATGGAATCAATAGTGCCCATGAAGTTCACAGTGAGTTTGTTATCTTTGTGGCCTTGGGATCATGACAAGTATCACCTTATCATTTATCTTTAGTGGCCTTTTTTCACAGTGAATAAAACACATGGTGCATAATCCAATAAATTAAAGCAAACAAAAATTTAACCTATGACAATAAAATGAAGCATTTTTATATTTTTGGAAAGCTATGTTAGAGATATTTTGAATGGTAGTGGCCACAGGGATTGAAACATCTTTAGGAAGTAATATTCACAAAAAAAAGTTCAATATACCATTTCATATATAGTTCAACTATCTCATGATCAGGAGGATAACTAGGAAGAAGTTGAAGTGCCAATGACCTATGATACAAAGGACTAATATCACATAAAAGGGTTTCAAAGAGATAAGAAGAATATAAATAAATAAGAGAAGAATAAAAAATACAGAGTGCATAATTAGGGACCTACATTATTTTAATTTCACTGTGTAATTATGAATATAATTATCTCTTTTAAATAAATGAAGTGTTTATTCATCGCATTGGTTTCATGTCCCTGTATGATTTTAATGTAATAGTTCACTATTGGGGAGTAACACAACTAATTATTTGGTCCCCATGTTACCATCTGCACCACAATCTCTCCTAGAAACCTTAAATATTAATGAATAGTTCTAATCACATTGTTAAACCCTAACTAGTCAATTCCTTTCATTCTTGATTAACTCATATATAGAGTGGTAAATGATAATATACATGATAAATTTCCCCTGTATCAAGTGATCAAAGCAGGGTAGTCTTCTTACCAAATAAAGTGGCTAACTAGGATTCAAATTAAATTAAATTTTCCATTAAAACCTAGATGCATTGGGGCCCATTTCCTCTCACAGGGGGACAAATGATCCCAAAAATGGCTCAAGACTACTAGATAAGAGTAGTGTTTTATTTTTAGAAAGTTGTGATTTTATAAATAAAATTAGCTCAACTTAAATTAAAATTTTGGAGGCCCAACCTGGCTCAATATTATTAGCAATTCTTCTTCTAGTAGATCTCTTATTCTTAGGAGTTTTCCTATTCACATGCCTCTGTATGTTAAAAGGTTATTATTAATTTTTTTAACAAATAAAATTACTATTTGTATGCATATGTAAGGTATTGGTTTGTCATCAGAATGTTATGATTTTATTAAAAAAAATAGCTCAACATAAATGAAAATTTTGGAGGCCTTCAAATATTTTTTTGGATGTTACAACCCTTCTGGGCCAGCCATAAAAGTACTCCAATTTTTTCATTAACATCATATTACTAAAATTATTAATAATTTTACTTATTAGTGTGACTTACAACATTAGTCATTCAAAACTACAAGTCTACTAGTATACTTTGAAACATTCATTTGCAACAAAATTCATTATGCTTAACACTACATTAAGTAACAATAAATATTCATGTGGAGGTACATATAAAATAAATATCATGTACAACTCAATTAGTAATCCAATTACATCCAAACACAATATATTATACAAAGTAATGAAATCAATCACTGCTATAAATTAGTATAATTAATGCTTATAAAAGTTGTAGCCTCAGTCATCTTAACATAATGGCATAAACTTGCCAAATTACATAATGCATTTGATACAATACTAAATAAATTCAATTAATATCCATGAGTATGTCTCTTATGTAAACTATATTTAGTTATGTGTGGGGGGAGAGAGCAACATCTAGGCACTTTTACTCCAACCATAGACTGACCGTCCCTTACACTCCTCCCCATTAGGAGTGGCCCTTCCCTTCAAAGAGGGTAAATAAAAATTATTTCAACATTAATAAATGATCCATAACAATGTATTATGCATTCCCATTGATATGCAATAGTCATACTAACCTTGGATACGCCATCTATCAATATGACATCACACATGCATGCATGTAATCTAAAATATACAAGTAGATAGACAATGTATACATCTATAACATTACTTTATCCAAAATTATCATTATAGTAATCATCAATTTGTTGTGTCAAATCTGTCAAATCCACATACACCCATAATTTCTACTGCATATATCATCTTATACAACAATCAACAATGAGTACCATTGTGTGAAGACCCCCTACACTACTCATTATCCTTTATTATATAAAATGATGTATGATCAAACCTTATAAATTAAAACATACATAGGAACACATTCTAATCCTTGTAAATAACTAGAGTGAACTATTTTTAGGTTTGTTCCCAATTTCAACACTATAAATATCATTCATAGAAGGTACAAATAAATACAAAAAAATTCTATGACTGTTATGCCATATGCATTCACTTGATATTTCACACATAATAACTTCAAGGTATATTAAATGATAATCACAAGTGATGGATCTTTAATATGTAACCACATGCACACTTAGTTTAGGAATCAAGACTTTAAAATATTGAAACAATGATGTCAAAATCAGTAAATCAAAATAAATTCCCTTTGATTATTCTCCATTAACCATCATGAAAGATACCAAAGCTTCTAACTCATAAATGAGTCATGGATTCTAAGTCTTATGTTGTCATAAAATGTAATGGCTAAACTCTAACTGTTCTAAATCTCATGATTAACTTCTACAATGTTTTTTCGTTATATTAGCAATAAACAATTTAGTTTCCCTAACCATAATTTAGGGATTTCTAAACTACGTATGAATTTCTAAGCCATTCGTATTAGAAATCCCAAAGAATGCTATGGATATTTAATGATGTCTCATGAAGGACTAAATTTATTAAATCAATGTATTAGAAGTCAAAATATAATCAATTAAATGTCTGCTATTTCATTTATCTATAACTTGACATAGTTCTTAGTCCTTGTAATCAACCCTATTATTTTACTTATGCAATTATAATTCTATAATTTTCTCGATCAAGGATTTCATATTTATGTGTTTTATTAGATAATTTTATTTATATGTCTAACAACTATCAAGAACCTTCTTAATCACCACTAATTTTTAATTTAAAACTGGATTAATATATGAAATCCCTACTACATTAATATCCTACTACCATTGAACCTTTAATCATTTATGTTTGTGAATTAGATAAGTAAAGAAAAGACTACCTTATATGGCCTTGTATTAAAGAATATATTTTTTGACTAAATAAATGTACAATTGTGGCTTATCTAAAACTGTGGTAATAATAACTAAGAGTTAATTGCCAATCTCAGATATAGTAAAATGTACAAATATCTAACTCTGAATAGTATAGGTATCAATATAAATAGGTACAACCAAATTTGAGGAGTTGAAAGTGTAGCTTCAACAACATACACCCCTTGGTGTCATTATTTATTCAATGAGTTTTTCAAAAGTATGGCTTATTATTAATAACAATCAATTCATTTTTTTTTTCCATGCAATATATTGATAATAGTGAGTGTTATTTTTATCTTGCAAGTTTATAAAGCTAAGCTACATGATCTAGTTAATGTCTTAAGGTGGAAGAGGCCAATTTTTAGGCATGCAAGTGGTTATTTGAAGCCATCTACAGATCTAACCTAAAACACTTTTTACACTCATAGGTTATTATCTTGGTATTACAACTACTAAATCAATTTTATTATCCTTATATATTAATTCAATTTAAAATAAATGCAATAAACATTATTATACTTAATACACTCAACATGCAACACACACAATCACAAGGATTAACAAACATTACCAAAGTAAGCATGCATAAATATGACTAGACAACAACATATTAAGCAAATAAAACATCAATCAACAATCATAGTGAATGCATGATTGCTCCAGATTTCCTTCTTTCTTTTTGAAACTACTACCATCGACCACCCTCTCCCCTATTATGCTCTCCCCCAATGCATTTTTGGGAACACAATATCTTGAATCCACCTCATCAAAAGAGGTAGTTAGTCTAGGTCAGGTAAAGAAAGAGATAACTAAAACGAATAGTGTAAACATATTAAATAAACTATCTTTAGATACTACTGTAGAAATCATACACATGCTAACATCATCATATAATAATAATATGTTGAAACATAATTAAAATAAGCAAACAAAATATTCTTTATCACACTTATCAGTTGACACTATCAATATGTTTAAAATTACTACTTGCTTATATGGAGCATAATGGGATGTAAGATCCTTCCCCCTAAAAGGGTCTTCATATTGATGACATACAAAAATCATCTTTGAAAATGCATATATAATGTTTAGTAAATCATACCAAAAAAAGATGAGGAATTAGTTTTTGAAACTCATTCACGTCTTCCTAAGTGTCACTTTTTGCATTATATTCATCCCACTGGACCTTGAATTATGATCTCTCTCTATTACACAAGCATAACTTTCATGTATCAATCACTCTAATTGGCTCTACTATTACTATTCATGGATCCAAAACCTGTAATGCATTCCCATTAGGAACATGTAAAGGATTAGCCACATACATTTTCAAATAGGATACATGAAAACATTGTGAATCTTAGCTAAGGATGGTGGAAAAGTAATCTTGTAGGCAACATGGTTTATCACTTATAGAACCTCAAAAGTTGCCACGTATCTAGGGGATAATTTTTCTGATTTACCAAACTTAATAGAACTCTTTTAGGGCTTGATTCTTACAAAAACTTTATCTCCAAATAAAAATAGCTTAGATGTTCTTTACAAGTCAACATAAATTTTGTAACTATCATTGGATTCAACCAACCTTTGCCTAATTATCTTCACCTATTCCTCCATTTCATCTAATAGATTAGATCTAAAAACCACCATATCCTCTAATTTATCCTAGCTAATAGGTGTTATACACCTCTTTCCATACAATGCTCCAAAGGAGTCATTTTAAAGGCTAATTAGAAGGATTTATTCTAGGAATCTTAAACTAGTGGAAGGTATTCTTCTAATTTATATTATTGATCCATGCAATACATTCACAAAATATCATCTAATACTTGAATTACTCTTTCTATTTTCCCATCTATTTTTGGATGATAGGCTATATTAAAGTTCAGTTGTGTGTTTAAGGATTCATTAAGAGTCTGCCAAAAAAATCAAAGTCATTTGAGGGTATCTATCTGAAATGATATTTTTTGGAAGCCCATGCAATATGAAAATATCCTTCGTAATTATTTTTTCTAGCACTAGTGATTCATCATTTAAATTTCATGGAATGAAATGGGAAACCTTGGTGAGTTTATCAACAACCACCAAAATAATATCATGTTGGTTTCTTTATATGGGCTACCCTTAGAAAAAATACATGTTGATGACTTACCATTTCCATTGTGTAATTTTGTGTGGATAAAAAAGTCTAGTAGGATGCACATGTTCAACCTTCACTCACTAACATTCCAAGCATCTAGGCACAAAATCAACTGTATTTTTATCGATTCTTCTCCAAAAATAGAGGTTTAAATTCTTTCATGAGCTTTGTTACACCAAAATAACCTTAATAGTGAGTGTTATGCAACTCTTTAAGTATGGTCACCCTCAAATTATCTCTATCAGTTACATAGATCCTCCCATTTTACCTCAAGAGTCCATCACTCTTGAATCAAAATCCTCTTTATCTATGATCTTAAGGATTCTCTACTAGATATTTCTTGACCTGCTCATAGAATTCACCCTTAGAAATAACTTAAAAAATTAGTCTCATGATGTACTCATGATATTATATATTACTACTATGTACACTTTTTTGCTAAGAGTATCTACAACCTTATTTTCCTTTCCCTTTATATAATTGATGTCTAAATCATAGTCTAATAAAAAATCCAACAAATGAATTTGTCATGAACTCTAGTTGGGTTAAGTAAAGATATACTTGATCCCTAGATTATATATTTTGAGTTCAAATGCTTCACCCAATAAATAATGCCTCCAAACTTGGAAGGCATGCATAATTGTAGCTAACTATAATTCATGTGGAGCATATTTTTTAGCATATGGCTTTAATTTCTTAGATTTGTATACAACTACTAAGTCTTCCTACATTAGCACACCACCTAGAGCAACCCTAGAAGCATATGTTATGAAAAAAATGACCATTTAGGTCCTATATCCACAAAAATGGTGTAGAAGTAAGCCTTTCCTTCAAGGTTGGAAGGTTTTTTAACACTTATTATTTCACAAAAAATGCTTCTCCTTCCATCGTATGGATGTGATCGAGTTAGCTATTTTGGATAAGTTTGGTAAAAAATCATATAGTACCCTAATAAACCCATAATTTTGTGCACTAAAGTTGTGCACCTCATGCACATTTCTAGGTATTGGCCATTCCAAGATGGATTTAATCTTTGTGGTTGAAATTATATCTTCCAAAATTATATGACCTAAGTAGTGTACCTTCTTATAAATAAGCCAAATTTTGACATTTTCGTCAAGAGCTTAAGCCCCTGAAAGCATTTTAAAACCAAATTCAAGTGCTCAATATATTCTTATTCATTTTTGTAATAGATAAAAATGTCATCAAGGAAAACAATCATAAACTGATCAAGATAATCCTTAAAATCACTATTTGTGAGGGTCATGAATGTTATAGGTGCATTGGTTAGCCCAAAATGGAGCACTATGAAATCGTAGTGCTTATATATCATCTTGTAGGTTATTTTGGGAATATCTTCCTCTTGTATCCTTAATTGATGGTACCCTATTCTCAAGTCTATCCTAGAATAAACCATTGCACCTCTCATTTGATCAAATTTATCATCAATTTAGGGTAGGGGATACATGTTTTTGATGTTTCCTCTATTCAAAATCATGTAATTTATGTATAGGTGAAGAATTCCATCCTTATTATTTATGAACATAGTGAGTGCATCTCATGGTGAAACACTTAGCCAAATCAACCCTTTGGCCAACATTTCCTAAAGTTGGGATTTTAGTTAGATTAACTCTTTTGTTGTCATCTTATAAGGAGCCTTAGATTGAGGCTTAAATTTGGGAATGATGTCAATCATGAATTTTAATTCCATTTTAGGAGGTAAGCCTGATAACTCTTCTAGAAAAACATCCTAAAATTCTTAAAAAAGGGATAGTCTTTAAGGGTAGGTTCTCTGGTTTCTTTGATTTCATTGACCTTGACCAGGTATTCCTGATATCCATTTTATTGAGCCTTGTTTAATTTAATGGACAAAATATGTCTTAATTTTAACTTTAGTTTCACCTTGGATTTGGTTAGATTTACCCAATAATCCAATCACTCAACCTTCTTATAAAAATAATCAAATTTTGATTTGTGCTTACAAACCCAATTCACTCCTACGATCACATCATATGATGCTAGTGGTGCTACATAAAGGTTTACTATCATGGTGAATTCAAGTAGTCTTACCTCTAACTCTACAATACATTTAACCACCTTGACCTTATATTCATTCTCGTATTGCACTGACCAAGCATTTATCATCTGACCAACCTTCCTAAGTATTTTACTTATCATAGAAGGAGAGATAAAGCATTCAATGGATCCAATATATATTATAATTGAAATATGATTCTAAAATAACATACCTTATATCTTGATGAGGAGGGTTATAAATCAACTATATGATTTTCAAAAACTACATGGATGCATTGCTAAAAAGTTCCTTGTGATGTAGAAGGGTTCTTATACTTGTTTCCTACCTTCCAATGAGGATAATCCTTGGCATGAAGATACCCTCTACATGTAAAACATCCACTAGGTGGTACCTTTATTTTAGGATAATTGGTTTCCTTGTATTCTTCTTTAAGCCAATTATTAGGTTTATTATTCCTTTCATTTTGATTATTAAATATTCTCTTAGAATTTCCATCACACTTTCAATTTTTATTCTTTTTTTTTAGGTTTAGGACTACCAAACTTATTTCAAAACTTATCCTTGACCTGTACAAGATATTTGAGATTTTATTCATGTTTGATGGCCTTTTTAAAACCCTAATCCATGGTCTTCAATCTATGAATTTCCATGATCCATACATCCCTTCTCAGGGATAGCAATACACTACTACCACGTGTCTGATTGGGATCACCTCAGGTGCTTCAGTCCCTGGGCCATATAGGGATCTGGAAGAGGACCCAGATCACTCCAGAGCTTTTGGTGTGATGTCCAATCCTCTTTTGGTATCAGAGCTAGGTCTCGAGGTCAAGACCCATGAAAGCTGGTGGGCATGATCCACATCCCTTCTCAAGGATACGTCTCCCCGCTGAGACAATCATCGCATGCCATGTGTTCGATTAAGAATCACCTTAAGTGCTTTGATGGCTAGCCATATAGGGGTCTAAAAGAGGACCCAGATCACTTTGGAGCTTTTGGCATGACGTCTAGTCCTCTATTGGTATATAGAGGACTAGCCATCACACCAAAATCTTTGGAGTGATCTAGGTCCTCTTCTAGATCCCTATATGGCCCAGGGACTAAAGCACCTGAGGTGATCCTGATCAGACACATGGCAGCAGTGTATCGCTATCACTAAGAAGGGATGTATGGATCATGCCCACCAAATTCCATGAGACTCGACCTTGAGACCTAGCTCTGATACCAATAGAGGATTGGCCGTCACACCAAAAGCTCTGGAGTGATTTGGGTCCTCTTTTAGATCCCTATATGGCCCAAGGACTAAAGCACTCGAGGTGATCTCAGTCAGACACATGGTAGTAATGTATCACTATCCCTAAGAAGGGATGTATGGATCATTCCACTTAACCATTGATCTAGGTTTTTATCCCCATGATGAATTTCTTGATTATAAAGCATTCATCTCTTTGATACTGGGGATATTTTTTTAGGATCATAGTGAATTATTCCCAGTATTCAATCACTAATAGTTTTTCCTATCTTATATATTAAAATTCAATTGAATTTTCATCAAAGTATAATTATGGTAGCCATCGAGCCCTAAAAAAAGACACAAACATTATGACCCATCTCCAACTTCTTATTATCCCACCAAGTTGATGTTTCTCTAGCAATGTGATGAGATCCCAAAATACCTTTGGTTATTTTAGAGTAATTTTGAATCTTAAAATAATTTTCCATCTCTGTGAGGTAATATTCTACTCCACTCAACACTTTTGCATTTAACTTGGGTGGATTCACTTTTTTCATGTCTCTTACAAGTTCTACAACTACTTGATCCATTATAACATGTTATCCCTCAACATGCTCCCATATCTAAGGCTCCTCCTAATCAACCCATTGTTACTCAAGTTATTCTTCCTCATCTTTTCCATGAAATTATTACTCTAGGATGGATACATGTCTCATGTTTCAATCAGGACAATGAGTATTGGGTCATATTTTACAGCTTGTTCAACTGCTAGTTGATTAGATTCATGTTGGAAATTTTGATTATAATTTCCTTCTATAATAGCCTTCCTACACACTCTTATCTCTTATGAAAATAAAATAAAACTTAATTTTAGTGGACTCATTAGGTTTGATTATGTTAACCCCACTCTAATAAGACATGTTACAACCCCTTAGGTCCAACCATAAAAATACTCCATTTTTTCATTAACATCATATTACTACAATTATTAATAATTATACTTATTAGTGAGATTTAAAACATTAGCCATTCAAAACCAGAAGTCTACTGGTATAATTTGAAACATTTGTTTACATCAAAATTCATTACACATAATATTGCATTAAGTAACAATAAACACTCTTGTGGAGGTACATACAAAGCATATATCAAGTGCAACTCAAGTAGTAATCCAAGTACAATTAAACACAATATTTTATACAAATTAATGAATGCATCAATTGCTATAATAATTGTAGTTAATGTTTATAAAATTTTCAACCTCAACTAATTAACATAATGGTATAAATTTGACAAATTACACAATGCATTTAATATAATAGTACATCAATACAACCAATATCCATGCTTATGTATCTTAAATAAACTTAATTTAGTTGTTCATTGGGGGGAGAGAATCATCTAGGCACTTTTCATCCAACCACAAACTAATGGTTTCCCACACTCCTTCCCACTAGGAGTGGCCCTTCCCTTCACAAGAAAGAAGGTAATAGTGATGTGAACATTAAGAAGAGATCAAGAACAGTGTGTTGTATATTTCCATTCACATACAATAATCATACTAATTATGGCTATGTACTATATCAATATGACATCACACACATATATACAATCTAGAAGATATATATGGAGAAATAATGTATACATATATAACAGTACTTTGGCTAAAGTTTTCATTATAGTAATTTACTGAGTCAAATCCACACACACCCATAGTCAATGTTGTGTATGTCATATTATACAATAACTAACATTGAGTATCATTATGCGAAGATTCTCCTCTACTAATCATTATACCTTATCATATAAAATGATGTATGATCAAACATTATAAAATAAAACATGCATATGAACATAGTATAATCCTTTTAAACAACTATATTACATTATATGTAGGTCTATTCCCAATTTACACATTATAAATGTCATTTATAAAAGGTACAAATCAATACAATCAAATTATATGGTTATTATGCCACATGCATTCACTTGATAATTCACACATCATAACTTTAAGATACATTAAATGATAATCACAAGTGGTAAATCTTTAATATGTAAGCACAAACACACTTAGTTTAGGTATCAAGCCTTTAAAATATTAAAACAATGATGTTAAACTGAGTAAATAAAAATAAATTCCCTTTGAATATTATCCATTAATTTTCATGCAAGATACTACAACTTATAACACATAGAGGAATCATACATGTTAAGTATTATGTTATCATACAATGTAATGTCTAAACTCTAACCTCTCTAAATCTCATGATTATATTCTACAATGTTTTTTATTATACTAGAAACAAACCATTTATTTCCTCTAACCATAATTTAGGGATTTATAAACTAAATATAACTTTTCAAGTTGTTCATGTTAGGACTCCCAAGGGACACTACAACTATTTAATGAGGTCTTATGAGGGATAATTTTATTCAATAAATGTATTAGAAGGAAAAATACAATAAATTAAATGTTTGTTATTTCATCTATCTATAATTTTAAATAGTTCTTAGTCCTTGTAATCAACCCCATTCTTTTACTCATGTAATTATAATTCTAGAATTAAATCAAGCAAGGATATCCTATTTATGTGTTTGATTAGCTAATTCTATTTACATGGTCGAAGATTATCAAGACAATTCTTAATTACCATTAATAATCTATTTTAAAATGGATTAATAAATGAAATCCCTACTACTTACCATTCTAAAACCATTGAAATTTTAATCATGTGTGTTTTTCAATTCGATAAATAAAGAATAGACTATCCTCTATAACCTTGTATTGAAGCATATGAGTTTTGACTAGAGAAATTTATAGTTGTGGCTTGTCTAAAACTATGAAAATAATAACCAAGAATTAATTTTCAATCTTATATTTATAAAAATATCTAATTTTAAATAGCCTAGGTATCAACACAAAATATGCACAACCAACTATGAGGAGTTGAAAGTGTAGCTGCAACAACATATAACCCTTGGTGCCATTATTTATTCAATGAACTTTTCTAGTATATGACATGTATTTCCTTATTATTTTCCATGCAATATCTTGATAATCTCAAGTGTTATTTTTACCTTGTAAGTTTATGAAGTCAAACTACATGATCTAGTTAATGTCTTAAGTTTGAAGAGGCCAATGTTTAGGCTTGTAGGTGGTTGTTTGTAGCTACCTAAAGGTATAAAATGGACCTATAAATGCCTATATGTAGAGTCACTACACTCATAGGTTATTGACTAGGTCTTATAACTACTAAATAAACATTTGTTGCTTCTTTAATCCTTCCATTCAAAGTTATCTTTAGGGAATACAACTGGGTCAAATAAGGGCTTCATTATGGCATTGTGTGTAAGGGCGAATCCTTAACCCCAAGCCCATGATATAGGTTCCAAAATAAGAATATGTATAATAAATATAAAAGGGGATTAAAAAATATTTATAATAGCTGATTAAAATAAACCCCAATCATTTTCAATTGATGTTTTCATAGAAGTTGAATCAATATATTGGACAAGATTCACTAATTTTCAACCCCAAAGGAAGATCCCTAGCTACTAGTCTTTAAACTAGCATATTTAATAAAAAGGGTTTTCTATCCAAAATATATAAAATGGAGAAGCACTCAGTAAACACATCTCCATTATCCTATTGACCACAATTACTACATTATGGTCCTTTTTGCTCAACTGGCAGTTTGCCATTTTTCATGCATGTCGTGAATCATGATATTGGCTCTCCTTGTTATACCTTAGATAGAATGTCTAGGGTTTACCCTTGAACATATCCTAAATCACCTCCCTTATTTTTCAAAAAATAATGTAAATCAATAAATATCCAACTCCAACCATTTATTTTCTTTTTTCAAAACTAATTAATAGTTTAATCATTCCAAATGTTATGTAGAGATGTGTCTTTTGTTTACATGAAATTATTATCATTAAACATTTTATATTTTAAATGCATGCAATTATGTCCTTAAGGTCTAGGATCCCCACCACCCTTTGGGTCCAAGAGTCTAAAAAGGGGATTTTATATTTTTTTCTACTCATACCAACATGTTCATACACCAAAGTCCAAAGATGTAACAAGTATACCTCTACACCAAGAAAATGTTGTTATGCATGTTTTAATGAATTATGTACTTAATGCAAGATTGTGATTAACCTCATATCTTAATTTAATCAAAAATTAATGCAATAAACATTGTAATACCTAATACATTTAATAGGAAACTCACGTAGTTACAAGGATCAACAAACACTACCAAAGTAATCATGCATAAATATGACTAGACAACGACATATTAGGCAAACAAAACATTAATAAAAAATCATAGTATGTGTGTAACTATTCCAAATTTAATTTTTTATGCTCGTAACTACCATCATCTACTACCCTCTCCCCTATTATGCTCTCCCCCATACATTTTTCATGGGAACACACTATCCTACATCCATCTCATTAAAAGAGGTAGTTAATCTCAGTCATGTAAAGAAAGAGATAATTGAAATGAATATTGTAAACATATTGAATGAACTATCATTAAATAATGCTATAAAAAATTAGATGTATGTACTCCTACATGTGCCAACATAATCATATAATACGTATATGCTAAAAAATAATTAAAACAAGTAAATAGAATAATCTTGATCACACTTATCACCTGACTCTATCAATTTGTCTAATCTATGTTTAAAATTATTACTTGCTTATATAGAGTAGAATGAGATGTAACATCAGAGCTCATAAATAGTTACTACACCCTTTTAGTGACATTTAGTGATCTGAGCTTTTTGGAAAGGTATTTTAATATAAAATTAGTAATACCAAGAAAATATAACCTAGACAAAGTGACACAATTTGATTAGATATTATTAGTAATTCTACTTTTAATAAATCTCTTATACTTAGGAGTTTTCATATTCACATGCCTATGCATGTTGAAAAGATATTATTAGTTTTTTAACCAAAAAATATTCTATTTTTATGCATATGTAATTTGAGAGGAAGTTATTGGCTTTGTTTAATTTTAATGAATTTTGTTATTATTAGTTTTTTTTAGATATAAGAAAAGGGGTTTCCCTTCTGTAATTCAAATGGATAGTTGATATATTTCATAGAGATTACTTTATTTTAAGAAAATATATTAATACTTTTAGATAAATATTTATTTATTATTCTTAAAAATATGTCATTTTAGTATTAAAGAGTTTGGATTTAATATAACACATTAGTCCATTGTAGTTGGTATTTTATCTCTTAAATTGAATCCTTAATTTAGATCACCATCACTAGAGATTTATTTCTTTATTTGTTTAACCTATAGTTTGTAAGAAAATTATGATAGTTATGTTATGATCCACCTAGCCATCCTCACAACATGTGAATGGGTCCATAAAGGGGTACTGAGAGTCACTATGTTATTTCTTTTTTATCTACCTAGTCCAACTAAGCATTCTACATGAAATTCATTTTTCTATTTCTCATATTTACCCACACTATATACTAGTAATTAGGGTGTGGTTTGATATATAAAGTCTTGATTCATAAAATATATAATAAAAAATATGATAGAAAATACATGAGATTCACATAAGATTTGTTTTATAGAGAAAAAATCATATATTACATAATAACATAACAACATTTCCCAAATGAGATGAAATATTAAGAGATATTCAAAAATGAAATCACAAATGGTGCTTTCACAAAGTAAACCACCTCAATACAACAAATGAAAAAACCATCAAGGTAGTAGTGTGGCTCCCTCCCATATTGACACCATACAAATGTACTTATGTAATGATTTATTTCTAAATAGGGGTATCTAACCATTACATCATGTGAATCCTACACCTTGCAGTCTCATTGGGCTTCATGATATCTCATGGACTTACATAGGATGTAATAACACCTTTATGATGCTTTGAAGCATTGTGCAATACAAAAAAAAAACATGAATTTTGTATATTAAGAAAAATATTACACCATTCAATTATCTTACTTCAGATTGAAGACATCATAGTCAAATTTCCTTATTTGATGTTTCATTCAATTGGTACACCCTGAAGTAGTGCATGACACAATATTTATTTATAGGTTAAAATTCACACAAATATATAAACAATCATTATAACATATTAATACTTATTTTAGTAATTTTTTAGCTTGACAAAAACATCTTGAGTTGATATGAATAAATACGAAAAGATTTTGTGTACAATACAAGGCTTCACATATTTTTGACTTCCGCATAGCTTTAAAATATATGTGGTAGATTTTGTAATCTTTAGATAAAATATGTACTCTCCCATGCTTATAAATCACCAAGGGGCATACTACACATATTTTTGCATCATTTTTCATCTTGTACATCACCATAATAATGCGTGTCACTTGTGCACCCTCCATGACATCCTTACTTGCTTTCACAATGTCAAGATAAATACCATTTGACACTTAGGTTCTATACATAATCTAATATCATATGTGATATATTTCATTGTACACACAAAATATTTGTACCTTTTTGTAATGCCCAAAATTTTCATGCCAAAATTTTAGTAATTTTTTTTAAAACTTCCCTATAAACCTAGATTATTTTCTTTATTATCAATGTTCTATATATATTTATATGAATTTTATTCTCTTATTTCTTAATTTTATCTTTTAAAACACCTATTTATTATGTGCCTTCTTCCATTTAACATGATATATTTACCTTTAATTTGTTAAAAATATTTTAATCGTCCTCACTCTACTTTGAGATACGGTTACAAATCTTTTCTTATCATGTTGTATTCACAACTGAGTTCAAGTCACTCTTTTTGTTTTCTTCCTATAATTTTACTAACATCTATAGTCAAATTAATTGTACTCCTGTTGAAAGCATGATTTATAAAATTACCCATGTTATATCCTAAAGTACTTAAACTTCTTTCAAATATAGCTAAATTCATTTGATATACATATTTACTTCGTATTACATTCACTTTTAATATGTTCCCTATGTCTATGAAAATATAAAAGCATATTTAAATGTTACTCATTATTTGAAATATAGCACATTGTGAATCGCTTACTTATATAATTATAACATTTATATTATATTAATTATATTTAATTCTTCTTTAATATTATCTCAACAAGAGTCCTTGTCTTTATCATTATGAATTATTCTTTATTGTGTTATGCTGTCAAACATATTCTATATTTGATTTGTTATAAATCAATGATTACGAATAATATGTATCATATATACATTTTTATTTCACTTAATAATTTGTTTATTTAAGTACATCATAACTCATCTATAGTCAATTATTTTCTTTTGATGTTTTTGTCTCTAAGATTTATCAAACTTTACTTTTCTAGATACTTGTCAAAGATACCCTCATTGATATGGAGATTATAACACTTAAATCTACATTACTTCTTACATAAGAATTCAATTGTTAACTATTTAGTTTATTAAATTAGTAGAGGGTAATAAAACACTTTCATCTTTAATTTAGATTTTGGGTGGTGAAAATCAACTTCTTACTTAATAATCATTTAATTTTCAAATTAAAAAAAAAGTAGATTAATCACTTATTGTTAAATGGTTTACAAGAAGTTAAATTATCCTTCTATGATTAATCTATTAGTGGCACTCTAAGAACTAAACATAAATCTTGGGATAAGAAATGTAAACACACTCTTTAACAACTTCATATCTCCTTTCATTAAACCTAAGATCCTTTGATTTTTTCTTTTTACAACTCTTCATAAACATAACACAATTTACAAGAGATTATATTATAAACAGATTTAAGAATTGTCACATAATTTATCTAAGTATAAATAGAGTTAACTTGATTAGTTACTAAAGTAACGTTCATTATAAATATTTTAAGTCTTTAATCATTTAATAAATCTTCATTATTATCAAGTTCTTGTTCAAATTGAAATATTTACAGTACAAAAATATTAATGTAAATTAATTTATAATTAATTCAAAATCCTGTTAAAACTATCATTGTAAGGATTAAATGCTTATGAATACAAATAAGACTTACAACTATAACCACTTTGGCTTAAAGAAAGATTTCATTACAAAACTTTGGATAGAAAATTAATACAATAAAATAACTCAATTTTACTATATAATCATATCTAACAAAAATATTAAATTATCTCACTGACTACAGCACTGAAATTCTCTCACTTATATTAAAACATGGTCAACAAAAATGGTCAGCTAAAAAGTTGAGCAAAAAAATTCTACTCCTTAAACTATTTTATTTTCAAATTAATAACAATCTTAAATATTAGATTTAACGACTAAAGATAATATACATATGACTAATCAATAATAACTTACTATTACATATCTATTAATTACAATTATTGTTAAACTAGTAATAACAACTTATCAATAAAAATAATTACATAAATCCATCAGGTCAATAAATCAAACAAGAGATCCTATCCATTGTATACTCAGTTATTCTCTAAGCTTTCATCAATTATGACATCAATAGGAATACTACTGAAATTATTTGCAATACTTCATAGTTTATAAATTATAATATCAAATCATTTATAAATTTACTAGTGCAAGATCTAGTTTTAATTTCATTATAAAAGATCTCTCAAATGAACTAAACCATCACAAATTCATGAAGGTATTATTATTGAACTTATATACTTGTATAGTTAACAGTCAAAATAAAAAATTTAAAATTTCTCACTGATTAAAATTCATACCGAATGCTAACATAAGAAGGATCATACTCAAATACTTTACACTAAAATAAATAAGTATTTCAATTATATAATTTACTCTCATATCGATCAGATACATAACATTATAAGTATACAGGGTCGCTTCCATATCAAACCTCTATTCCACATCAAAAAATATATATATATATATTTATATATACTATCAAATCTAATACCTTTATTATGTTAAAAAAGTTGAATTGACAGTAGACCTATAGTATAGGCTCTATCAATATTCTGAAAACGTAAAAATATGAACATATATTATATGTGTAATCATCCATTTAATATTCATAAATTAAACAAATTCATATAATTTTATTTATTTATCTATATACATATATATAAGTAATTTGATTTTAGATTCACGATTAATAACACCCAAATTATTAATAAGAAATAATATAAAATATAATTTTATTCATACATATATTTATATATATACAAATTAAATATTTTATTTATAATTCATTTTAAATTTACTTGACATATAAATATATAAATCTATATAATACCCAATTTAATAACATACAAATGTTTAATATATAATATATTACTTTTATTTATAAATATTACTTAATCTAATATTATTATAATGCAATATCATTTTACTTTTTTTAGATATATATTATTTCTTTTCTTTTCTTTTTTTATTAAAGTATATAACTATATATGCTCGACAACAACAAAATAAATTCAAATACAAACTACCTTATAATAAGTTCGGCCTTCTTATCTATAATTAAATATTGTATTTATTTATCCCTTTCCAAATTAATTCTCAACTTATATTTCTAAAAGAAATTATGAATTTAAATTCTCAAATAATTTTTTTAATACATATACATGATGTAATATTTATATATAAAAAACTAATAATTATAATATAAAATACTAATAAAAAATACCAAAATATAAAACAATCTAAACTCTCATACAAAAATATATATTAAATATAAATAATATAATATAATATAATTTATAAAATATAATATAAATTATATATTATAAATTTTAAATTAATAACATATATAAAAAGGAATGATCATACAATCACGATCTTTTAAGTTATGAATTTTTAAAAAATAAAGTAAGAATTATTAAAAAAAGATTTCATTAACTTCTTTATATATATATTTATAAAATTTAGGATATATATGGTTCGACCGGTGACCCATGACCGGCGGCCATGGCTATCGGCCTCCATTCCAAAAGGGTTTGGGGGCTAGGACGGCATAGCCGTGCCCTTACCCCCTCCCCCATCATGATATAAAACAAAGCAATTTCTTTATTTTTAATTTTTTTAATTTATTTATTTATTTTTATTTTGTATATGGGCGGGGGTGGATAGCAAAATAACATTTTATAAATTCCTATATATATGTTTTTATATTTATATATTATTTTATATAAAAAAAATTGTATACAAATATTTATATATACATTTTTTTTAAATAGAAAGAAACAAGAAATCTTTATATTTATTTCAGAAATAAAAGAGATAATCGAGTGGTTTATAAGAGTATAGGGTTTGTATTTTTATCTATTTATTAATTATTTATTTTACAAATAAAGTATTCCAAAACAACTTTTTTTTTAATTTGCTATTCATTTAGAAAAATAATAGGATTTTTGAGAAGAAAAATATTTTACCTAATATATTGAAGTTTCTTTTCATTCTCCATTTTTCCTCTTCCATTTTTTTTTCTCCTTTCCCTTGACCACACTTGCAAAAATGACTCTTTTCTCTTTTTAGTTGACTTTAAATGGAGAGATGTATTATTTTATTATTTTTATTTAAAGTTAGGGTTAGGATTTCACTTTTTTTTTTCTTTTTCTTTTTCTTTTTATTATTATTAATTTTATTATTCACAATGGATTAGTCATTATTTTTACCTTTATTTAATTAAATTAATTAATATCTTGAGAACACTAGAAAAGTGGATAAAATAAATTTATTATAAACTAGAATTATTATTTTAATTTTTATTAATATAAAGATATATATAAATTTAAAAATAGTAATATTTAAAACTAATTATTTATTTGTTTCAAATAATGAATCAATAGACACATCTATTTATTTAGCCCACGTAACCACTTCATGTGGTTTTAAAATCTATTTATATCACTATATAATTATTTATAAATGTATTCACTTTAATAATAAATATTATTTGGACTCGATCATCAAAACAACAAAATTTGTGATTCTCATCTTAAAATTAGATATATTGTCAAATACTAAGAAGAATAAAGTTGACTAATTAGAACCAAACATATGTTTATTTAATATTATGAATAATAAATTTGTTTATCTACAAAATACTAGTTTAATCATATTTTATAAAATTATTTATAAATGCATTTACATTTATTAATAGATCTTACTTAGATTTAGATACAAACAAAACAAAGTTATTATTTTCATCTTAAATAAGGTTGTATTGTCAAAGTACCTAGAGGATACAAATAGACTACTCGAAATCAAATTAATATAATTTGATCCTACGATGGGTTCAAACTAACTGTTAGAATAAATAAATAACTAATTCTAACATGGTAAAATTGTCAAAAATAATAAATTGAAAAAGAAACCCTCAAAAAATATGAATGTTACAAGAGTCGACACACCAAGCCCAAGGTAGTCCTATAAGAAAAGTAATGGGCCTGATATTAAGCTAACATAATAAGATGACCGAAACAACACTAACCACTCACTATAATATATCTTGCTCACATGTCGAACTTAGTGACACACTTGACACATCGGTCATCCACATGATGACACATCATTGAGAGCACTCTAATAAATCTGAGAGGAGTGTTACACCTTTCATGCTTTTAAAACACCTTGTAATATACTGCACACCAGTATAGCTATGTATGTGAGTATGTTAGGTCATTAGTCTAAGGCATCCCTTCATTAGGATCCTTAATCATGATTTCACTATAAATTAAAATGGGCATGTGAATTTGATATTTAATACTACATGATATAATATCATATACTAAATAGAGCATTCCATAATTGTGTGTTGTATTTTATGGTATAATATCATCCAAATGACAAAGCATCCCAAATAGAATCTATACAATCTAGTATAATCTACTAGAATCTAGTCCATTTGTATAATGTATCTTTCAAAAACATTATCTAAATTTTTATTGAAACTATTCCTCTTTGATTTTTATTTTTGGATTTTATGGGAAATGTGTAATTTATTAAGGTTTGGATTTTTGCATTGCCATATTTTCAAAACAAAACCTGCTCTTATAATAGTGACATCCATATTTGTCTTCTATAGGTTAGAATTTCTACACCATAAGATAAAATATGCTAATACTGATATTAATTGCCTTTCTCTTGAACATGTCGCAAGAATACTCTATTGATTATTTATAAAATTGAGACTTGCTTTGTCCATAAGTTATTTTAAAGTATGGTCTAGCATGGATAAGATCTTTAGTATTTGAGGGTTCATGTCATCTCAAACATTTCATAAAGTATCCTCAATTAAATATGACTCATACACATTAGAACATATGTGTCACAATAATGTAACACCTAAATGGCACAATGAAAAAAATCACAAGAGATGAAAGTCATAAGATACATTAAACTAGATGAACTATAGTTGGATGCAATTCCTCATCTTTTGTGAGTCCCACAAACTTTCCACATAAATATCAATGTTGGTGACTAGCACATTCACATATAAAACCCATAGTGGCCATTAATTTAAATTTTAAGCATAAAATATTAGTTGATGAAAAATTATATGATATTTTTTGTATTTATAATTACCATTATGGTTATATTTTCAATGGTTGGAAGTGCTTCGACATTTTCCAAGCCCATTTTCATCATCACATCTATCACCTTGGTGATATATTTTCACACATGAAATTTTATTAACTAGGGTACTTGTACATCTTTCAATCCCAATATTCCAAAATAATGTGGCAATAATTATTTCCTTTTGATCAAATTTCAACCCATGTGGAGCTCGGTTAACTCGTATCAATATATAAGTCATCGTCAAGGATGAACTAGGGTTTCAACCAAGATTTTTTATCCTATTTCTCCAATATAAATTTTATATTTTAATTTTTTATCTAACTCCACTAACAATACATAAACACAACCGTGACCATTTTGTTCACCAACTAGTCCACTATATGATGTGATGCAATCTAGAAAGGAATGTTTTAAATGTGAATGATAGACCTCGGTGATAATATTTGTTTCTTAATTTGAATGTGGAAAAGTTTGAAAATATATTATTCACATGCTTATATGTTGGGTCTAATGTTCAATATAGTAACTTATATATGACTCTTATGTAGTGATTTATTGAATGAATAATTGTGCCTCATAGATTAATACATCTTGATTTAGAGATGCATGCATTTTTAACATTTTCCCCACTTTTTACCATATTTTACCCTCATAATCAAGTACTTTATCCAATCCTATTCTACATGCTAACTTTAGAGATAGACATCATAGTCAAATACCTACCTTTCACTAATTTAACATTTAATATATGTCATGAGTTGATTTAGACTTATTAAAAAAAATTAAGCTTTAGGTTGCATAACTAATCACAACAATGTCTATGTAGGCATCGTCCACCATAAAATGCATTTATATTTCACTCCAACATATTACAAGAGGCACTAAGTATTAATTCATGATTACACAATGTAAACTTTGGAACCATTGCCCTTTGACATTAGCATTGAATAAAAAGAGACCCCATTGTGATTTTTATTAAATGTGAGTTTATTGTACAAGATAATTACACACATGCTCAAATTTATTAAGGAATTTTTCAAAACAAATTTTGAAATATTACAAAGGATTAATTAAATTATTTATATATCGATACCTTTATGTTTTTTGTCCCAAAGGTGGAATCCATTTCATTAATTTCATTGTGAGCATATTTTAACATCCAATTCAATTGATGTGGCATTTATATTCCTAGTATTCAAGGAACTTATTTAACTATTAGGAAATGTCTCAACTTTTCATGGATATTTTTAATAGTAATTGTACATAAGTCATGTGTTGCACAAGGTGTTTTGTATAAGCACCAGTTTCATGGGGTGTTGTGTAGATTGATTATACAAACAAAGATGGTTATGCATAATTATGTGGATAATACATGTAATAGTTACAAAAGGCATTGAACATGTGCTAATATTGGTAGAATTATGCAGAAAAATATTCACATTTTTTATTGCACACTAGGAGGTTACAAAGTGGTGTGCAATGGCTGAGTCATGATAAGGTGCTGCAAGGAGATGTGTAACATGTAGATAAATGAAATTTTATCTAAAGGAATTTCATACCCTTGACTAATTGTATATGTCATAATGGATAAGTGATATTAACACCTTGATTTAATTCTAACATGGACCTATTGAGGAGCATTACACGTTAATCACTTGGACAAGTAGTTTGTGAATAAAGATTCCTTTGCTGAATAGAGGATTGAATCTTCTAACGAAGGATGTGTGTAACAAAGTTTTTTGAAAGTTAAATACACACAGTTAAGCATGTTCATTTTAATATATATTTAATCATAGTATAAAGTTTTAAAAAAACCTTTAAAATTGGTTTAGCATTGTAAGGTGGGTCATTTTATGTTATAATCAAGAAGGTTACTATGTTGTTTTTTCTACTTGAAACAATTTTCCTAGATGAAAAATGTGTGTATATGTGTGCTTGGGATTATCATTATATATCTAATATTTTCATATAAAATATCTCCTCTCTATTTTTTATTATTCATGATTTAATTCCAAATAAGTGGTATCAAATTTAAGCTATAATATTTTTAGAAGTTGGAATAACTTGCGATAAATGATTTCCTTAAAGTGGGAGTTTTGTGAAAGAATCTTGTTAGAAGAAAATGACTAGAAGTAGGAGGATACAAATTGAGAAATTGAGTCATAAAAATTTTGAGTTATGTAATTTTAAGATGGAGGATCTTTTTGTAGATAAAGATTAGTGGATTACTATAGAAAACACAACACCCACAAGAAGTAAAACAAAAGAATGGGGAAAATTTTATAGGAAAGATAGAAGCTCTATTAGATTATGTCTTTTAGATTCAATGCTACTGATTATTTTGAGTGAAAATATTATGAAGCTTCTTAGGGATAATTTGGTAAAACTTTACTAGGATAATTCATTGCTCAAAAAAATTCTACATAATAATTTATATTCATTTCGAATGAATGATGATGACTTGGTTGAAAAGAACCTAAATGCCTTCAACATTATCGTAAGTCGACTGTCATCCATGTGTGTTAAAATGAGTGAAAAATAAAGGTGTATCATAATTTTGTGTTATTTTATAGAATCATGGGAGAATATATTGGTGTAAATCACTGGTGATCCATCCTAAATAAAATTATAAGATGTAGTTGTAGCCCTATTATTAGAGGAGATGAGGCATAAGTCTATGGAAAGCTATTCAACAAATGATGCCCTGATCATGAAGGTTGCTCATAAGAAAGAGGAAAGTGGAGGATTGGGGATAATAAATCAAAGTGTATTTTTATATATAATACTCCAAATATATCCTTTAATAAGGTGTTGGAACATTGTAAAGACAAGGAACTTAATAATGACTATAGAGCGAAAAAGGTAGAAAAGGGTAAATCCCCAGATGCTACACAATCCTAAAGTGAGAATGTATCCACTGATGGAGATGGAGATGGAGAATGTACCTCAAAACATAAATCTCACATGCATGTAATTATTCATGGTTAATTGAATCTATAACCTCCTATCATATTACTCTTTTGAGGGATTAGTTATTTGAATATAAATAATATGATGGCAGTGATGTATTTCTAGGAGACTACTCAACCTATAGAGTCGTGGGTAGAGGAAGAATGAAATTTAATTTTAAATAATGGAGGATCAAGGCACTTCCAATTATTTTTAACATTTTTAACCTTATGATGAATTTGATCTCTATGACAAAGATGAATGATGGTAGTGTCTAGGTCTCATTCAACAAGATGGGTGAAAAATGGTGCATGAGCCATGCTTTTGGAAAGATATATGCCCATGGGTACTCATCCAAGTATTTTTAACATTCCTAACCTTATGATGAATCTAATCTCTATGAAAAATATGAATGATGCTAGTGTCTAGGTCTCATTAAATAAGATGGGTGAAAAATGGTACACGAGCCATAGTTTTGGAAAGAGGTGTGCCCATGGGTACTCTATTTAGGTTTGATAATTATGGTAAATAGTGTATGTAATATCATAATTTTTATTAATTCCAAGGATAAAAAAATTAATCTATCCATTAATTTTAGTGGAGAAGGTAATGCTTTGGCAAATAGAGGTTGGGCCATATTGGCAGAAAGGTTTGTACATGCTACATACTAAGCATATGGTGAAATGGATGGATAATTGGTGAATTATATGAATATTGCATTTACAACAAGGAAAGTCATGTAAAATTCCCCACAAATGTTGTGCAAGGAAGTGAAATATTATAGGTGATCCATAGTAATATTTTTGTATCGGTAGATGTCTCATCATTGAACATGTCTATTTTTTTATATTTCTATCTAATTCTATATAGATTATTATCCTCTTTTTTATCTAGTTATGTACCTGACTAAAAATAGATATAAATAGAGGGGCCCTAAAGGCACTCCACTTTTTTCTTTAGTCTCGATCGAATGAAGTGTGATCATAATGAATTGCTAGATAGATAATATAAGAATCTACATAGGGAGTGCCAAAAAAACTCTACCTTGGGCCCCTCTATATCTATCTAACTCTAATCTCTATATAGGGGGGGCACTTCTGACCATATACTTCATCCTGAGGCATATTAAATTATCAATAAATTTAATGAGTTTAAACCTCTTATGCAAAACTAGATAGAAAAGAGGATCAACATATTGTGCATGGAAAATGGAGGTGACTATTAATCCAAATAGTGAAATGAATAGAGAAATATTGGAAGGAGAAAGATAACTCCATATACATTACAATAGAATATAGTTTTATAGAAAATGAATTGGATGTTGGTGGACAAGGCCCAAAATATGCTAAGTAGTGTATATATTTAGAGGATAAATTTTGGGATAAAGTAGTGGCTACTACTTTTTACCTCATTAAAAAGCCACCCACATTAGTACTAGTTGATAAGACTCCATAAGAAGCATGGAATGGAAAAAATCCATGCTTGTGACATGTGCTTAGTTTTTGGTTGTAAAGAAAACTCTCACATTTCAAAAAGTAAAAACTAAAAACTTGACTTTAAATCTAAAAAGTGCATATTTATTAGGTATCAGACTGGTGTCAAAGTGTACAAGTTTTATAATCCTAAAATAAATAAGGTGGTATATAATTAGAATGTATTATTTAGGGAGGTGCACAAGTTTCCTCTACAATAATAACCAAAGAAGCAACCAAATGAAGTAATAGAAAAGTTTGAGTTGATGTAGATGCTAAATATCCTCTGTCTAAGTATTATGCAATGTATGCAAAGTCACAGGAGTCAAAAGATGAGGAGCCTTCCACTCCTAATTTAAGTGGATCGTAATAGGTGCATATAATTCTAAAAATATGTAACCCACTACATTTGTGTTATATTCTCATGTTATTAATGAATGAAAGTGAATATCCCAAGATGGTGAAGGAAGCTCTTAGTTGTGCAAAGATCAATTTTGAAATAAGGATATGAAGGAGGAAATCGAATCTTTGGAAGATAATGAGACTTTGAATTTGGTAATGAACCTGAATACTATCAAGATAAGAAATTACCAATAGGTAAAACTTATAAATTAATAACCTAATTTAAATTCATATTGAATAATTCAAATAATTACAAACCATGCATAAATAACCCTCGACTCAAAACTGGATTTGACATGTAAAATTTAGACCTCTAAAAGTAATAAAACTTGACCTATTATTTCTAGTAAGTTTCACATGTAAGCATGCACAACTCTAAAAATATTCAAAAATAAACTAAATATTAAAATTAACCTATCAAATGAGTATCAACTAAAGTTCAAGTCCAGTTACAAAAACATATAATTTTTAAAACTAGAAAAATACTAAAAATGATATTAAACTACAATTTTGAAACCTCATAATGGTCACGTATGGACTCCAAAAAATATCAAAAAGTCCATAAATAAATAGGCCAGGTTATATATCTACATTAAACTTTTTGAGATGGTAATTTTGGCATGAAGATGGGCTCAAATGGAGCTATGGATCAAAAGTTATGGCCTTTAGAAGTTTGGCCTCTTTTTTTGCATCATCTGGTAAAGCTACCACCTGATTGAAAATAATTAGGTTATTATGGATTCTAAAATATGGTCTTGGTACTTTAAAATGAAAATTTTGACACATATTTACCATGCAATACTTGAGTACTCAAACAATGTCTTAATCCACCATCCTCTCACACTTGCATGTTAGTTGATGACTCAACCCTTTTGTTCTACTATTATACACCTATATGAACCTCATTATCCATTTCAAACTTGATAAATATCCCAAACAAACATCTATAAACTCTCAATTTAGTTTGTCTATACAAGGGTCAATTTTTTTGGTATGGTTAGTACTGACCCTGTCCTAAAATTAAATATTTTTAAAAATCAAACCCATCCTTAGGGTCAACTCATAAACATAACATGTTGGTGGCACAAGTAATTATTCAATTAGATCCATATATAAAAACAATAAGGCCTCTTTAAAAAAGGACTTGGCACTTATTCAATATACATTTATACACAATTGCACATTGAGAAAACTTGCCTTATTCTTTCCAATTTGAAAACCTACCACTAAGATTAGTCACAACCCAAGTTACAAACACATAAAATCTAAGTCAAATATAACATTTTCAATTGCTTAAGCTAATCATTAGATACATATATATAAGGAAAGATCACAATTTCACAGTCACATTAGGTGGGAAAACTACATGTCCCTTGATTTACCTCCTCAAAGTACTGGATATTGTAGTCATATAAATTAATATTTAATGTTAACATAGTGCACTGTTGACCATCTCGTACACACATTTAGCTCATACCCAATTCCATGGATATAAATCATTATTATTATATCACTATACATAAGATCCGTACCTTAAGTAAATACATAAACTTAATACTTCCTAATCTTCACTCTAAATAACCTAAGCTCATCCTCTAACTATTTTACACTTCTAGCTTAGTTACCTCTACTTCCCAACCATGACCACTCTTTCAAGACTATCTTTCCCACTAATAGTGTCTAGTTCCATAGGCCACATCCTCCTACCAAATGAGGTCTATTTTTTTAAATTTAAATTCACCAAATGGGTTGTCCCGCATGTTCACAATCCCCACCAAAGAATTTCCCCAAATATCACTATAAATCCACATTTCAAACAATGATTCACATAAGAGGGTCATACATGGAAAATCACTAGAACATCTAACTACACACTGGGGGGAAAGCACCTATTCTTCCTTATTCAGAGTCTACATGCCCCTAATATCACTAAGATATGTATATGCCTCAAAGGTCACAAGTCATTTTTGAAGTACATTAATTACACCAAAAACCAACTAACATATAACATCATATCAATATTTCACACACACCACCTTAACATGGGATAACTACATGGAGTTTAATTCCTTTTCAAAGTATTAGTATGTATGCAATGCCCAACATAGGGGGGTTGAGGTCAAGCACAACTTCAACCACTAACCTTTTTTTGGTTTTATTGTTTATTCATCTATGTCTACTAAACTAGTTTTCTGAGTGAATAAGAAGGTGCATAATGGCTTCTTTAGTAGATATTGCATAACATAACACATACACAAGACCAAAAAGAGACAATGCATAGACCCATAGTTTCACAAAGGGCAAAGATCCTACTAGATGTTAGTGTTCCCTATGGACTAAAGCATAGGTTGATGCTATCTAATTAACATGGACTTGTCTAGAGATAAAGAAAAGTTTTTTTCTTGATTCATAGTTAGTCAACATAGTCACATAGTTAGAACTATGGTCACATTCACAGTCTTGCATATCAATTTCTGGCTAAGTAATTTATCCATATTTTTCCCCTTTTAGCATTTTTATATATTTAGCAAGTTTTAAATAAAAAATAAATAATTTATTAAATATCTTAATATTTTGATGTAGAATTTTGATAATTAAATCTAAGCATTTTTCTTATTTCCACAATTTTGATTAAACATATTAGTGAACCCATCTATTCATTGAATATTTTAAACCCTAACCATAGATGTTTCTAGGGTTTCTTTCCTTAATTTTTTGTTTATAACTATTGTATTAGGGTTTTTAGATTTGATAAATTATTTTTTAGCATCAAGTTTCCAAGTTTTCATTCCATATTTTGTTCAATATAAGAATTTTGTTTTTACCTATTTTAAATGAAGTGCTAGATTAAGTGCTACTCAAATTGAACATTTTCAATTTTTCATTGATAACACCATAATGATAGAATTAGTTGATAGATTCTATGACATGGATAAAAAATAGTTACAAAGGTTTATTTCAAAGAATAAATATATGCAATATTTATTCAAAATAATTGTTAGAGTGGAAATCAAGAAATAATTTGAAGGCTAATCCTATAAAACTTCTACTTATATGGGTTATTTACCCTTTACAACATCATTCAATAAAAATAGTGTACCACCATCTACTATGGAGACAAGTCAAGGGTTTCAATAGATTGGTATTCCAATTACTACTCAGTCATTTGAGACACCACCTTTAGTTATGACACACTCTATTTATGATTCATAATCCCTTATGGCAATTATTATAGCTCTAAAAACTAAGGTGTTTTAAAAGGAACAAAGTTATTTGAAACCAAATCAGACTCTTGATTCTCAAACTCTATTACATACTTCATTAGCACAACATATTTTAGCATATCATATACTAACTAGTTTGGTGGCTCCTAATATTACATTATATGATGGAAAAGGTGACCCCATATAACACTTGAGAGTATTTCATGCAATATGATTTGGCTATGTGTCCAATGATTAGTTATTGACCAAGTTATTTTTTATAAGTCTAAAAGAGTATGATTTGATGTGGTTATATGATTTACCACATCAGTTAGTACATGAATTAAATGCTTTTGTATATTTATTTATTGCATATTTCTTACTAAATATTAGTGAAAATATATCATATGACCAAATGGAACAACTCAAACAAGGATCCAATGAGCCTATCATAGAATATGTCTTAAGGCATAATACCATGCTATCTAAGATGATGAATCTAATGGAATAAAATGAATTGAAATATATCTTCAAATAGAGTTTGATTACAAATATACATGAATCCATTATGTTTAAGAAGTTTCTCTCATTCATGGATTTGTGTCATGCAATTAAAGAAAAAGATGAAAAATTATTAGCAATGAACAAGTTAAAGTATTCATTCAACCCAATTTCTAATTCTTAGGTTAAGAATCCAAGAATTACACCATAAAAGGTGAGGTCACATGATAATAAGATTAATAAAAAGGAAATATTGAATCTATTTCATAACCTTCTCTATGCATGGTATTATCAGCTCCTCCAAGGAGACAATTTACCAATTTGACTAAAGCACCTTACAAAGTGTTACAAAAGTTATTAGAATGTAAGATCATATCATTACCTCCCTTTAAAAAGGTTGATATGAGTAATAATATTCCAAAAATATTTAATTAAAATGGTTTTTGTGATTATCACTAAGCACTAAAGAACCCTATAAAGAGATGCATCAATTTACAGAATAAGATTAATGATTTGATATACAAGAACATCATTGATGTGGATACATACATAGATAACACAAATGCTTTGGTAGGTGAAATTAAGTTAATGAAAATATTAAGTGATATTTTTCATAAGCATATAAAATATGAGACAAAATAGATACATTTGGAGTGCATTACACATAGAATACACACCCTCCACTAGTTTCTCATATTATAATACATGGGAACATCATCCTCTAAAATAGTCAATGATGATTCAAATTTCCACTCTTTGTTCATTCAAGCTCATATTGATTATCAACCTATATAGAGTGTCATGTTTGATAATGGTTCAAGTGTTAATATGTGTACAATCAAAATTTTGTACCACCTTGGATACACATATAGGGATATAATTCCTACTTTAATGGTCATCAATATATTCAATGCTAATATTCAGAGTTTTATTAGTGATAATATATGAATACTATAGGTTGGTCTAGCACATGTGGCCAACAAGTTTATAGTAGTACCTAGTGAAAGCATATTTGATATGTTATTGGGACGTCCTTAGATTCAATTGCTTTGTGCAATTACTTCTAAACTTCACATATGTTTGAAGTTTATTGATGCTAAAGATATCATCACAATTCATGGTACTCCATATGAATACCCCTTAAAATATGAATTAGGATGAGGTCACAAAATCAAGACATATGAATCATGAATCTATAAATCATGAATCTAAAAGTTGTTCCCTAAATCCCATGGCAAAAAGTGAGTGGAATCAAATCACACACACAACATGACTAGATCTTGATGTCTAATCCCAATTATGCATGTGCAAGGCTTGTTTCAACCATAAATTGATCCAGATAATGGTGACTAATCAAGTGGAATAACTAACTTAATTATTAGTCTGAACTAGAGTCTTTATATTCTAACATATTGTTATGTTTCCCCCAAAATTTGTCTTTTGTTGAGGTCAACATACCCCCATTCTTGAAAAAATGGGGACCCTTATCTTAAATTGTGCAAATTTTGTATCTTGAAATTGAAAATTGACTTGATCAAAGTACCATTAGCATGATTACACATAGTTTTAATTTGAATTTCATTCACACCTGATTTGGTTGGCATATTTTTTCATAATTTTGAGTTAACCTTACCTAAAGTTGCTAACATTGGATTTTCATGTTTCAGGTCACAACTCTAATAAGGTCCATTTGGAATAAGAAATGCATAATTTTTATGACTTAATAATAATTTGATCTTGTCTTAGACTTTGGCCTATTGAAAATCAAGTTGTATTCATGATTGATCAGCTTGAAACCCTAATTCCCAAAACCCTAGCTCAGGTCCCTTTGAATCAAATTCAAAAATAGGTGGGAAAGATTTTCCTAAGAATGATTTACTATGCCATGGACTTAGTTTTATTTTTATCTTAAGCTTTAGTCATGTTTATTAACACGACCAAACCTTAGTCTAAAAATTTTTATGCTTGGTCTCTTTATTTTCCTAAGCCCCCTTGGTCCCTTTTATTTACATATGGTCTAACTAACCACTGGGACCTTTTGCTATGTTGATAGACTTAGCCTAAAAAGCCTTGTCCTAAGACTTTATGCCATGTCTTATTATTATTCGTGGGGTCCCTTTTATTCTGACTCAAAACTTAACTTAAATTTTTTTTTCTAAGGTCTTTCTAATGTTTATTAACATAAAATAAAACCATAGTCCAAAATATTATGCTAGTTCTTTATTTTCCCTGAGCACTAAATTAAACATCATTTTCATCTGTAGTATCAATGATCCACATTTGCTCAGATGATCATAATCCAATGATGCAAGATTAAAGACAAAGCTCTATCCCTAAGATAAAGATTGAGCATCTTTCTAGGATCAATGGTATACATCTTATTTGACAAACTTGATCTAATAACATGAGATTAAAGATAGCTCCATCCTTAATCTAAATATCGAGCATCTTTCAGGATCAATGGTACGTGTCTGCTTGAGAAAACCTGATCCAATGGTATGAGATTGAAGATAAAGCTCCATCCCTAAGCTAAAGTTTGAGCATTTTTTAAGGATGAATGGTACGTGTTTGCTCGAGAAAACTTGATTCAACAACATGTATTGAGTCAAAGTTTTAACAGAGCCCTAAAGTAATTGAGAAGGTGATAAGTGTCACACTCGTAGCTAAAGAACACTTAGAAACTAATGGTGTTCAACCTTGTAGATCAATATCTAATGGTTTGCATTTGCTTAGATGAAGATGATTGGACAACATGCAATGAACATTAAAAATTTAAATAAGAATGTGAGGATGATAAGTGGCATAACTATAGGCCACAAATTAAAGCTCAAGCATCTATCAAATATCGATGGTGTGTAGATGAACGTGCAGTTTCCAATCAATGGTTTATAAAACAAGAGGTATAATTAAATAGATCAAGATCAATAGAGCATGATTGATCCATGTAATCAAGATCAATGGTGTGATATCAACATTGACATTTCAATAAATCTCAAAACCAATGGTGTTCAAGTTCTTAGATCAAGATCGATGGACTACATTGATATGTGTAAGGATGATCCAAAAGTATGAAATGAAGCAGGAATTTTAAAAGGCAATGGTCATTTTTAAAAATATGAATGGGAAAATTACCATAAAAATTACACATTGATGCCAAAGGTAGAGACACATAAGCTAGACCAATCAGTTCAAGATATTTTGCAGACTCGAGAAAACTAAGAACATAAGCACACGGTCCAATTGAGATTGAAGTAATGAAGTTCATGCAAGTTCATGTAGAAGCCACCATTATAACACTGTTAAAACCTTTAAAGAGACTTAATCACATACAACAACCCTATTTCATCCTTGTATTCACCATAATCAATCCAGAGAGGTTGAATTATCATCTGTGCAAAGGTAATTCGATCCAGAGTCCACTAGTGAGCAATTTAATATAATTTGCAACAGTGATGGCTTGGAAAAGTATCTCCAAGGAAGGTGTCAAATTGTACTTGAACTTAAATGATAAATATCCTCATAGATGACCAAATCCCTAGTTTTAAAATAGTAAACATATCTCACCTAGACATGGCTATGGCAATACTAGTAGACAAGATCAAGGATGTGAACAAATGGTCATAGGAAATGGGAGACCTCTCTAATGACCTCAAACAAATTGAAGATATGAAAGTACATGTCTTGGCTAGCTTAATAAAAGACCCTACTACACTTGATCTAGTTGGTCTAATTGCAGATGATGAGTTCAATCAAAGAGCTTCCCAATCTAGGAAAGGGGTAAGGCATCGAAGCATAGGCAAGATTATTGCTGACAATGATAAGATCATGGACATGATTCTAGGAAACAATCAATAAAATTGGAAGAATTAGGGAAGCATTATATAGGTTAGATAAATATCACAAGATCTTGATAGATCAAATGAAAGAGTTCTTAATAAAACTAATTGTTGACCTTGATCTAATTGATGAACAACATCAAAGAGAAATGAGGATCTTAGAGCAGCAACAAGGGACTTCAACAGGACAAGGTCCCAAAGTTATTTGAATTAAGAATATTATTCCTATATTTAAGAATTGTATATTTTGAAAATGAAATAGTCTATTTGTAAAAACATGTGCAACTTATGAAACACATTGTCTATAAGTTAGTTCATTAAGAAGAGTCTAGTGTATTCTATAACCTTTGTGGAAGGGATAGCTATCCTAACACTAATACTTTTGTAATTGGATATGACTGATTGACATACTTCCTTACATTATATAAAAGGAGTATTGTCAATAGTAAAAAGGGGGAGTTATTAGATCCAAAATTACTTTGTAAATTTTGAGCAATTAATATAAGTAAGGAATTTTACAAAGTTTGTCCCAATTTGCTTGTGTCTTTTATTATCATGGCTTCTCTCACTTGTTTATTCTAAATTCTATATTTGAATGGTTCTTATGAATTATTGGTGTGTATATTTTAATGCAAAGTTATTAACTTGTGTCAATGCTAGGTTAATTGGAAGTTCTTAGGTTCATTTCATTTTCTTACTCTTCTTACATTTAGGCTAATGTTGTTTGCTTGTAGGGGTAAATATTTAAAGTGAACTTGGTTCTTATTTGCATTATTTCCCACATTCCTTAGATGTTTGCATGATGTGTGATAGGATTTGAGCTTATGATATTTCATGTCATACATTGGTTAAGTGCATGCCTGGATGATATTTGAACTTTATCATGATGTTTGGAATAAAGATCAACAACATTCCATCTATACCCTACCCTTCCTTTTGCTCCTTTTTAACCAGATCACTCGAGCTTAATTTTAATTGTAAATATCCATCTTAAATTAGTCTTTATATTAGTTATTGATCATAATTCATTATTCTTAACACAGAATACTTCATATTTTGCATATATTAACTATTTGGCCATGGTGGCTCCCAACCACCAAACATTATAAATATTGTGAAACAGTCCACTTGTTTTGCCTCTATTCCATCAATAGATAATAGGGTTATCACAACCTATAACTCATGCATTTAATTCTTATGAATTCAAAAATGAGAAGTGTTATTAAACACTCTAGGCACCTATGATACATATTTAGGCATCAATAGGTTTCATGGGATGTATTAGGGTTTCATAAAAGTAGGGGACATTATGGTAGTTTCATGTACCAATTCACTGATCCATGAGATATTTATGTCAAACATTTGAATTTAAAGAGATTTATATAATTTTAGACATATTTGTTCAACATAGCCACTGTTGCAACTAGACTACCATTTTTATGATTGATTGTCACTATCATAACTATCCAATATTGGTCAGCCTCTATTAGAATAGTTTGATTTTAATCACTTCATTAGATAAAAACCATATTTTTGGATTATTTTTATACTATTTATGGACTTCTTCTTAGGATTTTAACCCATACCATAGTTCATGCGAGTCACAAATCATGCATGTGTCTATAAAGTACTTTTCTAATTATCAATTGTGCTAGTTACTTTCATTCTATACCCCTAAGTATTATGGTGGATATTTATTATTATTTTATTATATTTAGATGATTTTTTCCATTATATGAATTATTATATGGATTAGTGTACTTTTAATTAGTTTAATATCCCTTATGCACCTATCCATAGTTAAATTTTTGTGAACCCAATTTATATTAAACACTTAACCTTAGGGTTTTAGGCTCTTCTTCCATCGATGGACTAATTTTGATGTGTTTTTAGATATGATTTCTCTAGGTTTATGTTTTATTTTTATGACATCACGAACCCTAGATTCTTACATATTCTCTCTGTTCTTTTTTATGCCAATTAATAAAGTTGGATCTATGAAACCTACTAAGAAAAGTGATAGATTGAGTGGTAGACATTGATTTTGAGTAAATTCCTTTGATTAATGTCTGTGTTCATTTGAAAAATAAAATGGAATTTTTTGATGAAATTCATGTGGATGATAATGAAATGGATATAAGTATGAATGATGAAAATGTAAGTCATGTGAATGTAGATAATTGTGATGCCAATATTATGAATGAAAATGATTTTGATGACAATGTTATTAATGATAATAATCTCAAAACATATAAAATTATGATGTGTATAAATAAAAAGTAAAAATATTAGTTGAATTTTAAAAATTATTAAATGACATCCTAATCAATTGTATAATATATAAGATATATTAATAGAATTATAAAATAAAAACCTAGAAAATGAATTTGTATATGAGGAAGCACGTGTTGAAACTAATAATGAATCTTTAAGTGCTTATATTTCACCTACTAGAAGGATATATTTATATATTAGTTAACCAAACTATTACTACTATTAATTTTACTATTTTTCATCCACATATTGCTTATACTTAGGTTACTAAGTATATTCCTTCTTAGCTTGGTCTTAACACTTCTTTTGTGTCACCTACATCTAGACCATTTTTTCAATCTACATATTTTGGTCAAGGTATTTCTCAAACCAATAAAGTGTTTATTCCTACACATGTCAATTATATTTTTTCCCAAATCTTTAAAATATAGTCCTTCAATAGACTATTTAAACCATGTAAATGATATAACAACAAACTCAGCAAATTTCCCAAGGATCACAAAGAATGAGTCTTATTGTTACTTCTCATGATATATAACTCAATATATTAGCTTAGGAGGTATTTATCTACACTTTGCCTACCAATTTTATCACACCTTAGCTTTATTTATTCAACAGAAAAGTGATCCTTCACATCATATCCAATAGTTTTACGTTTAATGTCTTCACTTTGTGAAAAATTATATTTTATTAACTAAGATATTTCCTAGAATTTTCAAGGATTGTATCTTGGATTTATTTTATTTAATGTCATCGAGATTTGTATGTTGTTTAAATTATTTAGTTGATAGTTTCTTGGCTATTTTTTCCATTACCAATATCCAAAAGGTCATGTTTTCTCAGCTAACATGGCTTCTACAATGACCTAATGAGCCTATTAGTGAGTATGTGCCTAAATTTAAAAAAATGATTATGAATATGACTCACCAACTACCTAATATGGAATTTAAAATTATTTTCCCTCAAAGTTGATTTAAATTTATTAAGGAAAAAGTAATTTTTAACACATATTTATCTTTTGATGGAATTTTTCATAAGGTTAAGAACTTTGAAATCAAAATTTTAGAGGTCAACATGCTTAAATATGGGAGTAGTAACCTTGCCTTAATGGATCTAAATATTAAGGTAAAATAATATTCAAGGCTAAATCTAATGATACTACTTTTCAATCTAATAACGAGACTAATAATGTAGTCAATGCAGTAAATTAACCATCTAACAAGTTTGTCCTTCACCTACAAGAGCAAAGAAAATTTACACTATTAGCTGAGAGTCATCTCTAAGTGATTAAATGATTTATTGAATGTAATATGATCTCTTTACCTCCACAACATGAGTTTGACTCATCTTGGTCTTTACCTAAGAATTATGATGTTAATGCATATTCTGACTATTATAGAGTTTCAAGGCATTCTAAATATATGTTTTTCATTAAGGTATAATATTCAAGACTTGAATGATAAAAACCAATTATAAGTCAAAGGACAACATATTACATTGAACTAATTAGTTTCTTGACCAAATTAACACTTGAAAAAATTTACCAGCCCTATTATGAATCATTCTAATCAAAATACTAAAAATCAATATTATGTTCATGTGATAGCTAAAAACCAACCTCAAATAGTTTCTAGTGCTCATATCTTTTATGGTTTCATAGGTGTGGTCAAATATGCACATAAAGAGACTCATTATATTACTTTCTTTGACCATGATATTATAGCAAATGATTCCAACAATGAACCATTATTCATATGATCTTTTATAGATACACATTCGAGGTTAACCAAGGGTATTATGGTTAAAAATGATTCAAATATAAACATGCAAGTATATTGTAATTTATTACTAGTCATAAATAAACTCAAATAGATGTAGATGACACAACCAATTTTATTAAAGGCTATGATGGCCTTACTCAAACACCTCTTTGGGGGTATCACATTAAATGTCACTATATGTCCTACTAATATTTTAGTATAGTTTCATGTATTTAGAAATAATAGGTCATATGATGTGTTAATTGGATGCCCATGATTGGATCATATGAGAGTGGTCCCATCAATATTACGTCAATGTTTAAAGTTTATAAATGATAAATAATTTATTACTATTCAATGCACTCATTATGAGTAACCAATACAACATCAACGTGAGGTATTACCTAGAGAGATATAGAAGAACAAATTATACATCCATAAAAGACTACACCTGGAGTTCAAGTACCTATCTATCCACAAACTAAGGTCATATTATCACAAAATTTTACACATGTTGAATATAAATCACATATCAATGGTTCAACTATACAATCTAATAAAAGTGATTCTTTACAAAAGGATAAACTAGCTATCATAATGATAATGATTACACTATTAGAAATGATGATTTTATTTATTATATGAATTTTGATTATATTACTAATAACACTAATAAGGTTGACAAATCTGACTTTGGAGACTCATGGTCTTCAGGATTTGTGGATATTGATCATGAAGATAATATAACATCTCTTTGTGTGTAATATGTTCACATATACGATTACAAATATGGTTTTATTAGTTAGCATTTATTTTTATTCTCATGTGCTTCAATGTAAAAATATACTATACATAGCTTATTTTTCTATTTCATTTTACTTATGTATTCATAGTATTTATTGTATCTCTTATGTCATGTATGGGTTTTGAGTTAATCATGTTTTATTCCAAGCCTTCCATTATTATATTCTCATTATAATTGTGACATATATCTTGTTTAAAATTTTGAAGTTGCCTTCTTATTTCATATGTTTTAGTTTATTGTGTAACTTTTATAGTGCCTTGGTTTTTTTTGCCCTTACCTTTGGTTGTTGTTTCCCATCCAAAATTCATGCATTGATTTCCCAATGATGGCATTGCATATATATCAAGGCCTTCTACCCTAATGCACACATAGTTATGTGGGAAGTTGTATGTTAGTAGGAATTATCCTCTTTTTTATTCTTCTTGATTTTTCCTCTTAGATTGTATATTTCTTGATTGATCTTTGTTTCCTTTTTTATTCTTGTTTTTTCCCATTGACTCATATCTTGCTTAGTTTATTTGTTTTTAATATATATATATATATATATATATATATATATATATATATATATATATATATATATATATATATATATATATATATATATATATATAGACACACACACACACACACACACACACACACACTTTTCCTTTATCTTTTTCTATTGCATAGTTACACATTGTTACATGTCATGTTTTTCTATATATTGCTATATCTTTTACATATGCACTCTTTATTCTTGTGTTTTTAATGATATCATTGAGTTATAAGTTATATATATATATATATGGACTTACAATTTTTTAATGTAGATAGATAATTTTGGTACAAGACCCTTTTACATTTTGTTTTTTCCCATTTTTTCACACTTGGTCCAATGCGTATATTTGGATAATTCTAGACACTTTCTATTCCACACTAAAATCTCTCTAGTTTGGTTCCTTCTAGATGCCTTCAACATTTTACTAGATTTCTCTATTTTTGGCTTTCTTGTTTTAGGCATCTATTTTTTGAGTAGTTTACCTTCATTTTGAGGATTTATTTCTCTTAGGTAAAATTTAGGGATTCACTGAAACTAACCTCTATGTTTTTTTTGATACTTCCCTTCTTGGCCTAATTTCCCACACCATGAATTTAACTTGTTACAATATTCCATGGCCAATCATTGTGCATCTTGTCTTAGAGATCACTATATATAAAAATCATTCCGAGTCATTTTACCAAGTAAGATATTTTAAGTCACTTAAGTGTTTAACAAACACAAGGGATATTCCATTCTTCAAGTTTGAACCACATTGGTAAATATATTACTACACTTGAAATGAAACTTTAATCTTGATAATTCAATCATATTCAATCCTTGTGACATATCAACTTGTACCAAAATATGGTTTAGGGGAATGTTCATGTAGTTGCATTGAATTTACTAAGGATAGTAGGTGGGTCTTTTTCTCAATAAGACTTAACTCACATACCCATGAGAACTAAATTGAATATGCTTCTATGTGCATGGTATATGTAGCTACAACTCCTCAAAGGGTGGCCCAATTCAGTTAAATTTACACACACTTGCCTTGTTATTATTTTCAAGGGTTACATCAATGAGTGAAAAGAGGATAATTTAGAACATTGTTCCCATTTTTTCTACATTATGATTACATAAATCTATACAACATATGAAAACACAATTGCATAGAAAATTACATAACCATAAATAGCGTAGGCTACATATTCAGTGACAATAGGTTGTATAGATTCGATGGCATGTTAAATATGCCAAGTATGAATTTAATAAAGTAACAAATCCATCCTTTTAGAGTTTGATAGTTATAGTTTACATAAATTTCCATAATCACCTACATTGTCCATATCTAGGTTTGGATTTTTAATACAACAACCAAGTGTGTTTGGTTTCAACCTTCTTTGTCATTTCATTTCTATTACTTGTCTTGATTGATTTCTTATTCTGTTTGTTACTATTTTCATGCATTAGCTAGATCTAATTACTATTTTTCATTACATATCATATATTTATATTATGCCCTTATTTTATCATTATAATATTGGTTTTTTATCTGTAAATGGAGGGTTAATGGGTCCCTAACACTTCTCATTAATATCAAAAAACTGCTCATACATAATATTTTGTCTTCTTTTTCACAAAGACAAGAAACAAAAGGCTTAATATAAACTTGACACAAAAGGACCAAATTTATTAAATTCATATATATAAACATAGGAAGTCATCAGTATAAACAAAGTCTAGAAAACCCCCTAGTATCAAAAAAACCCATACAAATTATCTTTCATAGCCAAGACTCTTGTCTTATGCAACAACTAGAAAAAATCATAAATTTTTTTGTAGCTCCAATAAATTTTTATAATAATCCATAGAACATTAGAAAAAAATATTTATTCAAAATTTAAGGATAAAAACTCAAAAAATATACTAAAACTAAATTATAAATCTTATGTTTCAACTGTATATCATCAAAATCAAATAAACTTATATAGAAAAAAACATCTACAGTGACAAACACAAAACTATAAAACCAGATGTATTAAGCAATAAGCATCAAATGTTCCACCATACTTAAGTTCTAACACAAATATTGAGAGGTATCAATGCCATATTATCAAATTATTCCCTTTCTAAGAATATTTCTTGTTTTTAACCAAAGTCCACTCATTAGAGTTGACCAAGGATGATGATTAAAAACATAATTCAAGAAAGGAGCCTTAATACTTCTATTACAAAACACAAATGGAGATACACTAGCCTCATGTGAAGATGTCTTGGGGTTCCCAACACAAATTTAAGGAATTAAACCATGCTACCCCAAAGAGGGATCCTGGAAGGTTCCTTGATCCACCACCATAAGGGAGTCATAATTAGAGCAAGATTTCAAGGACGGTTTCTGAGGAATTTTTTTGGGATTACTAAATTACATACAATGATAAAATTACTTAGGTCAATCAAATACATCAACCTTTACCTATTGATGATGGTAATCTACTCCTTTCCACCAAAAGGCATTTGTGCCTCTTTTTCAGATGGGGAAAACTTAATCTTTTGGAAATAATTATACATATGAATGCATCAAATTATGTTATGTATTTCCATGCCACCCAATCATAATCCAATTGTTATTTCCATATTAGATCACCTATCTTTAGTAAAATAAAACCCCCTAGATAAATCTATTTTGACATAGATTTGTGAAATATTATACTAGGAGCATAAAATTATTTCTTGAGGAATAAATAAGAACTTTCCCAATATGTTTCCAATTAAATTGAGGCAATAAATATTACACTAATGTAGAGTAAGGTTAGGCATCCTAACCTAAACAAGAGCCATCGGTAAGCTACGGGTTAAAGGCATCTTTTGATAGAGTGAGCACATAAATAATTGTACAAGAATGACCCTACTTGTATTTATAAAAATGAATAAAGATGTGCAATAATTTCTTCCATGGGTGTGAGTAGAGCATATATTTGGTGTATCACCTCCCATAGATTAGATTTACTTTCAGCTATTCTTACCCATTTTCATCCCCCCAAGTGTTAGTAGTAGGATTGAGCTACAATGATGCATCAAGGGGAACTAGCCCCTAATCTAGAGATCCACTTCACATTTGGTGACCCACAGCCTTGAGGTGGTTCCATTATGCCACTTGAACAAGGAGAGACTTTTCATCTCCTCATTGGGTGAAAGTTTAAATGAGAATAATTTTTGGCATGCCCAGTGGGATTATTGTTATTTGATCATTCACTCAAATAATAACTCTGCTTAATTGATCTATCCAAGAAAAATCTTAGTATGTGGGCCAAAATTGACTGTTCAAGCCATTGTTATTATTTCTATGTATACTACATTAAAAAAATTAAAAGATGTGTAACCAAATAACTTGTATTTGCTTTAAGAAATGATAGCATGGTTGTCTAACATATTGTACATACTAGGATAAAGTCATATGATTACCACCTTTAGATATACATAAGGTGGTAATCATATGCCTATCCCACTGCACCATACCCAGGTCACATGCATGACCCAATCTAGCCCTATCCATAATATCATGCTCATCAACAGACAATTATAACATCCTCAGTGTCTCCATCACCTGACCTCTATATAACTCCTGCATTTTCACCTCACCCTGCAAACACCAAAAAATATACTATATGTTAGACAACCATGCTATGAAAAATAGCTAATTACACAAGTACAAATAACAAAAATTGAAACATATATATATATATATATATATACATATATATATAGTCCTAATTCAATAATTATCAAGAAATTAAACAATAGATTATGATGTGTTTCATTACTTGATATTAACAAGAAACATAATAAATTCCTTGTAGAGTATCTGATGATATTCAACTGATGACATACCTAATTCTAAAGTGGCCTACTAGGTTTTTTGTCTCGCTTTTCCTTGGTAATTTTATATTTATGCATATCTCCATGATAACACCCTTCCACCTAACTTATCCCACAACCAACTTAAATCATTTATCCAATTCAAATCCCATTACACAATCCTTAGAAATACTTTATATCAAAGAGGCTATGATGTAACAACCACCAAAGCATCCACAAGTTCATTTGTTTATTTTACCCAAATCCCCATAATGGACCCTTTGGAATCAACCTCCAAATAGATGAAATGGAAGAATCTCTATGACCATGCACTGATTAAATTTCATGCATCTTATAGGATCAATAGCTTGTGCTTCATCAGGCTCAGATGATCCAATGGCATGAAATTCCCAATGTCTATTCAATAGAGCTTTGAGATTCCATGGGCTCGACATGTGGTAGACATACATTTGATATTTTGACTGATGTAGAATCTAGAACTCTAGATGATCAAATTTAATCCCATCAATCTTGGGGATTCTAGGCCCCCAATTATGGTTTAACAATAATTGTTTTTTCCTTTTAGCCATTGAATTACTTAATATATATTCATAAAAAAATAGGCCCCCAATTATGGTTTAACTGTAATCAGAAGATAAAAATTTAAAATTGTACAAGTGCAAAGTGCACATGTACAATTTTAAAAATTGTACATGTGCACTTTGCACTTGTGCAAATTGTACACGTGCATTTTGCACTTTTGCAATTTTTAAAAAGATCTATAATTTCCCTAAAAGGGCAAAAGGTAAAAATAATGCAATTTATGCATTAAAAAATATGAAGGAATCTCATTATATACCTCTATTTATCAACTAGCTAGCATCCTTCATTGCTTAGGCTAGTCTACAATAAGAGAGTCCAAACTGTAGGTATATAATGAGATGGATCACATTAAAATCTTAGAACTAGGGTTACAAGCAAAGATTATCCAATCCCCATAACCATGGAAATAAAAATAAAAAATAAATCTTTATCCTCCTCCAAACCACATATCACAATGAAATATCCTTTAGAATAAAGGTACATAAAGAGTTCTTTAGAAAAAAAGGTTTCTAGTGATGAGAGATCCACAGATTTAAATCAACCAAAGAGTGATAGAGCTTGTTGAATCTACATATAATTTAGAAATTTTAGTAAAACTCTTCTTCCACTATCACCTCTTCTAGCACCACTTCATCCAACTCATAAATAGGGGTCAAATAAAATACCTAGATGAAAGGAAGGAAAGGAACAACTTGGTCTCAAAGGTTTTTACTCCCAAAAATATTCACATTCAAATGACCCACATGCTTCTCTTCCTTACTATCATAATTTGAGCAAATAACAAATAAAAAATAAATAGGATACTTTAGGTTAAAATTTGATTTTTCATAGATCTAGATATTTTTTGACAAAACACTTTGAATCGATGTCATATCTACTTTTGAACCTCTAATAATAGGAATTTTCATCTCAATATCCACACCAAAATGTTTTTAGTTATTATTTTTAATATAACATGGATCAAAAATCCATTTATATAGGGTTCTAAAACTAGCAGTCACCAGGTGATTACAATAAAATGTGAAATCAAGAACGCACCAATTTTCCTAATTTTTGAGAATATGAAGGAGTAGTGCTACTAAAATTAGTTGATTCTTCTTCTTAGAGTCACCATGGTGTTTTAAAAAATTGCCTTTCAAGTTTAAAAGCACCAAATAAAACACAAATTACTTAGTGTATGATGAAGCTTGTCCCACCAGGCATTCTAAAAATTGTTATCACATAAGTTTTGCACTTGTTCTTTGATGTGGAATAGCTCACCATACAACACCTAATGATACAATGGGAAAAAATCTGAGCCATGGGACAATGGTGAATCAAGGTTAACCTCTAGAAATGGTTGGATTCCTTTCACTATATTTAATGCAACAGGTAGGGTACCAGTTCTATATAAATTTTGCTTTTTTAGTGTCTTTTCTCCTAACCAAAAAAACTTGAAAAGGAAAAGGGAAAGAATGAAACTTGAAAATGGTGATTGCCCCAGATATCTGAGTGGGTCTTATTTATTACTTGAAAAACACAATGGAGAGGGAAATTATATTGAATTTATTTTAGCACAGACTTATATAAATGAGGAATCAGAGGTAGTATTTTAGTTATTTCTCACAAAAAGAAAAAGGATCTTTATTTAAATCAAGTAATAATTTCAAGAGAGTAAAATACCACAGATGAATTTTCTTGTGACTAAAATAAAAAAACCAAATCCTCTAGAAATAATCAAATAACTTGCACAACATAGAGATTCCATAGACAATAAAGGTAAATCTTTAATTTATTTCTCTCTGAAGGTTACAGCTTGTAGTAAATACATTCCAAAATGCATAAAAACTATAACTAGCAGCAAAAAAAAGATTGGGCCATAGGGTCTACCCATTTTTATACAAAAAAATCTTTGAGATAAGATGTAGTTGTCCAAACTTAAATGCCTAGTTGAAGAAGATCATGCAAATCTAAAACCCTCATGCAAAAGAGGTGAGTTCTTCTATTTCTAGCATTTTTGGACTTGTAGAGCGACTGGACAATGGCATGCATGAGTTGGGTGTGATATTTGGCATAGCATGGCATGGTATGGCATGTCTGGAATTGATATATCTCCTTGTAATGCTTCTTCATATGGTAATGGCTGAAAATAGCTTCCTCATGAAAAAAGAGGCACCCAATATAGAACTGGTCTTTTAAAATGAAAGATAACTTTTAAATAAATTCAAGTTACTTTTCCATGCAAAAACCCCAACTTGAAAAACATGAGTAAGACTTCTACAAATTTTTAAGCCTTTATCACTTTTTCCAAAATGAACAATGCACTTTGCACTTCATGATTTTACATTTTTATCAATTCATTCTTGTCAAAATGGAAAGTGAAATTTGCACTTGTGCTTTTTGCAACTTTCACATTATCAAAAAATATAAAGTGTAAAACATGTTTTTCTCTTTCTCAAAAAGAGTTATAATAAAAATATAGTTGTACCTTTGTTATGAAATTATAATTTACAATGTTTTGAAATGAAATTATAAATGATAATGTAACATTTAAAAGCATTCATCAGAGAGGAAAGATTAATCAATGTCCAGAATTTCTTCAGATTTATTATCATTCTCAACCTAAAATTTATCTGTATATGCATCAAAGGCTTTGAAAATCTCTTGTATTCATTTTGGATCTGACCTGTAAGAGTAGATATTGGAGGTTGCACAATCTGCTTGAACATCGAATAGTTCTCTCCATATTTATTGATTTGTTCCTTCAAGCTTTTCCTTTTGTCTCTAATTATTTCATAGTGATACATTTATTGATGTAATAACCTTATTTCCCTTGGATTTGAACTTCATTTCCTTAAGAGGTATGGATATTGAATTTATTACTTATGAGAAACCAACTGTGAAAGCTGGTAGGATCTATAGGTGTTCAAATCTATAGTAGTTCAAATCTTTGATGAAATTGGGAGGTGTTGGAAGCACTTGAAACTTCAAACAAAAGTGGAAGGTGCTATAAGCACCTAAAATTTCCCACAGAAGTAGAAGGTGATGGAAGTAGAAGGTGATGGAAGCACCTAAAATTTCCTATGGAAGTGGAAAGTGTTGGAAGCACCTGGAAGTTCCTGCAGAAGTGGAAGGTGCTAGAAGCACTTGAAAGTTCTTGTGGAAGTGAAAGGTATGTTTTGAAGGATCTAGATCTTTTTATACACTTTGCATGATTACAAACATACAAAGTACACATTTATTTCTAGATTCCACTAGCTTGGGTGTGTGGTAGGATCTGGGGCCAACCATACATTTTACATGTTTGCAAGTGTGCAAAGTGCATGACAGGTTCTGGATTCTTCTAGTCTTAGGAAAGATGGGTTTTTGGTGGTTTAGGGGATTTTATAAAAAAAAAAAGGGTCTTCCTTAGGATATTAGATGTAATAATATTTTTGTAACAAAAATATTAAAAAAAATTGGTTATTTTAAAAGATCAATTATATTTTAAGTGCCTCTTTTTGCATGAGGAAATTATTTTCAACCACTAATAAATGAAGAATCATTGCATGGAGAAGTAGCAGTTCCAACCATTCCATCCTATGCCAAATATCATGCCCATCTCATGCATGTCACATTTCTAGCCATTCCACCCCTCAAAAATGCCAAAAATAGAAGAACTTATCTCTCTTGCATGAGGGTTTTAGATTTACATGATCTTCTTCAACTGGGCATTCAATTTTTGTCAACTACATCTCATCTTGGAAATATTTTGTATAAAAATGGGCAGACCCCATAGCCTAATCTATATTTTTACTACAAGCTATAACCTTTGGAGAGAAATAAAGTTGAAGATTTGTCTTTCTTGTCTTGAGAGATTTTTGTGTGTGTGCAAATTATTTGATTATTTTTGAAAGCTTTGTATTTTATTTTAGTCACAATAAAATTCATCTTTGGTATTTTACCCTCTTGAAATTATTGCTTAATTTAAATAAAGATCATTTTACCTTTTGTGAAAAATAGCTGAAATAATGCCTCTGATTCCTTATTTGTATAAGCATGTGTTGAAATAAATTCAATATAATTTTCCTCTCCATTATGTTTGTCAAGCAAGTAATAAGACCCACCCAGATATATAGTGCAATCGCCATATTTTTTAGTTTTTTACAAGTTTTAATTCTTCAACCCTTTTCTCCAGCTAAACCCTAGTTTAGGATTCAAAAACACTAAAGATTGAGATTTACACAAAATTGGTATTTTATCAGTTTGCATCAAATTTAGTGAAAAGAATTTGGTCTTCTCCGGAGGTTAACATCGATTCACCATAGTCCACAACTCAGAGGTTTTCCAATTGTATCATTAGGTGTTGCATAACGAGTTATTCCACATCAAAAAATAAGTGCAAAACTTATGTGGTAATAGTTTTTGGCATGCCCAATGGGATAAGATTCATCATACACTATGGAATTGGTGTTGTTTTTGGTTCTTACAAATGTGCAAAGTACACCTCAAGTTCTGAATTCTATCGACTTGGGTGTGTGGTAGGATCTAGGGCTCACCATGTATTTTGCATGTTTAAAAATATGCAAAGTACATGATGGGTTCTGGATTTTGTCAATCTTGAGAAAGATGGGTTTTTGGTGGTTTAGGGGATTTTATAAAAAATAAAGGGGGTCTCCCTTAAGATGTTAGATGTAATGATATTTTTTTGATAAAAATATCGACAATATCTTAAATGTGTCTTGCTAAATCACTCATATTTTACATTGTGCTACATGGATATGCTACTTTGCTAAAATATGACATTGATACATATAGATAGAATATACTTGTTTTCACTTGCTCTATGATCCTTCAATAATGTATACTTTCTTTCATGATGGCTAGATATTGGTTGCATGTTGTGTGTACCCATTGACCCTTGTGTGAAAATTACTTGAAAATCTCTATGGATTTTGCTTGGTATGTGTGACATTTGAACATATCTATTACTTATGGCCCTTGACCTTATGTGTATAGTCTTTACTTATGTGTCATTTGAAAATGTCCCTTGTATTTGGCCCTTTGCCTTATTGTGTGACATTACATGACATTATGTGTTTTTCTTATTGTGTTCATTGAGATTGATTAGTCATTCCATGATACATATCATATATTCTTAAATATGGTTACCTTACTGTTTGCATCATTTTTATATTTATCTAGACATGACATTTGTATGACTTGCATCCAATATGTTATATACAAGCTTCAAAAGACAATTTTTTATGATGATTAACTCTCCAATATGATGACATAATTATATATGATCATATATTTAGCACATGATACAATTAAATCTTATTTTGAGATAAGTGACTTGCAAGTTACATCCCTCATCTCAAAATAGGAGCATCATAGTGGGCATGCCTTAGAGATCAAAACCTCCATGAACATATTTACAACAAAATATAGGTTCAAAGATATAGCATACAGGTTTTTAAATATTCAAACTAATACAAAAATAGATTCTATAACAAGATACAAGTTTTCAAAGATTCATAGTTATTTAAAAATAAAAAATATAACATATATTGACACATTGATACAGATTACAGTAGCATATAACATGCATATGCACCCGCTTGTTAAAGACTTAAAGTAAAGAATCATACAAAATTGAATGCATATGCATGAGAATATGCAAAATGGCTACAAAATCAAAGTTATAGGTTAAAAATATAATTACAATTAAGCATATAAATGTGTAGCATTCTATATCATTGGCACAAATTCAAAGGGGGTAAGGTACTCATTCATGCTCATGCTTATTTAACTTTCAAGGTTTCAAAATTCAAAGTTAAAAGTTCAAAGTTGAAAAATTCAAAGTTCAAATAGAAAAATATACAATTCAAAGGCAATATATTCATTTCAATTCAGTTATATGACCAATGTGGTCGTGATTAGGGAATGAAAATTATTCATTCCCTTTTTATTGTAAAAAATATAATATAGATCCATTTATAGTGATGTGATTCGATCTATACATGGAATGTACATTGAGGTTCAACAACACTTAAAGACAATAGCATTACTTTTAGCAATCCCATTTTATGGTTCCATTTTGGTGTGTGATGTACATTCGATTCTAATGACACTCAACAGCCTTGGCATCATTTTTATCAAACCCATTATGGTCCCATGTTTTTGGATTAGTACATTGGGTACTACTCCCATTTCATGAGAGTTGGGATAATGCATCTTTCCAACTCAAGAGGTTGATAAATTGGTTATTTAAATTGGCACTTGATCACTCATAATTCATAATTGGTTCAAAGTATCCAAATTCCTCAGCAAGGGGGCACATTTATCCATCAGTAGTTATAGGTTATAGGGAAAATTTGGGTTTTACCTACATATATGTATACTCTTTCCTTGCCTTCCTTTCAACATTTTCATTTTTCAAATTATAAATTTTTTAAAATTTCAAAATGACTATTGCATGAGTAGTTGTAAGGTTTTCTCAATTTGAGTGCCCTACATAATTGAAGTATCTTCTCAAAGACAAAGTGTGGTATACACACTCAGGTTCAATTCTTTCTCCATTACTTTGGCTATTTCATTACTAGAATAAAAGGGGGTTAAAAGTAGACACATAAATATGGTCACAAGTACTTGAAAATGTTAATTATTGACACGTATGAAACCACATGACTCTTATTATCGATTTCTCTAATCTTTTTACACATATATAGGTTTGACCCTTTGTTTTCCATCATTATTACATAGAAATTTCAATGTCAAATGCTCAATTATCTAAAGTGACCCTTAGACTGTCTCCAAAAAAGGAAAGTTATCTTTGATCCTTCTATATAAGTCAACGCTAGGCAAACAAGAGCACTCTACACTCATGTCCACTTATAATGGTCATGTCTTGCACCAAATAATGACTAATTTTCAAAATTAAAAACATTATTTTGGATCTTCTCGCATGTTTTGCATGGTTGGTTAAAGGAAAATATCAAAAGGTCTACCTATAAATACACATCAACTTTAATTAATTTAGGACAACTTGGAATTTACTTCTCTCAACTTTACAAACTATTTCACATCAAGAAATATACCCTTTTCTTCCCAAATTCAAGATCATTCACAATGAGTAACCATAAGCCAAGTTAAGACCCTTCTAAAATAAATCAAGATTTATCATTATCAAGTATCAAAGCCATTTTCTAACCACATACATATAGTTAAAAGAACATAATTTCATATTCACTTTAGGTGGAATAACTACATGGGATTTATTTCCCTCCTTGGAATATTAGATACGTGGGTAGTGGTCAATCATCAAAGGGGTGATTGAGGTCAGCTCAACCCATTACACTCCCCTTTTTTGTAGGTTTTCAAGCTATCAAAGTGATCTAAGGGTTTTAAATATAAGATATATTACAAAAAAATATTTATATATAACATAATTAAAAATGCAATATCTCAAATTACTTAACAGACACAAGTGCAGTAGGCACAACAATTAGTTTTTAAGCACAGTCGATTGAGACAAGTCTACAATAAATGAAATAAAGTATACTATGTTGTTTTCCACTTACAATGGTCGTGTCTAGGAACATTCTATACTTCTACCTATAATCTATCATTTCTAGAATTTTTTTCTCTATCTTATCATGTTAGCCACTTGTCATAGTCAACTAGGATAAGTCCACAATCAATGAACTTGAATGCATTGTGTTGCAGTCCACTTGCAATAGACTTATCCAAATTATGTTACTAAATTTGATATTTCATGGTCACCTCTTCTTCTAATTTCCCCTCTTAGATAATCAAAATCATTAACATAAATTTGTGTGCAAGATAAGTATATTTCTTCTTAGTGATTTTCTAAAAATATCAACTTTATATATTTAAAAAATTATCAAAACTCATAATTGTTGATTATTGTACATATTTAGAATTTTGATATTTCTAATTATAATCCTATAATCACATTAAATAATTTATTTTTTATGCAAATAAGGATAAAACAACGGACTAACATTGTTTGCTCAATTCTTACTTATTAATGATGACTATGACCTTGCTTGATCATTTTTATGTCCTATACTATTTTTTTCTATGTTACGTGGGTACTTCAATTGTGTTTTGTCACTTTATTTTTTAGTTGTGTCAGATGATCATCTAGCCCATGTCATGGCCATGTCATGTCTATATCAAGTCAGAATTATGTCATGTCTTCTATATTTGTGTGTTTCTTGATCATGATGTGGGTGTTTGTGGCTTATTCACTATGATATTGTATGTGTGTGTGTGTTTTCATTCATTTATATGGAACCAATTTAGTGTTACCATGTTCTTAGTGTCATGATAACTACCACGCATATTTTTATTATGTGTTATCTATTATTATTCGATGTTGTCAAGATTTATATCATGCAGTTATTACAACTTTTATTACTACAAGCTTCATTGACATATCTAGCAAAATCTGAAAACTATGTCTACAAAATAATTATCATGATTATATCTTGTGTGACTATTAACAAACAATTACCATTGCCTTGGATTACATTTTTCATAGTTCTTGTAATGATAAAATAATTTCATGAGGGTATATCTTATTCTATTTATTTATGTACTTTACATTATTATAGTGTTTCTATATAACATGTATTGTGTGCATAACTCTTTATTTTGAGATGAGTGATTCACAAGCTTTATCCTCATATCAAAAGGGTGGGCATATAATAGACTCGTTATAAGATTCAGGTCATGTTAGATAGAGCGTTTCACATTTTAATAAAATTATATGATTCAAATATATCATATTGATTAGATTAAGACATATTCACATGATTTGAAGAAATATTTGGGCATTCAAAATTATTTTAAGGAATAATTGAGACATTATATGATACTTCAAGACAAATTTTAGAATTATGGATCACTTTGAGGAACAAATGGATCATATGGGGCATGGAATTTATTTATACAAACACTTTTTAATTTTCTATATTGAGTATTGGTGGGGAACAATGGTTTTACTTGAGCACTTTTGGTCTATATTCATCTGCACCAATTGATCCTTTTACATAAAAATCTAATCCAGGATATCAATTTTACATATGAACCTGATTCAAGGTTCCAATTTTACATACAAACCCAATTTTAGGGTTTTAAAAATAAGTTATTTTGATACTTGAGACATTATGGTTGTGTTAGTAGGGTTATTAGAAAACCCATTAGAACATGCTAATTAGGATTGTTTGTGCAAAGCGTAATACAAAATATACTCAAAGAAAGTACTATAGCATATTAATGTTAAACTAGGTGTAATATTGTAGAGTAATTAACATGATTCACAACCTTAATTTACCAAAAACATTCAATACTTCAAATGACTGAAAAATTATAGGAAAACAAAGCATAACTATGAAAAAAAACAAGTGTAGGACATAAATAAGAACCATTATCAAATCTCTATATTGATATCTATATTTTAGAACCATTCTATAATAAAATTGAGTGATACATATAAATATTATAAATGTTCTATTGTTTCATATTCCAGCCTTTCACTATAAAAAAAGAGAGACTCTTTACATTTTATTGGCTCCTAATATGCATTTCAATGTTAAATACAGACAAAAGACATATAATGTATAAAATAGTGCAAGTTTCAAACATTTCATATTATTATAATCTGAGATTTTATAGCCTTGTTCTACTATTAACACTTTATTAGACTTAAATAATTATCTCATTTTGAGATAAAGTCACAAGAAGCATGTCGAATGTTGGAGTTGGTGGAGTTGACTAAAGAGAAGGGTTGGACTAGAAACATTACTTGAAGTAATCACCCAAGGTTTCATTTACTATTTTTCACCTCTTGTACACTATTTAGCCACCCTTTCAGGTTTTCAACTAAGCAATGTACCAATCTATCACCCTTAAGGGTTTTCAATATATTGGCATAGCTAGGAGGCCACCCTTATAGGTTTCAAACCTACCTATCCTTGCTCATAATATTTAAAGCCTTACTTTATAAAAAAATGAGTAGCTTGAAAATTTTACCAAAATTAGTACACACCATACCTATGTGGAGGGCAGAGGCATAGACTAAGAAGAAGGAAGAGGAGGCTATAATGTGGAATATATAGTTGGAGTAGTTGTATATATTGAAATAGAATATGGTGATGGATGTCATAGAATTATCCTTAAAGAGGTCATAGTTGTAGTCAAATATGTCAGTGGCATTTGTTGATGTTGTATAGTTGGTTGTGTAACTTGAGCAATTTTCTTTATCTAGAGTTCTTAATAGAGATGGTTAGGTGGGAGAAACTATAGGTAATTGATTATTTCATAAAATGGAACTATCCAAGTGGGACAAGTCTTGTTTGAACATCTTCCAATCATTGAGATCTTCCCACATAAAATAAATCATAGTATGCAAAGGGGATTGATATTGCATTAGGTTCAAAATATTGCCATCCTCAAATATGAGGATTATAGACCTACTCTATGAAACTTTACATTGAATATCCAATGTGAGCTCCTCCATTTTATCTACATGCCATTATGTTTAGTTTCTAACAAAGTGTAGCATATCATTTTACTCACTCATCATCTTGGCCATCACTACATCTTTTGAGTTCATAAACTCCTTTATCACTAAATCCATTGAAGCAGGTGTAACCATTTGATATGCCATTATTTCCTTGGATTTATCAACATTAGTGATCTCTATACGTACCTCATTCAATGTATTATTGATTTGTTTCTTCCAATCTATCATGGTGTGAGTAATCTACATAGCCTAATACATAATAGTGTCAACAAATTACTTGTACCCATCTAAGAGTTAATAAATACCCTTTATTTTGGCTTTCAATATCTAACCTTACATTCAAAACTATTACAGATTCTACATAGTAATCTAATCCTTTATTAGCCTAGTCAAGATCATCATAATTTGATTATCTTTAGACATGACTTAGTTACCCAAAACATAAGTGACTAAGGTAGGGAATGTCTCATTGATTTTTTACCTTACTTTGTTGAGGTAGAGGTGTAATTCTATGTTTTCCTCCATCAACTTTGATACATCATGTTCTAGTTCAGAATCCTTTTGTGTGATGGATTCCTGGAACAAATTCACTCCCTCAATTTGCTTCACCAAAAGCAATTGGGAGACATCAAGCAATGATTATTACATTGATGTTGTAGAGGATAATGTAGAATCCATGGAAATTTTAGGTGCCTTATTTATTTGTTTCATTGGGATCGAAAAGGTTTTATAACTTACCAAAGGTGCAAGGACATCCCATACCCATTGGCTAGAAAATTATGGCCTGTACTAGGGAGCCTCCTCTTATACACCCTCTTGAGTGGACCCCAAGCCTTATGATATGGTGAATGATTGTTGGGCCTTAGTTATCAGACCTTATTAATGGTTTTTATGGTTGTTGCATTTTAAATTATGCCTATGTTTTTATCTTTGATTTCACCCTTACTTTGGTAGATAATTTTACCTACTCCCTAGGCACTTCATCTTGGGCCTGGTTATGTCTCTATTCCTCATGATTTCATAGTGATTATTTATTTTTCTCTTCTTCTAATTTGGTTATTACATCATCCTCGACCTTCCTCTTATGTGTTACGTACACTTCTTGATTTTATCATGTGGTCTCTTTCCTCATAGCTTCTTCATCATTTTCATTATTTTCCTCCTCTTGAATCTTCCTATGCTCCTCCTTGACAACCTTGAATTTTACCCCTTCTTCTTCTTATTCTTATTTTTAATGGCCTTCTTCACAACCACATTTTGAGACTTATCCTACTCGAGTTGATCCTTATCGATTTATTCTTATGTTGTGATATCTTATTGTATGGTTGGCTACTCATGTTGTTGTGCACTCAGTTGTGGATCATGTATAGGATTTAGAGAATCTATAGATAAAAGTGATGGATGACTTGATGATACACTTGATGATTGGTTCCTTTTGTATAGCTAGAGGAATCAATTTTTTCTTCACTCATTATAGGCTTAGATCATCTGTATGGTTATAGTTATGGTACTTGAGTCTCTTGTAGCTTGTCTTCTTTAATTGGTTGAGGTTCAAAAAATGAACTCATAAGTTATGTGATATATGGTTACAATCAAGGCAGAATATGGGTCCTTAGTTTGTGCATGAATGGTTATTATGGGATTTATTTTTATTGTGGGCTTGGTTGTGCCCTTGAAGACCCCTGCACTTGGTACCCCTTCAAAATTCATAGCCATCCTGCATTTGTGTTCTTTCTCCTTTATAACTCTGTCTACAATTATTGATGTAGGATGTGTGGGAATATACACTAGAAGGATCTTTGGCACATTATTTCACACTTGACAAGTGCACATTGCTTTCTATAAGAAAAAAATATTTTTCTTCTTATTCCACATAGACCTCATTGTCTATGTCCTCCAACATAGACTTATATACTTCCTCCCTTGTGATGCCCAACTATGGAAGATTGTATTGAGTATCAATCTATGGGACATTATTGTATAAAATCCAAAATTTGGTACTATGCATCTTCTTCTTCAGTGGAGGTGGAAATACTCTACACAATAGTGCCTTCCTCTTTCCTATAGTAGCTTACAATGGGGTTGTTTATTTTCTAGGCAGTGCCTACATCTATGCTTGTGGTTTTGTTGTTTGTTAAGGTAATGGTTGTTAATCCCTTAGAGGCATTATTTTTAGGGGTGGTAGTAAATGAGTAGTCAGATATTTCTCCTATAAAACTTATGCCTACACATCGAACATAGTAATGAATAACAACAATGAAGTGATGGGTGTCTTTGGGAGCTCATGGATTTTGATTTGGATGTCATTATGGAGTTTAGTCATTATGTCATGCTACCCAAAATATTACATGAAATCTTTGGGCACATGAGGCTACAAGAGGATAAGGCACTATATTTCCACCCACCATGTGTTGAATTTTCCAAACGCTCATAATATTTATTTATTTTAGTCCAAGCAATGTTTGTGAAGGTAGTCATAAGCCATAGGTTGACATCCAAATTCATGGGGCCATTTGGAGACTTCCACTGGGTGACATAGAGAAGTAATATAAATAATAGGTACTATAAGGTTTACAATGTCATATTGATGACCTTATCAATATTCATGATGAGCATGGAAACCAAAAATTCTAGCCAATTTAAATCTTGATTGAGTCAGATCATGGTAAGTAATGCATATTACCCTTTTGTGGATTGCTTTGTGTATTTGGTAGTCTATCATAAGTTCTTTATGAAGAATTTAGAGATAATGTGCACTAAAACATCTACAAAATCTATATGGATCCCCCTGGATGTCTTAATATATTCCTCCCTTGTTTTTGAATAGATGGGTGTGTTCTTTATCTTGTAAGGGCCAATGATTGAACCCCTGCAAGTAATCATATTTTTTGTACCATGGTCATTGTGTTGGTGAAAATAATCACATCTTATGACAAATTAATAGTGCCCTAATTATACTAATTCATAAGTGTCATCATTACTTTACTGAGCTAGTTAAAAGTTAGTAGTTTGATAATTTACTTTGCATATGTTACTTGTAGGCAATGTTGCAATGTTAAGGCTCATGGTTGTGCTAATTATGGTTGGTCTTAAATGAATAGATTGGATTTTGATGTGTTAATTAATTCAAATGGGCTTGGTTCATGTACCTTATTTGTCTGAGTGCAATTCCTATCCCCATATCTTATTTATGTGTATTAGTGAGAGGAATAAAAATTTACAAGCTATCCATGCTTGTTATTTTGGTACACTTCGAATAATAGTTTTTTATGAAACTAGTATTGGTGAATAATATATGCATAGATGAATGAATTAAGCACAAATAACAAAGGGATCTTGTTCATAAAGGTATGTAATGGCATTGTGCTATACATGTTATTATTTATATAACTTTCCCACTTGAATCCATCTGACACATTACTTTAAATGTGTTGAGTTTTAAATGTGCCATTATGCTTGTTCAATTAATTATAATTAGCTACTTATGATTTAACATTGGCACTTTGATTTATAAAGGCATTGGTTTAACTAGATGAGATTTGTTGATGCAACACACCATATTTTCCCTCATTAGCTTTATTTTATTATATATCACCTAATTCTGACACTCAATTCACTTTTGAAAAGATGTAATCTTTTAAGTGTGTCATCATTAACAACTTTTTGAGTGAGTATTGATTGTCCTTCCTTCATACTTTATTTGTTAGTGCCTCATTCCTAGACTTAAATAGCAACCCCTGTGTTGACTTTACATGATGTCATTCATTTTATGTTGGGTTGTTTTCCTTATCACACTCTATGACTTTGAATTTTGAAACTTAGTTTCGATGTCATGCAATAGCATCTACACTAAAAACATAAAAAAATAATAAAATAATATATTAAACAAAATCATAGTCTACATGGCTCAACACCCTCTCTTATTTTTCTATGAGATATGATAGAGAGTATTGATGGTAAGTCTTAATCCTGTATCCATTTACACATCCTAGAAGATTGGTTCGCTTAAGGTCCCTTAACACTATTTTTCTTTGTTATGATACTTCATGGATGATGTAAGGTCATTTTCATCAAATGCATGACTTAATTGGAAATGATCAAAATCTACTCTCATAGAGTAATATTGATTATTCTAGGTAAAATTATTTGGATCATAGATTGTAATCATGCCATACTTTTTTACTTTCATTATTGACTTATTGTGTCCATTGTGATCTTTGTCTAGTTTCTTCCATCCAAGTTAAATACATCAATATTTTTAAAAAAGATTCTCGATCTCTTAATCACATGATCATTGCAATTCATAGACTAGGGACTATGTATTCCATTGGCATGACTTCTTCTAATCCATAAACCAATTGAAATAGAATGAAACCTATCGTATTCTTATAGTTTGTCCCATATGCCCATAGAATCATAACAATTCAATCCTCCTAATCATATCTTCACACATTACATAGTTTTGTGAGCATCTTTTCAAGGAATTTATTTGATGCTTTTATCTGCCCAATGGCTTACAGGTGTTATGTTGTGCTTTTATGGTGTGATATCATAAACTCCTTCGTCAGAGTCTTGATGGTATTATTGAGGAAGTGTGTTCCTCTATCTCTAAACAACTTCATAAGACATCCAAATATGGTTATAATATTCTCATGGAAAATTTTGGATGCATCCTTAGTGTTGTAGCTTGGTGTCACATCAACTTCTACCCATTTGGTGAAGTAATCCATCATAGTAATTATGTACCTTGCATGACTATGTTTGATGGGTGGATTGATTGGTCCTATAAAGTCAATTCCCCACAATTCAAATGGATAGTCAAATAACATAGGGTTTAATGGCATTTCATCTCTATAATTAGTCATACCCATCCATTCACAGATGTAAAAGCTTTTTTCTACTTGGTGTGCATCCTAAAATATAGTATGCCATCATAGGCCACTTTAAGTATCTTCGTAATAGTGGATTCTCCTATGAAATGTCCACTTATAATTCCTTGATGTGACTCTTGAAGAATTTATGGTCACTCATGCTCTAAAGATACTTTGTGTATTATGTCATCTTTGCCCATTTTGTATAGAAAACCATCAATGATTTTGAATGGAATGGATTTTGTGATCAACTATTTTTTATCCATTTTTGCATGGTGCACAGGAAAAATTCCTTGTTCAAGGAAATTAGCTATCTTTCATGTTTTTTGTAATAAAAAAGACTCAAAATAAATGGGCATCTGATGATGATTCATCTTAGATTTCTTCAAGTTCCTCTCCATTCTATATTTGGCTCAAATGGTCTGGCCCCACATTTTCTCTCCTAGACTCATTTTCTCTCCCAAGTTTCACATTTATTCTTAACTAAAATTATTGAAACAACATCAGCCACCTAGATATCCTCCCTCCTAACATGGGCTTATTTATCAAATATCTTAGAGCCTGGTGATTAGTAAAAAATCTAAATGGCATTGTTATAAGATAGTGTCTAAATTTTTGGAGTGTGAACACCATAGCCAGGGCTTCTTGTTCTATAGTTATGTAATTTTTTTCTACAACTGAGAGTTTTATTTTTTTTAAATGAATGGGATGGTCCAATCCTCCATCTCTTCACTATGCTAGACATCTCCTACCATAGTCTTAAAGCATCTACATGAACATGAAATGGTTTGATCCAATCAGAAAAGACCAATATGGGAGATGTTACCAACCTCTGCTTTAGATCCAAAAATGTTGTTTAACACTTATTAGTCCATTAAAACATGGTGTCTTTATAAAATAGCTTATCTATGGGATCAAATATAGTTGTGTAGGCTTTTATGAATTTCACGTAGTATTTGGTATGGCCCAATAATGATCACACCTATGAAGAGCTTATAAAATGTGTCATACCCATAATAACTATGATTTTGGCTTAGTCAACCAAAATCCCATTGTTGCATAATATATAAGATAAAAGGACACCAAAAGGTGTCAAGAAGAAGCACTTATTTAAGTTCAATATAATATGTAGAGCTCGACAACATTTCAACCTTGGTCGTAGATTAGATAGGTACTCCTCGAATTAAGAAAAAATAACCTGGTTGTCTAAATAGACTTCTTTCAAATCATGGATGAAGTCTTTAAATGCAATGCCCATAAACCTATAAAACACAATAGGAGCATTATTCAAGCTAAAAGGTATTACCTTGTATGTAAAAGAGCCTCATTCCATTTCAAATGTGGTTTTAACTTGATCTTCTACTATGATTGGGATCTGATGGTAGCCACTAAACCCATATGTAAGTAAATACACTTCATATCCTATTATAAACTCTAGGACTTCAACTATGAATTGGACTGGGAATGGATCATTAATACAATCATCAATTAGTGCATAGTATTTCACACATACTCTAATTTCTCTAGACTTTTTGGGTTTCACCACCATTGGACTAACTTGGTCTATTTTTCCATCGGATAGATAATGCCCACTTCTTGCATCTAGTCCAATTTAGCCTTTACCTTAAATTTCATGTTGGGTTTTAATTTTTATGTGAACTTTTTAATAGGTCATGCACACTATGTTACCTCTAAGTGCATCTCCCCCAATGAAGGTTTTACAACTTTTACTTTTGTGAACATTTTTAGAAATACATCCCAATAATCTCGTAGAATTTATAGTCTTTCTAAAATCTCATTCTATATCTAGTAGTCACCTAAATTCACAAGTTTCAACTCAAACTTTATCCTAATATTCCCTACAAATTTATTTAATGACTCCTGGTATATTTTTTTGGAGTCACTTAGAATCGAGTCCTGTAATGGTATATGTTCTTCATGTTCTTGAATATTAAGATTTTATAGTTGTTGATATTTAGTTTGGTCTATGATTTTGGGTCTAGGCTCCTCCATTTATCTCTAAAGTTTAAAAATACCTTCAAATCCAAGTCCTCATCATTATCATTTGAATCAACATGTTCTTCATTATCAATGATTCTATTACAAAGTTTTATCAAAAACTGTTATTTATATTTATTGTTCTTGTAGTTTTGAAAGATGTGTTTAAGCCCTTAGTTACTTCCTTTTGTGAAGTGTGATCACGTGTACTATTGATATCCTTCACTTGACCATGAAATAATAATATATTCAATGTTTGAATGGCTTTCTATATCAAGGGGTTATATTCTTTGAATATAAATGTTTGAATAAAGTCCTGTTGGACATGTGGCTAATTCTTAGTCTCCTTTATGCACTCTTGATGCATGTACCATGCTATTAAAATATGTGTTAAAGTATACTTACCCAATATCTAGGTTATACACCTTATAAATACCACACATATACACATTTATGAATATACATTTTAGGACACTATCCTTCCAATAAAAATGGCCATTGATTCATGATCGTAGGTGATATTTGAAATCCAAATCATAACAATTCACACGTATCTTCCCAGTGTACTTGATTTGATCTATGTACTACTCATCATGTCAAAACAATTCCCTTCAAAGCATAATTCAGTGCACTAACTCATTGATTTATATTTGAAACATGTTGCTCTAATATGGAAATAAATTGGCCCAGCTCTTAGTTGTAAAATATTGAGGTAATTATCGCGTTGTAGCAAGACTATTCACATTAGGCTCACCTCATGGTCTCTCCTTACCAAATTCAACATATGAGTATCTAAATCCCTCCTCACAAAAGATGTAACTTCCCACTGTAGAACACCTTCCTAAGTGGGTTTAGTGTAATTCCTATCTATTGTACTTACTTGATATATCATATTTAATTCAAAACTTGTTTGTGATCGCACAAAAGGGTGACTTATAATATGTTTTTTGGAACTATGGAAATTGTGCCTTTGTTATTAGAGATATAGATTAAATTTGTTATGTTTGTTGTAGTTATTATTGAGGCTCTATTTTTGGATAGAAAAAGTGATACTCTATAGCTCGTAGTGCATTATGCTTAGATTTTATGACTACCTTGAAATAGCTATCATCGTCATAGCCATAAGCTGAATTTAAATATTTGGGTATGATGTATGGCTTGATCGCATATTTTTTCAAGGGTATAATAATAATTTTATCCCCTTGGTGCACCTCCACTTGATTATACACCATATTAATGGTCATCTGACCATTATAAGCCCACTTATCACCAATCAATGCATGGTAGTGCATTTTATTAGTATTCATGTCAATTAATTCTAATTTATTTTCAATATTAGATGAGAAACTTTTTATTTCCACATCCTTCAGTCGACCAATAGGTTCTATCCTCACATAGTCTATGAGACTTAATGTTACTAGACTATAACTAAGATTTAGTCATCCAATAGCTTCCCATGTGGACCAAGGGATCATATTTACTGTGTTTCCAAAATCAAATACAACCTTTAGTACTTCATATCATGATATTTCAATATCCATGTAAGATTCAACATCCCAAGGTTTCTTAGTCTTCACACACCAAACTACTTTGTCAGTACACTGTTAACCTCTCTATGTACACTCCAATAGGTTGTGCAAAATATTAGTGATATTTTATGATATGTCTTCATTTATAAGATTGATTATAAGTTTAAAAATATTATTCAAGCAATTAAATACTCTCTCATTCCTCATGATGTGCATAATATGTCCATACATCCACACACCAATGGTTGTGGCATTGCCCTCTGATGTAGTCTGTTGTTGTGTGTTATGTAAAACCTAAAATGTTTGATACATCAAACCCTTTTATTTCATAGGTTTAGGACGTTTATCATATTAGACCTTTATAAATCTCTAATGTTATGAAATTTATAAGGGAGACAATCCCTATTATGCATATTGATGTTGTGTAATTGTTTTCATGAACACATGATTCTTGCGGTGCAAAGTTATCATCTTCACATTTTGCAAGGGCTTATCTTTTCTCTATTTTTTAATATTAGAAAATCTTTAGTGTGGTCTTGTCCCATAAATATGAAATAAAATTAGTACATCTACCTCTGAGGATTATTTTGGAATTTTTTTGTTAAGTGGTTGTATTCTCCACATAAATAACATATAATTGGTTGATGCCCATGTCATTCATATTGTTTGTGATTTCCCCCTTGAAATCTATCATGAAATCCTCCTCTTTTCCCCCTTGTTTTTATTGGAAACCCAAACCTTATTTTTGATAGCCATCATATCCTCCCCATCATTGTAGTGAACACCACCCCTAGTGTTTTTTACTATCATATCCCCCACATGTCCCTTGGGAAGAAAATGGGGTCCATCCTATCAGCTTTTGTTGGGGTGATGTAATGTTACATGACTAATGATATTGAGGAGATGGTAGAGTCCATCTTATCTAGTACTATGAATAATGTGATTTCCATCCTACTAAACCCTGAGGTTGATATTGAGTCACAATGGTCATTTATATATCTAGTCTTAGAATCATGGGTTTTACAATAGGAATATTTTACGTAACTACTATAAAGACATTGTTGGTGATGTCTTCCTTCAAATTTTATAGAGCTCTGTAATTTTTATACTTTTTATGGTGCTACAAGAATAAATTATAGTATATACTTTGTAATTATTGGATATACTATTGTAATATATGACATTTCATAGTCGAATGTCCTACTATTTGATAAATCTCACAAATTTTTTTTACTTTTTGGGCTAGCATTCTTATGGTACCCCTCTCTTATACACTCCATACACCATAATTGTAGCTCTAGCTTGTTACTTTCATGTAGTTCATACATCTTGCACAACACAACATATAACATTATGTCAGCTTTCACAGTAGACTACAGACTTTCCCCATAGTCTTATTTCTGTTCCACCCATAGTGTAATCGTTCTATCATCAATCTTGCAAGTGAACTAAGTTTGAGCAATAGAAAACCTAATTTGAGGTCATAAACCCTCTATAAACCATGTTTCCTCATCTTTATCTTGAAACAAAAAATATACTTTATTTATTACATCAAATAACCTATGATCATAGTCCCACACTAACTCTCCAAATTTTTGAGGAATTTATTTTAGATATTTATTATCTAGATTGTACATTTATTCATTATAAATTCTCCTATCGACTAATCTTTAACATTATAAAATCTTAGTTTAGAAGCATCCCTTTTGTATATGAATCTATAGTTCTTCATGCTAAGGCTGCTATGAGCTCACACTTCTTCACATCATACATAATTACACTATTAACTCACCATTTCATTTTGCAGGTTAACATATATTGCCCAGGGTCACTAGACCCATCATACGGTATCAAAGTGATAAAAACTCTTGCATTGAGAGCCATGTTTCTTGTGTTCACATTTGAACTAGTGGCTATTGTGAACTAGACTTTTCTAACATATTAATATTTGCTGCAACCTAAAATCCATCCCCAATCAATTTATCCTTATCTAGCACTTTCTTGGTGTCTTCACTATATTAAAATAGTCAAACCATGTACTATCTTTACTAGCTTCTACACTTTTTCTTCTTTTTGTTGACAAATTAGGCACAATCTTGTATACCCTTGAAATGAATGATCCATTACTATAATTTTTATTTCATTTAAACTTGAAATTGCTTTAATCATGTGACTTAACATAACTTCTTCAAAATATTGCTCTTTATCTTAACAAATAATATCTTCCCTTGTAATTGAAATCTAAAACTACCTTCTAACTATTCTAAATGCTCACATTCTCTCTTTTCACTTTCTTCCATCTCTTTTATATCCATTTTATAAGCTTTATCCATTTATGTTCTCTCACTGCACCTTTTCTTCTTTCAGGCCCTCTAATTTACTCATCTTCATCCTCTCCATAATAACTAGCTCTTCCTCGAACTCTCTTTTCTTATTTATCTTCTACACTCTCTACTTTATTCCTACTCACTGTTATATTAAGATTATTTTGTTTATTTCATCTTCTTTGATGTCGCATGTCTTGATCTAGTCCCATAATTTACTTTTTGTTTTGATTCTTAGTGTCCTCCATCTTTTGGGTTCAAGTTCAAGTTTCTCATCTTAGTTATTCAACATTAGCTTCATTATCACACACATCCCCTTAACACCTAAAGTGATTACTCCAAGTCAGCTAGAATAGGCACCATGACCTTTTACATAACCAACATTTTAAGCATGATATGTAGTCACTAAAGAAATTTCTTTAGATACTTATTACAAACAAATATCATGTAGTTTTGAACATTTTATATACCCTTGCATAACAAACTTAATAATATATCTATCAATGGTAGTCATTAGACAATGATATATTATGCACGCCTAATCAGTGTCTAACTTTCATAGTTGTTTTATCATTTCCTTAGGATAAACTAAGTATTATATTTCTATCAGTTTGAAGCAATAGTCCTAATTTATTGAAAACCATGAAACTAACAATCCAATTAATTTGTAATAAAATATTTTATATATCTTGCCATGTATATTCCCACTTATGACTTATCTCATAGAGCTTCCTATCCTTTTACCTCATTTTTTACAAAATTGTGAATTCTCTCATCCATCCATCGCTCCAAATCTCGTTGTTTAGGTAACCATCTCAATATATTTCAATGTTTTATGCTCACCGCACCATTGTTAACAGAGGTTCTTATAAAACTCATAAGAACATGCTAATTGGGATTATTTGTGTGAAGCATAATACAAAATATATTCAAGGAAACTACTATATCATATTAAAATTTAAACCAAGTACAAGATTGTAGAAGAATTAACATGATTCATAGCCTTAATTTATCCAAAACATTTAGTACTTCAAATCATTAATAAATTATAAGAAAACAAAGCATAAATGTGAAAAGGAACAAGTTTAGACATAAAGAAGAACCATTATCAAATCTCTATATTGATCTCTATATTTTAGAACCCTTTTACAATACAAGTGAACAATATATATAGAGCTTACAAAGGTTTTATCACTTCATATTTTAGCCTTTCACTACAAACATAAGAGAGATTATTTGCATTCTACAGACTCTTGATGTGAATTTAGGTGTTGAATATATACACAAGTTACACATGTGTCATACAATTATACTTTATAATTTTATAACCCTATTCTATGACTAATAATTTGAGGTTATAGTGTTTCTAAACTTCTAACACATATTTCTCTAGTGGAATTTGGGGCATTTACACTCAACTCATAGTTTCAACAGTTGTATTTCCTTGGGGCATGTTCACCCCATAATATTCTCCAATCAAGTTGAATGAGTGACAACTTGGTTTGCATACCACTAGGTGTATTCATTCCTTAGTATTTTCAATTTCAAGTTTTTTCAATCATTAAGATTATTTCTTATTTCTTGTTATGAGAGGATATTTATCTATATGTGTTTCTCATAGAGTTCACGTGTAATAAATGATACATTTTGGGTGTACCTATAAACACCAAGCATGTTTGTTGCCATTATAAATGACAACATATCCCATGGACCTTCATAATAAACACCATCCACATAAATTATTCAGACAAGAGAGAGATTCACCAATAGAGATGCATTGCATTAACTATGTGTAAGATACAATGTATATGTGTAACTAACAATGGTTGCACCAGAGTAAGACTCTCTAAAAGATTACATCTTTGGTAGCTCAGGAGATGATTCTAAGCCCCATTAATTTCCATAAGAACACAAAGGGTTATTACATAATAAAAGTAAGATGTGAATGAGATATTATTATTGGTAGAGTAAAATGTGGGATCATTCCCTAAGTTACACCTAACCCTTCTCACACATGTGAGGATAACTACCACATTAATTATGCATTTAACAATTGTGTACATAATAAATCAAACCTTGGTAACACATCTACCTAAAAATTCACATTAAGTGTGAATATGACACACTCCAACACCCCATAAAGATCAACAAAGGTGACGTGAAGTCTTATGTTCTTAAGTATGGGTCCCAACAACTAGGCCTGATGAGGTACCCATGTGCAATGAAAGAGCAAAAAGAAAAATGAAGCTACTGAAGTAAATGTCTACAAAATTTAATTAATCTTATAATGAAATGAATCAAAATTATATTTCATGAACATGGTTGTGTGAACAAGAGTGTTTATTGGTACATGTTTCAGTTGAATGGAATGCATAGTTTAATGATTGCAAACACAATGCTATCAATCTACTCTAGGAAACATCTACATTGAAAATGGAATGTTATGGAGCTTCGAGAAAAAAATTACCATCCTCTATGTCTACTAAGAACAATCACTAGGTACATGGCATACTTGAACAACCAAGGAAGCATTAACAATACACAACAACCCCCTATTGCTAACTAGGGAATAAAGATAAAGCAACTCAGTATCTCCAAAAGTGTTAATGTGGTAGGTGTGAAAGAAAAGCACTATAATACCTGTAAGTGAGAGTTCCTAATATGCCACATGAAGAAAAGATGAAAAGTGGAAAAAAAAGCCCTCCAAACAAACCCATATCAAATTGTAGCCAAACATAAGAGTTAACAACTAGTCTCTATGTACTAAAAAACTTAAAATATGGTTCTAAAAACATGCCATATGAGCTAAAAAGGCCATTTTAATTCCCAATGGGTCATTCTTACCCCTGTGAGTTCTCTAGTATGTGCAGAATGTGACCTACATGGATGTCCAAATGAGCTCACATTGTCAAATTCAGTTGAAACAAAAGTTGAAACAAACTTTCTATAGCACTCTAAACATAATGGAAATGTTTGATACACACTAAAAATAATAGAATGAAAATTTGATGAAAATATCTTCCATGGAACTCCTCTATATGTAGAACTACAACTAGAACATGAATCCAACCAAAGGAATCATATTTGAACAAAATAGAGGGGACATGAGAAGAACAACTCATATAAGTTTATGAAGAGATAAAAACTTATACTTGGCACTTGAAGATTTTTTAAGGATTGAATTTATTTCTCCTCTTGATCTTCTTAACAACTGAGCTTTGAGAGTGATATAGATGTCCTCTCAAAAACTCTCACTAATAGTCTCAAGAAATCCCACTTTTATACCATATTAGAAATGACAACATAACCCATTGATCTTCAACATAGATACCACGCACATAAAGTATTCATACAAGAGAGAGATTAACCAATAAAAACACATTGTATTAACTATGTGTAATATAAAATATATTTGTCCAACCAACAATGGTTTCACTAAAATATGACTCTCTTAAAGACTACATCTCCACTAGCTCAAGAGATGACTCAAAGCTCCATTAATTTCCATAAGAACACAAATATAAGAAATATAAGATGTGAGTGAGAGATTATTATTGGTGGAGTAAAAGCATGTTATTTGGCCCTATCTCTCTCATCTTCATATGAGGTTGTATATTACTATTGAGAAATACATGGGGATATTTTACAATGGTTACATACATGTGATTGTATGATTTTTCAAGGATTTTAACAAGTTTCAATTATAATTTAATGACACATGGTGTATTTAACTCTTTATTTTGGGATTAATCATAGGAATATGTTTACAATCCCTGACCTCAAAAGGGGACATATATCTAGATATTTTCATTTTTTTTAGATTTAGTGATATTGAACATAACTATGCAAAATCTTGAGTGAATTTGAGAAAAGTATTGAGCAATATGATTAGAATTAAATGGAAATGAGAGAAATGAAGGCAATAGATATATCTAGATAACATTCATATATTTTTTAAATCAAGTAGTGTAATTAAGTTGTTAGGATTTACTTTGAAATTCTAGTTGTTAGAGGAGCATGAAAAGACAATGTTTTGTTTTTACCATGTATAAAAAAAACATGGTTCATGTACCATTAGGTGTATTCATTCATATGGTTTTATTTTTATTTCCACTTTTATATTTGTTATGACATGATATGACATTGACTTATTATAAGTTATCCATTGCTTACAATTATTCTATATTTCTCCAAGAGATGACAAAGCACGTGGGTAGAGTCCCTCTCAAGCATCATTCAATTCACCCATCCCTTGTTAGGTAGGTCAATATATGTTTTTAAATTTACTATTGTTTTTACTTTGATACATACATATATTCATATCACATACACACAAAATTAAGGCCATTTTATAGACACCTGATTTTGGTATAAAACTTATTTCCATTATGTATTTTCCCCATTTGTCACACTTGGCCTACTTATGTATATTTAATTATTTATAAACACTTTCGTTGGATTCCTTCTAGACATCTTTAACATTCTATCATATTTATCTATTTTCCACTTCTGGGTCTTAGTCATCCATTTTTTGAGCAATTTGCCTTCCTTGTGCAAATCTATTTTTGTTGGGTTAGATTCAGTGACCCACTAAAACTATCTTAGTCAAACTTGATGGTATTCTATGTTTTTATGGGTCTTTCCCACCTTTCCCCATGACTTTAGCTTGTTACAATCTTCCATAGTCATCTATTGTATGTCTTGTATTTTATGTGTGTGTGTGTGTGTGTGTGTGTGTGTGTGTGTGTGTGTGTGTGTGTGTGTGTAGATAACATGCATATATTTTTTAAATCAAGTAGTGGAATTAAGTTGTTAGGATTTACTTTGAAATTCTAGTTTTACACACACACACATATATATACATATACATATATATATATGTATATACATATATATATATATGTATATATACAGATATATGTATGTACATATATGTACACACACACATATATATGTATATACATACACACACACACACACATATATATATGTAAATACATATATATATGTATATACATACATATATATATATATATATATATATATATATATATATACATATATATATACATATATATATGTATATATGTATATACATATATGTGTGTGTGTGTGTGCGTACATACATGTATGTATATACATATATATATATATATATATATATATATATATATATATATACATATATGTATATACATACATGTATGTACGCACACACACACACACACACATATATACATATATATGTATATACATATATATACATATATATGTATTTACATATATATACATATATATGTATATACATATATATTATCTGTATATATGTGTATATATATATATATATATATATATATACATATATATATCCCAACCAATTTACCATGTGATAAGTTTCATGTCATCTGAGTGTCTAACAAGCACAAGGGATATTTCATTCTTAATATTTCAGTCACATTGATCAAATATATTTATACACTTATGATGGAGCTTGCACAATGATACTTATATCATCTTCAATCCTTGTGACATCATCCACTTATACCAAAAGAGCATTTAGGTGAATGTTCTTGTAGTTACATTGAATTTCCTAAGTAGAGAAGGTGGAGACTTTCTATCAATTACACCTTACTCACATGTAAAAGAGTTTTATATTTATTCTAATTCTAAGCATGTGGGATATGTAGTTGCAACTCCTCAAAGGGTAGCCCGAGTCAACTAATTTTTCCCACACTTATCTTGTTATTATTTTCAAGGGTTAGGCTAAAAAGTGGAAATAAGATAATTCCTAAAATTCTACCCATCATTTATGTCTTACAATTGGACAACCTTGTATGATACCTAAAAATAAACTTGTATAGAAAAATCCCAAATTAGAAACAATGCAGGTTAAAATTTTTGTGACATAGGACATATTTGGTGGCAACATGTAGTATAAATTTATTAGCCTTCCAAATTTTCCCAATACACATTCAGTGAAGTGCCAAAGCTATCATTTTGGAGTTTGATATTTATATTTGATACAAAGTTGTATGATACATAAACTAAGTGTGTCTGATTCAAACCTTCTTTGTCATTCCATTGCTATTTCTTGTCTTAGTTAATTGAGTATTCTATTTGTTATTATTTTCAATGCATTAACTAGATTTGATTACTATTTTTTACTATTATATCATAGATTTAGCTTATATCATTGTACTAGTGTTAAACTACCCATGTGTCAATAAAATATAAAACACTTAGCAACCTCATCATGCCTACACTGAGGGAATTCTCACATTATGGGCATGTCTAATTTGGGGCATTTTTAATGTGCTTTAGGTTATATCTTTCCTATTTTTTGTTATCGTATTGAGCCTTATATTTGATTATACATATATTTCTCTAGTGTATATCTTGTTTATTTTGTTACATGATTATTTTGTGTTGATTTGCATGATTATAGCTATATTTTATGTTCTCTTATTTTCTTTATGATTGCTCTAATTGTTTGTGCTTGTGTGTACCTATGCATGTTTTTTGGTGCACATTTGTCATCTTCTCTATAGAGGATCCTCTATTTTTATATTCTATGTTATTTACGTATGATTGATTTCCTTATTTTATTTTAATTACTTTTTTTTTCTTGTTGGCTTCACTTAATATATGTAGCTATGTGATTTTTGTGGCATCATAATGCATCTATTGGGGCATACTATTGTTATGATTTAATGTCATATCTTGCTATTATTGGAACATATCACTTGTCCCTCTTTGTTTCTTACATTGAGGTATATTTTTTGTCCCATTTTTCCTATTTTATTAGGATGCATCACTTTCTCCTCCCTTTCCATTTCCTTTGCTTATACTACTTTTGCTTTAACATATTAATATCAGGTTATCAATGAGATTTGATGATGACATATTTATATGGTTATATATAGGTGTTATAAATGTGATTTCAAAATTATTAAAACTTTTTATTTTATCTATGTTAATCTACACATGGTGTAATTAATCATTTACTTTTGAGTTGAGTGATATATAGGAAATTCCATCACCTCAAAATGGGGGCATATAATTAGCTTATTTTATTTATGGCTAAATGATGTCAAGTGGTTACAAGATAACAAGAGGTTACATAGATATGTCAAGTAGTTATAAATAGGTTCTAGATATTTACTTTTTTAAGCTATGAAGTATATATTTTTTCACTTTGATGGGGTCAGTAGGATCTAGGTTTTAGAGGTTTTTCCACATGGTATGCACAAATGGTTCGATAATACTTTTAGAGTTTCTAGAGATGGTAGCATGGTTTTCATACCATTAGGTGTATACGTTCCTATTATATATTTTCTTTTTTCATTTAACTACATTATCATCAAATTTATTAGGACATTGATCTACTTATGTGCATTCACATTTGCTTGCAAGTAAATTTGAGATGTTGATGTTCAAGTATTCATGGACCCTCAGTGATAATCAAGCCATTCATGTAGATAACAAGGAGATAAGGTTTTCTATTTTGAAGGTTATTAGAGTTAGAATTTTATGTGAGGTAAGCTTTATCCTCCTTTTCACTTTCAAATCAGCTTCATATCAAAACTAACTTTGAGCATGATTTATAGGTAAGGAGGTGACCACAATAAAATAGTATCCACTCTTGTTTTTTTTTTACTTTAATTTATATGTACTCTCTCTCTCTCTCTCTCTCTCTCTCTCTCTCTCTCTCTCTCTCTCTCTCTCTCTCTCTCTCTCTCTCTCTCTCTCTCTCTCTCTCTCTCTCTCTCTCTCTCTCTCTCTCTCTCTCTCTCACACACACACACACACACACACACATTAAAGTGGGGATTTACGTATATACCTAATTTTGGTGTGATTCAAGTAATTAAAATAGTTTTATTATGTTTTCATATCATTGGTTTACCTTGGGATACTCATCAAAAATTATATAGACTCTTTGATCTTCATTTCTCTAGCTTTGATCACTTAATCAGAATTGAAGCATTCTGATAATGGTCTAATCACTATTGGGCCATCTCAATTTTTGTCATGTTAGTTATGGGTTGTTTGTTTCATTTCACCATGTTTCCTTATGCCATGATTATTGAATTATTGCATCCACATTATCATCTTTTGGGGAAATAAAGTCTTAATTTGAATTTAATAATTATCTATATACACAAGCACCATAATACATTTTCATTAAGTGATCTCATCATACACCACATTATAAATATAAGGAAGACAACTATATATCACAGATTTCACTTTATTTTTACTACATTAAATAATCATTGATGCATACTTGGACCAAAATAATGACAATGCATTAGTGAAAGAGCATGTAGTACTCGCCTTGGTTACATCTTGAATCTCATATCATAGGGTAAGGGATGGCATTATCATATACATATATTTTATTTTTGACATGCATGAATGTCGGTTGCCCTCCTATCATAAATTATGGGGATGATCGAGGCATACCCCTATAAAAACAAATTTTAAATGCCTTTGAAAGCCTTCATGGTGTGAATTAGGGTTTGAAAAAATGAGAAGATATTCTAGTAGTTTTTTGCATTTATTTATTCATCAAGGACATGTTTTTGTCAAACATGTGCATATACAAAGAATCATATAGTTTATGACCAATCTAATTAACACATCTTCTGTCAGAACTAGACTACCACTTTTATTACAAACTTCCATTATCAAAACAATTTGGTATTGGTTAGCCTCTATCAAGATAACCTGATTATGATCACTTCATTAGATCATAACCAAATTTTTGGATTTTTTTTTAATTCTTTATTGACCTTATTATCAATATTTGTAGTCTCTGTTAGAGTTTAGGTGAGTTAGCAATTAAGCATGTTCCAATAAAACACTTTTTCAATTATTAATTGTTCTGCATACTTTTACTCTATAACCCCTTAGTAGTAAGGCATATATTTACTTACTATTTTATTATATTTAGATCAAGTGTTCTATTATGTACATTATTGTATAGATTAATTTACTTTTACTTAGTGTAATTTCCTTTGTTTACCTATCCATAGTTATAATTTATTTATATTTGAACCATTTTCAATCATAATCCCTTCATTTTATTGTCAAATTTCTCCTCATGAAAGCTCATATCAATATCGGCCCATTGTATGGGATATCATTTGGGATCTCAATATAATGAAACTTAATCTAAGGAGGTTCCCATATTCCTTATAATTGCATTAACCATATTGATACATCCATTAAGTGAATGAGCATAAAAAACATTCGGTGTCTCCCTTTAATCTTATATGTCTATCATTTTAACATTTCCTTTATCCTTTAGTTGAGTATTATGATTTTCAAGATGGTTGGTAATATTTTTAAAGTACATTTATTTGGTGAAGCCAATGACTAGCTCAAACTATGGTTTATTCCTTCCACTTGAATTTTATTGTTATCAATGAAATCTTGAATCTTATGCTTCAATGGAACGCATCTATAAAATTTGAAAAATGTCTTGAATTTATATAATAATCACAAAATGCATTTGTATCATAATTTTTAGGTAATGGTCTTGATTTATCAAACTCTATAATAAGAGGAAAAGAAATCAAGTTACACTTAAGTAATCATTTTGACACATTTTGTGGACTTTCACTTAGTCTTGTAAATTGCTTATGCTCCCTTTGTTGAGATAATATGAGACTATCAGGAGGTTGTTCTATATAAAATTAACTATGTATTCCCTAACATCACTCTTATGTTGAAAAAAATTCTCATTACTTATGTCCTTAAAAAAATTCTTATTTAGAAACTCACCACAAATATAAGTTGGATCAATTGACTCATACTTAAGTACATTTTATTTCTAAAATATTGAATTGAAAATCTCAAACTACATGAAAACTTTGATCAAAATAATGGTAATTGTTGAAAACCACTATGTTCTTAATGACTAAAATCAAACTATGAGAAAAGACAATAATCTAGTAGTTGACATCATCTTAATAAATATAGTCAACACATACTCACTAATAGTCTCATTTGATCCTTGTTTAATTTTAGCTGATTGTGGAAATGTAACCTTCATACACATATTAATTGAAAATTGAGCTAAGGAGCCACAAAATAATGTTGTAAAAAAATGTACATATCTACATGGTATAACATAGAACCAATCAAGAGCATTATCTTTCAAGCTCCTTGGAAATAAATTAGTTATTATTCGATCATCATGAGAAAATTCTAAACAAGAAGCATATAATGTGATGAGAAGGGAATACCTTTCCATTGAATAATTCAAACTTTGGAGAAATAAATTATATATGAATGGGTATGAAAAAACTTCAAAGACCAGTGGATTTAGAAAAATATCACTAGAAATTACCCTACTTTTTATATTTTGAAACCTTTGAGAAAAAAACTTAATTTGAGTTTACAAGTTACATAATGTATGCATCATAATAGTCATTTTATGATTGTGAATAAAATTAGAAATATAATATGTTGGAATAGTTTTTTTTTTTTGTAAAGTATAAGGATTGGAAACATTTGAAGCAATTTGAGAAGTATTATAAACAAAAGATAGTTGAGAAAAACAGAATTTGAGAAACATGTGGAGACATTAGAAAGGATTGAGAAGTAATTGAAACATGTTGAAATTTTTTAAGAACTTAAGAAGCAATGGGAACATGTTAATAATTTGAGAATAAATGGGAACATGTTAGGAGTTCATGACATTTTGAGAGGAGAAGAAATATTATAATATTAGGATATATTGATGACTCACCACACACTTTATTACCTTGAGTCATCTACTAGTATTTTCTTAAATTTAATCAAATGTTTATATAGTTAGATATAAACTCAAATACAACCATAAACCATACTAAAATTTTTGCATGAACTCAAAATGTACCACATTACCTTCTTTAGTGTACCTTCTTCAATGCATGCTTGTCTAACCAGGTATTTATCACATAACTTATAAACACAATTAATAATGTTTGGAAACACAATAGGGACCTTGAAAGTGTTCAAAATTTAGTTGATAAGTTCTTCCTTCCATTGATACAAGAACATCAAAAGTACAAACAATGCATTCAAAGCTTACTTAGCTAGATTCCCTTATAGGACTTCAAATGCAAATTTTTGACCTTATTGAATTTTAAAGGTTCCTCAATATCTTAAGGAATATATTTCATCCTAACACATTTTATCCAAATGGTTTCAACCTTTAGTTTCAACCCAAACAACTACTTTCTTCTTTAAGTCCACTCTAGGCCTTGTAACCCTGTTTAATGGGTTTTCTTGACTTATTTTCCAAAATATTGATTTTATTGAAAAAATAAAATCACTTTAAAATACCCATACCAATTTTAATAATATTACAAGTTTATAGAACAAAACTATACCTATGCTACAATCAAATCATGCAAAACAATGTGTTAATTAGGCCTAATTAGGCTTTGTATAACCTGTAACTCTACCTCCATGTGTGTGAACCATCTCCAATGGACCTAAAACCACTTTAATACTTTATATAATGCCAAAATATATCAGATTACAAGTTTTTAGAATTTTCCACCATATGGTTAGAGAGAAAACTAAGTTTTCATTTGTTGTCAAGCTTTAAGGATAAGTTGCGACAGACCTAGGACTGAGATTTTTCATTTTTGAGTGTTGGGTAAGTGCACCAAATTGGGGGACAAAAAAGGGCCTAACCTGTGGACATGAATTTTTCTAAAATTTTAGAAATTATCAACTTCTATAGATAATTTGAGATGGCTACACTCAAAATTTGAAGATGGTATAAAAATATGAATTGTAGAACTTCGAGTCTAGTTTCCAAAAAACTATTTTTTTAAAAAAATGGTTAAGTATAAGTAGGTCAAACATCTAAAATTTGAAGACAACCTCCTATTTTTTTTAAATAAAATATAGTAGATAGATGGTTCGTGTGACCCTCCATTTTTTTATCATCGTTAAATATTGTTTGAACCCCTTTGGTGAATATTTAGATAAGATCTTCTAGTGTGTTATGATTTTTTTAAATATGTTTTCAATGAATTTTTTTTTTATTAATCTTGCAATTAAGTAGATCTTGAAAACTAACAGAAAAATGGATAACTGACTCGTGCGATCCTACCCTAACTACCTTCAAAAAAAATGAAAATTGTTTTTTTTTTAATGTGTGTAGAACTTAGGATTAGTTTGTTACCATATGATTTGTTTTGCAATTAGATCAACTAAAAAAAAAATTAGATATATATGAGTAGGCATGTATAGGTGTGGCATGTAGTGGCCTAAAAAAGGTGTAGTTAGAAATAAATATAGTTTGAACCCTTAAAATATCCCCAAAATTATAAAAATCATATATTTAGAAAAAGGACAGCATGCTCATTGTGATGGTAATAATTTTTTTAATTTTGATGTTGAAATCCATAGTGTATTTGGTGATTGAAGTTAAAATTTATTATTTTTTCTCAAAACTCTCGAGTCTTGGCTATAGATGCACAGGTCACAAGCCTTTGGCTCAGAAATCCAAGCCATTTTTGAACTTAAAGGCTCAGTTTTAAATTCAAATTCAAATAATCCATACGCGTTATAGAATACGTATATATTATATAACACATATACATTGTATAATGTGTATGTATTATATAGTGTAATATATACAACATGTACCCATTATATAATGTGTACATGTTACTTTGTTATAGGACCAAAACCATCTCCATGAGCATCTGGGAGTTACATGTGAAGCCAACTTTTGCCATAAGCTTATATTTACTATTCTAAATGTTAAGTATAAAAACTTTAAATTTATTTTAGTAAATATAATAAATTAGGGTCACTCAGCATCTGATAGCGTTGGTCTCATAGTTACATGACTTACGATGTAGAAAATAGTTTTTCAAAATCCAATTAGGTCAGTACTTAGGCATTTTCAGGGTCTAAGTATTAAACCTAGGGATTTCAAGACAACTTTTGTAATTGGTATCCATTTTGGCAAACATATAGTCATTTCTCTAGGTTTTTGTGCTTTTTAGATTGATTCCTAGCATTTATAAGAGTCTTAGGCTTGTCAAAATTGAAGTTTTCAAACCACTCACTTTAAAATTGATGCAAAGTGGTGTTATTGGAATATCATAGGTCACAATGATGACCTACACACATCAAACAACCACTTTGCATGTTAATTTTACTTGATCATCATCCCTACCTCATCCTTGATCACTTCTTACTCATCCTTCATTACCCCTAATTACTCTCTCATCAATCCTCATTGTCCCTAATCACTCCTTTGTTGACCCTCATTATCCCTAGTCATCTCTAATCACTCCCTTATCATCCATAATCACTCTTCCATTGACCCTCACTATCCCTCATCATCCCTAATCACTCCCTCCCCATCCTTCATCATCCCTAATCACTATTTCCTCATCCTTCATCATACCTAATTGCTTCCTCATCCGTATTCACTCCCTCTTCATCCCTAATCACTCCTGCATTTATTATCACCATCCGTCATCATTCATAATCACTTACTTCTCATCCCTCATAATACCTAATCAATCTTTCTTCATCCTTCATCGTCACTAATCACTCCCTCATTGACCCTCACCATCCCTCACCATCCTTCATCACTCCATCATTGACCCTCACCATCCCTTACCATCCCTAATCACTCCCTCATTATCTAGCATAAGTATATACTCTAAAGATATCTTTGATTCCAATCATATGTTGTTTAATCTATTATAATAGAAATTAACTCTTTTTTAGGACTTGTGTTGTCAATGCCCATTTGTGATAGTCATTTTTATTACTGAATGAATTAGATGATCTTCCAAATTTATAGTCAAGTAACATAAGTATTAACACAAAATAGAGTCTAAATTTTAGTTCATCAAATTATCTTTATTATGCAGCTGACTAAATGAAACTTTATTCAGTTCCACCTTTGGCAGTTTGGTTCAAAAGATAAAAATTAAACACAAATCTCTTGTATATTTTTCTAATTCTAAGAAGATTTGAATCGGATGCAAAGTTATTTACTATTTCCCATTCTTGTAGAACTTGAATCTTGGTTAGGTTCAAACATGCACTCCTTATGTGTGTAATTTGTCCCAAATATTTTATCTCTTACATGAAAAATGAAAATTTAATCATGTTATCACAAAAATATGTTTCTGCAAAATGTGAAACACTAGTTCAGCATGGTGTAAATGTTCATCCCTTATTTTCTAAGGATTAATATTTCATCAAGGTAGATTAAAACAATGTCATGGGTAAAGGGCTTGAGGATGTCATTAAACATATTGAAATAAATGAATTTGTTTTATGAGTTAACCTAAAAGGCATAACCAACTAGTCAATCAATCCTTCCTTTGTTTTTAAGACTATATTCCAAATGTCTAGACGTTTAACATGAATATGATGATACCCAAACTTAAGATCAATTTTGGAAAATAATTCTACACCATGGATATGGTGGAAAAATGCCTTAATATTTAAATGAGGATAATAGTTCTTCATGTTAATCTTGTTAATGTTTTTTTAATTGATTCACAACTTTGGCAGAAACACAATTGGATTTTTGCAACGCAATGATTTGGGCATAATGTGTCCATTATCCATGATTTCATGGATCTACCAATTGATCTATTCATTCTATAGAAATGATATTTTGTATAAAGAGGTTTGAGGTAGAGGTAGTTAAGGGATCAAATCAATAGTATTGTTTAGTGTATAGTATGTAGGAATTTATTTAGGTGACTAAAAGATATCCTTGTATCCATCTAGTTTATGGTTCAATTATTTTGTCTTTGTTATTGTCGGATAAATCACACTATGATATGGTGACATTAGGATGTCATTAAACATTTACTTCTTACCATTAAGAGTATACTTCTTACTATAACTGACAATATTCTTGTACTTCTTGGCACTAATGACTGAAAGCTTATGAACTAACTACAATATATAGTATTTTAAATCATGATAATCTATCACAAAATTTCAAGAATTTACTTCATAGACTACATGTCAATGGTAAATACATGGTTGACCACATGTAAAACATCACACACCTATAATGGTGAGATGTCACAAAGGATTGCATCTTTAAAAAGTTTGATTTTGTACACCGAGTGACACTACTTGGTGATCTATTTCTCAAGGCCTACATTAGACCATACACTAGCATATGGTTATGGATGATGTATAAATTTCAAGTTCAATTTTTGAAAATATGATTTAGGATAAATTAAATTCTTCTGACTTCCATTATAAATGATGAAGTGTATTGTCTCACCATTGATCTACATTTGTTAATGAAACAATATTTTTAATTCACCAAATTTTTGCTGGGGGAATTAGAGATATTTTTAATACGGGCCATATCATTGGGTTCATAATCTATTATCTACTCAAATTTTTATAGTGATAGATAACTTGTACCCACTTCTCGATATGTGCAAGTAGAAAGCTCATAGTGTGACACTCTTCATTGGATTGAATATTGAAGTTATGAATTAAGCACCACTTTCCAATCTTGGACTACTTATTCTAGTCATTTGAAAATTATTTCTACTCTGTGGTATGATGACTCAATCAATATACATACAAATAAAAGGCCTTAAATATAATTATTCATATCATAAAATGTCCTCATATGAAAAGCAATTGAATGGTTTCAGTAAATTGCATAGCTTGGTGATCCTTATGTATTTACTACCCATTTTTGGTGCTATGGTGGTTTTACTTTCCTCTCTTTTTCTAGTGGATTTTCAATTTTGAATTACATAATTTCTAATAGGCCCATATTTTTTCATAGGTGTTAAATATTTGTGTTTCAAATTGGCCTCCACATCATTTTGATCACTATGTCTTATATTTTATGCTAGCACTCAACTCTGCACTTGTAGCTCCTGACATTGTTAAAATCCAATAAAATACCACCATCAAGGTATTGGATGGAGTGATTAAGGATGAGGAGGGATGAGGAATAATTGAGTAGAGATGATGAGGGAGTCAATAAGGATGATGATTTATGGTGAGGGTTAATGAGGGGGTGATTAGGGAGGATGAGGGAGTTTTTAGGGATGATGAGTGATGGTGAGGATTAATGAGGGAGTGATTAGGGGAGATGAGGGATGAGGAATGAGTGATTAGAGATGATGAGGTATGATGAAGCAGTGATTAGGGATGATGAGGTGATGTAGAAGCATCACTACCCAATATAAATAGTGATTTAGTTTACATGTTTTGAGTCTTTAGAAGGTGGTCAAGGTCATAAGAAGTTAGTAGGAGTATTTATAAGTTTTTATTTTTGTGTCAATTTTGAATTATAGTTTATTGGACTTTCCCACCAAATCTTTCATTTGAATTTTTGAACTTTCATAGAGACTTCGATCTTGTTTCAAGAAGTCCAACATTGAATTTGGTGTGGTTAGACTTTAGCGAGGATTTTAGGATGTTACAACACATATACCTAAAATAATATTTGAGAAATATGTTAGTAGTTGACTTAGTTGATGACACTCTCAACATACAAAAGAAGTTAGAATTTAGTTGAAGGTTATTTGGTAATAAGAGTCTTATCCATGTCTTATTTTGTATTTAAATTCAAATTCAAGAGAGTTGGAGGGGTTAGGATTCTAAAGGATGAATGTAAAGAAACCTAAACAAGTGAATAAAGACAAGTTTTTATTATTTGCAAACAAGAAAGCAAACAGATCCTGCATCTTCTTGAATATGTGCAAAAATAGTTGATAGTGCGCATGATCATGAAACATGATTAGTAATAAGTTATTTGTGATATTTATGTGAGTGGTAAGTTTAAAATACCTTTTCTTTTAAGGTGATTATAGCATTTTTCATTTGAGTTTCAAATCTTTTTAATGTTCAAATTACAAACTGTATACCCTATGCTTTTATAAACAAGGCCTTGAAATCCTAGTGAAGGTTAGAGTCTTGTGGAAGATGAGATTATATTTTGAGGAATTTTAGAATGTATGATTAATTATTAAATTTAAATAAAAATTCTTTAATAGTCTTTAAACATTGTATGTTGTTATTATACTAAGGACATTTTATGTTAAACAACATAACCTTATCTTCTATGATCAAAAGTTCTGAGTATACATATGTGTGAGAAGGTATATGCATGTATTGGAGTGTAAATTAAAATGTATATGTTGGTGATTTTATTCTCATATGATTATGAATTATTATATTATTTCAAGTAGCTTTCATATATTTGGATGAGCAAAAATAAAACTAACACAGTCTTGCAATCATCAAGAAACTTAACACAGTCAAATTGGTATCTCATGGAAATTGGAAAATTAAGTGTTATAGATGGAAGGAATTGATTTTTTAAGTGTGTAAACATTTTTTAGATAATTTTAAACCTACGTGTTGATTTATAACCCTTTTTGGAATTAATTAGAATAAATAACCTCTTCTCGAATTACCATAGACCTATGACTGAGTACACAGTCTATTCAAATTTGGTTGAGTCAATCTATTGTAGCTTAAGAATGGAAATATAAGACTTGAAAAACATGCATAGATTCAAATCAGACCTAATCCAATATTCAAATTCATTATAAATGCCTTTGGAATATTGAAATCTCATTTTGACTCTTCTCAAGTCTGTAAAACCAATCCAAACCCTGTATTAGGGTTTCTACTTTCAAAGTGATTTTTTATTAGTTGTAACAATCAATAATTCATGAAATTTGGTGAAAATTTTGAGTTCAACATGCAAAAATATAATATAGTGTTTTTAAGTTGTGTAAGTATGGATAAGTATGGATGGGGGAAGATTATATGGTAGACAGGGTAAAAGGAAACCTAAAGACCTAATCTAAAAGTAGAAAGAGCCAAAAGAAGTTATCAAATAGCTGAACCAAAGCCTAGAAATTTGTCAATAAATGGGATATGTTATAGATTATCCATAAATTAGGTTGATTTGATGATTTGAGTCTATATAATAAGAGTCGATGACAGAGTAAGAGGTATTGTATGATATGAAGATTGTGTTCAGAAGTTAAGTAGGGTTGAGAAGAAGTTAGAGAGAAATCAAAGGAGTGGAAGGAAGTTTATCAGAGACCTATTAAAGCCTAAGGAACTAGAGACAATATTTGATCCAAGTTATTATAAAGAATAAAGACTAGTAAGGGGGATAGTCTCAAAGTAAGAGAGATTGAATGCATTGAGTAAGGAGAATAGAATGAAGAGTTTAGTGAGACCATCTAAAAAATGGTGGAGAATAAATGAAATGAATAAAATGCAGATGTGAATTTGAAATGTGTGTAGGGTCCAAAGACAAAGATCAATTAAGAAAAGACAAAGTGAAAGCTAGGTGGATATTGGCAAAGAGCTTGGACAAGTACTACCTCATGAGGGATGCTAAGGGGTAATGAGGGAGTGATTATAAATGATGAGGAATGATGAGGGCTAATAAGGGAGTGATTATAGATGATGAGGGACAAGGAGGGAGTAATTAGGGATGATGAAATGGTGATTAGGGATGGTAAAGGCCAATGAGGGAATGATTAAAGATGATGAGGGGTGGTGAAAGCCAATGAGGGAGTGATTAGTGATGATGAGGGAGTGATTAAAGATGATGAGGGATGGTGGGGGTCAATGAGGGAGTGATGAGGGATGAGAAGGGACAACGAGTGAGTTATTAGGGATGATGAGGCATAGTGAGGGCAATGAGGGAGTAATTAGGGATCATGAGGGAGTGATTAGATATGACTAGGGACAATGAGGGTAAAAGAGGGAGTAATTAGGGATAATGAAGAATGATGAGAGAGTGATTAGAGGTGATGAGGCATGAGTAGGAAGTGATCAAGGATGAGGGAAGGATGATGAACAAGTGAAATTAACACAAAGTGGTTGTTTGATGTGTGTAGGTCATTAATGTGACCTATGCTACCACAATCACACCACTTTGCATCAATTTCAAAGTGAGTGGTTTGAAAACTTCAATTTTGACAAACCTAAAACTCTTAGAAATATCATGAATCAATTCATAAGGCATAGAAACCTAAAAAATGACTATATGTTTACCAAAAATGGATATTAATTACAAAAGTTATGTCTTGAAATCCCTAGGTTTAATACTTAGACACTGAAAATGCCTAAGTACTAACCTAATTAGATTTTGAAAAAACTATTTTCCACATCATAAGGCATGCAATTGTGAGACCAAATCTATCAGATTTTGAGTGACCCTAATTTTTTATATTTACTAAAATAAATTCAAAGTATAAGAAAATAAATGTAACCATATAAATGTAAACTTATACTTAACATTTAGAGTAGTAAATATAAGCTTATGACCAAAGTTGGATTCATGTGCAACTCTCAAATGCTCGTAGAGATGGTTTTGGTCTTATGACAAAGCAATGTGTATGCTTTATATAATGCGTACACATTATATAACACGTACACATTATTTGAATTTACAATAATGTATATGCGTTATTATTTTCTCAATAATGCGTATACGTTATTATTTTCTCAATAATGTGTATGTGTTATGTCTCGATAATTATTGAGCTATAATTTAAATAAAGTGATCATGTTAATTAAATAATGCGATCATATTATTTAATAATGTGATCATGTTACCTAAAATGTCCATGGAATTATCCCTCAAATCCATGCACATACCCTGTTATAAACAATTTCAATGACTAAAAATCAGCTTATAGGTATTTCCTAACCCTTTACACACTCATAAATCCTTAAAACTCAAATTTAAACCTTAAATATTTCAATACATACAAATTTGTTCTCAACCTTGTCCTAAGAATAGTCATAATGCAACATGCTAAATAAATTCATAACTTGAGTTTTATGCACTTTTAGAACCTCATTCCACTTGTAAAAGTTATATTTTTAAATACTATACCTTTTATATTTTATGTCCAATGATTGGTATTGTACGTATTTTCTTAGAAAAGAAGATTTTCAGAAACTAGGTTCTCAAAATTGCTTAGGACAACAAGTAGGCTTTTTTACAAATAATTTTGTTTGGAAGCTAATATATTGGTTTTAAGACCTCCAAAAGGATGGAAAAAAACCAAGACCTCCAAAAGGATGTAAAAGGTCTATATATCCTCCTTTCATCTTTTCCAATTTCTAATAACCTTTGAAAACTCCAAAATTAGACCCAACAAGCAAATATCCCTTCTAACAGATTGCATTTTCAACTTTCTTGAAACAATGAACTAGTTATGAGCTAGACTAGAACCTTTTAGGTATTACCATAAGTGTCAAATAATTTTGTGGGTTATTTGAGACCCTACACTCCTCCAACCATGCTCTTATTTATTCTTACTTTGATGAGAAGTTTTTATTACCTCAAATTGTACCCCATATTTTCATCAAACTTGCCAATGGAAACAATGTGCATTAAAGTATCAAGTACTATGAGGATTAGAAACATATCAAAATCACCTTGTAGTTATGTTTATAGATCTCCTTAGCATACAAAAACTGATCAAATACCATTAGCATCATTAATTGAAGCTATTCTAGCTCAATAAAATGGAATTGTATCAAGAAACAAGCATATAAGAACTACCACATACCATCAAGAACCCAAGTGAACTGAAAAGGCACTTCAATAGCTTTGTTCCTTTATTTATATTTTAAAACCATTCTTATACATACAAACAAACCACCCTACTATGCACAAAAAGCCTACTAAAGGCCAATATCTCAAGAAACCTTCTTTGAGAAGTGTTCTTTAATCCTCACTAATGCTTCTCCAATGATACAAATGTCCTTCTTAGAGAGCAGTCCTATGCTAGGGGTTACGGATTCTATAATTTTGTGTATTTGAGTTTCATGCATTATGAAAATTTAAAAAACTTTTTATAAAATATGTGCATCTTAAAATAAGGAGCAGCTACTGTTTAGGAAGAAGTTTTGGAGGGGTGAGAAGCAGCAGGGGGTTGAAGATTGACATGGCTGCTCCTATTTTTTTGGTTTCCAATTGTATATTGGTATCCAATCAATTTTTTTTTGTCAAACATGATACTCCTAATTTTTCTAAGAAGCATATATTTCATAAATTTTAAAAAAGCGTGGGACTGCTCATCATGAAAAACTCCCCTATAATTTCTCAACAACACTCCTTTAAAACAATTAGCTATCCTGCAACATGGGACCATGCTCTTAGGCCTTAATTTATAGATTTTAGGTCTCCTAGTCTTATGGGTTGGAATCATTCATGATGGGAACAACTTTTCAAAGTTTAAGAATTGTTGAAACAATCTCCTAGTCCTTCTCAACAACTCATACTTTGTCAAAGTTTCCTATCTTGTCTCTCCAACGTAATCTTATCCATGTTTGAGGTTGTTGAGGTATTTTTTTATTATTCAAATGGTATCCACATCATATTTACAAGTTTCTTAGGATCCTTCTCCAAGGTCTCATGACCACATCCCTCACATAGTCTTTACAACATTCAAATTTTCACACTTAGTGTTTTGGAGGGAAATCTCACACTAGACTTATACAACTTAATCTAGGACAAATGAAGCATCTCATGGCTTCTTAGTGACCCCCTAAGACCTTGCAAAGTATATACAAGTACAAATCATGATATATATATCATTGAATGAAATAAGTCCTGATGCTCCTGCATCATATATAGAGGCATGGACATGAATAGGTTCAAAATAAATTTTACAAATGACTACATGATGAGTCATAAATTACAATCCATTACATGAGGCGTGTACTTTCAGATCTACATTACTAGAATTCATAAATCCATTATCTACCTTATAAGATAATTCATGAATCTTAACCCTATATTGGGCCTCTTGATATAGGATTTGACTTACAACTTCTTCAAATACACTCATCAATTTAGTTGTCTCATTAGTGTTTCCACGATTCATCCAAGTAAGCTCATTAATCATGATATAATTCACATATATTATCAATTTGAGAATCATTCACAACATTTTTGCTTAAAGGCCCATCATTATCATTTTTTAATAAAAAGTATAATTTTTGGAACAACATTAACTATGTTTCTTGATTACATTGTTAGGTTGTGGAACTAAAAGCTTCATTGATGCAAACATGGAGGAGGTTGCTGAGTGTCACAGTAACCAACGTTGGTCAGGCCAACTGACATCAGTCAGGAGTAGATAGGAAGCTGTCGACACCGGTCATAGATCGGCTGACGTCAGTCATCTCCAGATAGACAACGACCGACGTCGATCGCCTATGCGGTTCCAGAACTGTTAGTTACACGAGCAATTAGTTTAACGAACCATTTGTTTGCATGTAAAGACTAATTTTAGTCTTGAGTCTGTGTTTCTAATTATTGTAATTAAGAAGTCTAATTATTATTTGTATGGGATCTATTTAAGAGACCCATGGGGCTGTATTGTAATTTGGAGAATCATAAGGACTTGGTAAGGCAAGGACAAGGGTTCTTCCCGAGTGTAAGATCTAAGTTTGCAGGTGTGCAAGATCAGGTTGATCTGCAGGTTGTGCAAGATCAGGTAGAAGATCTACATGGTAAGTAAGGTCAATTGATCTGCAGGTGTGTGTGTATGCAAGGTCAAAAGAGATCTGCAGGGTAGCAAGGTCAAAGGAGATCTGCAACACAACAAGGAGCAAGATCAGGGAGATCTACTTGGAGTAGGTGGTGTACTCGATGTTACTGAAAGTAGGCAACAATGGTTGAGTTGATTGTCACTTACTAGTTGGTGGTCTGGCAGTATTGTTATTGACTGGTTGAAACAACAACTTTGTGTTTGAGTTGATTTTGTTTGTAATTGAGAGAGAGAACTCTTGAGGGAGAATTACTGGTACGCCCAAGAGGTGTGGGAAGAGTGTGATTTCTTCATTGTATTTTCTTTTGGAAGAGTGTTAATACAAGATTGTATTGTCTCTCATATTTTGTGTTATTTTTGAATTCTAGTTACTTATTAATTCTGGTTAAATTCTATGTTTAGTTGCTTATACAAAGGTAATCAAGTGTGCTCTTAATGAGCAGGGATCCTGACAATATTAGGAGCACAATTGATTACCTTGTATAAGCAACTAAACACGGAATTAAACCAGAAGTAAAATGTAACTAGAATTTAGAAACAACACATAATATGAGAGACAATACAATCTTGTATTAACACTCTTCTAGAAGGAAATACAATGAAGAAATCACACTCTTACCACACCTCTAAGGCGTACCAGTAATTATCCCTCAAGAGTTCTCTCTCAATTACAAACTAATCAACTCAAACACATAGTTGTTGTTTCAACTAGTCAGTAACAATACTGCCAGTACCACCAACTAGTAAGTGATAATCAACTCAACCATTGTTGCCTACTTCCAGTAACACCGAGTACACCACTTACTCCAAGTAGATCTCCTTGATCTTGCTCCTTGTTGTGTTGCATATCTCCTTTGACCTTGTTACCCTGCAGATCTCCTTTGACCTTGCACACACACACCTGCAAATCAACTGACCTTACTTACCATGTAGATCTTCTACCTGATCTTGCACAACCTGTAGATCAACCTAGTCTTGCACACCTGCAAACCTAGATCTTACACTCGAGAAGAACCCTTGTCCTTGCCTTACCAAGTCCTTATGATTCTCCAAATTACAATACAGCCCCATAGGTCTTTTAAATAGATCCCATACAAACAATAATTAGACTTCCTAATTGCAATAATTAGAAACACAGACTCAAGACTAAAATTAGTCTTTACATGCAAACAAACGGTTCGTTAAACTAACTGCTCGTGTAACTAACAGTTCTAAAACTGCACAGGTGATCGATGTCAGATGCTGTCTGTCTGGAGATGACCAACGTCAGCCGATCTATGATCGAAGTCGGTAGCTTCCTGTCTACTCCTGACCGACGTCAGTTGGCCTGACCGACGTCGATTATTGTGACACTCAACAACCTCCTCCATGTTTGCATCAGTGAAGCTTTTAGCTCTACAACCTAACAATCTCCCACTTGGAGATAAACAGTTGCACCTGTACCTATACCTCTACATCTTCTAATTTTATTTCTTGGCTTTTATCCCTCTTTAAGTTCAATCTTGAAGACCAACCACCACACATCCTGTGGTGCTACTCCTGTCATCCAAGTAACCTGCCCGACACCACCGACTTTGGTCTACACATGACTGACGTCGGTACCTACCTATTCGACATCGGTTCTCACCTAACTGATGTCGGTAACTTTATTTTTCTGTGAGTGATGACTTTTACCCGCGAGCTCACTTTGGATCATAACCTTGTCCAAACTGCCCTGCTCAGAATTATTCAGCCCCTTGAGCTAATCTCTGTCCATCATCTCCTCCATGAAAACCAAGGCTTTCCAATTCTTAAGTTTGTCAAAGACATCAGACTTCCTCTTAAGAACATGCATCCCCTTCTTATTCATGTGACCAAGCCTATAAAGCCACATCTTCACATCTACATCTGAAGTAGATAAACCAGAAGGAGAATCAGTAATACAAGTAGATAGATAAAGAGTACCTACTTTCTTACCACATGCTAATTCAAGTGCACCCTTGGAAACTTTCCAAGATTTCGCTGTGAGAGTAACTGTGCAACCCTCATCACCCAACTTTCCTACAAAAATTAGACTCCTCTTCAGGACTGGGACATGCATGACCTCTTTCAACACCCATGTGTTGCCTGTTTGCAATTTCAGTCGCACTTCCCCTTTGCCAACAATTTGACAAGGCTCATCAACCCCTAAATAAATCTTTCCAAAGTCTCCATGGACATAATCATGGAAAAATACTCTATTTGGGGTTGCATGGAAAGAGGCAACAGAATCTAAAACCCAAGATTCTAATTTATCCAAGGAACATACAAGAGCATCTTGTGCAACAATACCTGCAACATCTGCTTCTTCATTTCCTTAATGCTGATCTTCTACCAACCAAGAATATTTCTTTACCTGCTCTTTCTTTCCATAATACCGTAATTGATAATTCTTGCCATTGAATTCCTCCATTCTTAGTGTACTTTCTTCTGCCAGTGTTTTACTCCCACTCAATCAGAAACCCCTGAAAGTGACATGTAATCAACAAACACTTAACACGCTCTGACCACCTGTTAGTGTACCTAACCAAGCTCTGATGAACCTGCAACTTGGCTCTGATACCAATTGATAAGACCTAGGCTCACATTGCTCTGATACCAATTGTTAGTGGTATCACTTGGTGGTCCTAGCTCTGATACCAATTGTCAATGGTATCACTTGGTGAGCCTGGTATCAGAGCCAGGTTCACCAAGTGATACCATTGACAATTGGTATCAGAGCTAGGACCACCAAGTGATACCATTGACAATTGGTATCAGAGCTTTGTGAGCCTAGGTCCTATCATACATTTCATTTTTTAAGCAAGCTCTAGAATCAACCAAATGAATTTCAATTAAATCAATATGCTAATGATAAATCCAGCTCTCTTCCTAATTGCATTTTTAAATATAATCAATTATGGTGGCATAAGAATAGATCACACACTGAATACACACACCGTGCAAGTGTCCCATGGTTTAAAAAATATTAATGATAAATTAACTTAGGGTTTGAAATGAAACATTAAGGAGCAAGGGCTAATAAATATAAGAGAATGCATTGGAACAAAGCATAGAAAAATAAGCTAACTTTATATTTATTCTAAGGAACAAGATCTAATGGGATATAAGGGGTGTAAGAGAGCAAAAGTTCACCAAAATGGTGAAACCTTAAGGCTTCATGTAAGACAATACAGGGTTACTAAAATGTAAAATATAAAAATGGTTTTTAATTAAAATGAAATACAAATACCCATGTACATTTAGCTAGGCCTAAAATAGATGTAAAATAGTAAATAAGACCTAATTGATTTTTCAAATATAGATAAATAAGGATAAATATAGGCTTTATAAATGCATCCTAAATATCAAGAGATAAACTGGCACTCATTAGAGTTTGACATTAAAATTTGGGTTTTTTTTTAATAAGACATAAAGAACCTCGAAAACGCATGATGAATGACGAAGATTGCCAAAATGGTGAAGTTTTATTTCTATATAGTGTTAGGTAGGTGAAATATATTTTGATGGATATGTTTATTTGATTATGGGCTCCAAAAATCTTGCTCATTTCTTTTGCACCTTTGTTCAGATAATTGAGAAAAATAATTTTTTATTCTTGTCCTAATTAGACAACGAGTTTTGAAAACCATAGGAAAAGACCTATGTTTTGGGGCTTATGTTATACCATGAAATAACTAAGTTATCATGATATTTTTCGAACCTCCAATGATGTACAAGTATATCATAAATATCACTATAATACTTACAATTTTTCATCAGCGAAACAAACCAACCAGTGCAATGTAATGTGTCATTAACATGATCTTTAGTGACACAATAAATGTTCTAATAATTATTTGATTTATCTGAGTACTTGAAGATTCCTATGAAAAATAAATGAATTCTCTATCTTTCACTTGATTCTTCTTGAATTCTTCTATATTAACCATAGATTGATAATATATTAGTGTATATTTATAAATTATTTGAATTCAAATTAGGATCTTATTAATGAGTAAAATGACATTCAACATTTAAAAAAATGAAAAAATCGAAATAAAGGTCACATGGAACAATAGAAAACAAAAGCCTAGAAGAACTCTACCAAAACTATACATATGCCTTAAATATTAAATTCATCTTTTAGATAAAAAGATAAAAAATAGAAATTTTGAAAATACAGATAATGACCAATAAAAAATGTATAAAGACCATAAAAATTCAATACTTAATTTAAACAAATAATTAAAATATACACCACCATCTTAAAAAATATAATATAATTTTAATAAATACCCTCAAACTATTTTTAAGTATATAATTTAAAAAGTAATAAATACCACCGCAACGAGTGTTACTTCCGTATAAAGGTTGGTTACCCTCCTATTAATTTAAATTAGATATTTACTTAAATATTTTATTCTTGCTTGTCCAAAGGAGTTTTCATTTAGGGTTTTGAAATACTTCCAAGATTATGAATTTTACGTTCCAGAATAAAATGTTTATTTTGATTCTTGCAATAGTGGTAAAATGGAGTTTTCTTATAAAGTTTATATATATATTTTTAATTTTTTATAAAAATTTTCAGGTATCCGTTGATATTCATTATAAAAATAATCAATCTTCTTCAATACGAACCCAAGCTCCTTCCTGAGACCAATTTCGCATTAAAAAGAGGAGCTCAAGCTTGCTCCTTAAACCCAGAAGGAATGATCAATTAGGGAAAACAGGGCCAACTAATTAGTAACTTTTCATTAACTGCTGATGCTGTTTGTTTTGTTAAATCGAATCCTTCTACGCAATATGTTTATCTTTTGAGAATTCAAACTTCAGCATCTTCCGTTTCCGCCAATTTTAATTTGGTGAACCACATTCTCGCTCTTTACAACCAATCAAATGGATCACAGCACTTATCCCAGTGCGAAAGCGCAGCAGCTTGTGAGTCTAAATTTCCCTTCGAATTTCAAAGTCTTACACTTTTGAGTACGAACAAATTTGAGGGTTAAATTTTTGTAAATGGCAGATTCGTTTAATACAAAACCTTCAACAGCAATTGCAAGGCTCCGCAGTTTATCCACAAGTAGTACAAAATATAGTCTCCTTTCCTTCAGTTTTTTCTTTGTTTCACGATTTGCGTAAATTGATGCTAACTTTTGCTTAATCTTATCTGTTTTGCAGGCTATTGCGCCGCTAAATATCCCATTTCAGCTTTCCTTTATAGGGAGAATGGAGTTTCGGATGGATGTTCTTCCAATTCTGATTAATGCTGTACTCTTTCTAGCTCCTTTTTACCTTACTTCACGGTTTTCCTTCAAAGCTTAGCTTAATTATTTTAAATTTTTAAATTTACTCAGAAGAACAGTAACGTTTAACTCATTTTAACCTCACATAAGGTTTTCCTTTAATTGCAGTTAGAAAACGCCGGAATTGAACTATCTTTAACCTCATTTCACGGTTTTCTTTGCATCTTAGATTAATTATATGAGAATTTTAAATATAGTAAAAATGACAGCGAAATAAAGAAAACCAGTCAACTACGGGAGAAATTTACGTTCATTTAGTAAGCTTCCTAGCTATTCTAATACCACCTAACGGTTTCCAGGTTTCCATGAAAGCTTAGTTTAGCTATATAAGAACTTTAAACTTGGTTAAAATAACAGTTTTTTTAGCTCATTTTGATCTAGTTCAGCGTCTTCCTTCAAAGCTTAGGTTAACTATTTGAGAACTTAAAATTTGATTAAAATAACAGAGAGATTTACTTGATTTAGTAGGCTTCTTAGCTCATTTGAATCTCTTGCAGTTTCCCTTTAAAACTTAGCTTTGTTATTTGAGAACCTCCAATTTAGTTAAAATTACAATGAAATAAAGTAAAACAGAGAGAAATATACTAAATTTATTCAGCTTCCTGGCTCATTTTAATTTTCAGTTTACAGTTTTCCTAGTTATTTGAGAACATTAATTTTAATCAAAATGACACTGAAAAAGGAAGTTCAAAGTTTAGCCTAATTGTTTTAGGTGTTTAGATTTAATTAAATAAAAATAAAATAAAGAAAAACCGTAAATCAAGAGAGAAAATTACCTGAATTAGGGATTCTTTATTTAAATTATAACCTCTTAAAGCTAGTTCAATTGTTTTAGTTTGAGAACCTCCAATTTAGTTAAAATTACAATGAAATAAAGTAAAACAGAGAGAAATATACTTAAATTTATTCAGCTTCCTGGCTCATTTTAATTTTCAGTTTACAGTTTTCCTAGTTATTTGAGAACATTAATTTTAATCAAAATGACACTGAAAAAGGAAGTTCAAAGTTTAGCCTAATTGTTTTAGGTGTTTAGATTTAATTAAATAAAAATAAAATAAAGAAAAACCGTAAATCAAGAGAGAAATTTACCTGAATTAGGGATTCTTTATTTAAATTATAACCTCTTAAAGCTAGTTTAATTGTTTTAGATTTTAAATCTAGTTAAAATAAAAATGAAATTAATAAAAATTGTAAAATAACAGAGACATTGACGTGAATATAAGGAGCTTCTTTGCTCATTTAGACCTCTCCTCACAATTTTCTTTTATAGCTTCATTTAATTATTTTAGATATATAAATCTAGGTAAAATAATATTGAAATAAAGGAAAGCAGTGAATTTCACTTAAATGTACAAGGCTTCTTAGCTTATTTTAAGCTCCTGTTAAGCCTTTCCTTTATTGTTTATCTTTATACGAATGAGGCACGATGGACGTTAGTCAGGACAAAGCTCTGTGTTGGTGGACCCAGTTCATGGTCCCTCCTCAGAAATAATACTGTTGGAAGTGGCCCTAACTCTAAAATATCTTATAAGATCCAAAATTTTCTAGTAAATGTTTATCACAGGTCTTGTATATAGGTAAAAAGTAGGTGAAATTTTGGTTTCTTGAATATCTTTTGTTTTTTGTATTGTTATTTTGGAGCCACTTGTTTAGAACAGGCTGATGCTAGCAGAAAAAACTTCTCAGCAAAAAACTTGCTAGCAGAAAAAACTGACAGATGGATTTCACATGGATTTCTGGATTTCTTGAAGTTTTTTCTGCTAGCAAGTTTTTTCTGAATATCTTTTTCTGCTAGCAAATGCTGACAGATGGATTTCTTGATGCTTCTTAGCATTTTATATATTTAGTAGAGTGATATCAGTGTTCTTTGCGGTAGATTTTCTTTGTGTATGTGAAGGGATCATTGTGGAGACAGCTACAGATCTACTAGATTCATGCCACCAATACAACACTGAGTCATTGTCTGTGACCATTTTATTATTGCAAAGAATATCTGAACTTCCAGATGGTATGCATATAAGCTGCACTGATATCATCCGCTAGAAAAATATTATGACTCGAGCTCTATCTTAAATATGTATGCATACTTGTGCCACAAACAAGTGAGTGTTAGCTTATACTAGATATATTATTCATTGATTTTTAACAGGAAGGAATGCACTGATTGAGCTTGAAAAGGGTCATAACAGAGAGAATACAAAGGACAAGAAAACATTAATTTGGGTATGTATCTTTGTGTATTCCTTCCCATTCTATTTATTGGGTATGAAAAGCAAATCCAGGATCAATAATATTTTTCTAATTTGTGCTCTTAAGGCACTGGTCATGCTTTTCTGCAAACAATCCAGCTGTCGGCAAAACATAGTCATGATTATGTTGGTAAGGTTTTTCACCATTTCAATTAGTGTGTATCTTTTACACCATTTTATGATTTGATTTTGAATTGAACAAAGTAAAGATAACCTATTTGTAGAAAAGCCACAACTAAAAGGGAGCTTATGTTACCCATAATACAACGAGATACTATGTAATATACAAATACATAGGATATTTTTGGAGAAAGAACTCTAGGAAATAAATTTAACATCTTTTCTTGTATGATCTATGTCCACCTAGCTTTTAATTAATGGTACCTGGAAATTAAAGCGGGAAATTTAAGATGTCAAGAATCTACCAATATGCATGCAGGAGACAAGGAACAATACAAGAGATTTGAAAGGAGTGTAGAGAATAACATAGCTCAATGTATTGTTGATTTGAGATGGATGATCTCTCATTCAAGATCAAAAAACTTCATGATGCCCTCAAGAGATTACATCTAAATGTTCATAGAAAGACTTCCTAAGGTATTAACAAAATAGGAGATAATAAGTCCCTTCTCTTGAAAAAGATGCGTCCTCAAAGCTTCACAGATGCTTCTATAAGAATTTTTCATTATTCCACAAGGCATATTTTGTTGTTGATAATTATTCAGTAATTTATTTTTTGATTGGTTAAATGAAGGTGTTTGTTGGGGCCTTCATCCATGTAGAAAAATAAGAGAATGTTACATAGAATGGAAGAAGAGAGAAGAGAGGAGCGGGAAAAACGCGAAGATGAGAAGGAGAAAAAACTCAAAGAAGAGAAGAATGAAGGTCGAGCACCACAAAACTTCTTACACTTAAGGAAGAATAGAGATGGAAAAAAGAGGTGAGGGTAAAGGAGATGCAAGGCAAATAAGGAGGGAAACAAAGATGAAAAAAATCTTAATACAATTACCCCAAACCTTTCCCTGATCTGAGCAACATAATTCCCCTACTCCATTTTATTCTTGACCTTGGTCTAGACTTGTTCAAGGACCTCCAATGCATTCTCCTCCAAAGGGTGGGGTTGCAAGGGAGTCAAAAAATTTGAGGGAGCAAAAGTCTTGTTGGCGACCAACTGCTCCAAAGAGACTCCGACATTGCCCTTTTGAGGAGAGGGGAAGGAGGCACGAGACCCTTCAGTTATGGGAGCATTACCCACTACAGGTGCTTCAAGGCGTACAGGGTCATCAACTGTAGGAGCAACCAAACAATCAAGGGACTTCTCAGTCGTTGTAGGAGGAGAAGCTTCCTTCAAAGGAGAAAGCGATAGGGAACGATGATCAGGAGCCTTGGAACAAGGTTCAACTTAGTGGTGCCGCTCCTCAACCCCTTACCATCAAGTCAACTAGGATTTGCCACCAAATTTTCTCTTGCCACTAGGCTTCTCAAATTTATTATTAGGTCATGCTGCTGCAAGATGGTCAAGAGAGAAGCAAACACGACATCTGAAAGCTACATGCTCATAGTTTAGTTTCTGCTTTCATATAAGATCATTGACTTTCTGTCAAATTTCATCCAGCAACCTGACAGAGAAGTCAACTTCCATGCACAAATGAGCAAGGGTTGTGATATGCCCCTGAGTCGTGTTATGAGAGTAGAAGTGAAATTTCCCTAGAGCATCCTCAATGGATTGCATTTTGTGAGGATTCCAAAAGTGTAAGAGAAGGTTTGGATTCCTGACCCAAACTGGGGCAGACGAAATAGAATCCTGAGAAGGGTCGAAGGAGGGGAGCCAAGGCTTAAAGCACAAACCCACACTTCCCTAAAGCCAGGGACTTAAGAGAAGATTCAGTTACGGTCTTCTTCAAAATTGAATCCAACATTAAAAAATCCTCCAGCGCATGGGTGGATGCAAATCTCTTGTGTGAGCAAGGGTTTCCATGAAGTAGAGATCCACTTGTGGAGCTATAAGAGTTTGGGCCAAAAACTATTAAATCTACAAATCAGTCCATGATCTTTGTAGAAGCTTTCATTATCCATAGCTTCCAAAGCCAAATCTAGAATTGGAATTGTGTCTGCAACTTCCACCACAAAATGACCTCCAAGAGGTAGAGCACAATGCTAAGCAGGAGGATTAGAAGAAGGGGGCATAAGGGCGTCTTTGAATGAAATAGGAGCCACCGTGACACCCTGAACAGAAGGAGAGGAGAATTGCGCTTAGAGAGAAGCCTCCCTAGGAGGAGGATCAGAACCATGAGTTGAAACCGACATGGCTGAAAATAAAATGACTTGTGTTATGGGTAGAGGTTTTGTTGGCAAAGATCCCAATGGCTGCAAATTCACAAGAGAAAATTTTCCTTGCTTGGATCCGGGTTAGTCTTTCCTAATGAGCTGCATAGGCGCTGTAACAACATCATCGATCTCTCCTAGTAGGCCAAACGAATTCTCAGTTGCCAAAAAACTAGTAGATTGCTCACAAAACCCATCTATTGAAAAATACAGTGCATCATTGCTTGAAGACAGAGAAGGAAAAGAGGCTGAGGGACTGACAAGAGGTTTTTGGAGTTGAGTAGGTGGAGAAACGGGCTTAGGGTTAAGGTAATTGGCCAAATGAGCTGTTGTCCTCTTTGTTGCGACCATTGGAGGTGTTTTTTTAGCAAGAAATTTTCAATAAGATATTCAGTAATTAACTTGGTAAATTTACTTGCTATAGACTTCAAGGAGTATTTTGGCGTATAGCAATGACACACCCAAGTGTTTTTTGAAATTTAAGCTGACTTCTTTCCTTGCTAGCCTACTTCTTTATTCTATTTTGTGTTGTGTGAAGACATTTTCAGGTGCCCCCTTTGCTTCTTGTTCATAATTTGTGATTGCCTGTACCTTAGACAGTCCAGAATATTGCACTTGATATTGGGTGGTTCATACTCATACAGTTTGGAATGGATCCATTTTAATGGAGATATGATGGGTGGCATTGCAGTACTGTTCTGTCAGAAGGAGCCATTTACACCATTGCCATTGTATATCTGCAGTATAAATATGAAGGGTCCCTTCAAGATAAATAATCCATATATTTGTTTTATGAGGTAAGACAATGATATGGTTGGTTTTGTGCCCAACATCCTCAGAAGCTTTGTCTAGTTTTTGAATTATCAATTATGGGTTCTTGCTCCTAATTATACCTTTGAATTATGGGTTCTTGCTCCTAATTATGTTTATGCACCCCTATTCGATTATCTTCAAAGATGTTAGCAGTGTAGCAACTGACAACAGTCTTACTTGCTAAATTTTTTATTTTCATGTTATGAGAACTAATTACATGTGATGGAGGGATGATCTGTGAAGGTAACTTTTTCCTTTATAATTTTGAACATATATAATGATATTTAATTATAAATTTGTGACAAATATGCCAATACCTTAACGTCAAAAACCACTGGATTCCAAAGGTTACATCTTAGTGGTGTGGAGGTTGTATTTGACTATGATCAATCAACTCTGTGACCCTTCCCTTTACAAGTTACAGATGGCTCATTTGCAATCTCTTCTGAAAATTATAAATAGAGTAAGGAAAACCCACAAGGTGTTTTGGCATCTTCTTACTAATTAATTTTTGTATGCTTTTTGAGTTTATCACAACTCTTATCCTTTTCCTTCTTTATTTGTCCTTTACTGTCATAAATTTCTTATGTTCAGATTTCCATATGTGAATAGTGTCTGTATTTATTAGTCCAGGCACCTATCGTAATCTGATTGTAGGATATTATCTTCTCTCTCTAATCTGTAGTAATTTGTCTGGTGGATATTGCCTTTTCCGGTTTCCCCAAGGTCTGAAGGAATCTGCATGCAGGACATTATCATCTCCCCCACGTTTATAGTAATCCATCAAGTGGATATTATCTTCCCCCTAAGGTTTGTAATAATCCACCTACATGGTATGCTCTTATCTTGGGGGTATGTAGTAACCTCTTGGGTGAATGTTATTCTCCTCTTGGGGGTATGTAGTAACCAGGTCTTCCAAGTTCAAGGATTCTTCTTCTTCTGTTTCCAGACGGCATCATAGTAGGCGACACCTGATTCCTTCCACTTCTTCCAGGCAGCTTCTCATTCAGAGTTCTATCCTTTCGGCCTTGAGTGCTAGGAGTGTTGGGTCCATCCCGTGATGTTCCCCTCCTCTTTCTTCTTTTGGTCGGCATTCACTGGTTGTACTGGTTATATTCTCTCTTCTGGTGTTCGCCTTTCTTTTCTTTACTTTTTGTTCTTCTCAGAAGTGTTTTGGCTTCTGCGCTTTGTACCTGCTTTCTGTGGGCTTTGCAGTCCCATTGACCTACTTTTGTGGTCACTTGTTGGACATTAATATATTTATCTTATCTTATCTACATCTGTAGTAATCTAGCAGTAGGATATTCTCTTAGAAAGGCTGGTCAAACATGATGATTTGGCTAAAGTCAAAATTGCTAAGCCCAAAACCTAGCAGGAGAATATCTCTAAAGGGTAATGGATGCTTACCTATTGATGGGTTTGATTACTGGTAATGCTCTTTGCTTTTCATATTAGGATGTAGTGGGAGACCCATCAATCCCCCTACATGGGTCCAGAGGGAGAACACCTGATCCTTGCATGTGGATCTAGAGGAAGATAATGACTACTAGATTGGAGCAATTTAGACTTGACAAGGCAAAGAGTCGAAATTGACTTGGACTCAGCACAAAGACTTGTTTTTATTTATTCCACGAGAAATTAAATTCAAAGGCATCTAAATAAAAACAAGTTAATGTCGAAACATGTACCAATAACAAGATGTATTTCAATTACTCAATTGTACGTAATACAAAAAATAGTTTTGCATTAAAATTTTCAAAAACTGTCTACTTAATACAAAATCCATGGCATGAAAGACATTAAAGACAGAAAACCAAGAAGAAGAGGAACCACTATGCCCAATGCCACTGAAACCAACCAATTTAATTCCTCTCTCAGTGATCTTGACGTTGGATCAACTTTCGGATTGAATGGCCTCCACATTGGTCCCTCAAATTGTTTGTGATAGAGTTGAAGGTTCTAGTTTACAAACACTAAATCTGTCATCTACTTTTGATGTAATATATTGTACTTCGTAGAGTGTTGTTCAAACATGCTCCAAACGCGCTCACATCTAGAAACAGTACATCATGGCTGACTCAAAACTCTAATGGAAAACTTTTGAAGCTAAGGATTTTGGACACCACTATCCTCTAACAGCACACCTAGAAAGCATATGTATATTTATCATATTTAATGTGAGATGCTGAAAAGAGAGAGAACTATCATCATTACAATTTGGAAATGCATATATTAAAACTTGAATTCTTCCTACATGTCTATCATTCTATATGTAAAGAGCACCCCTGCCCTCATAATTTTTCAAGTGCAGTTGGAATTATCTTGGATTTATTCATCTGAAAACATGTTTTGTATGCACTGGTGGGAGCCTTCAGTCGCCTCTTCATTAGCAACAAGAGAACAGTCATAAAAGAATGTTTGGTGAAAGTAGTACCTAATTGCATGTAAAAGGCCAATGAACTTGCTGCTGCCACTTACTATCAGTGGTAGCCCATTTTGGACGGTGTTTGTCCTCCCTGCCTTGATAAAGATCTTTAATTTTTCTCCTTGGCTCTGCACATGGCCTCATAAATATAACTCACAGGGGTTCTATCCTCACCCACCAAGTGAATAACCTGAACCAAAGGCTTTTCAAGTTGAATCACCTCCGGAGTTCTTCAAAATACCTCATCAAATATGTGCTCTACAACATCAATGCCATTTGTTTTCCTAGCATAGGGAGGAGTTCTCCACTCTCCGCTCACAAACCTTTTTTCATTTTCCTTTTGGTCATAGACAACTTGTAAGGAATGGAATTTGTGGCAAAGTGTGTAATGGAAGGTTGAACAATATTTTCCTCTAATCGTGTGTTTCCTTATCAAGCTAAGGATCCATAGATGGTTGTTGATATATCTAGTTAAGGACTTTTCCTTCTCCATGGCCAGTTTAACCCCCTCAAATCTCCTAATGTCTTCCAACATCATATCCATATCATGATTTGTACAAGGATATTAAAAATAGTGGGGTGTTTTTCCATCAAAATTCTTTATCTGTCATATTGTTTGAGGTATCACACATAATTATTTAGACAACATTTTCTAATCCAACCTCCAAGAAAATCTCTTTCAACACATCATAGAGCAACTTGGGTTATTACTTTATTTGATGCATCAACTGATTTTAAAAGTACATAAAATCCATGGGGAAGTCAAGAAATTTCAAAATCGTTCCATTTTTATTATCAATCCATCTATTTTTTTTAACAGATAAAAGTGGGGTTAGAAAGTGGGCCCACCTGAAAAAAACAGCAATGCTCTGAAAGGCCAGCAAAGGCAGATCAAACAAATAGGGGAGAGCAGAAATCAACTGCACCACCCAAACCCAAAAACAAAGCCTCAGCTAAAACCAGATAGGAAAAACAATAAAAAAAAAGCCAATCACACCATTTAAGGGTAAAAGAACAGCCAAAACCTCCTTCCAACAATGACTAAAAAACTGCCGACCAAAACAAATATTTTGGCACCGCCTGAGGACCAACTTAAGCTGCTGGGAGAAGATCTCCCCCAACTTTGATTCCAAAGAACTCCTCCATGGCATGTTGTTTTCCATCCTATATTGCCTCTTCAATTTTTGTTGTCTGGGACTTCTGTCCCCTTTTCCTCAGGGCTACAACAGGTTTCTTCTTTTGACTTTCTGATTGTGCTATAGTGAAAATCTCCCTGGTAAACAATTCACTCTATGATTGTGGTTCCTCCACTTGATCATTTTGAAAATCCATCCTATTCATGACTTTAATGCTTCCTTCCTCCACATGAATGTGATGGAGCTCCATGCTACCCTTTGTCCTCATACTTTCTTTCAATTGAGAGAGAGTTTTCTCTGTTGTTAGAATTGGCTGCTTTAATTCTGTCTGGGTATACATTGAATTTTGTTCCAACAGAGATGAGGCTTGTAGCGTCAGTGCTCCCATCTTAGATTCAGGGCTAATATCTACCATCTGAGGAATCTGGTCTGAATTCTGATTTTTCCTCACTAAGAGCCCCTGAAGGGTCTTTCCTCTCAACTTGGCCTTTTGATGTTCTAGAAAGATCTCTCCTTCAATATCCAGAGCCTTTATAGATTTGTTTATCTGATGTTCAAATAATTTTTTATGATTTCCCTAAATGAAATCTTTGCTGGGATGGTTGTTCTTTTGTTTCCAGATCTGGCTAGTTCACAATTTCTGCTCCTCAAGCCTTGGAGAAGGACAGTCCATGACTTTGTGACCATTATTCTTAAATCTAAAACATCTTAAAGACAGCCCCTCATAATCTATATTTTCCGTCCATGACCCACAGAGGAAGTGATGTGGAAGGAGTGAATGAGCGGTATTGAGGGATCAATTTTCATGCACAGATGTGTGAGATTACCTTGTCCTCTATCGGATGTAATGTCCACTTTGATAAGATATCCTATCAAACTTTGGATTTGCCTCAACATTTCTGTGTTCTATAATTCTGTATGCAGCCTATACAGCTGCATCGAGATAGGAATTCCAGATATTTGTTTCCCCTCTGGAACAAAGAACGGAGTCCATGGTCTTATAAACAAACCTGCACAATCACTAAACCAAGGCCCTTGTCCTATAATATAGTCTCTATCCTCTTTTTTCTGAAACAAAACCTGGAAGAATCCATTTAATAAAAAGGTGATTTTTTTGGGGAAAGGCAGTCATTTCATGGCTTTTGTTATCCATTGCTTGAAATCTTCCAAACCTGGCCTTCCACCACTGAATCTACAGATCAGTGCATTCAATGCAAAACCTCTGGAAATAACTTCAAGGGTTGAATCAGACACTGACAGCTTGGGGGTTCCATGGGCAATTTGATAGGAATATCTCCAAGCAAGAGAACCATAGCTTCGCCTACCTCGAATTCTTCCCCCTGCTGACTATGCCCTGAATCCACCGCGTCATTCAAGGTTCAATCTATCAGCCTGTTAGGTGGGGTTTTTAGAGGAGGAGATGGATCTGATCGCGAATTCCCAGGATGTCGTGAAGGAATCGAAGCCTTGGTGCTTGAACCTGTGTAATGACCAGCATCACCGTTAGGGTGAATTATTTCCGTCTGAGGGGTTCAATCAGAACAACTAAGGGGAACCAATTGACTGTTGCGATCGCTACAGACATGAAAAGGATTAGCAACATTGATGCAGTCCGGAATGGTAAACTAGTTTTTGTCCTGATTTGCTTCTCTTCTTGTTCCATAAAAAACCCTTGCTTGTCCGGATCTTGACCCTGATCGATTCACACAACTGCCAGAAACATTCAGAGTGACCTGCACCCCATTTCCCCTCTGCCCTAATGCCTGCTACTCCACCGTCTTTGACTTTATGTTTCCATTCTGCCCTATTTTTCCATCTTCCTTTGCTGTTCTGCTCCTTCATCGTGCAGTCCGCCATCATTTCAATCCATCTATTAGGCTTTATTGTACATTTGTTTTGTTCCCAGATTGTGTTTCTTTTCAATTACTTTGTTCACATCTTCCATTTCATTCAAAATTTCCCCTCTAAGAGCCTCATAATTAGTGTGTTTGAACCCTGAACCAATAATATGCATCACTCATCGTCTCCTATAGTATTGAAATCCTAAGGTTGGGTGATGACTCCTCCCCATTTCAACCCTCTTTCTTTTTGCATGTTTCTTTTTTCCTTTTTTGCCTTCAAGTTGGCATTAATTTTGGCATCACATCTTGTGGAGATTGTTGTCATGTCCCCTTCTCTTTGACGAAGTATGGGTGACCCTTAGCCTAATTTTCCATGTTTCCCAAAGGCTAAGGGGGTTGGTAGAAGTGGGAAATGTTTGGGTTCTAATTGTTAGTTTCATAAAATGCTTTTAAGCACTACCTTTCTTGTCTTAACTTTAAAGGGGCTTTTAAGGGGCATGTGGGAAAGTACGCTTAAAAGAGTTATCTTTTCTTACTTTCATAATCCTGCCTCCAAGTTGAGCGCCACTTTTAAAAGGAATGATATAAAATAAAGAAAAGCGAATGGAAAAGGGATGGAGAATTTGATTTGAAAAAATCAAGAGCAGAAGTTTTAGTACGAAACGTAGAGCTTCAAACCCTTGAGGAGAACTAGTAAGGATGAAAACCCTTACTAACCAGTTGAGCAGCCCTATTTCAGGGGTTGTATTGGATAAATCCAGTTGTTTAGAGGTGTTTTTTTGAACACCATTGGCTTCAGCAGTGAGGTACAGAAACTGCCAAGGGTGGCAAACAGGTTGAGGAGCTGGGCGTTTGGAAGAAGACCCCCGAGAAGGGTCAGCAAAGACCAAGGAAGGGCTGTGCAGCACCCGTGAGGCCAACAACCCCCATTCTGAGTGTGGTGAGTGGGTTTGAGGCTTTCCCAAGCCTGATTTTGATGCATGACAGCAGTAAACAATAATTTGGTATTTTATCACAATTTTCCAGCTGCAAATTTGTCATAAAATCTGTTTTTATGTGGAAATATTTGAATGCAATATTTCTTAATTTTTCTATAATTATCGAGGAATAAAATAATATTTGTGTGCCCTATTTTGGCACCTTAGAAATCTGTACTTTCATTTTCTAGGGTTTGAAGAAGGAATAAAAAAATAATTGCTGGCTAGGGTTTTACCATGGATTTCCAGAATTATATAATCTATCCCTAAGGGGACATTTCAGTGGTATTAGAGCCAAGATTTTGGCAGCGTGTGAGAGGGTTCCCTAATCCAGGGTAAGAGGCCATGGGGGACTATGATCAGAGAACCCCTCCTTCAGAGGAGTTGAATTTTCTACAAGAGATCCTCACACGGAATCAGAAAGATATGCAACAGTGTTTGAAGGAGTCCCAAAGAGAGATGTGGGATGCTTTGAAAGGATCTATGGCAGATTTGGCTAAGATCATGCAGGGTTTCCATCCAAACAAGTCAAATAATCATGGAACAAGAAATAATGGTGAAGAAGACCCTTCCGGTAATGAAAGGACTTCCATTAGACCCCCTACAAAAACCTTCAAGGCAAAGTTCCTTCAAAAAGAAGAGCCTCAGGGTGAGATGGGTCAACCTCATGAAGAGGAAGACATGGATGTATATAGGGAAGAATATGCAGCCCTCAATTATACAATACGTGAGATGTTGTCTTTCAGTGATTTTTGTCAATTGAAAATAAATAATGGCACTAGAAGAAGGAATAAAAGATTTCATCTGGAGCAGCCACGAAAAGACATACAACAAAGATTGGGGAAAATAACTCTCCCCTCATATGACAGTTTTGATAAGTGTTCAGCTAGATCATGATTGCAGAAATTGGATGCATACCTATCCTTGAATCCCATGTATGAGGAAGAAGCCCTCAAATTTGTTACCTTGCATATGGAGGGAATAGCACATGAGTGGTGGTACCACGGGTTAATCACCCAAGGGCACAAATCTATTACTACACTAGATGAATTCAGCCAAAGAATAACAAAAAGGTTTGATAGAGAGGATCTTGAGATATACTTAAAGAAATTAGCTCAACTCAAACAAGAGGGATCGGTGGATGATTATATTTCTGAATTTCACAGACTTTCAGTCATGGTGTTTGATGTAAGTTAAAGAAGACTTGTATTTTTGTTTGTTGAACCCCTCAAAGGATGTAATAGCCCTCAGTCAGATTGGACAACCAGAAGTATGAATTTGAAGCACAAAGTGAGACATCTGAGTAATATCTCCATCAGACAATGGGATTTCGTCCATTGCCTCCAAGATCGAGGGTTTCCGTCCTCAAACCTACTCCAGAATTCTCCAAAAGAAAATAATAACCAAACATAAACCAAGCATATCCAAATGAGAGCACTTTTCCCTCTTTTATACTTTTTTCAACTGGGAGTTTCTAAAATCCTCTTGCATATGGGATAAAACATGAGAGGGAAAATAAATTATAATTCTCTTTAGTTCTTTTATCAACATCACCCTTAAAGTCCCCTCTTTTAAAACAACATTAAGTTGTTGTGCCTAGGCACCAAGGTCCAATATCATATAATAATGTTTAATTTACGGACTTTAAAACAGAGGCCACGATGATGTCGGAAACCAATGATCTATAGCTCGTTAGAAAGCCCTCGACAAGACGAATCCAACCTCACTCCGAAAATCCTGAACCGACACTGTTCCTGAAATTACTAAAAATAGTAACGGCCAAGAGCAAATAGAGCCAACTCTGAAGGTGCCAATTGGATCCACTGAACTCGAACCACACCATTGCCAAACTAACCACAGTTCCCTAACCAAACTGCTAGTCCATGGGAACCCAATGATGGACTAACCATGTATTTAGAAGGGGACATTACACAAACGCCCCAGATTCACCTGCAACGAAAATTGCCTAGGCCAAAAATCCTCAAGATTCCTTAAAAGCTTTGGTTAGCCTACGGAACCAAGGAGAAATAGGCTAACAACAACATCATACAATGCACGCTAGAAAAAGGGACATTACAAAGGATTGATGAAGGGATTTGATCCTTCAACTCTTCAAGATGCTATCAAGAGAACTCTAAATTTGAAATCTTCAGCTCGTAGAGGAAGATTTCCACCTGTTGGATAGCCAAGAACAGCACCTTGGGGGCAACAAAGGAACAACATATTGGGGCAGCCTAGGACTGCCAGTTCGTTGGAATGATGAGGAATTTCCATACCATGGTGGCTTGAATCCAACCTATATTCCCCGTAGTTATCACACACAATTTGGGCACCTTCATAGGTAGGTTCCATAACGCTATCCTCCCCATGCAACCAAGTCATTACCTCCTATTGAAAAACAGAAACATAACTGCTGTCATTCAAATCAGAATTATTGTTATGTGCTTGAGCCATGTTTTTGACCCGTTTTAGCATATCATCATTGAAAATTTCTTGTCCAACACTTGCAACTTTGTCTTCATAAGTATTCTCAAGTGTAAGTGCCACAATATCAAGAGGAGGAGGATGTAGGCTATCGCTGCCCCAAATCAGACTTTTGGGATCTTCTTTGCTTCTGTTGGAACCATCAAACATCACCAATTCTAAACTTGTCTCACATCCTTTCCATGTGATTAGAGGTGGTACCGTGTCAAGTAATTCTTCTTCAGTTGATGTCACAAGGCTGCAAGGTATGTCCTTATGAAGCTCTTCCATTCTTTCATAAACTTGTTCAACTTCTGTGCCCCTTGCTTTGTCATTTTGTATCATGGAAGGGTCTGCGATAGAGGACTGATTTTTCTGAACTATGCATTGAATGATGAAACATACTCAACTGAAGACAAAGATCCTCGATCTCCCTATCTTTATCTTCCACCAACTTCACCACTATGTCCCTATCGCTAAGCATTTGCAGGTAGTCCTCTTTCATCAACTTCAATGCTTCCTTGAAAGAATGCAAGTGCATATGAGAAATTCCAAGTCCCATTCCATTTTGTCTTTCCTCCCTTTGTGCTGTCCAAATGAGGTCCTCTAGGTGCTTATGAATAGAATCCATCCTTGATAATGCTTGAGCAATTTTGTCTTCCGTTACCATCAAATGGTCTTGCAAATCTTCCCATACCAAAAACTTTTGCTCTGATTTTTCTTCATGTGTAGGAATTGTGTCATCATAGGAATCAACTATCACACTAGAAGATGCATTGTGATCATTTCAAGAATCCACGCCATCATTATCCATGTCAACCTCGTGCTCTACATCAAGGGAAGCTATGTGTACAATATCTTTAAAGGGCTGATCCAGGTTTGCATTATCTTCCACTTTGTGATCAACCAAAGGAACACCAATAGAAACCATACCTTCATATGGATTGTCAATCATAATCTCTACGTCACCCACCAAGAGACTCATGCAACCTTTTGTGGATGCCTCATAATCTCTGTAGGAATGATCTAGATGCAGGGCTAAGGCTTCAGCCATGTCCTCATTTCCAAGCAACTCTTTATCATATGAAAATTTTGACAATTCATTAGAGACATTCTGAGACTCAAGCATACTCCCTTCTTGAGTTAAGCCATCCTCTTCAAACATTGTAACCTCATTTGTTGGTATGTTTTCAACACTACTTGGCTGCAATGGTTCTTTTTCCTTATTATCTCCACATATGTGATCAAATGACCAGTGTCCTTGACAAGTGAAACAAATCTGCTCTTTCCTCATTTGGTTCTTGCTCTTTTTGGGTGATCCTGGGACCTGTATCCCCAAAGAAATTAGCTCTGCAGCGGTCATCTATTCCTTGAACCTCCCAATTTTTTGTTCAACCAAACCTTTTGAGAAAGCATAAGTCGTAGGGGAAACACACTGCTCCTTCCTCCAAATGGCCAACAAGTCTGATTGCAACCGCTTGCAGATATCATCCTCATCTAAGATTAAGGACATAATAGTTTGCATACATGCCCTCACATTATCTGGATGATGCTTCCTAATTTCAGTTTAGAAGCATTGAAACATTCGAAGAATCAATTTATCACTGAGATCCAACAAAATGATAAATGATCTGGCTCTTGCCATGCTTTCTAAAATCTTAGCCTTCTTACCAAAAGTAGGGGCTTTGACATAATACAACCCATGTAGGCTCTTCACAATCAGCTGTAGAACCTTCTTTAGTATGTCATCATTATAGGGTGCTACAGGGGCTGTTATCCTTATGATCTCACTGTGACAAGAAGCAACTGCAAGTCTCACCTCTTCATAAAGATGTTCCACAAACTTGTGTTGAACCAAAGCGAGCATTGAGGGCTGTAAAGCCCAATTCCGAAGTCTCCAATCTGACTGGTCTCCTTTGAACAAATATGTGTCTAATTCCTCCAACTTAGAGAGAACATCATCAGGAAATTTCGTGGACTTCAATTGTAATCCAATTACATAGAACCGATTCCCTACTTCCTTTTCTTTTTGTAAATCTCTTAACTGATCACCATTAAAAGTATCGTTGAATTCTTTTGAGAAAATGACACTTTTCAAATCCGCTATTGTCTTCATTTTATTTACGGGACCCTGTCAAGATTCTTCCTTCAAACTATCAAATTCTGATTTTTATTGCATTGACATTTTGTCAAACACTTGGCATCATGGGACTGCTCTGATTTTTCTAGGTTTATTTGCTTGCTTTAATGTTTGAAAATCTGATTGGAATGTTATCTTGTGCATAAACAGTCAATTGAGTGGCCATTTACATTACATGACTGTAAGCAGCATATTAATTCTGCATTGTTTGACTTTCCAAGAGGCTACTGTTTGTTGTTGGACAGCTGTGCCTTATTCTGGGGCTATAAACATATATCTTGACACTTCAAATTTGTTTCTGGATGTAGTCACCTGTCTGTGCCAAAGTATATGATGCGGTGATCAGCTGTACAGAGCCATCAACAACAATATACACACTCAACAGATATATATGTATCCTTAATACTCATGTAATTACCAATCACCTTTATTGCATTGAATTAGATTTTCACTATGCTTATTGTCCACCTTGGCAAATTCCCACGAAATCATAACTCCACTTTCATTCAGGGCTTCACACAGTAAAAAACAAAGGATTAAAGTCTGCAGCAATTTCCTTTTGGAAGCTTGTCCTTCGTAGCTTTCAAATGTAACAATGCAAACTTTATTAAAATATGATACTACTTTCTTGTTCCATGTTTTGGGAGGGGCCCACGATCCACTTAGAAATAAAGCCTTTCAACAATAAACTATATCTATGCCAAAGCCTACAATTACTCTTTGGAAATAAATATTTATTAATAGATGCTGTCAAACGTTGTCCCCCATTCAAGATGATATTAGGCTTGGTAAATGAATATCTAATTCAGTAAGCATTTTAGATTCCTCCCATGACACGGCTGGTAAGAAATTAATTTCTTTATGCATATGAAACTAAAACTTTGAAACACCTCCCCTTTCCTTATTGTTGACCATTTTTGGTCCAGCTAGCCAAAATCGGTCCCCCTTCTTCCCTTGCTGTTCTGAGCCAATTGAATTCGGGTTGTACAAGTCTTTCGACAGAAGATGAACCAGTTCAAAGAATGAAAGGGCTTTTAAAAAGCTTCTTTGGACTCTTGTCCGAGGAAATTCACAAGGAAAGAGAGCGAAAAATGATTGACGACACCTTTCCTTAAGGTTGGAAAAGTGGTTCAACGTTGGGGTCCAATGCCATGAGCTTTCCAAGAACTTTGAACTTGAACTTTGAACCATTTTCGGTTCAGTCGGTTTGGTTCAACGGTTGGGTTCATCGGGTTGGTTCGATGAGTTGGTTCAATCAGTCAGTTCAAGTGCTTGGTTCAACGACTTGGTTCAAAGGCTTGGTTCAAAGAGTTGGTTCAACGTTTGGTTCAAAGGGACGGTTCACTCAGTTGGTTCAACGTTTGGTTCAAAGGAACGGTTCAATCAGAAGGTTCAAGAGAGTCTCCCGAAGGACAAGTGCCCTTGCGGAGGGCAATCAAGTATAAAAGGGACCATTCCAATGCCCTTGCGGAGGGCAGTTCCGGACCCAAGTGCCCTTGCAGAGGGCAGGGAACACTTGCAAAGAGATCAAAGAGAAGGCCGAAAGGGTAGGAATTCCTTCGGAAAAGTGAACAAGAGAATTTCTTCGGACAAAATGCTTGAAGGAATTCCTTCGGACATTTTGTCCGAAGAAATTCATAAGGCAAAGACAATGTCCTTAATTCCTTCGGGCATTTTGTCCTAAGAAATTCATAAGGCAAAGACAATGTCCTTCGGAAGAAAATTCCGCGGCAATAAAAAGACTAAGGCAAAAGCAGGAAATGATTTCCTTCGGACAAAAAGTCCGAAGAAATTCGGAGAAAGAGCTGCGGGGAAAAAACCCGAAGAAGAATTCCGAAGGTCAAAGGAAGTGATCGAGATAATTCTTGCGGACATTTTGTCCGCGGGAAAAATGGCCAAAAGGAAAAGCCCGAACGAAGGCAAAACAGAAGGAAAGATATCCTTCGGACTTTTTGTCCGAAGGATTTCCTTTGGACAAAAGTTCGAAGAAATTCGGCCGCCAAAACAATGAGGACCCGACTAAGACAAAAGCCTGACCAGAGCAAAAAAGCCGAAGGAAAGGAAAAGGCCAAAGAAATTCAAAGGGGTGATGGGCCCGAAGACATCAAGAATAAGCACCATGAATTAGCCGTTAGGATCCAGACGTCCGATGACGTCCCCGCAGACGTCAAAATTCAGGGCAATAAACTAGCCGTTGGTTTTCAAACGGTGACAGGGGCGCAAATGTCAACTTTACGGCAATGAAATAGCCGTTGATCTTTAAAGGTTTAAGCGCGGACCTGAATGCATTCAAAGGCCTTAAGGCCAAAAGGAAGAACCGCTGAGAGAAGAGCCCAAGGAGCCAGCAAGACTGGGAAGATAGCCCCCGAGGGCCGAAGGAGCCAGAAAAGACAAAGCCAGGAAGAGACAAAAGAGCCAAGCGCAGGAATGGACAAAACAACCCAAGTGGCAAAGGGGAGGTGAGTTATTCCAACGGTTGACACAGTGTCCGCCAAGTGGTCATCAAGGAGCGCAAAAAGTAAACGACGTGCCCTGTTTTCTCCACTTTGCATTTATGAGCAGACAAACCACGTGAATATCTTGAAGGAGCAGTCTTGTTTGCAGAAAAAGAGGCGCGGCTCATGCTTTCACATTAATGTTTGAACGCCAAAGTCAAGACCAATGATTATACAGCATGGTTCTAGCAGGCCTCTTCTAGAAGGATGATATCAGCAACAACGACTTCTTCTTCCCGATGCTCTCAACGCACATGGGCCAACTTGTAAACAGGCGCCAAAGTCTTTTCCAAAGGGGCGCCTTTACTTCCTCTCTCTCTATATATTGTAAACTTTTCATTTTGAGAAAATAATCTCTCACATTGTAAGGTGAAGCCTTGCCATTTTTCACCTAGAATCAATAAAATACGCATTTTTTACCTCTATTCTGGTTGCATATATCTCTGAGTGCATCTGAGTGTTAGTCTTGTGTCCAGTGATTGCTTCCTAATGCTTTCACAGGGTTGACACCAATTACCTGGTATATACAAAGCGCCATTTTTGCAGGTGATAAGAAGTGCTGTTCCTAGAGCGCAGAGGCAGGAGGTTACTAGACAGTGTGCTCTTCCTACGGCGCCTACGGTAAGTCCTTTTTATGTGTGCTTCCATTAAAGCCTCCCTATCAAGCCCCCTGCAGTTTGGCCCTCTTACCAGTTAGAGTGTATGTATGTGCCCTTATGGTTTAGAGTGTGAGTGTGAGTAGATTAAACTTGTTTGGTGCATCATCCTATTAGGTTAGGTTCTGTTGTTTTCAGCATCCTTCTCTCTTTTCAAACCCCCCCTATATATATATATATATATATATATACACGTATTAGCAACTTAATGGAATAACTCAGATGCATCAAAGGGAGCTAGCCCTTATCTAGAGACTCTTCCCCCAGTTTTGCCAGGCCCACAGGCAAGAGGGGAGTTTCCATTGTGATGTGTGGAAGGCAGGAGCTCAGCCTCCTGTCAAGGGTGCAATCCACTGCGTCAACACTTATATCTCCACGCATACATCAAATTGCATAAATAAATCGAAACTTTCTCAAACTTATTCTACAATCTTCTATGATTTGCTGTCATGATTGGGGCCTGCATTCCATTTATTTAACAATGTTGCGCTGTCTCATAGAAGCTGCGATTTTCAAGCTTAGAAGATTTCAAAAAATAGTTGATGATAATATTCTCAATTAAAAGAATACCTTGCTAAAACTGTGTCAGAATTTGTCTCCCGATTAGATAATAAATCAACCATGAAATTATAATAATAAACCTCAATACCAAATTCGCTGATATCACTTATGACATGGTAGGAAAAGATGTAAACAAGATCTTCAATAATATTCAACCAGTCTTCACACAAAATGATGAATCTACAATCGATAACAAGGTCTCCGACCCAATATCAAACCTCCTTTATTTAATCCATTGATACCACTTTTCTAATCATAATTTTTTGCTATGGCAGTTAAACCCCATTGGCTGGCAGAATCAATGGCTCTGATACCACTGTAATAGCCCTCAGTCGGATTGGACAATCAGAAGTATGAATTTAAAGCACAAATTGAGACACCTGAGTAATATCTCCAACAAACAATGGGATTTCGTCCACTGCCTCCAAGCTTGAGGGTTTTAGTCCTCAAACCTGCTCTAGAATTCTCCAAAAGAAAATAATAACCAAACATAAACCAAGCATATTCAAATGAGAGCACTTTTCCCTCTTTTATACTTTTTTCAACTGGGAGTTTCTAAAATCCTCTTGCATATGGGATAAAACATGAGAGGGAAAATAAATTATAATTCTCTTTAGTTCTTTTCTCAACATCACCCTTAATGTCCCCTCTTTTAAAACAACATTAAGTTGTGCCTAGGCACCAAGGTCCAATATCAAATAATAATGTTTAATTTATGGACTTTAAAACAGAGGCCACGATGATGTCGGAAACCAATGATCTATAGCTCGTCGGAAAGCCCTCGACGAGACGAATCCAACCCCACTCCGAAAATCCCGAACCGACACTATTCCCGAACTTACGAAAAATAGTAACGGCCAAGAGCAAATAGAGCCAACTTTGAAGGTGCCAACTGGATCCACTGAACTCGAACCACACCACTGCCAAACTAACCACAGTTCCCTAACCAAACTGCTAGTCCACGGGAACCCAATGATGGACTAACCATGTATTTAGAAGGGGACATTACACAAACGCCCCAGATTCACCTGCAACGAAAATTGCCTAGGCCAAAAATCCTCAAGATTCCTTAAAAGCTTTGGTTAGCCTACGGAACCAAGGAGAAATAGGCTAACAACAACATCATACAATGCACGCTAGAAAAAGGGACATTACAAAGGATTGATGAAGGGATTTGATCCTTCAACTCTTCAAGATGCTATCAAGAGAACTCTAAATTTGAAGTCTTCAGCTCGTAGAGGAAGATTTCCACCTGTTGGATAGCCAAGAACAGCACCTTGGGGGCAACAAAGGAACAACATATTGGGGCAGCCTAGGACTGCCAGTTCTGAACAGCCTAAAACAGCCCCCACGGGACAGCAAAGGAAGCCTTTCCAGCAAGGCTTGGGGCAGCCAAAGGAGTTGCCAAAAGGGAAATAAGGACTGTAGTGAGTCAAGAAATGAATTAAGAAGGAAAAATCTGTGTTTTTCATGCAAAGACCCATGGAAACCAGGGCATCGTTGCCTTCGAAAAGGACAAGTCCATTACATAGAGGTAGTTTCAGATGGTGAGGAGAAAGAAGAGTAGGTGGAGGCAGCCACCTATGAGGAGGAACAAAATGAAAAGGTGGAAGAAGATAATTTGGATGGCACCCTTGCCACTTTATCAAGAGCTCCTAGATACCATGCTTTTAGAGTGAGAGGGGTCTTGCAAGGAAGAAAGGTCACCGTGCTCATCGATAGTGGGGCCACCCACAACTTTATTGATAAAAATTGGCAGCTAGATGTGGGCTGCAAACTATTGAATTTAGAGGCTTCAATGTGACCATGGCGGATGGCTTCACAATCCCTTGCACCAAGAAGATTCCCAAGTTGGGCCTCACTTTGGGTAAGTATACAATCGAAGATGATTTTTATGTTGTTGGCATAGGAGAAACTGATTTGATACTTGGGGTGCAATGTCTGCACTCACTTGGGGAATTCAACCAAAATTACCAAACTATGGAATTAAAATTTAGGGCAGCTAGGAAGGAGGTGGTACTACGTGGGTTGAGCAATGGGTCTCCCAAGGTAGTAACTTTAAAAAGAATGGAAAGAACTTTTCACATGGGGCAAGTTGCTTGGGCAGCTGAATGTTTTATAAGCACAAAAAAGTCTAATTTGAAACAACATCTTCACAAGAATATTCAGTCCATCCTTGATAAACATGCAAAGATCTTTGGTTACATTCCTTATGGGTTACCTCTAGATAGGGGTTTTGAGCATATCATAGAGATGGAACTAGGTACTAAAGCGATAATCACCAAACCCTACCGTCATCCAAGGGCCTACAAAGAGGAGATTGAGAAAACCATCAAGGAACTTTTGGAGATGGGCCACATAAGGCCTAGTTTGAGCCCTTTTACTTCTTCGGTGGTGCTTGTGAAGAAGGATGGGACTATGCGAACGTGCATGGATTACTGGTTGTTGAACAAGAAAACCATCAAGAATAGGTATCCCATTCTGAGAATTGAGTTCCATGGGGCAAGGTATTTTTCTAAAATTGATTTGAAGACAAGGTACCATCAAATCCAAGCAAGGGAAGAGGATGTTTAGAAAACAACTTTTAGATGTCATTTTGGACACTATGAGTTTTTAGTGATGCCTTTCAGATTGACAAATGCACTAGCCACCTTTCAGTCTTGCATGAACCACATTTTCAGGCAATATTTGAGGAAATTCGTATTGATCTTCTTTGATGATATTCTGGTTTATAGCAAGACATGGAAGAAGCACCTGCAACATTTGGACATGGTGTTGGGAGTATTGAAGCAACAAGCCCTCTTCGTCAAGGCATCTAAATGTGAGTTTGAAGTTCCTAAAATTTTGTATTTGGGGCATGTAATTAATGCCTAAGGGGTCCATGTGGACCAATAAAAGATACAAGCATCGTGGTTTGGCCAGCCCTCACTACTATGACACATGTGAGGGGATTTCATGGTTTATGCAACTACTATAGGTGGTTTGTCAAAGGGTTTTCACAACTTACTGCCCCACTAACGGATTTGACAAAGAAGGGAGCTTTCAGCTGGTCAAAAACAACCATGGAGGCCTTTGAGAAACTCAAGGTGGTGATGAGTACATGCACAATACTCGTTGTTCCCAATTTCTCTATTCCGTTCATCTTGGAGTGTGATGCTTCTGGAGAAGGTATAGGGGTTGTCTTAATGCAAAATGGACATCCTATTGCATTTGAAAGCATGAAGCTCAAGGAAGTGGAGCATAAATTCTCGATCTATGACAATAGACGTTGGCTATCATGCATGCCTTGGCCAAATTCAAACAATATTTGGCTTGTGGAAGGTTTGTCTTAAGAACAGACCACAATAGCTTGAAATACTTCCTTAGCCAAACATATTTGAACAATAGACAACAAAAATGGGTAAGTAAATTATAGTCCTACGACTTTGATATTGAATATGTTAAAGGAAAAAACAATGTGGTTGTTGATGCATTGTCCAGGAGGCCCATTTTGTGTTCTATAAGCGAGATTACAACAGATTGGAAGGCTATAATTACAGCTGAATAAGCAGAAAATGAATTCACTACAATGATCATGGAGGGAAAGGTGGACGAAAGGTACACAAATGTCCATCGATGTTTTGAAGGTACAAAAGCACTTCTTTTCTAAAATCAAATAAATTATTTAAATAAAGATACCTCCAATAAATAATTTCCATTCTGCATGGTATGGTATTTTTTATCCCAATATGACCACTGTATTAAAAAATGGGTACCCGCGAAAAACCTCTGAAAATTTCTGAAACAATAAAACGATGAGCTTATTGTGGTTCAGGTAGCAGCCCCAAACCCGTGGTTAATGGCGAGTGGTTATTTGCTGTTAACTGCGGGTTTGGGATTGTTACCCAGCCGCGACCCACCAACCTAAAAAATATACCAAAACTCAAAAAAAAAAAAAAAATCCCATTCCATCATTTTGCCATCAATTTCTGCGTGTTGTGCTTGTGTGCGTCAGCGATTGGAGAATGACTATGTTGAAGCTTGAAGGTTTAAAAAATTGCTAGTTGTTGCCGTTTTGCTAGGGGGCAGCAGAGGAGGTGGACAAAAGAACTTCTATGAGCCATTGCAGTCTTCTTTTTGTTTAAAATAGAGCATTGGACTCTTATTTGCTTAAAAACTAATATAAAACATATTTATGACTCTGAGTTATGTGTTCTCTGAATCTCTACAATCATTTCTCTACATTCATTTCATTTTCTTATGTATGTCAGTGTATTTTATGAATTTATATATATATTTTTTAAGTAGCAATAAAATTGTTAAGTCGCTAGTACAGGGCAATTTTTTTGGCTATCGAGTAATCGTGGTTTACGAGTTTTTATACTATGCCAATATCTATAGAAACATTATTAGTTAGAGAGAAAAGGAGACACAGATTTAAAAAAGGTTATACAAATACGCTACCAGTGATTTGCACCAAAGCATAAGAGGATCATGAGGACCAGTTTTTTTGTGTGGGAGATAATGCTGAATGTGGAAAGAATCAGTTCTAAGTTTGAGTTGAGTTTGAGGTAAGGACCCAACTCAACTTAAGTTCATAAAAGCAATCATTTAAGGTTAGCTTAAGTGACCTTTAGTTAGGTTTTTGTTATTGAATAATTAGACAATAGTTAATAATTGGGAAGTTATGAGCACATAACTACCCGTTTTTGTAATGAATAAAGCTTGAAGCTCTCATTTTAAGCATCTTTGGACTACCTAATGGAAGAGGGCTCTTGCATAACACGTTTTGGTTTGTAATCAAAATATTTTGAAGGATTAATAGAAGTTAAATGCTTGGAATGTTTTCATGCCTCGTGTTTATTTTTTTAGCTTCACTAGTGCAGATTATCCACACTATTACTGCATAGTTGTTTGTTTCTCATTGTGATTGTGTTGGGTAGTCTACAAGGTCTTATATTCATTCCATACTGCTGATTAGTTTGAATGGACCTTCTTTCTTAAATCATTTCAAGTTGACATCAAAGAGGAGCTCTATTACTATTCCTTGGAGGGTGTCCTTTTGTTTGTCTTAGCAATGACATATCTTACAAAAATATTTTTTCATTTCCATGTAAATATGTATGTATTCTTGTACATTATATCATTGTAAATTTTCCACATGTGATTTGAAGAAGGGAAACCTCCCATGCGAATAGAGGAGGGACTACGGTCTTGCACACTACCTCTAACAAATTTTCCTTTGAGAAATTTTAGGGATAACACCATTAACGTACCATTTTCTATTTACATTCTGGTAATTTTGTAAGGTTATATTTTTCTTAATTCAAGCATGCCCTCATTTATTTATTGCGTGTAAGAAATACCTATAACTCAATGCTGATACTTTGGAAGCCATTGTAATGTCCCCTTTTGAGCGAGCATCAGAAGTTTGGTGGTTTACCCTATTATCGGGTCCTCGTAGGCTAATCAGGGTGATTAGAGGGCCCAGTGTTGGAGTTAGTTGGTTCTCCAGTGGGCAATTGGCAGTGTTTTCATCTCCAGATCCTTAGCTTGTTCAGAGACGATATTATTCAGGGGTTTTTGGCTTCATTTGTGTATACTTACTATTTATAGTAAGTCAATTGGATAATAGAGGCCAACCTTGCTATTTATAGTAAGGTACCTTGGTTAGCAGTGAATGCAATGGGCTACCTCTTGGTGAAATCGGAATTGATTTACGATGATTAATGATGGAGTTATAATATTATAATTATTATTAAAGTTATACTTTAATAATAATTAATTATTAAGTGCATATTATTAATGAATTAAGTGGACTTTATTTAAAAGGGGGATTTCAATGCTTTTAAAAGTATACTTTATAATAAGTGTTAAAATGTTATTTTAAAAGGGAGATATAAGTGAATAATAAAGTATACTTTATATTTTAAAGATGTGCACCAAAAAGGAGGGAAAAGTAAATGAAATTAAAGTAAATTAAATGAGATGAAGTCAAATGCAAATTGAATATTATAAAAGGGCATTTAAATCTCATTTTCATTCATTCATGGTTGAAAAAGAAGAATTTGGCTAAGGGCTTTGTTGAAGACTAGAGAGTATGAAAATCTCAATCCTTTTCTTGTCTGGACTCTTATTTTAATATTTTTTTCTCTTCTAATTTGTATGAGATCCAAGAGAAGTTTGCAGAGTTATCGAGTCAATTAAGTAATATTCTCTGGACTTTATGGATACATATCAAAAAATTCTTACACACATACACAGGAAATATATATGCAGTTACAAAATTTTATGCTGTGTACAACTGAAGGTCCAGATAACACAAACACTAACACCGAGAGGATTGGTCTTATACATATATAGACTAAAATAGTTTTATTTCTTGAAGGCATACACAAATTCAAAGGACGGTGCAAAACTGCTCATTTCACATCAACTAGACAATGTAAGAATGTCAAAAGCGTTCTTTGTTAAATATTCTAGCTTTTTCTCAAGATGCATGTATCTTTAACACATTTATGTAGTATCTTGGCACAGTCTTTTGATGTCTGGGCTAATTGAGAAGAATGCTGGTGCAGGTTCTTGTTTCCACGGTGCATTCTGAGACAGACCACGACATCAAGGAGATCAGTGTTGACATTCTATGCAGCCTTGTTAGTGTTGTCAGTTTTTCTTGCATTGAAGTTACTGGAGCTTTCTTTAAGGAATTTTGACATTGTGGACTAAAATGCAAACTTTTGTATGGCAGGTTAGTCTGAATGATGTTCGATGCTTAAGAATTTTTCGAAGCTCTCCTGAGGTGGTGTAATTTTTAACACTTTTGCATTGATAATTTCGATGATTTCCAAAATTTATCTTGCTATATTAGTGTGGTATAGCATTTACAAAATTAAACTCCTTAACACAATATATTTCTATTTTTGTCAAATATTGATAAATTTGAACTGTTTTCTACATAGGCTGCTGCAGAATTTATCAAAATGCTGAAAAGAGAAAGTTCTGTGAAGATAAAGCGTATGGCAGACTATCTTGCAGGAAAGGTAATTGTGGTTTAACTTTGAGCACCATTAACTTTGATTGAATGAGATAATACCATAATTATGGTATTGATCTCATTTCTTCTTTCTAAATGAAGCATTTCACAAGACTAGATATCAATGATAATCAATCTGGTATTTCTAGTTGTACCACTGGAAAAGAGTTGGATTTTGTGGGATCCTCAAAATTTTTACTACAATTTATCCATTGCTTCTTTAAACAAATCAATAAGATGATATGGATTGCCGACATAAATTTTGACTAGTGTGTTCAGATATTACATAAATATTGATGAACAATGGCTAAAAGTGTGATTGTTCACCAGATGTCTAAGTTCCTGAACAATGGCCAAAGATATGTCATTGCCCATTAGATGCCTTAATTCCTTAGTCTACTAACTTCTCTTGGAATGTCTGCTGTAATTTGAAATTGAAGGAAAAAAACTGTACTCCCATCTTGTCTAAGCCTCAATCAAAAAATAAAATTCTTTCTTCTTCTTGGTTTAAGGTACTGTAATCCACATGATTTTCGTTTCCTCCATTTTGATGACAACCTCTAAGAGAAATTTGTTTTGAACTTCTAAGGTTCTTCTTTAATGAAATTTGACATTCTGAGGTTTGCCTTCAATCTTCATTCTTTGTGATATATATTGAGGGACAAATGGAGTAGGTGTGCTATGTAATGCCGAATATGAAATAAATGGGGGAATTTTGCCATTGAATGCCCAAATACACCAGCACAAGTCTAAAAACTATGCACTGAATGTGGTCCTCATGACCATGATGCTGACCGTCCTAAAATGAAATCAGCCAACATGATTGAAATAGAAAGTTTGGAGGAAGATAAGCATCGATTGGTTGTTACTACAGCAGCAAAGAAAAGAGAATTAGACACTCAAGTAGAAAAACAACAAATGCAAGAAGCCATAAAAGTCTAAAATGATATAAATAGTCAAGTAGATAATGCGAGGTGGGTTTATGAAACTGAATCTCCACCATAAACATGAAATGGGAAACCATGCACAAGACGAAGAAAAATATGAGGAAAAGGAAAATAATCCCATACAACAGCTAGTATAATTAATTCATGGAACTATGGTTACAGTACTAGTCAAATTATTGATGTACTATATACCACAATTAGCTCTGGCACAATCAACACAACTACCATTGGAAACAAGTACATCAAACAATAGAGGAAAGAGACGTATTTCTATTGGGAAATGATGGAGTTCCAAAAATAACTATTGAAATTAGGGATATGGTACTACCAAATTCATTAATTGATAGAGAATCAGGTGTGAACACATTACCAGAAAAAGTTTGGAAGAGATTGGGAAAACTGCCATTTCTAAGAGCTGATTTCATAATGAAATTGGAAAATCAAGAATGGATTGCTCCATCAGGTATTCCTATTGATCAAGAAAACATGATAGTAGGGGAAGTATTGAGAGCAGTTGTCATAATTATAAGACTGGAAAGTATTCTAAAGAATTACAATGCAATACTTGGATGCCCATGGTTAGAGCAGGCTAAATCTATTAATGACAGAGAAAACATGGCTGTTGCTGTCAAAATTGGTAAACTCAGCTAACTATGGATACACTATGAGATTAGACAATTGGAGAAGAACAATCTAGTTCAAGTGGAAATTTGAATAATGAGCTCACATACATGTTTCATTCATTGCATACCGTCACGACCTCCATTGTAGCTCACTTTCATTCGTTACACGTTTCATTCATTGCATACTTGAAACAAAAAACTGACATCCTTAGAACTCTTGTCGCGAGGGCTCTATAGATTGTAGATGAAGATCACATGAATCAAGAAAGGCTTCATATTACAAAGGTTTTTAGAGAGAACGTCTACCAAGGGAAACAAAGAGCTAAGGCTTTCAAAAATTTGAAAAGGACTCCATGACCATGCCATAGTGGGGAAACTTACGTTGGTCAACCATTTTATATTACCTTAAATTGAAAGAATCTCTAATAAAATTCCAAAAGTAATATACGGGGAAAACATCAAATTGACCTTCCCACCTCAAAACAAGTTGCAAAAGATTTTTAAGACTTTATCTAATCCCTTACTAGATTGGGTTTTTCTATGTATAGTACAAATAGGGAGAACCATCCAAAAAATAATAAGTGAACATTGTGCATTATCCGTCACAAAAGGGTTAGAAGCACTGCTCTTGCGGAACTCTCATATTAAACCACCCATCACATTTGGATAGAGGATGCAGAAGTTAGAAAAGATGACTTTGTGAAGAGAAGGCTTAAAAAATGGTAGAGATAACAAAACATCCTGACAAATTGATGTTGACCACCAAATTTGGTTAAGTATAGCTCTGTGTAGTCATTGGTACAATAATGAAACATCAGCGGTTGAAGTGCATTTGACTAAGTATTGTAGTGCGCAGAGGTATAATGAAGGAGGAGTGAGCACTGTAAGCTATATGAATAGGTGTGTGCACATATATTAGCTCGCAAGGGAGCATAAGGGAAGGGCTTGAAGGTTTTTTGATTAAGTTTTGTAGCACACCCAAGAAAGAAACCACACACAGGTAAAACAAACTATGGACTGAGTGTATTTAGGAAGTGGAAAAGGAGGAGAGCTGATTAACGAGAATCTTTGGGGCGCACAAAGCGGAAGGGTCAAAGGCTGCAAGACACAGGCTGTAATGTCCCCTTTTCGAGATTAAAATAATATTATTATTAAAATAAAAAGTATTTTTAAATACTTAAAGTCAAATAATAATGTCTTAGTTGCCAAAAAGTGACTTATGTGGGAAACTTGATTCTAATATGTTTTGACTTAAAGAGGGGACCCTTTTGGTCATGGGCAAGTTCGCCCTTACGTAGGTAATAAGAAAGTTGCTTTTTGAATATTTAGCTTACCCTCCAAGTGGAACCTCACCTTTTTGAAAAGTCTTTTGAGAGAAATGATATAAAAAGAGGAGACTTATTAAGGGGCATTTTATTTTTATCAGTTGAAATCATAAGTTTGGGCACGATTTGCTTGACATACATCTATTAAAGACGAAACCCTTCATTGGAAGACTGAATTAAGGACGAAAACCCTTGCCTTCAACTAGGCAGCCTCATCTCAGGGGTTGCAGAAGGCAGAATTGGTTTGTTTGAGGTGTCTAAACACTATTTTGGAATGAAACACACCAATATAGAGCATCAAAAGGGTGTAGCGCAACAGTTTTGAGGCAACACCTAGGTTTGGGAGCCCTAGTAGGGCAGTGACTACATTTGGAGGGCAGTGAGCAGGTTTGAAAGCGCTAGGAGGGCAACAAATAGGTCACCAAGGGCAACAAACAGGTTTGGGAGGGTGGCAACCCCCCTTTGGGGTTAAAAGTACATTTTGCAAGGCTTATTCATGCCTAAACTTCTGTTGAAGGCATACATACATTACTAGTAATTTTTATAATATTTTCAGTGAGTAGGTTTGAAAGCCTTAGGAGGGCAGCAAACAGGGTTGGGAGGGTGGAGAGCCCCCTTTGGGGTTGAAAGTACATTTTGCAAGGCTTATTCATGCCTAAACTTCTATTGAAGGCATACATACATTAGTGGTAATTTTTATAATATTTTCAGCAATTGATTTGATATTAAAAATCGGATTTGAATGTACTATTATTGGCATATTCAAATTTTTTTTTGCTTAGGGTTTGAAAGGAAAAATAAAAAAATTGTGTTTCTAATTAGGGTTTGTTGGAAAACCCAAATTGTTTTACTTCTCAAAAAGGGACATTTCAATGGTATCAGAGCCATTTTTTGGCCAACTATGGGTAGCGAGTTGTTTGCAGACTCTTCATCATGCAGGGCAGTGACAAAAAGATGAAGTCAACACAGGAAGCTATGGAAGAGATAATGCAAGCTATGCAAGAATCATAGAAGGAACTAAGGGCAATGGATCCCAAGGCATGGATGAAGTTTGTAGGGTTAAGCCCTAGACCTTAAGAGTCTCTCTTAGAAGAAAAAAAAATGAAAAATTCAAAGTTTGATTTTCAAAAGCCTACAAAGGAGCAAATGAATGAGGAAGCCAAGGAAGAAATCCTGAAAAATGAAATGCCATTGGCTGATTGCCCTAAGAGTTCAATGGAAAAGAAGGGCATAAATTACATATGTGAGTCAAAATTTAATGATCCACCATCAACAACAAAAGTGGATCCTAGGGTTGAAAGGAACCAACTACCTTGCAAGCAAGCACGGAAGATGTGATAAGGATCCAAAGGAGGCGTGATGATTGGCTAAGAAGAGCAAAAGAGGCAAAGTTGATAGCCATTCAAGCAAGACAACACTTAAAGGAATTTAAAGAGAAGGGTAAACAATTTGATTATCTTCATAGCAAGGATTTATAGTATCACCATCTTACTATGCCCTTAAAATATTTTGATCATCATGAGAATTGTTCTAACAATGAGGATAAGATGAAGGGTACCAAATGGAAAGAGGATCTTTTCCAAGAAGCCCCTATCCATTTTCTGAGCATTCCAATGATTGAGCCATTGCCATATGAGATGGATGTTCAAGACAACTTTGGGAAAGTACTTGACAAGATTAATAGTGTGGAGGCAGATCTATCAAAGGCTCCAACTTTAGCCAAAGGAGATGAGCATTCTAAATACGAGCCCAAGGAAAAAGGAAAGTTAGAATTGCCAGATTGGGGAGAGAATTTTGTGGTTAAAGCCGAATTGTTGGATGATAATGTTGATGTTTAGCTTGCTGGAATTTCCAGAACAATCAATAAGAAGCTAGTTGATGGTGCTCGTGACCTTGGCAAGAACCAAAAAAATGCTCCATGCATGTCAACAAAATATGGATGAAACTAATGCAGATAGGGCTTCACTTGTTGAATACAAAGACTTCAAAGTGGAGGAACATGCACCATCCTTAAGGATGAGCCATTGACTGATTTTTAGAACATGTTGGAGAGACATGTGTTTGAAGAAAATATTGGGAATCACAAGGATAGAAGGGTTGGAGGTATCTCCACAAACCCCGCTTCACCAAAGGAGGATGAGCTTTTTTGATGGCATCCCAAGGTATTGTAATGTTGATCATATTTCAGGTTTGTTGCTCCCTCCTATGTCACTACAATATTTTTGTCATCATGAACAACATGCTAAAAAGGATGATAAGGTAAAGGAGACAACTTTTAACATAGAGCACATAGATATTTTTGATCAAATTCAAAATTGCTTGTGCATAATAGTGTTGGATCCAGGTGCTGTCTGGAGACCCATTAAGGCTGGAATTTCTGATTTCAGAATCAATATTGTTGATAATGTCACTATTACATGTTTTGGGATCAAAATAAGAACACACCTCACCTTGGAGGAACATAAAAAATATGTGAACACTAGCCGAATCATGAAAATTTGTTGGTTGCAGCTCATAGGACAAATGCATGGTCCAAAGACATGTCACCTCACATCCAAAGGTGCTCTTAAAGCGAGCAGCAATGAGACAACTCAAAATTGGGGCTGACAAATTTAGAAAAATGTTGATGATTTCAGTTTTGATGTCCAAGCCATGATTGCTTATGTGTTGACGATTGGAGATGACTACCCTTTAGTCAAAATCCATGGAAAATCGACGCCTTATTTGATGGTAGAGCATGAAGAAGAGAGGTCAACATCAAATTTTTTTGAATCTATTAAAGAACCTGAAATTGAGAAAGAACACTCAAAACATTCCTACGAAGTAGAAATCTTTCATAATGACTTTATGGAAAGATATGCTTTAGAAGATAATGCTGATTTTTGCATTGATTCTAACAATAGTTCATTATCATTGCATGACTTTGGATTTCATGAGAGAGATTGGAAGAAACAATTGTTGGTGACATATGAGAAGGAAGTGCAAGTCCTAACAAGGTTGGATAACATGAAAAAGTTTCTTGAAGAATTAATGCAAAATGTGAAGAGAGAATAGTCTGAGAAAATTGTCACCATTGCAGATTTACATACAGTTAAGAATGCAATGGAGACAATGAAATCAAAATATCTGTATATGATTAAAGACAAGGATGTGGCCATTGAATTTGCAAATGATGCCTTAATTGCATCTAAGACAATGAAGATTAAGGTTGATGAGCTCACCTTTGAGCTTAAGTCAACCAAGAACTCTTTCGAAAATACCCAAAAGACACTTATAGAGGTACAAAATCAGCTTGATGTTGTAGAACAGTTTAAGGAGCAAGAGAATGAAGCAAGGCAAAGGAAATCAGGCAGGTAATTGATGAGTTTGATAGACTTCAAGAAGATTTTGACTTAGAACTTTTTTCAGAAATACCAAAAGTTACAAGTATAGATTTAGATCAACAAGAAAATTGGTTTGAACAAGAGGATAGAAATAACTTTCGATATTTTGATAATCTCTTTTTTGAAATGGATGCAAAATCAACTTTTGATAATCCATTTGTTGAGATGAATGCTGAGATATTTTGTGGTTCAAATTTTATAGCTGGTAATAATAATAGAGGGGTGCGACAGAAGCCATCAATATCACCAAGAGGCTCAAGGATTGGGAATTGTAAATTTTCAATACTGATGTGGGATCCAGGTGGAAATTTTAGAATTAGTGTTGTCATCATACAAATCAACCACCACATGATTTCATTTGCATCCATACAATTGGGTTGGCAAATATTTTCAGTCATGGGATGGAGCATTTTCCAGTTGGTGACTATTGGGAAAGAATTTTCAGCCTTGGCAAAAGTGTTTTCAATCATTACAATGCTCACATTTCTTATTCTTGCAAGGAGGTTTCAATTTTGCAGCTTCTGTTCCATTTTAAAGTTGCTAACTTTGCTGAAGAGAATGAATAATTCAGCCAACATAGCTCCGATTTGGGTGGAAAACCAGATAATTCGTGACTGTCATAATTTGTTTTCAGCTTGCATACAATCTGATTTATGTCCTTTCTGGGAAGGAACAACTTACAATATCATTAATGAAGATCATCTTGAGAAGATATGTGTTGTGGATTATGCACACTTGATGATCGAATTATTTTCCGAGCTGACAAGAGACATCATTGTTAATGGCTCTGAGAGCTACACTTCTTGGTCCAAATTGCTTCCCCTGTCAAGTAAGAGAATTGAACTTGAAGGTTGCATGGAAATTTTCAAACCTTGGGAAGATGACATCATTGGATTTCAAGTCAAGAAGGAATATCTAAAATGCTTTCTCATATTTTCGGTTCCAAGATGGGAAGCTTGTACTTGTGGTATGGTGAGATATGCACATCTTTGTGATTTCAGCCCATATGAGAGCAAATTGTCTTTCAGAAAATTGAACAAAGTTCAAAGGCAATTAGATGGATTTCCTTGACATTATAGCTTCTTAAGTGCTAGACTTTTGGAAGTCCATCACATGAATGAAAATTATGAAGAAGATGCAAGCATTGGAGGAGAGTTGAACAACATGCCTATGAGGCATGATAAAGTGGTTGAAGGAGTGGTATGGGGAGCTCTTGATTTCATTAACATGTTTGTTCTATGTGCAGGTTTAAAAATTGGGACAGCCATGTCGCAAATTTCCAACTTCCACACTACTAACGTAAACATTGTCAATATTTCAGTTGGATATGGTATTTCAGTATTGCATGTACAATTTATTATCTTGTTTCCTTCATTATCAGTATTTTGTATGCTTTCATCTCAATACAATAAGGGTTTTAGTGAAGTTTCAAGTGGGCTTTCAATATCAGTTTTGCATGTTGTTGTTTGGTAATAATATTAATGTTATAGTATTAAAAGGGAATCACAATAAAGATTCAGATTTGTGGAAAACTATGAAAATGGACATTACATAACTTAGCCTTGCTTTCCTGAATTTGTGTGCATTGTCCACCAAATTAGCCCTTCTTTGACTTATCCTTAATTCGCCACAATGTTTCAAAAAGAGTAGAATATGTGCAAGGTAAGTGCCTCGACCCCGTGAGGGTTGCAACTACATAGGGTTGTAGCTACATATCCCACATGCTTAGAATCAAAGCTCAATGTAGTTCTAATGCTACATGAGTGATCCCAACCCAATGAGAGAAAGGACTTCACCTCATTTCCCTAAATAATCAAATGTAACTATATGCTTTGTTATGACCTTATTTTGGTACAAGTATATTGGAACAAGACTTGAATAGATGACGAGGGCAATGTAGGCTCAATGTGTAGGCTCCTTGACAAAATGAGTAGACCTCTTGATAAGCCTTGATCAATGTGCGAGAGAAACTTGGCTTGTAAGAGATCCAGATGATACAAGGAGACGTGAAATGGCTTAGGGTACGTTTGTATATATAGGATCCACAAGGATGAATTTGCACATAGGCTGACCATGAAAAGTAGTCGGAACCAACAATCAAGGTAAGGGAAAGCAACTCAGGGCAAAAGGACCCACAAACTATGAGTATCTAGAATCATGGAGCTACGATTACAGCCATGCTATAATCTTGGACCCTTGATTATGGTCAGGTTTAGAATAGGGCTCAAAATAGAGATCAAGCTAGCTTGAGGATGACTGAAGAGATCTTGATGCAAACGACTAAGAGATCTGAAGAATTATGATTAAATATGGGTGAGACAAAACTATGAGGGGTCCAAAGTAAGGGGAAAGTGTTCCAAAAGAGCCAAATATACACAAATAGGCAAAGTGTGATAAAACATGACAAAGACACAATAGCAAAGGGTCTTGTACCAAAATTAGCTGTCTACACTATGCACATAGGACAAGAGTCTTCCATACATTGAAAACATTTACCACTGATCTATCCACAACTCGAATAAATATACTCTGATTTAGGTGTGTCTCAAGTTCCAAGCATTGGCCCCAATTGACGTAGCTCTATATTTAGCCTTGTTGGAAGACCCCCCATGCACAAAAAGAATCAAACAAATAATGATAATTTGTCAAATGAATACGTCATATTTAGCAGCATGTACATGACATTATGTTTAAGGCAAGTGCCATGTATAAGCATTTACATGACCAACATGGGGAACCCATCAATATCAAGTTAGTGACAAGTCGTGGTTGCATTTCTTAGGAAGAGATACTAAAAGGGATATATATGAAATTTAAGCCTCTCAAATATATGCCATATACTATCACCAAGAAGGTGGGGGAAACAAAATCAAACTCAACCAGCCTAATTATCTTGGTTTACACCCAACTTTCAATGTGGAACTTCTTGGACTGTACTTCGATCCATTGTTAGATATGAATGATGTTGTAGAACGATAAAGCTCATGGAATTGAATCTTGATTGCCGGACACTTATATAGAAAATTAGATAGTTGATATAGAGGTAAAGGGGTCGAGCCAAAATCAACAGATTCGTCCAGTATTTGGTTATAATTAAGGCAAGTCAATTTGTTCACTAAGGAAATGGTTACCACAAACTAGAGTATGCAAAAAAATCCAGATTTGGTCCAAGAGATGGAAGCCATGAAGCTCACTACTTATTTATGGGGCGATTGATCCTGGTGGAAGTTTGGGATAAAATTTCGGAAAATACTGAAAAATTAGTATTTCACCTTGTCGGGGCATAACATTTTCACTGTTGATCTGAATTCGAAACTGATTATGCCTCAGAAAACTTAGTTCATGATCTACAACAGCCAAAATGGTTGTTTACATTCGTTTTTTCCTGAAAACTTTTGACCCTCACAACACTCCCAAGGGATCCCAAAAAGGAAATGCAATAATTTTTTTTGAAAATTTCAGAAAACCAGAATTATGTATTTGGTGAGTTTTATGTTGGGACAAGTCCTCTCCGCTTCCTAGGGAACACTTATCACATGGATTTTCTAATTCTTGAGAGAATCATTTAATTTCTATTTTTAAACTTTTCATTTGAGACTGATAAAAATATCTATTAAGGAATTGTCATTTAAAAGCAAAATTTAGATTTGTTTTATAGCAATTCATCTCTTCATAGAGATTGTACAATTGTACACCGCAATCTTATATCAATAAACTTTATGTTTACATTGCAATATTGCTACTCTTTGTGTATTATTTGCTTCAATTTCATTTCTGTTATGAGACACTAGATTTACAGCAATTTAGTGTGTTGTTGCCTGGATTTCCAATTAGATATAGATCAAATAACATGATAACATCCATTTTGAAGTGTGGCTTTTGCGCATGTGGTGTCTTTTGTTTCTCTTTTTTAGAACTATTGGACTTGATTTTTTGTTAGAGAACTATGGATAAATTCTTAAAAATAATGTTTGTCAGATTGGATAATGATCTATTCAAGATAAATCTCATTCGATGGTGGTATTTAACTCTATAGCTACAAGCTTTGAGGTATCAAACAAGTATTACTCAACATTAACATCAATCATATCTAGTGGAAGATTTATCATACTACGATCATGGAATTTAACATATGGGTATCTTAATTAGGAACTCTCTTAATTACGTCATCAGATGGTTAATTTTTTTACTAGTTATAAAAAAAAATTGAATTTGTTTGCAAAACTTGTATTTTTGGCAAGTCGTGCAGAGAACCTTTTCGATGGGGTGGCATAGAGAACTCATTACTAATTATACTTGATTTAATCCACATAAATCTTTTCGGAATTACAACTTTACTTATAGTATTAGGATAAAAGTTTTTCATTGCATTTGGAGGCATTTTTGAGGTTGGGTTGGGTTTACAAAGTTCAAAGATTTAATTGAGACTAGTACATGGCAAAAATCAGATAGTGGAGGTGAATCACTTCAAACAAATTCATTTTTTATGCGCATGGAATCAATAGGAAATTTATGAATTCTTATAAACCAAAAAAAAATGACACTTCCAAAAAATGATAATGGCCAAATCAATATTGCAAGAAATGTGTTTGCCAAACAACTTTTAGGAAGATGTAGTGCACTCAATGGTGTATCTTCAAAATATGTATCCTTCTTCAACACTTAGTGGTATGAATTCTTACAAAAATGACTTAGATGTAAGCCTCAAATAAAATCCATTTTTTTGATATATTTTCTATGTCATAGTTCTCAAGAAAAACAAAGTTATATGTATAGAATCAAAATTTTACTTCTAGGATATCACGATAAACTATTATTACCAACTCTATGATCTTGCATTTCTTTAGTTTTTTATAAAGATATGCTACCTTGTTGAAGAGAGTGAAAAATACTACTCTATTTTGACATTCAAGTTTCAATTGGTACTTGCAAGTTGTGCCTCATGTAAAAGTGGACACAAGTAAAATCCACAGGGGCATAATAGAAATTGGTAGATTAAAATAACTGAGTAAAATAGATGGAAATTACTCAAATGAATTATAGTTGTGGTGAAAAAAAGAAAATAACAAGGTTTTATGTAATGCCCCCAAATGGGACGATTTCATGCAAAAGGGATTTTCTCTTAAATCCCAAAATTCTAAAAGTGAAATCAACAAACCCTAGTTTGCAAAATAAGCTCAAAAACCTTTGTCAAGTCCTAGAAACCCTAGATGCCACAATAGTAGGGTTTTGTAGATGATTTTCAGCCAATAACTTGTCTCAAAATTAACAGAATACTTGTACAAATAATCAAAAAATTAAATGCATGAAACAAGTACTTTTTTGCCAAATTATTGAAGCTCAAATGTCACTTTATGATGACAGAAAAATCTGATTTAATATCAAAAATACAGCTGCTGTTATGAATATTTTTTTGCTTCAAACCCTTGCCAAAAATCTGCCCCTCAATATTTGGAATTATGATGTAAACACACACTCAAATTGATCATAAAAATAATGATTATCAAATAAAAATAATTTCGGAATTTTTCTTCCATGGAAAGGTCACCAAATGTTGCTCCGAAATTTTGAAAACCCTAGTTTTTTGTCAAACATATTAAATAATAATCTGAAAATTATTATTTAATTTTTTTATCAATTTAGGGCATCAAACCTTCTACGAAACTCCTCTAAAACCTCATGTCAACATGCAGTCTATTAGCAATTATAATTAAAATATTTAATTTACATAAAATAGACCAAAAGAGGCCTCCAAACCCTTGATCCAAGCTTCCAAAGTGGTTCGCTCCACTTGCAAAAATATGATAAATATTTAGCAAGGTTAACATGCAAGAAATGAACCTCAAACCCTCACAAAACTTCACATGAACTCTTCAAAGTAAATCACCCCACTTTTACGGCAAGAACAAGATCTCTTTAGCAAAGGTGGTGTCAAAAGACATTTTTTAGATTGATCAACACCAAGCAATGAACTTCTGTTGGGCATGTATCCCAATAGTTTCTTCAAGCATGAAGAACAATTATCAAAATTCAACATATTTTCAATTATGATCTTCATCTTGTATTTGTACCTTCCAAAGGGGGGCGAACCACCTTGGAGAGGTAAAATACCTCATAAGCCTCACTTGCCCTTTTTAGAATATCTTTTCCTTTCTTTGCTTTAGCTTCTGTTGGCCATTTTTTGGCCCTCATATCAAATTTTGCCTAAGCATGGGAGGAGGGACTTTCAAAGCAAGAGAATAGCAAGTCTTTGGAAAGACTTCGGGTTTTCCAGTAGTGACAACTTCGGGTTTCTGGGGCAGCTCAACTATTCCTTTTTATAAGTAATCAGTTGAGCAAAATCCGAAGTAAGGAGGTGCCAAAAGTCCGATTTGGTCTTTGAGGGTGCTTCTCGGGTTTTCTAAGGAGCAAGTCTTCATCCACTAGAAGTTCGAAAAGCTAAAAAAGAAAGACAAAAAGGCAAAGAATTCCTTCGGAAAAGTTTTTCCGAAGGAAAAGAAAAAGGTCAAAACCTTCAGACAATTTGTCCGAAGGAATTCTTTCGGAGATTTTGCCCGGGGAAAAGAATTCCCGCGGACAATTTGTCCATGGAAAATAAAGCCGAAGTAATCCACAAGGAAGAACCTGAAGTCTTGGACAGGGAGAAGTCCGAAGACTTCAACTAAGAAAAGTCCGAAGACTTCAACAGGGAAAAGTCCAAAGACTTAGACATGAGAAAGCCCGAAGTAGGTAGGCTTGAAAAAACCGAGTTATTGCTCTTAGAGTAAATCGGGTTTCTCCAGGTTTTTTACTTAGGAAGGCTTCATGAGTAAAAAAGCGGCCAAAGTCCGAAGTTTAGAAGCTTGGAAAACCCGAATTACTCATGGTAGAGTAAAGCGGGTTTCTCCAAATGCTTCACTTAAAGGACTTTCATAAGTAAAGAAGATGCAAAAGCCTGAGTTACTCCAAATGGAGTAAATCGGGATTTTTTCAAGAGCTTGACTTAAGCCATCCAACAACACGAGAGACATGAAAGCAACGGATGACAAAGTTGCCACGTGGCGCAAGCTGGAATAGAAAGGCCAATCAACAAAAGACAAGTGGCAAGCTGCAGAGTGGACAAATGGCATAGACACGTCCAAGAAGGTAGAGGCGGTTTTCCAAAGGGAGGCTATATATTCTATATATCGACTATAGGCAAACCAATGTCTTGGATTGGTTTTCCTCAATAATTAATTTTGGTCTCCACGGGCAGATGAGAAATTAATGCAGCGGCATGGCTTCGCTCAAAGCAAACAGACAGTCGTCCAAGAACAGGGCAATCATGAGGTTGCAAGCATAGAGCTGTGGTCCTCACAAAGGGAAAATTCAATGCACGGGAAGGGCTCAAGGAGATCTGCGGTGATCATGGGCGACGCGTTTCATGGTCAAGGCAAGAAAACGATAGTGGTCCCAGTCTCCAACGTCTTCTTCCTCTCTCTTTTTGGCCATGCAGCTCTCCCTTTCTCTCTCTTCCCTTTATATATATCATGAAATTTGTCATTTCTAAAGGTTCCCAGTTTTATAGACTTTTTTCATCTTGCTGGGAGACGAATGCCCATTGAGATGTTTGCAAAAGTGTAATCCCTTGGTTAGGCTCGACCCTACCAAGATATTGCAAGAACTGCCTCTTGAATGTGATGAGACTCAATTTCTTTGCCCATCTCCTATCTTCGATTAGTACTTTAGTATGTTTGTTGCTTGGTGGATTCGTGAATGCGCGTGTTCCTAATCCATTAGCCTACTGCTTACCTCTTTGAAGTCTTTTCAAGTTTTGCAGGTTAGGACTAGTGTTCTCCCTGAACATCTTCCAACATGTGTTAGCTTGATCTTGAGATAGTGCAAGCCTAAGTCGCCTCATGATTGATCTAGTGTGGGTTCGAGCGTAGATGAGTGTCTATTTAAATTTGGTGCATCACTTGCTAGCCTTCTTAGGAGCCCGTTTTCCTTTTTCTAACCCTTTTCTCATGAAAGTTTCATTTTAGCAGTAGTTTAGGTGATCCACCAAAGAGGAACTAGCCTCTTTAAAAGTCCTAGATGCTCAACCTTACTATAGGAAACCCACATCCTGAGGTTGTTCCCACGCTTATAGCTGGAAGTGGGAGAGCCTGAAAAACTCTCCCACAGGGGTGCAATTCCATGCTATAACAATTTTTGGCATGCTCGGTGGGACTAAGGTCCAAAGCAGTGGAAGGATTTTTGGTGTTGTCTTTTTACTTATCAGCCTTTGGAGGCATTCAACAAACATCAATGGCGACTCCAAGCATCTATCAGCTGGTTTAAGCAGCCCAAGTGCCTGATCATCGTTACTTGATTTTGAAAGCAAGTATTAGCACCATTGGTGACTCCAAATCAAGCTTCTGTTATGAGTAGACCAGGTTTATCTCTTTGAAGTTTTAATCAGCTTTTCACTTGACACGTGAAGCTAACATGAACAGTTATGGTGAATACTCTTATTATTCACCTTATCAGCAGCCCCAATATGATCCATATGAGCTTAATCAACTCTACCAAGATTTCTATCAAGACTATGAGGAACCTGTTGACGCAGTGGATTGCACCCTTGACAGGAGGCTGCGCTCCTGCCTTCCACACGTCACAATGGAAACTCCCCTCTTGCCTGTGGGTCTGGCAAAATTGGGGGGAGTCTCTAGATAAGGGCTAGCTCCCTTTGATGCATCTGAGTTATTCCAGTAAGTTGCTAATATATATATATATATATTGTGGGGGGGTTGAAAAGAGAGAAGGATGCTGAAAACAACAGAACCTAACCTAATAGGGTGATGCACCAAACAAGTTTAATCTACTCACACTCACACTCAGAACCATAAGGGCGCATACATACACTCTAACTGGTAAGAGGGCCAAACTGCAGGGGGCTTGACAGGGAGGCTTTAATGGAAGCACACAAAAAAGGGACTTACTATAGGCGCTGTAGGAAGAGCACACTGTCTAGTAACTTCCTTCTGCCTCTGTGCTCTAGGAACAACTCTTCTTATCACCTGCAGCAATGGCGCTTTGTATATACCAGACATGTTGGTGTCAACCCTGTGAAAGCATTAGGAAGCAATGACTGGACACAAGACTAACACTCAGATGCACTTAGAGATATATGCAACCAGAATAGAGGTAAAAAATGCATATTCTATTGATTCTAGGTGGAAAATGGCAGGGCTTCGCCTTACAATGTGAGAGATGATTCTCTCAAAATGAGAAGTTACAATATATATAGAGGAGAGAACAAAAGGCATCCCCTTTTGGAAAAAACTTTTGGTGCCCTTTTACAAGTGGCCCATGTGCGTTCCGAGCCTTGTGAAGAGGAAGCCGCTTGATAGATAATGCTGTGTCAGCTCCTGCTTTGACTTCAGGCGTTTAAAAAAATAGGCTGCGCCGTTTGTCTACAAACAAGACTGCTCCTTGAAGGCATTCACGCGGTTTGTCTGCTCATAAATGCAAAATGGAAAAAAATGGGTCGTGCTGTTCACTATTTGCACCCCTTGATGACCACTTGGCAGGCACTGTTCCAACCGCTGGAGTAACTCCTTGAGTCGACGCCTTCCTTCACCACTTGGATTGTTTTGTCCGTTTCAGCACTTGGCTCTTTTGTCGCTTCCTTGCTTTGTCTTTTCTGGCTCTTTCGGCCCTTGGGGGCTATCTTCTCGGCCTTTATGGCTCCTTGGGATCTTTCATTAGCAGGTCGCTGAGTTCATTCTTAACTTTTGTCTTTTCCTTGCGTCGTCTTTTCTTGGTTTTGTCTTTTTCTCTCTTAGTTCTTTGGGCTCCCTTCTGGTTGGCGCTCAAGTATTTAAAGATCAAACGGTTATTTCCTTGCTGTAAAATTGACGTTCGTGGGCCCATCACCGTTTGAATTCCAACGGCTAGTTTATTTCCGTGAATTTGACGGCTTTGGGGATGTCACTGTCCTTGGCAATTCTTTCGGCTCTTTTCTCTTGATCATTCCCAAAGGGGAAGTGTCCTTTCATTTTGGCCGAGAGTCCCCCGCAAGGGTACCTACCCTTCAGGGTCCTTCGGGCTCCTTTTGATAGTCACATCCTTTGGACATTTTGTCTGAAGGATTTCTTCCTTTGTTTTTGACTTATTTCCTCGGGTCTTTTCTCTTCGATCGGGCTTTTGTCTCGGCCATTTTTCCCGCGGACAAAATGTCTGCAAGAATTGTCTCGCTCGCTTCCTTTCCTTCGGAGCTTTTTCTCGGGTTTTTTCCCACGGCTTTTCCCGAATTTCTTTGGACTTTTTGTCCAAAGGAATTCCTTCGGACAAAAGTCCGAAGGAAATCATTCTTGCCTTTGCCTTTTCTTTTCATTTCGCGGGATTTTCTTCCGAAGAATTTCTTCTGACAAAATGTCCGAAGGAATTCCTTCGGACATTGTGTCTGAAGAAATTCTCGTCCTTTGCCTTAAATAAAACTCCGAAGAAAACTTACTTTTTTGGCCTTGTTCACTTTTTGGTCTTTTTTCAAGTGTTCCCTGCCCTCCGCAAGGGCATTTGTCCTTCGGCAAACTCTCTTGAACCGTCCCATTGAACCGTTCCTTTGAACCAAACGTTGAACTAGCTCATTGAACCGACTGTTGAACCAAGCACTTGAACTGATTGAACCGAACCAACTCATTGAACCAATTGAACTGAACCAACTCATTGAACCAATAATGGTTCAAAGTTCAAGTTCAAAGCTCTGTGAAAGCTCAAGCCATTGGACACCGATGTCGAACTAGTTAACTGGTTCCTCCTTTTGCCGAAAGACTTGTGCACAAAATCAAAATTGAACTGCCTCAGAATAGCAAGGAAGGAGACCGATTTTGGTCTGCTAGACCAAAATGGTCAATAGAACCTTGGCAAGTTCCTCATGATCCATATATGCAAGAATATTGCCCTGATCATCCATAGCAACAAGTCCATCAAAATTTTGCTCCTCATCAACCCAATCATGAGCCATCTATACCAGCACTTAGGCAAACTCTAGTGAGCCTTGACAAGCATGCACTTGATTTGTGCTTACAAAGTGTTATGGCCAAAATGTCCCCCCTCACCAAATTCGTCATGTGAGGGATTCATTGCAGCAAATCAAAGCAGAGTGGGCACTTGTTGAGAGAACAAATTGGAGCAACCTCAATGGTGACATGATGGACATATGCGGTTACATTCAAAGCGTTGAGGACAAGCTGGAAGGACTTGAGGAACAGTGGGGGCAGCCTTGCAAACCTTTTATGCCCACATATTCGCCACCTTAGCCTTCTTATGTGCCGTCTTTTCCACCTCAAGAGGCCGTTTCAAGTATTCCTTCAAATCTTCCAAGTTCGTCACATGTTCCGCAGTCTTTTCCTTCTTGGAAATCCATCCAAGGAGGCTGTCAAAAAAATGAAGTGCCTGTTGTGGAACAGCCTGCTGTTTGGGTCCAAGACGATATTCCTTTCCAAGAACGTTCTTCTGTTCCTGATCACCTTAAAGAGGAGCTATTTCAAGAAATTATAGTGAAGCAAATCAGAGAGTTGGCGCTGAAGGCAAAGAAAGAAGAGGAAAGGCAGAATCAACAAATGAAAGTTGAATCTCTAACTTTTCCATCTTGGAGCCAAGTCACGCAGTCAATTAAGCCCAAGGTCATTCAACCCCCATCCCTCCCTCCTCAAGAGCCTCCATCTTTTCCATCTTGGAAATTTATTCAAAGCAGTGGGCAGTTGGAGGTGGTGATTCCTGAAGTCAGTCAAGAGACCTTGCAACCTCCACTCGTTTCCCCTCAAAAGCCTAGAGCATTTCCTTCATGGAGAGTCTTTCAAGAAGCAAAGAATAAGGAAAAAGAAGTGGCTGTTCCCTGCGCATTTCCATCCTGGAAATTGATTTAGCCAATTCACGAGAAGGAAGAAGAGGTGGAAGTGATCCAAGTAGAGCAGCTTAAGGAACCAGATCAGGAACCTATGGAGGATGTATCCAAAGAGGCTGAGGAGGAGGATGTCACGAGTGACTTTGAGGAAGAAATCACCATAGGGTCCCCCCTTGGTCAACAAAAGATCAACGTAGCCTTCTTGAATGAAGAACATATTGAAAACTCTTTTGCAGTAGTGCATGAAGTAGACTGCACTATTAAGGATGCAAATCTGCCACCTTATGTTGAGGATGAAGGGGTTGAAGCTGTCATTTCCTCGGATGAGCTGCCACGTGATGGGAAGGATGAGAAAATGAATGAAGAAGCTGATCAAACTGATGAACTTGTGGAGCAGTCAAAGGTTCCCAATCAGTTGAAAGGCTCTTTTGAGGACTTGTTCGAGATCTTGGGAGCTGTTTATGTTCTTCTCCAAGACAACTATGGTCTGGTTGCAGCCAAGGAAAGCAACTTTGTCAAGCAAATCAAAGGAGATGGAGTGGGCAAGCTTTCAACTTTGCCACCTCGAGAGTGCATTGTTGGTTTGGACTTGTTTTAGATTTTTGGAATAGGCTATCGGCTCTTTGATGAGCCTAGAAAACATGAAGTAAAGAACAAGTCTAGTCTTATTAAGGAGGCTATAGGAATCAAAGAGGTCTGCCTTGTTGAACCATCATTGGAAGCTGTAGTGAAGGAGCCATATGAAGAGTTTGGGACTGCCTGGGTTCACATAGCTGATCTATTTGGAGCTGCCTAGTTTTCATTAAACATGATGATGAAGAAGCTGTCAGTTGCAGCAAGGAAGAGGCAAGCATCAAGGCTAGGGATCAAGAAGCTGCATGCCTCGAGCAATTCTTTGACTCATAATGCAAGAAAAGTATCAACCTTTCCTTTTGATCCAGGAGGAAAGGGGTACATAGTTTTAAGATGTGTATATTAGGTTTAGTTTTGGTCAATTCCTCCAAGTGTTATTTCAGGCACATTTGTTTTTGCTTTGTATTAGGCTAGTTTCTTTTCAGTAGGTGCCTTGGGCACTTTGCTTTGTTTTGTTTTGTGTTGTCCTTATTGCTTCAAGAGGGAGTTCCAGCAATGGTCAGCCTTGTATCCAGTTTCGGACCAGGTTAGTTGCAAGCTAATGATGACTCCATGCCCAATGGACTAGGTAGGGCAAAATGCTGGGTTTGTCCAAGCATAGCAAGCATGCTTCCCTGCGAGTCGCCAAAATGTTGACCATTTTTTGGCCCCCATATCAAATTTTGCCTAAGCATGAGAGGAGGGACTTTCAAAGCAAGAGAATAGCAAGTCTTTGGGAAGACTTCAGGTTTTTCAGCAGTGACAACTTCGGGTTTCTGGGGAAACTCAACTTCTCCTTTTTATAAGTAATCAGTTGAGCAAAATCCGAAGTAAGTAGGTGCCAAATGTCCGATTTGGTCTTTGAGGGTGCTTCTCGAGTTTTCTAAGGAGCAAGTCTTCATCTAGAAGAAGTCCGAAAAGCTCAAAAAGAAAGACAAAAAAACAAAGAATTCATTTGGAAAAGTTTTTCCGAAGGAAAAGAAAAAGGACAAAACCTTCGGACAATTTGCTCGGGGAAAAGAATTCCTGCAGACAATTTGTCTGCGGAAAACAAAGCCGAAGTAATCTACAAGGAAGAACCCAAAGTCTTGGACAGGTAGAAGTCTGAAGATTTCAACTAAGAAAAGTCCGAAGACTTGAACAGGGAGAAGTCCGAAGACTTAGACATAAGAAAGCCCGAAGTAGGTAGGCTTGGAAAACCCGAGTTACTCCACTTAGAGTAAATCGGGTTTCTCCAGGTACTCTACTTAGGAAGGCTTCATGAGTAAAGAAGTGGCCAAAGTTCGAAGTTGAGAAGCTTGGAAAACCCAAATTACTCATGGTAAAGTAAATTGGATTTCTCCAAATGCTTCACTTAAAGGACTTTCGTAAGTAAAGAAGATGCAAAAGCCCGAGTTACTCCATATGGAGTAAATCGGGATTTTTTCAAGAGCTTGACTTAAGCCATCCAGCAACACGGGAGGCATGAAAGCAACGGATGATAAAGTTGCTGTGTGGTGCAATCTGGAATAGAAAGGCCAATCAACAAAGGACAAGTGGCAAGCTACAGAGTGGACGAATGCCATAGACACGTCCAAGAAGGCAGAGGCAGTTTTCCAAAAGGAGACTATATATTCTATATATTGATTATAGGAAAACCAATGTCTTGGATTGGTTTTCCTCAATAATCAATTTTGGTCTCCATGGGTAGATGAGAAATTAATGCAGCAGCAAGGCTTTGCTCAAAGCAAATAGACAGTTGTCCAAGAACAGGGTAATCATGACGTTGCAAGCATGGAGGTGTGGTCCTCATGAAGGGAAAATTCAATGCACGGGAAGGGCTCGAGGAGATCTGCGACGATCATGGGTGACGCATTTCATGGTCAAGGCAAGACAACGATAGTGGTCCCAATCTCCAACGTCTTCTTCCTCTCTTTTTTTTGCCACACGGCTCTCTCTCTCTCTCTTCCCTTTCTCTATATATATTATGAGATTTGCCATTTCTAAAGGTTCCTGGTTTTATAGACTTTTTTCATCTTGCTGGTAGATGGATGCCCATTGAGACATTTGCAAAAGCGTGCACCCTTGGTTAGGCTCGACCCTGCCAAGATATTGTAAGAATTGCCTTTTGAATGTGATGAGACTCGATTTTTTTGCCCATCTCCTATCTTCGATTAGTGCTTTAGTATGTTTGTTGCTTGGTGGATTCGTGAATGTGCGTATTCCTAATCCATTAGCCTGTTGCTTGCCTCTTTGAAGTCCTTTCAAGTTTTGCAGGTTAGGACTAGTGTTCTCCCTGAACCTCTTCCAGCATGTGTTAGCTTGATCTTGAGATCGTGCAAGCCTAAGTCGCCTCATGACTGATCTAGTGTGGGTTTGAGCGTAGATGAGTGTCCATTTAAATTTGGTGCATCCCCTGCTAGCCTTCTTAGGAGCCATTTTTCCCTTTTCTAACCTTTTTTCTCGTGAAAGTTTCATTTCAGCAGTAGTTTAGGTGATCCACCAGAGAGGAACTAGCCTCTTTAAAAATCTTAGAGGCTCAACCTCACTATAGGAAATACATCCTAAGGTTGTTCCCACGCTTATAGCCGAAAGTGGGAGAGCCTAAAAAACTCTCTCATAAGGGTGCAATTCTGTGCTATAACAGCTCCCAAGCCAACATTATTTTTAATTTTACTTTAGGCCTTTTTGAATTAATTAACTTGCCTTAATAAATTAGTAATTAAAATTACTTTTTAGCAAATTAAATAATTAGGTCCTTAAATAATTAATTAAATTGCTCTAATAATTAAAGTGATAAAAATCACTTCTCAAGCAATTTATTAATTATAAAGCCCCTTAAAATAATCATTAAAATTACCTTAGTTTTTCAAATGGTTAAAACCATTTTTTCAGTAATTATCCAAGATAGTTCTATTTTAATAATTAATTAATTGCCGTATATTTTTGGGTGATTAAAATCACTATTTGAACAATTTTATTAATTATTAAAATTATATGAAAAGGGACATCGCAGTCCTCCCTTCCCAAATTTGCTTGCCCTCAAGCAAATGCAAGTTCATATGCCCAATTACCATGTCCAAATGGTAAAACCTGTTGTAGTGCTCAAAAAGCCTTGCTCCTGTTCCTGTTAAGTGGAATAACTTTTGCCAAGAAGCATAATGTGACATTCCTCAAATGGATGATGAATGCCATTCCACCTTGCCAACACGTCCTACCATTCAAACCCCTCCTGTGTATGTTTCCCAAGGGGAAAAAATATCCAAATCAATTTTGAACTTATAATACTTGTATTTTGAGGAATGCCCCAATGTGTCTCAAACCATATGAAAGCCATCCAATGGCTCACTGCACCTATATGCTCCTATCTCACTCAAAACCGAGTGGGGTATGAAGAGGTATCCAATCCTATTGCTCCAACTATGTCCTCCAAAAAGTATCCAGCTCCATATTCCAATCCTCAAAGTAATCTCTTAAAGATGAAATGTAGGAAAAAGAACCATACCTTGGAAGCAACTTACCCTTACATGAAGCCTACTAGAATAAGTCACTCCCATGCAAAAATTATGATCAACCCAAAGCTGCCCCTTGTGAATGTTGGATGGGAAAGTGACCTCAGAAACAATCCAAACATTCCAAAAATACCATGTAGAAAACTGTTGTACCTATACTTTAAATTCAAACATGTTGTACTTGGAAAGAGGCTGTAAAAGTAAACACAAACCTGATTTTTCCTCATGCCATAGGGACTACTTGTATGGTGCAATAAAATCAGTCAACAAATACTCTTCAAAGGACTGTGTTGACCATAGTCTGGTCCTGCAGCCCAAAAATCGGTCCCCCCTTTTCTTTCCTTGTTGTCCCGATCTTTGATGCCTTTCACCTTGTTGCAATTGTGGTTTTTTCCCTTTGTCATAGGCCTGTTCCACGAAAAAGCCAAGTGATTTGAGTCCTATAGGTTTCGGGTTGATCTGAGGCTTGTTTTGCTTCAGAAAATTACCTCGGGCATGCCTTTTATTGCAAAGGAATGGGCCAGTTCTAAAAAAATGCAAGTCTTTTATAAACACTCCGAAGGGCAAGTGCCCTTGCAGAGGGCAGGAAGGTGCCAAATGGAACCTTTCACAAAGCTCTGAAAGACATTTTGGACCCAAGGTGCCCTTGCAGAGGGCAGAGGGCACATTTAGAAAAGTTACAAGGCAGAAGGCCTGAAGGGAAGAATTCCTTCGAAAAAATGACAAGTCAAAAGGGGAGAAACCAAAGGGACATTTCCTTCGGACAAAATGCCCGAAGGAATTCCTTCGGACATTTTGTCTGAAGAAAAACGCAAATGGAAAGGCCGAGACTTCGAAGGAAAAATACAAGGGACGAAGGCGAATTCCTTCGGGCTTTTCCTTCGAACTTTTTGTTCGAAGGAATTTGTCCGAAAAAAAAGACTCCAAAGAAAAAGACTAAGGCATGAAGAAGGTTTTTCTTCGGGCAAAATGTCTGAAGGAAGGACCTTCGGACATTTTGTCCGAAGGAATTAAGAAGACCAAGGCGAAGGAACCCGAAGGGCAAGTGCCCTTGCGGGGGACTCTCGGCTGTCGAAAAGAGACCCTCTCCTCTCTTCCGAAGGAGCACCTTCCCTTCGAGAAGGTTCAACTACAAAAGGCCAAGGCCGAAGAAATTGCCAAAGGGGTGACGGGCCCGAAGACGTCAAATTCAGCGTGGCGAACTAGCCGTTGGAGGTTCAAACGTTCGGTGACGGCCGCGCGAACATCAAAATTTGAGGTGGTGAAATAGCCGTGATTTTCAAATAGGCAACATGGCCGTAGACGTCAACTTTAACGGAATGCATTAGCCGCTGAGGAAGGAGCCGAAAGAGCCAACAAAAGACAAAAAGATATCCCGAGAGTCGAGTTACCAGGAAAGAGATAGAAAACAGTGAAAGCGCGACCACACACACATAAGCCAAGTGCAGAAGAAGACAAAATAGTCCAAGTGGCACAGGAAGCATTGGCAGAAGAGTTATTACTGCAGGTGAAACAGTCCTTAAGAAATGGTCATCAAAGAGCGCAAACAGTGAGAGCGCGGCTTGTTTTCTTCGATTTTACATTAATGAGTAGACAATGGTGTGAACTTCATTTAAGAAGCAATCTTGTCATTCAAACAAAAAAGGGCGACCCATGCTCTTGCAGTAACAGTTAATACAGGTTGAGTGCCAAAGTCAAGACTTGCGGCATCTAAAACATGGTTATCTCAGGGCTTTCTAGAAGGATGACACCAACATGATCAAATTCCTCCCCCGTAGGTGTTCAACGCAGCATGGGCTGCTTATTTCTGGAAAGCGCCTAAGTCTTCTTTTTGATGCTATATATATATTGTAACCTCCAAGAGAGGAAAGGATCTCTCATTTTGTAAGGCGAAGCCCTACCAAAATTTCACCTTGATTAATAGGAATGTGTTTTACCTCTATCTGACTGGTTATGCTTCTGAGTGTGTCTGTGTATCAATTATGTGTTCAGTGTTTTAGCTTGAAGCTTTCACAAATTGACACCAACATACCAGGTATAGACAAAGCACCATTTCTGCAAGTTAACAGGAAGTGTTGCATCTGGAACACAGAGACAGAGAAGGGTTATCAGACAGTGTGTTTTTTATAGCGACTGTGGTAAATTCATTTTCTGTGTGTCTTCATTAAGCCTATTGTTAAAGTTCCCTACAGTCTAGTCTTTTGTCAGATAAAGTGTATGTCCGCCCTCTTTTGGTCTGAGTGTGAATAACTGAGTAGATCAAAAATCATTTGGGTGCATCACCATTTAGAGTAGTTTATGTTCTGGTTATTCCTTTTTTTTCCCTCCATTATTAGCAGTAGTAGCAGAAGATAACAGAGATGCATCAAAGGGAGCTAGCCCTTATCTAGAGATTCTCTCTTTAGTTTTGCCAGATCCACAGCAAGAGGGGAGTCTCCATTGTGTCGCGTGGAAGAGAGAAGCCCAACCTTCTCTCAAGGGTGCAATCCACAGCGTCAACAGTTTTTGGCACGCCCAGTGGGACAATTTGTCCAAGGAGTTGAGGGATTTTTGATGTGTTCTTCAACCAATCAGCCTTTGGAGGCATTTCAACCAACACCAATGGCGACTTCGAGTTGAATCAGCTGGTTAAGCAGTCTTGGTGCCATCAAGAAATCACATTTTGGTATGTATAATTCCATTGCTCAGCAACATGGACCTTGTTTTCCTTCATATAACGTTGATCAAGCTTAGGGTGTTCATGGCATCACCTCAAAAAGCTCCCCTGGTTGCCTTTCACCTAGTGTAAAGGAAGTAACGCTGGAGTTTGAAAAGCAAGTGATGGAGATAAATAGATTGGAGGAGCAGAATAGATATCGCAAGAGCTTATGTACAAAGAGGAGTGCTTGTTTAGGCAAGCTTAGGCCTTGCAATCCATGGAGGAAGTAGAAAAATGGAAGAGTCCATTCATTCAAGGGAGTCAGCCTTGTGTGCCTTCTCCCATTCCAAAGCAGCCCCCTCCTATTCTAAAGAAAGCCCCCTCTTTTGCACCAAATCCTTTCTACCAAATAGCACTTGCTCACTCTAGCTCATTTGATGTAGTAACCTCTCCTGCTTTTAATCCCTTGCACCTAGCTTTTCAACACCAAAGGGCATTAGAACAGCCCGCCATGGAAACGACTCTTCTCAATTCCTTGGACTGTGAATCCCCTTTGAAGGGAATCATCCTATGCCTTTTAAAAAACAACACGTCTCTCTTCAGGAAATTCTTTCTGTGCATGAACAGTCTCTTCCTAGTCTTCCTCAACCTCCTCAAGTCCTTCAACATGATGTCAAGATTCCAAGTTGGAGGAGGGAATACCATGAACCAGCTCAGGGCCTTGGAAATGGTGAAGCTGCTCCTGCTCGTGGTGATCCTCATGATCTCCAAGAAAGGCTCTTCCAAGAGAATATAGCCAGACAAATTGCAGAGTTGGAGTCCAGAGTGAGGTTCATCAGCCAAGGTGTGATGGACGGTTCAGACCAAACAACAGATTCCATGTCTGAACACACCCCATCTACACTCCTTCAAGACAACTATCAAGCCACATCTGATATAGATGAAGTGCTGGCTAAATGGAAGGAAAAGAATCTTTCGATTCTAGCTCAAGGATTGCCTCCTCTTTCACATGAGTCTGTCCATCAACTCTCCACTCCATTCTTTCTCAAGGAGGAACCTGTTTTGAAAGAGGCAAGTGAAGAAGAGAGGATCCAATTTGCAGCTGCCCAAGAGGCTATCATGAGTGACAATGAGGATGAGATCATCATGGATGCTCCCTTTGAAGACATCATTAACAATGGAGAAGACACAGGTCATGCATACATGCGGATGTTCCAACAATATGAAGAAATTGACAAACCTTATTTGTCAACAATAGATGATGAGGGAAGTAAGCATGGTGAGATCTCTCCTCCCTTGTTTGATGAACTTCCTTGTTGCTTTGATGAAGAGAATGACCATCCCATGGAACTCGAGTTGGAGGAGGATCAGGAGGATGTCTTTGAACAACTAGATACTCTGATTTTTTAGCAAGGAAAGGAGAGCTCTGTCCATCTTGATGAAAGCTTTGAAGAAGAGAGCCTTGAGCAAGAAGGTGATGTTCTGTGGGATGAGCAAGTAGTTTGTGATCTCATTTCAAACATCACAACAGTCACCCTTCTTCAAGAAAGCCATAAGGAAGCAGAAGATAAGTTTGACAGTCTCTTCAATGAGGCAAAAGGGAACAAGTCAATCCATGATGCATATCAAGGGAGTTATGAGCTAGATGATCCCTATGGTGATGAGCTAGCAGTCATTGACTTCTTGGTGAGATACACTAGCATGAAGGGCCAGCATGAGGCAAGCTTCTGAGAGCAAGATGAATACATATATGTTGGAAGCATGTTTGACCCTGATTCATTTGGATACAAGCCAATCAAGGTGGCAGACAAGAGGAGCAAGTCACCAAGTTTCCTTTCCATTTAGCCACTTGTCTGGCACCATAAGTTTTCTTTCCATGGAGACTTAAGAAGTTTTTCCTTTGATCCATGAGAGAGACAAATATACCTGGTTAGCTGTACATAGTAGTTTGCTTTCAGTTTTTCTTTCCATGTTTTTCCTAAGCGCTGTTTGCACAGGTGTAGTGTTTTTTAGCCTTTGTTGTGTGTGCTTTCCTTTGTGTTTGAGGTAAAGCTTTGTTGGTTCATAGGTCTCTAGAAGGCTGTTGCTAACTCTTTCAAGCTGCATCCTGACTCCATGCCCAATGGACTTTGAGGCTACTAGTCTTCTTTATCATAACAGACATGCTTCCCCTGAGAATCGCCAATTTGTTGACCATTTTTTGGTCCTGCAGGCCAAAAATTGGTCCCCCCTTTTCTTTCCTTGCTGTCCCGATCTGTGATGCCTTTCACCTTGCTGCAATCGTGGTTTTTTTCTCCTTGTCATAGGCCTGTTCCACGAAAAAGCCGAGTGATTTGAGACCTGTAGGTTTTGGGTTGATTTGAGGGTTGTTTCGCTTCAGAAAATTACCTCGAGCATGCCTTTTATTGCAAAGGAATGGGCCAGTTCTAAAAAAATGCAAGTCTTTTATAAACACTCCGAAGGGCAAGTGCACTTGTGGAGGGAAGGAAGGTGCCAAATGGGACCTTTCACAAAGCTCCGAAAGACATTTTGGACCCAAGATGCCCTTGCGAAGGGCAGAGGGCACATTCGGAAAAGTTACAAGGCAAAAGGCCCGAAGGGAAGAATTCCTTCGAAAAAATGACAAGGCAAAAGGGGAGAAACCAAAGGGACATTTCCTTCGGACAAAATGCCCAAAGGAATACCTTCAGACATTTTGTTTGAAGAAAAACACAAATGGAAGGGCCGAGACTTAGAAGGAAAAATACAAGGGACGAAGGCGAATTCCTTCGGACAAAACCCTAAAGGAATTCCTTCGGACTTTTTGTTCGAAGGAATTTGTCCGAAGAAAAATACTCCAAAGAAAAAGACTAAGGCATGAAGAAGGTTTTCCTTTTGGGTAAAATGTCCGAAGGAATTAAGAAGACCAAGGCAGTCCGAAGGAACTCGAAGGGTAAGTGCCCTTATGGGGGACTCTCGGCTGCCGAAAAGAGACCCTCTCCTCTCTTCCGAAGGGACACCTTCCCTTCGGGAAGGTTCAATTACAAAAGGCCAAAGAAATACAAAAGGCCGAAGAAATTGCCAAAAGGGTGACGGGCCCGAAGACGTCAAATTCAACGTCGCGAACTAGCCGTTGGAGGTTCAAACGTCCGATGATGGGTGCGCGAATGTCAAAATTCGAGGCAGTGAAATAGCCGTGGTTTTCAAACAGGTGACAGGGCCGTAGACGTCAACTTTAACGGAATGCATTAGCCGCAGAGGAAGGAGCCCAAAGAGTTAGCAAAAAGACAAAAAGATAACTTGAGAGCCGAGTTACTAGGAAAGAGACAGAAAACAGTGAAAGCGCAACCATGCACACATAAGCCAAGCGTAGAAGAAGACAACATAGTCCAGGTGGCACAAGAAGCGTCGTCAAAAGAGTTATTACTGAAGGTGAAACAGTCCTTAAGAAATGGTCATCAAAGAGCGCAAACAGTGAGAGCGTGGCATGTTTTCTTCGATTTTACATTAATGAGTAGACAATGGTGTGAACTTCATTTAAGAAGCAGCCTTGTCATTCAAACAGAAAAGGGCGACCCATGCTCTTGCAGTAACAGTTAATACAGGTTGAGTGCCAAAGTCAAGACTTGCGGCATCTACAACATGGTTATCTCAGGGCTTTCTAGAAGGATGACACGAGCATGATCAAATTCCTCCCCCCTAGGTGTTCAATGCAGCATGGACTGCTTATTTCTAGAAAGCGCCTAAGTCTTCCTTTTGATGCTATATATATTGTAACCTCCAAGAGAGAAAATGATCTTTCATTTTGTAAGGCGAAGCTCTGCCAAAATTTCACCTTGATCAATAAGAATGTGTTTTACCTCTATCTTATTGGTTATGCTTCTGAGTGTGTCTGTGTATCAATTATGTGTTCAGTCTTTTAGCTTGAAGATTTCACAAATTGACACCAACATGAGAGATAGAGAAGGGTTATCAGACAGTGTGTTTTTTACAATGCCTAAGGTAAGTTCATTTTCTGTGTGTGTCTTCATTAAGCCTATTGTTAAAGTTCCCTACAGTCTAGTCTTTTATCAGATAAAGTGTATGTCTGCCCTCTTTTGGTCTGAGTGTGAATAACTGAGTAGATCAAAAATCATTTTGGTGCATGACCACTTAGAGTAGTTTATGTTCTGGTTATTCCTTCTCTCTTTTTCCCTCCCCCAGTATTAGCAGCAGTAATAGAAGATAACAGAGATGCATCAAAGGGAGCTAGCCCTTATCTAGAAATTCTCCCTTCAGTTTTGCTAGACCCACAGCAAGAGGGGAGTCTCCGTTGTGTTGCGTGGAAGAGAGAAGCCCAGCGTTCTCTCAAGGGTGCAATCCACAACGTGAACAATTTTTGGCACGCTCGGTGGGACAGTTTGTCCAAGGAGTTGAGGGATTTTTGGTGTGTTTTTCAACCAATCAGCCTTTGGAGGCATTTCAACCAACACCAATGGCAACTCCGAGTTGAATCAGCTGGTTAAGCAGCCTAGTGCCATCAAGAAATCACATTTTGGTATGTATAATTCCATTGCTCAGCAGCATGGACCTTGTTTTCCTTCATATAATGTTGATCAAGCTCAGGGTGTTCATGGCATCACTTCAAACAACTCTCCTGGTTGCCCTTCACCTAGTGTAAAGGAAGAAATGCTGGAGTTTGAAAAGCAAGTGATGGAGATAAATAGATTGGAGGAGTAGGATAGATATCGCAAGAGCTTATGTACAAAGAGGAGTGCTTGTTTAGGCAAGCTTATGCCTTGCAATCCATGGAGGAAGTAGAAAAATGGAAGAGTCCATTCATTCAAGGCAGTCAGCCTTGTGTGCCTTCTCCCATTCCAAAGCAGCGCCCTCCTATTCTAAAGAAAGCCCCCTCTTGTGCACCAAATCCTTTCTACCAAATAGCACTTGCTCACTCTAGCTCATTTGATGCAGTAACCTCTCCTGCTTTTAATCCCTTGCACCTAGCTTTTCAACACCAAAGGGCATTAGAACAGCCCGCCATGGAAATGACTCTTCTCAATTCCTTGGACTGTGAATCCCCTTTGAAGGGAATCATCCTATGCCTTTTAAAAAACAGCACGTCTCTCTTCAGGAAATTCTTTCTGTGCATGAACAGTCTCTTCCTAGTCTTCCTCAACCTCCTCAAGTCCTTCAACATGATGTCAAGATTCCAAGTTGGAGGAGGGAATACCACGAACCAGCTCAGGGCCTTGGAAATGGTGAAGCTGCTCCTGCTCGTGGTGATCCTCATGATCTCCAAGAAAGGCTCTTCCAAGAGAATATAGCCAGACAAATTGCAGAGTTGGAGTCCAGAGTGAGGTTCATCAGCCAAGGTGTGATGGACGGTTCAGACCAAACAACAGATTCCATGTCTGAACACACCCCATCTACACTCCTTCAAGACAACTATCAAGCCACATCTGATATAGATGAAGTGCTGGCTAAATGGAAGGAAGAGAATCATTCGATTCTAGCTCAAGGATCGCCTCCTCTTCCACATGATTTTGTCCATCAACCCTCCACTCCATTCTTTCTCAAGGAGGAACCTGTTTTGAAAGAGGCAAGTGAAGAAGAGAGGATCCAACTTGCAGTTGCCCAAGAGGCTATCATGAGTGACAATGAGGATGAGATCATCATGGATGCTCCCTTTGAAGACATCATCAACAATGGAAAAGATACAGGGCATGTATACATGTGGATGTTCCAACAATATGAAGAAGTTGACAAACCTTATTTGTCAACAATAGATGATGAGGGCAGTAAGCATGGTGAGCTCTCTCCTCCCTTGTTTGATGAACTTTCTCGTTGCTTTGATGAAGAGAATGACCATGCCATGGAACTTGAGTTGGAGGATCAGGAGGATGTCTTTTAAAAACTAGATACTCTGTTTTTTTAGCATGGAAAGAAGAGGCCTGTCCATCTTGATGAAAGCTTTGAAGAAGAGAGCCTTGAGCAAGAAGGTGATGTTCTGTGGGATGAGCAAGCAGTTTGTGATCTCATTTCAAACATCACAACAGTCACCCTTCTTCAAGAAAGCCATGAGGAAGCAGAAGATAAGTTTGACAGTCTCTTCAATGAGGCAGAAGGGAACAAGTCAATCCATGATGCATATCAAGGGAGTTATGAGCTAGATGATCCCTATGGTGATGAGCTAGCAGCCATTGACTTCTTGGGGAGATACACTAGCATGAAGGGCCAGCATGAGGCAAGCTTCCGAGAGCAAGATGAATACATATATGTTGGAAGCATGTTTGACCCTGATTCATTTGGATACAAGCCAATCAAGGTGGCAGACAAGAGGAGCAAGTCACCAAGTCTCCTTTTCATTCAGCCACTTGTCTGGCACCATAAGTTTTCTTTCCATGAAGGAGACTTAAGAAGTTTTCTCTTTGATCCAGGAGGGAGGCAAATATACCTGGTTAGCTGTACATAGTAGTTTGCTTTCAGTTTTTCTTTCCTTGTTTTCCCTAAGTGCTGTTTGCACAGGTGTAGTGTTTTTTAGCCTTTGTTGTGTGTGCTTTCCTTTGTGTTTGAGGTAAAACTTTGTTGGTTCATAGGTCTCTAGAAGGCTGTTGCTGACTCTTTCAAGCTGCATCCTGACTCCATGCCCAATGGACTTTGAGGCTACCAGTCTTCTTTAGCATAACAGACATGCTTCCCCTGAGAATCGCCAATTTGTTGACCATTTTTTGGTTCTGCAGGCCAAAAATTGGTCCCCCTTTTTCTTTCCTTGCTGTCCCGATCTTTGATGCCTTTCACCTTGCTGCAATCGTGGTTTTTTCTCTTTGTCATAGCCCTGTTCCACGAAAAAGCCGAGTGATTTGAGACCTGTAGGTTTCGGGTTGATCTGAGGCTTGTTTCGCTTCAGAAAATTACCTTGAGCATGCCTTTTATTGCAAAGGAATGGGCCAATTCTAAAAAAATGCAAGTCTTTTATAAACACTCCGAAGGGCGAGTGCCCTTGCGGAGGGCAGGAAGGTGCCAAATGGGACCTTTCACAAAGCTCTGAAAGACATTTTGGACCCAAGGTGCCCTTGCGGAGGGCAGAGGGCACATTCGGAAAAGTTACAAGGCAGAAGGCCCGAAGGGAAGAATTCCTTCGGAAAAATGACAAGGCAAAAGGGGAGAAACCAAATGGACATTTCCTTCGCACAAAATGCCCGAAGGAATTCCTTTGGACATTTTGTCCGAAGAAAAACACAAATGGAAGGGCCGAGACTTAGAAGGAAAAATACAAGGGACGAAGGCGAATTCCTTCGGACAAAAGCCCGAAGCAATTCCTTCGGAATTTTTGTCCGAAGAAAAAGACTCCAAAGAAAAAGACTAAGGCATGAAGAAGGTTTTCCTTCGGGCAATATGTCCGAAGGAATTCCTTTAAACATTTTGTCCGAAGGAATTAAGAAGACCAAGGCAGCCCGAAGGAACCCGAAGGGCAAGTGCCGTTGCGGGGGACTCTCGGCTACCGAAAAGAGACCCTCTCCTCTCTTCCGAAGGGACACCTTCCCTTCGGGAAGGTTCAATTACAAAATGCCAAAGAAATTGCCAAAGGGGTGACGGGCCCGAAGACGTCAAATTCAGCATGGCGAACTAGCCGTTGGAGGTTCAAACGTTCGATGACTGGCGTGCGAATGTCAAAATTAGAGGTGGTGAAATAGCCGTGATTTTCAAATAGGCGACAGGGCCGTAGACGTCAACTTTAATGAAATGCATTAGCCGTTGAGGAAGGAGCCCAAAGAGCCAGCAAAAGACAAAAAGATAACCCAAGAGCCGAGTTACCAGGAAAGAGATAGAAAATAGTGAAAGCATGACCACGCACACATAAGCCAAGCACAGAAGAAGACAAAATAGTCCAAGTGGCACAGGAAACGTCGGCAGAAGATTTATTACTGCGGGTGAAATATTCCTTAAGAAATGGTCATCAAAGAGCGCAAACAATGAGAGCATGGCTTGTTTTCTTCGATTTTACATTAATGAGTAGACAATGGTGTGAACTTCATTTAAGAAGTGGCCTTGTCATTCAAACAGAAAAGGGCGACCCATGCTCTTGCAGTAACGGTTAATACAGGTTGAGTGCCAAAGTCAAGACTCACAGCATCTACAACATGGTTATCTCAGGGCTTTCTAGAAGGATGACACTAGCATGATCAAATTCTTCCCCCCTACGTGTTCAACGCAGCATGGGCTGCTTATTTCTGGAAAACACTTTAGTCTTCCTTTTGATGCTATATATATATTGTAACCTCCAAGAGAGGAAAGGATCTTTCATTTTGTAAGGCGAAGCCCTGCCAAAATTTCACCTTGATCAATAAGAATATGTTTTACCTCTATCTGACTGGTTATGCTTCTGAGTGTGTCTGTGTATCAATTCCGTGTTCAGTCATTTAGCTTGAAGCTTTCACAAATTGACACCAACATACCTAGTATAGACAAAGCACCATTTTTGCAAGTTAACAGGAAGTGCTGCATCTGGTGCGCAGAGACAGAGAAGGGTTATCAGACTGTGTTTTCTACAGCGCTTGTGGTAAGTTCATTTTCTGTGTGTGTCTTCATTAAGCCCCTATTGTTAAAGTTCCCTACAGTCTGATCTTTTATTAGATAAAGTGTATGTCCGCCCTCTTTTGGTCTGAGTGTGAATAACTGAGTAGATCAAAAATCATTTTGGTGCATCACCACTTAGAGTAGTTTATGTTCTAGTTATTCCTTCTCTCTTTTCCCCCCTCCAGTAGTAGCAGAAGATAACAAAGATGCATCAAAGGGAGCTAGCCCTTATCTAGAGATTCTCCCTTTAGTTTTGCCAAACCCACAGCAAGAGGGGAGTTTCCATTGTGCCGCGTGGAAGAGAGAAGCCAGCATTCTCTCAAGGGTGCAATCCACAGCGTCAACAGACTGTATACAAGTCTTTTCTCCACGTTTTTCATCCTTATTAAGTGGCTGAAAATTCTCTTTTGACGCAGAATTTTTGGAGGCAAGATTTTCATGTATTCCAACCAACTTTTCAATTTTTGATAACAGTTGTAAGCAATAGAAAAAATCAGACTTTCCATACCTACGAAGGGGTTGTAGTATGCTCTTTTTTTCCTCCTCTTTGTCCTCAATTGGTGGTTGGCAATGTTCCCCATACTCAAAAATTTCTAAGACAACAAATTTGGACCTTATCCGCAAAATTTCAGAACTTTGACTTGGCTGTTCCATGCCAAAAGAGTTGCCTTCTATGTAGGATTCGAACCATGAATGTAACAAAATATCCTCAAATTTTTTTGACAAGAAGAGAAACCAAAATTTGTTCAAAAACATACCTTCAAACTTCTCTTTTCCTTTTCTCATGCTTACACAACTATTACCAAACATAATGTTAGATGAAGATGTAGGACCCTTTTCATCATTTAAGTCATGCCAAATGGCTCCCTTGCTTGCCACCTTTACAAGGGATCTCCCAAATAAATCTACACATGGAACAAATAAATTAGAAAAATCATTGGTGTTTAATAATACTCGTTTGATCCACTTGTCAAGTTCTAAGATCCTTTCTTGATGTCTTGATCCTTCCTTTCTATCCATTTCACACAATGGATTTCCTTTTACATTCCACAATATATTGGAATCTTGATCTTCTCCTATATCCATTTTTGATTGTATGCAAGTCCATCAGAGTGTTCTTTTCCTTCAAGCATTTCCTTATCTCATTGTGCATTGATCTATCAAGAAGCCCTTTTGTGCTATCCAACCGTGTCAAGGCTTGCACTCCCTTCGTATTTGTGATTAGGAATTGTTCCTTCCAAGCTCTTTCATCAAATCCAGAGTCATGCAACAAATTTGAACAATTGTTAGATACCAAACAAAAATCATTAGTCAACTTATACCTTTCTATGAATATCTTTGTTTCTTTGGCTTCTTTAAAATCAACCTTTTGAATACCAAAGTTTGGGGTGATTGGCTGCCCGAAAGCACCTAGCATTTCCTCATTTTCATCCATCATTTGCAGCCCCCTTTGCTGCTCAAAAAACTTTGATTTTTTGTCCTTACAATCTCCCACTCTAGGCTGCCCCAAAGTGTCATCTTTTTGTAGCTCATCTTCCTTCTTCAAATCTGATTTTTTGTTTCTTTGGCTCCCTCATAGGAACCCTCATGAAGGGCTGTCCCTTCATTCTTTCCTTCCAACTCTCTATGTATTTCAATCTTCTCTTCCTCTACATGCTCTACTATCAAATAAGGCCTCAATTTTTCCTCACAATCAATTGCAACTTTTTCAAACATCATGTGTGCAATTGGAAAAATTTCCTTTTCTAGCCCCAAACCTGTTAACAAGATATATAATAATGGATTGGAAAGATCATCACTCTCATTGAGTGTCGCGGTCAAGATTTTCTGTATAGAAGCTACAACATTTTTTGTAGGATTCTTACAAGCAATTGCAAAGAAATGTGAAAACATCTTAACAATAAGTTCATCACACTCATTATCTAACATCAAAATACATGACCTAGTTGAAGCCATAGTTTCTAGGATGTCGACCCTTCTAGCCAAGGAATGTCCTTTGTTCTCTTTAAGACCTTGGAAGCTCTTCACCATCAACGAAAATATTTTTCTCATGATTTTATCACTGTAGGGAACTTCAGGTACCATTAGTTTTAAAACCTCATTAATACAACTAGTAACCAAGAGCCTTACCTCCTCATTTGTATCTCTCAATAATTCATGTTGAACCAAGTAAGTCATTGAGGGTTGTACCACCCACTTCATGGACTCATATTGTAATTGATTTACCTTGGATAACCTATTTTCTATTTCTTCCAAAGTGCTGATCATATCCTCCACTAGTTGGCATAGGTCCTCTAGCCTTCTATCTGCATTGTAGAGCCTTTCTATTCCATTTCTTCCATGATAACACCAAATCTTTTTATCTACTTTCAATCAAATCTCATAGGTGGACAAGATCCTTGCTCTGATACCACTGTAATATCCTCAAATGAGACAATTTCATGCAAAAAGAAATTTCTCTTAAATCCCAAAATTTTCAAAATGAAATCAGCAAACCCTAGTTTGTAAAATAAGCTCAAAAACCCTTGTCAAGCCTTATAAACCCTAGACGCCACAATAGTAGGGTTTTGTAGTGATTTTCAGCTAATAACTTATCTCAAAATTCACTGAATACTTGCATAAATCATCAAAAAATTAAATGCATGAAACAAGTATCTTTTTACCAAATTATTGAAGCTCAAATGTCACTTTATGATGGCTGAAAATTTTGATTTAATTCCAAAAATATGAATAATTTTTCGCTTCAAACCCTTGCTAAAAATCTGCTCTCAACAAATATTATTTCCTATGAACAGTTGAAAACTTCAAAAATTCATAACTCTCTCAATATTTGGAATTATGATGCAAACAAGAGCTTAAACTAATCATAAAAATAATGACTACCAAATAAAAATAATTTTGAAATTTTCCTTCCATGAGAAGGTCACCAAAAGTTGCTCCGAAATTCTAAAAACCCTAGTTTCCTATAAAAAATAACTAAATATTAATCTGAAAATTATTATTTAATTTTTTATCAATTTAGGGCTTCAAACCTTCCACGAAACTCTTTCAAAACCTCATGCCAACATGCAAAAAATTAGCAAATAAAATTAGAATATTTAATTTGCATAAAATAGACCAAAAGAGGCCTTCAAACCTTTGATCCAAGTTTTCAAAGTGGTTCGCTCCACTTGCAAAAATATGATAAATATTTAACCAGGTTAACATCATAGTCACTGTATTCGAATTCGTACTCGAATTCATCGAGGAAAAAATTGAAAAAAAATCGGAACTAAAACATTTGAGATAAAATTCGTGATTAAATTCAGCTGATAGAAATATACTTATTTTTTAAAATATACCAACCCACCATTAAAAAAAGATCACATTTTATACAAATAAACATGTCAAAATAACTTTCAAGTTTCCACCAAGTATCTCATTAAAGTTATTAATGTTTTGTTCAAGATGATTTAATGATAATCTACTTTTCTAAATTCCATATTGACTCAAAACAAAAGCATATAAGGAAAATTAGACTTAGGTTTTTCATGTCATTTTCAAATAAAATAGAATTTGTCCAAAATTTCAAACTCTAAAATTTATCTTAAATTGATTGAAATAAACAAACTATGAAAAGTTTGTTGGATATCGAATATTGAATTTAATCATGAATTTGAACGAATTAATCACAAATTTAATCACGAATTTGAACTAATTTTAAAGTTTTTTTTGTTGTTCGGTGAATTTCGAACTTCTACATTAAATTTGGCGAATGCGGTTACTATGGTTAACATGTAAGAAACGAACCTCAAAACCCTCACAAAACTTCACACGAACTCCTCAAAGTAAATCGCATCATTTCTAGGGCAAGAACAAGATCTCTTTAGCAAAGGTGGTGTCAAAAGACTCTTTTTTAGATTGATCAACACCAAGCAACAAACTTTATTGGGCATGCATCCCAATAGTTTCTTCAAACATGAAGAACAATTATCAAAATTCAGCATATCTTCAATTATGATCTTCACATTGTATTTGTACCTTGTAAAAGAGGGCAAACCACCTTGTAAAGGAGGGCAAACCACCTTGGGGAGATAAAATACTTCATAAGCTTCACTTGCCCTTTTTAGAATATATTTTTCTTTCTTTGTTTTAGCTTCCAGATTGACATTCTTTTTAATTTCACTTTAGGCCTTTTTGAATTAATTAAATAACTTGTCTTAATAAATTAGTAATTAAAATTAATTTTTACTAAATTAAATAATTAGGTCCTTAAATAATTAATTAAATCACTCTAATAATTAAAGTGATAAAAATTACTTTTCAAGCAATTTATTAATTATAAAACCCTTTAGAATAATCATTAAAATTACCTTAATTTTCCAAATGGTTAAAACCACTTTTCCAGTAATTTGAATAATTATCCAAGATAGTTTTATTTTAATAATTAATTAATTGCCTTATATTTTTTAGTGATTAAAATCAGTATTTAGGCAATTTTATTAATTATTAAAATTATATGAAAGGGGACATCACATTTTTGAGTCTGAAAATGAAGAAGGGGAAATTTGTTCCTAGCCAAAGATGTTTAGTACAATATTCGAGCAAACTTTCGACGTTCGGATGTTGAAATAGGAGGATTTGGAGGTTGGAATCATGGAAATGCGCATCAAAACTATTGGGTTGAAAATTTCATGTTGGATTTGATGTCAAAATTTTGATGTACACCTAGATGCCAAAATTTCAACGTAAATACGTTGAAATTTTGACTGTTTTGATTCCTCTATTTGGGTCAATTTCCACGTGATCTCATTTGTTTCAACATGGACACATTCTTCAAAATTTCGACGTCATAGGCATATTAAAAATAAAAGATAAATTATTTGCATAGCCATCAAGGTCATGTTGTTGTAGTAGCCATCATCCTTGCTATAATCATCTTTTGCGTATCCTGTAATCATTACATTCAGTGAAACAACATATGGATTTGGTAGTTTGTTAAACAATTCACATCCCTTTTGTATGTTGCCACATTTTGCAACTAACATTGCATGAGAGGGCCTGCACCTTATATAATGTTTCGAGGTTGCTTCTTGAGCCCATAAATACATCCATTAAAGCATAATTGAAAGTGGATATTTGTCATAAGTTGTAGTTGCAAACACCATTATCGACATATATGCAAAATGTGCCAGCATATACAAGGTGCATAAAACATTTATAAAACCAAGCTTCATGTAGGGAAATTTGATCTATAAACTGCTAAGAATGATTGTTTCTAAAATTTACAAAATCACAAAGTGTTATACTACTTTGAGTTTATTTCAAAACGATAGTGTGAATTACTCAAATGAAACTTAGAATTGATGCGATTTTTTGTCGAAAATGTAACCCAAAACTTTAGATTTGAAACATGAATGCAAAGAAACATGAACAAAATATACAAACCGTGGAAAAAATATGGGCACAAAGAATTTTGGTTTGAAAAACCCTAAGATGGAGAGAAACCAGTTGGAAGTGGAAATTGCCCAATGTCCTATCTTCTTATGACCAAAACTGAACATGAACTTTGATCAACGATGCTCCTCTTATCATGCTTAGGAATATCTTTTTCATGCACCCAAAGGACCACAATCATCTCAAGAACTAAGGAGACAACTTCTATTGCCATTATTGTACATTTATGGATACATTGGGTGAAATTCTTGGTCAATGCATGCCGACGGTTTCATAACCGCTACTCGAGAGGTATCAGCGGTTGTAACTGCTACTTGCATGAAGCAACGGTTTCGTCACCATACATATAATACTTCAATTGAATCCCCGTTGTTGATTGAAACCAGGTTTGTTCTAGTTGACTGATGAAATGAATTGTTTCCCTGATCCTTATGGATCATTTTGTCCTAAGAGGCTTTTTGTCCCACAAAATTTTAGTGGGGGAGATGTGGGAATGATTCTTCCACTTTCTTTGTTAGGTATCATCATCTTTTCCTTGGCATCTTTTCCTTGAAGCCAACCTACCAAGATTCTTGTGGTCGCATGCGAGTTTCTCCGACTTTCCAATGCAACACTAATCATCCTCTAACTCTCCTTGTGCGTCCACAACCAAGTATTTGATAGAAGGTAGTAATTGTCCTTCCTCCTCGTCTAGCATGGATGGATCATACAAGTGCAAATCGTTACAATTCACCATTGAGTACATCCCCATGAACAAGTGTAGATCAACCTTGAAAGCATCCCCTCCAATTTGCTCTGAGATGGAAAAAGGCCCATACCATAGGGGTTTGAGCTTCCTAGCTTGTCCTTGAAATGTTTCCTTGCTCAAATACCTTATCAACTGCTTCGAGTGTATGCTTCTTCCAATAATAATCATTCCTAGCCTTGTACTTGGCTTGAGACTTCTCCAGTTGTTCTATCAATTTGAGATGGATCTGTCTAATCCTCTTAATGAACTTTTCTACCCCTGTCACCTCCAAATCTTTTTTCTCCACCTCCACATATTTTTCCGTTGCAATATCAAGTGGATTAGTTGGCAAGTAGCCCAAGCATGCTTCAAACATGACTTACTAGTGGATGTATATACTGCCCTATTGTATGAGTGTTTGGTATGTGCCAAAGACTCATCCCAAGTCCTTGGATACTTGTTGTAACCTCTTATCAGCTATACTAAAGTCCCATTTACCACTTATGTTTGTCCATTTGTTTGTGGATTGAAAGTAATGCTTTGTTGGAGCTTCATATCCATCTTGCTCCCTAAGGTGGTTCAAAACTTCCCAAAAATTTATAATCTTATTAGAAACAATGGACTTAGGCAACCCAAAATGCACCCAAACATTAGAAAAGAAAAGCTCAGTTGCTTCATGCCCTTTTACTATTTTCTACATGCAATCAAAACACACATTTTTATAAATCTATCTATAACAACATATAGATAGTCATGGCCATGCTTGAACATTGGTAGTCCTAAAAAATCCTTAAAAATATTTTCCCATAGTCTAGTAGGCATAGGTTGTGGTATGTACAATCCATATTCTCTAACTTTAGGCTTGCTTGTACAACATAACTTACATTTTGTAATGAATTTTGATACTTCTTCTTGCATATTAGGCCAATACACATACCTTTGCAAATGAGCCATGGTCTTACCAACACCAAAGTGTCATGAGACCTTGTAAGTATGCACCTTTGTCATCAATAAAAGTCTTTCCTCCTTTGGCACACATAGCTTATCTCACTTGTAGAGTAAACCATCTTTGAGGTAGAACCCATTCTTGTTTTGTTTTCAACTTTCTTGACCTACAATAGCTAGAATGTCTCTCCAAAATCTTCATCTTGTGCAATGCTTCCTCATAAGCCTCTTTTGTGAAAGTTCCAAGTTGTGAGATTGTCACCAATGCTGAAACTTGCTTTGTTATGGGTGGCCTAGATAATATATCTACCATAACATGTGTTTCCCTTCTTGTACTTGATCAACAAATGAATTTGTTGAAGAAAGACCATCCATTTGCAGGGTCTTTCTTTCTGTAATTTATTTTCTACTAGCAAATATTGAAGAAGTTTGTGGTCAGTATACGTATTAGTTTATTTACCCAACAAATATTGTTTCCATTTCTTTATTACTTGAACTAGTGCGTACATTTATTTATCATAAACATGATACCACCTTGCTGCTGAAGAAAATAACTTTGAATGATGGCAAACTAGCTTAACTCCTTGCAATAGAACTGTCCCCACAGCGTACTCACTTGCATTTGTTTCAACATCGAATGGCTGCTGCAAAGTAGGAATAGCAAGGACTTGTGCATGGCTGATCTTATATTTTAATGACTCAAAAACACAATCATGTTCCTTACGCTAGTGAAAATTCATATCACCTGGTGCAATTGTATGTAGAGGTGTGCAATTGCAGAGAAATTTGGAATAAACTTATGTACTGTACTGCTCCAACAAAGCTTCTGGTTTGAGTGGCACTCCTTGGTGTAGGCCAATTAGTAATAGCCCCAATTTTTGCTGGATCCACTATCAGTTCTCCTCCTTCAATCACATGCCCAAAATAAATGAGTGATTGTTTTGCAAACTCACATTTGTTCATATTGCACAACAACTAATTTTATTTCAACACTTGTAAGACTTGTTTCAAATGTATTAGATGTTCTTACCATATAGCACTGAAAACCAATATATCATCTAGATACAATATGACACATTTATCTATGAAAGTGTTCAATACATCATTCATCAACCTCATAAATGTAGTAAGTGCATTACATAAGCAAAATGGAAGTACTAATCATTCTTACAAACCTTGTTTTGTTTTGAAAGTTGTCTTCCATACATCCTCCTCCTTCATACAAACTTGTTTGTACCTAGACTTGAGATCTAACTTTGTGAAGTACTTAGCATGTTGAAGTTGGTCCAACAAGTTATGAATCCATGGAAGTGGATATCTTTTCTTTATGGTGATCTTGTTCAAGGCTCTATACTCTATGCACATTTTGTAAGAGCTGTCCATTTTTTGTACCATCACAATGAGTGACCCACATGGTGAAGTACTTGGGCATCTGATTCCTTTCTCTAACAAATCTTGAAATTGTTTCTTACCTTCATTACTCTCTAAAAGTGATTACCTGTAAAAACCAATGTTGTAAAAGATATTTAGGTAGTAATTGGATCACATGTTCTACTTCCCTTTTTGGAGGCAAACTTTTGGGAGTTTGGAACACTTATTGAAAAGAATGCAGAAAATCATCCAATCCTCTCAATCCTTTGTTAAGCACAATAAGTTTTAGAAATATCTATCCCATCCTCTTGCTTATCCTTCAAAATAAGTATAAAAAATTGCTTATTTGCTCAAATGAGTCTCTTTGCATGGTTGGCACTTACTAAGGGAATCTTGGGCTTGCTTTGATGTGCCTTGATGCCATATCTGATCCTATCCTTGACCCATCAGTCCTTGTTAGCCCTCATCATGAAGATAACATCCCTAAGATGCAAGGAAGGACTTCCAAACACCACATCAAATGCATCAAGAGGAATCAAATATGAATCTATCTCATCGATATATTGTGGTTTAGTACCAACTTTGAATTTACATTTGTTAGCCACTTGAATCTCTACACCCTTATTCACTCAATCCAAAGGATATTGATGAGAATGCATATGTTTGTAAATCAAGTTTCTTAATAACTTCATCTAAAATCAAATTGGATTGAGAACTAGTATCAACAACGGCATTTACCTTGTTTTTCTTGATCTGAATCTTGATTTGGAATTGCTTTCCCATCTCTTTCTTGCTCGTTGTTTGTGTTGGTGGCGGTGCACCCCAAGTTATCATCAACATAGGATTTTTCCTCTATCTACACCTTTGATTTGTCTTTCAAAGAATTCATGGGTCTCTTAGGGTTGTCCTTGGAATGATTCCTTGGATTCAACTTTGGATGTAACTTCCAACACTTACTGTTAGTAAGTCCACCTATAACTCAATGGCAACAATGGTTCTTTGGATCCTTACAACAATGCAAAGATGTGAAATTCCTCTAACATTTCCACTTTTCCTTCTTGAAGGCTTTGTAAGATTGGTTCCGCTTTTTTTGAACTAATATATTGACTGATTTTGCTTTGAGGGCTCTCCCTTTCCTTGTCTTTTCTCTTTCTCAATGTAATATGCTTGCATGCATGCCTCATCAAAATCTTTTGTGATCTGCGCTACAAGGGGCTAGGACTAGGCGCACGGGGACAATTGCACGTTAGAGATAGCTCACAGTTGTAAGAGTGGATGCATGCAGAAGTATTCAGATAGAACAATCAACACATTCAATGGAGTGGAAATCTAATGCTTGCAGAAATGTAACTTATATTCAATGAGAGTGAATAGGGAAAAGAATATAGTGAAGTACAATTCGTGTATGACATAGTATGTATGCAAAGCATGTTATCTATCATACAATTGTGTATGGCATCGACCCTTGGCCAGATGCATATGCTACATATTTATACATGTAATACAAGAAGCAGTTACAACTGCTATTGGTTTTAAAGAAGACAGTTACAAATCGTTTCATATTTCTTGTCGGGTGACAATTGAACTTCTAGATACATCACAATTAACTATCCAACTAGATATTTGATGGGTTCTCGGCTAGAAAGTGCCACTTTGCAAGCCACGCGATCGGAGCAGACTGACACGTGGATGCACTGGAGTTGAGGCAAGTGTAGGCGCACAAGTCTGCGAGCAAGGGCGAGTTTGGCATGCGGGATTGCGAGCAAGCTTGGTGTAGGGGAGTGCGCATGCTTGCGATTTGGGCATGTAGGTTTGTGAACAAATGCATGAGAGATGCACGATACTGAGTGCAAGTTCAACACGTAGGGGTGCGCATGATTGCATGGCAATTGTGAGTGTGCCACAAGAAAGCAAAGAAGTGTACATAATGTAGGAGCTACACACAGATTATTCACCCTTTCTTGAAGAGAAATGGTCTCCATTGCGTCCGTGTGTAGCTGTGGGAACTGCACATGTAGTTGCTGCAAGTTGTATCACTTAACTTGATCAACATATTGCCCCACTTTGTGTGCCATGATGGGTGCATCTATATCATGTCAATGATTTGGTCCTTATTTGCTAGGTGCAAGTGTTCGGGATCAAGATTAGAAGGATGTTGTGTGTAACAACTATTGGCTCAAGAAGTGGAGGAACGTAAGGTTGGAGAAGCTCCATGTTGAAGATTGGGTGCATGCCCAAGTATGGAGGTAGATCAAGAACGAATGCGTTCTCACCAGCTATGCACATAATGGTGTAAGGACCATATCGTAGAGTTGATCTTCATGTGTGGACCTTTGAAGCACTCCTTCTGAAGATGCAACCAAACTTTGTCGCCCGATGTGTGTCATGGTGCTCCTTGTACTTTGCTTGGTGCGAGAAAGGATCTATTGAACCTGTTGATGAACAAATTGTATATGACGCAAGAACTTAGTTTTGTCTGCTTCCCATTCCTGCGTGCGCAACTCAGTGCCCACTGGTGCATGGGAGGAGATGTCTAGAGGTGCCTGTTGACCATTTTGTGAATCCTGCATGCCAAAATGGGCACCCCCCCTTCTTTTGCCTTGAAGCCTTGTTCTTCATGCCCTTTTGCCCTGAAACAAGGGCTTAACCCTTTGAAAATCAAGGAAAAAGTTGCTTTTGTGCAGGTGCAGGTGTTGTCTCATCAAGCATTGGTCTTTTCCAGCACTCATAGAGCAATCGGGTTCTCAGAACAACATTACTTGTAGGCTTTACAAGTAAGAAGCGGGAGCACTTGACAAACCCGAAGGTGTCTATGGCCAGTTCCAGTGCAAGTCGGGTTTTGCAGAGTACTTTACTTGCCAATTTTCATGAGTTGGAGTCATTCACAAACCCGAAAGGGTAAGGAAGAAGCAATCGAGCTTTGAGACATCTTTACTTCAAAGCCTTTTGAGTAAGTCCTTCGGAAGAGCCCGAATTGGTCTTAGACGCTTCTTAAGGAAAGTTTTTTTTTTGCGGAGGGCACTTGGGCGTTCTGTAGGGTCATTTGCAAGTTCCCCGAAGGGTATGTGCCCTTGCAGGAGGCACTTCAAAGATAAAGCGGGCCTTTAGAAGAACTTCCGAAGGGTATGTTGGAAGGCAGAATGGACCTTGCAGAGCGCTTTTCGTCGGCGTGAGGACCAGTGCAAAAGTTTCGAGGGTCACTTTGGGCTCGAAATGCCTTTGCCGAGGGCAGCTGGTTGAAGCAAAGGGGCAAAGAAAAGAAGCCTAAAGGGAACTTGCCCTTCGGAAAAAGGTGACAAGCGAAAAGAATTCCTTCGGACAAAATGTCTGAAGGAATTCCTCTGGACTTTTTGTCTGAAGGAAAACCAAAGAAGAAAAGCCAAGGTCGAATTCCTTCGGACATTTTGTCTGAGGAAATTCAAAAGACAAAAAGTCCGAAGGTTAGGTGTCTTTGCGGAGGGGCACTCGGTCATGAAAGTGGACCAATTTTTTTTTTCGAAGGGTCACTTTCTTTTCAAAGTGGACCATTGCAGCTTTTTTGAAGGTATTTTTCTAAAGGCAAAGGTCATTTTCGAATGCTGAAGGACCATTTCAATCTTTCCGAAGGGTCACTTTCCCTTCGGAAAAGTTCATCCGCAAAAATGTCGAAGGAATTGTCCTAGTGAGAGACGGGCCTGTGAATGTCAACTTCAGGGTGATAAGCTACCTGTTGGGATTCAAACGTCCAATGACGGACCCATGAACGTCAACTTCAGGGTAATAAACTAGCCGTTGAGAAGTAATCAAGCTAGAAAAACCCGAAGGCCCGCCAAAGGAAAGTCAAAGAGTGCAAGCCCAAAAGAGAATTCCTTCAAACATTTTGTCCGAAGGAATTCAGAACCAAAAGCTCGAAAGCCCGAAGAACGAATGAACGAGCAAGCAAAGAAAGGAACCCGGGAGAAAATAACAAGCGCTCGAGAGCCCGAATGGCTAAGGACAAAAGGGAAATAGCAAAGTAAGAGAAAACAAGGCAGATAACCCAGAACGCTTCCACGTGCACAATAAAACAAATGCTCAAAACGCCCCAAGTGGCGTAACAAGTCAAAGCACAGACCCAAGGATGAACCAGACCAAGGCAGGTGGCACAGGTGTCGTCAGCAGAAGAGTAAATGCACTTAGGTGAAATAGTTTCTATTGAAAACCAATAAAAAGATTGATTTTCGAACTATAGAGGAGAGCAGCCTGTGTTTTCATGCTTCGCCATTAATGCACAGCTAGTTGCGCCCAGCATTGAAGAGAGCATGGCCCAGTCAACACAACTTAGAGATGGCCTTGTCAGTTGCTAGGAGTATCCCATGCTCTTGCAGGCCCAGGACAACAAGGGCAACGACTTGGACACCTACAACATGGCTCTCCCATACGCAATTGGAAGGATATGGCAGCAGCATGGGCTTGTGGTCGCTGCAGAAGTGTTTAATACAGCATGGGTTTTCATCCCTTGATTTGTCAATTATCTATTTCCAAGCTCTCTATATATTTGTAACTTCTCATTTGAGAAAGGATCTCTCGACATTTGTATGGCGAAGCCTTGAAGAAATTTACTTTGAATGAAAAGAAGCATTTTTACCTCCATTTGAGCTTGCACTTTTGCATATGTCTATGGTTTTCTCTTATGCTAAGTCATGTCCTTTTCATGCTTTCATAAGTTTATGCCAACATATCTAGTGTATTGTGAGTTTTTCTCTTACAGGTCAACAAGAAGTGTCTAGCTCAGAGTATAGGTGCATGTGAACAGGCTGTCCATAATGTGTCTTAGAACACTTTTGGTAGTTCTTCCTCCCTATATCTTCATAGGATCCTCTGTTGAAACACTGATGCAGGAAAGGTTCTCATTTGAATGAAGTGTATGTTTGCTTCTCTCTGGTGTAAAGTGTAGGTCAAAGCTGAGTGGACCAACCAGTTTGGTGCATCACCGCATTAGTTAGGTTCTGTTTTTAGTATTTCTCTCTTTTCACCCCCCTATTATTAGCAGTAGGAAATCCAGGGCCTCAAGGTGCATCAAGAGGAGCTAGCCCCTAATCTAGAGATTCATCCCTCAAGTTTGCAACCCACAGTAAGAGGAATGTCTTCATTGTGCCGCGTGGAGGAAGAGAGCTGAGCCTCCCTTCAGAGGGTGCAATCCACAGCGTCAACAGTTCTTGGCATATTTGGTGGGACAAATTTCTGTGTCTTGCAAGTTTCAAGATTGGTGCTGGTCTTGATATTGTTAAAATTCCAAAAGGAGCTATATTCAGCACCTGGCGACTCCATTCAAGAACTCAGTCTCTGGATAATGATCAGCCTGGCATCCTATGCCAAAGGTCACTACAAGATCTTCTAGCGGTGTCCCTTTTGAATTTATTGAGTTGTCTTTGAACTCAACAAAAAAGTTGAGGTTTGCAAATACTCACCCTTACGTAGCAAGCCACTTTCCCAAACCAGTCATAAAATACACCTACTCAAGGAGACCCCGGTTGAATCCTTTCAAAGCCATGGCATCCCTCGAGGCTTTCCCTTTTGTGGCCTTCAACGGTCAAAGTCCCTTGAACCTTCAGTAATATGACCTAATTTCAAGTATAGCTCTTAACAGTGTTCCTTCCTTTAGTGGAGAGGGCCCAATCACTGCTGTCAAGCATATTAGAAACATAGCCAACCTCTACAACATCCATAATATCACTGAAGAAAATGTAACCATTAGATTGCTAGCCTTATCCTTCAAAGAGAAAGTTTTGAACTGGTATGGGACCTTGCCTATGAACTCAGTTGGCTCATGGAATGAGTTAGGGACCCTCTTGACCAATAGGTTTGAGGAAAAAAGTGACCATTTGTCTCTAGCTGAGCAATTGACCACCATGAAGAGAGCCCCACATGAGTTTATGCAAGATTTTAACACTAAGTTCCAAAAGACTCGGGACAGAATCCCAATTCTTGTGAGGCCAACCCCAAGCTATGCTTTCCTTTACTACTTGAAGGCCCTGAATAGTGACATTGCTGTCATGATACAGTCCATGGGTGGGAACACTCTGCTCGCTGCTTATGAGATAGTCATAACTGTTGAAAATTGCCTTGTTCAAGCAGGAAAGATAACTCATAGACCTCATATGCCCGTCTTTCTTGATTTACAACCCTCAGTCCAGCCTGCTGTGCCCACCCTAGCTCTTCTGCCTAATCAAGAGAAGTCGGCTGGTACCCCTGCAAATGATCTCCATGAAGTTAAGAGCCTGCTGCAGAGTGTTACCAATGAGTTGTTGTCCTCAAGAGACAACAAGCTCAAGGTCATAGGCCAAATCAAGGCTACCAGCAGTTTGGGCAAGCAAATAGACCTCCATTTCAAAATTATCAAAGGCAAGGTCAAATTACACATGTCAAGCCTTACCAAAGCTATAATCCAAGTGCCCCTTCATCTTTCAAGGCTCTTATCCCCACTCAAAATAATTTGGTGCAGGAGCAACCCAATTATCCACCCTTGGGGCATGGCCAAGAACAAGTTGCTTATGCCAATGAGCTACCAAATCAAAGCATGACCGCACAAGGTGATCAGGCAGCTCAATTCTCAAGTTTTGAGATATCAACACAACTTGGGATGGACAGCAGGCAGGCTCAATCTGATTCCAATCTTATGAATCACTTGGAAGGAGAGTTCTACGCAGTCAACTATGTGGGGAGTACAAGTAGCCAGAATGATTGTGTTGCAGCCAACACTAGGTCCAAAAGGAGAGCCATTGATGAAGCTCAAGCAACCACTCAAGCACCTACAATGTCTCATTCACCACAAGTAAATCAAAATTCTCCCAATTACAGGTTGTCGGTTGCAGCTTCAGCTCCTCAGGTCGCACCACAGGTTACGAATGTTCCCAAGGAGAACGCTAAAGGGGGCAATCCTTCAATCAATGTAGTGGACCAAATGAAGAAGCTGCACATGAACATCTCATTGTGGGATTCTTTAGCACTGCCAGGACAAAAGGATATACTCCAAAAGGAATTGCACGGGCTAGGTGAGCAAGCTGTCTCAGCAAGAAATGATAATGTGTTGATAGTAAATGGGGCCCCTCCCATGGGAGGTAAAGCAAAGAAGGATGAGAAGGTCTCTCCCTTCTATTTGTCCCTGATTATTGGTGACTTTTTGGTCCACAATTGCATCATTGATAGTGGAGCAAGCACCTCAGTTATGCCCAAATGCATAGCTGATAAGCTAGGCCTCAGATATGAGCAAATGACCAAAGGAGTTCTACAGTGGGATGGATCACCAGCTAAGACCTTGGGAGTGGTAAGAGGTTTGAATCTGACTCTCCATGCCTGTCCAACCTTCTCAATTCCCCATGATGTGGTAGTGACAGATATTCTTCCTTACTTCGTTCTTTGCTTGTCAAGGGATTTCACATCCAAGATAGGTGGATACTTGGTAGCCAATTGATTTTATATGGTTTTTAGGACAAAATATAGAACTAAAGTGAAGATTGAGTCAGAGCCCATCCACAAGGATCACCTCGAGCCATACTCGCCCAAAGCGGCGAATGTAAACTAGGCAATCATTGATGAAGAAGAGCTCCAAGTGGACCAATCTCCATCATCTTCCCTTCTAGGAGTTGCTGACCTGCTCCTAGATGAATGGGAAAATGACAATTTTGAGCATGATCCTTACAAGTTCATTGAAGAAGTTGGTCTTGGAGTCTACTGCATGCATGAGAAAGATGCTTTCATGCCAAAATTAATGAAGACAGATCAAGAGGACTGTGGTTTGTGGCAGCTGTTCTTTGATGGATCTAGAATCAAGTTGGGAGCTGGTGGTGGAGCAATGCTGGTTTCGCCTTCAAAGGAGAAATACTTCTTAACTTTCAAGTTTCAGTTCTCCTGCACCTACAACATAACAGAGTATGAGGCCCTTGTTCATGGCCTAGAATGGGCAAGGAAGAGAGGAATCAAAGAATTGCAAATGTTTGGAGACAGTGAGTTGATTGTGAACCAAGTGAGAGGTCAAAGCTTGACAAAGAACTCCTTACTCAAGTCTTAAAAGCACAGAGTGTGGGACCTTGTGGAGAACTTCGCTGCTTTCAACATCACTTCCATTCCAAGAGAGGAGAACAAGAATGCAGATAGTTTGACAGCAGTTGGTGCTTAGTTTGATATCATTTAAAGGTAATTGTGAGGCCCTCCATCCCAGACAATGTCACCAATTGGCAGGTGTTTGAAAGTGACCAACAAATAACACTTTTCTTACAGAAAGAAGATGAGTTCGCTTCCAAAAATTAGTCCAAGCTGCAGCAGCAGTATAATGGGCAGATTGTTCAACTAAAGACCAATAGGCTTCCCAAAGGTTTGGTAACTCTTGAGAGCATCTTCAACGAAGATGACCAACTCAAGAGAGACAAAGCAAGCATGTCAATCAGGGAGGAAGATTATGAAAGGGTAGAGATCGACAAGGATAAGCTGCTTGCACTTGGGAATGTATGTACCAATGAAGAAAAGCATACTTTCATTATGTTATGCCAAGAGTTTGTTGATGTCTTCGTTTGGGAGTATGGTGATTTGAAGAGCTTTGATCAAAGCTTGGCCCAACACACCATTGAGCTGGAAGAAGGTGGCAAACCCATCAAGCAAAAGCAAAGGCCAATCAATTCAAAGATTGAGCCTCTCATGAGGAAGGAACTCACCAAATTGATTGAATCTAGGATCGTCTTCCCTATCAAACACTCGTCTTGGTTGGCCAATTTGATCCCTGTTAGGAAGAATGGAGAGTTCAGATTGTGTGTGGATTTCAGAGCCCTGAATAGAGTTTCACTGAGAGATCACTATCCCCTTCCAAGTATGGAGCAAATTTTCCAGATGGTGACAAGGAGTGAGATTCTCTCTCCTAGATGGCTACTCCGGGTACAATCAAATCCTGGTACAAGAGTGTGACCAATACAAGACAACCTTCACCACCAAGTGGGGAACATAGACCTATAGGAAGATGCCATTCGGATTGTCAAATGTTGGAGCTACCTTCCAACGTGCTATGGATATGGCTTTCCAAGATTTGATCAATGACATTGTGCTGGTTTATCTTGATGATGTGACAGTCTTCTCCAAAGAGGCAAGTGAACATTTGAAGCACCTGAGGCAAATCTTTGAAAGGTGTGGAGAGTTTGGCATCTCTCTCAACCTAACGAAATGCGTGTTTGCCGTCCACGAAGGCAAGCTCTTGGGCCATGTCATTTCAAAAGAAGGCTTGTCCATTGATCTAGAAAGGGTGCATGCCATCTTAGCATTGTCCTTGCCTAAGCACAAGAAGGGCCTGCAAAGTTTCTTTGGTAAAATAAATTTTATTAGGAGATTCATTCTTAACTTTGCTAAGCTAGTCAAGCCACTAACTTCCATGCTGAGGAAGGACGAGACGTTCACGTGGACAGCAAGAAGAGAAAGCTTCGAAAGCATCAAGCAAGCTATCGCCCAAGCTCCTACCTTGACTAGTCCAGACTTCTCCAAGGACTTCAATCTATACACCTTTGAGAATGAAGAGGTAATCTCTGCTATGCTCACTCAAGCGAATGGTGAGAACTTAGAACAACCTCTCGCTTTTTTCAGCCAAAGTTTAGAAGGCGATGAGGTTAGATACACGTATGTTGAGAAGCAGGTACTTGCAGTCATACAAAGTTTGAAGAAGTTCAGACATGTTGTCTAACAGCAAGATTCACATCATGGTGCCACATCCTAGTGTAAAAGACTTCTTGCTGAGCCGAGACTTGAATGAGAAAAGGGCAGGTTGGATCATCAAAGTAATGGATTATGATGTAGAGATCAAAACCACCAAGCTGGTAAGGGGAAGAGGGCTGTGTGAACACCTCGCTACAGACTTGAAAGAGCCGAAGGAGGATGTTTTGGTACTCCACGATGAACCTACAACAGCTATACCTACAGCCATGAAGAGTTGGGCACAAGACATAGTTCATTTCTTTCGAACTGGTGAGTGTCCACAAGGTCTTAATAGGACCAAGAGGAGGTATTTTAGACTCCAATCTCTTTCTTATGTCCTAGTTGATGAGTGCTGTTCAGGAAAGACTTTTCAGAGGTACTCTTGAGATGCATTGATTCAGACCAAGTCGACAGGGTACTGTCCGAGTTCCATGATGGACCAGCTGGTGGCCACTTTGCTCCCAAGGCCGCAACTGCAAGGGTTATGAGATTTGGTTACTTTTGGCCCAGTTTGTTTAGACTTGGGTGAGGAAATGTCAAAAATGTGCCTTCTTTGATGGGAAGCAACGACTAGCTGCCATGCCTCTTCATCCTATTCAGGTGGAACAACCATTCATGCAATGGGGGTTGGACTTCATAGGGTTAATCAATCCTCCTTTTAGTGTTGGCCACAAGTGGGTTTTGACTGCCACGGATTATTTCACAAGATGGGTAGATGCCGTAGCTTTGAAAGAGGCCAATGAGAGTGCAGTCCTAGACTTCTATTAAGGCATAGTGATGAGATTTGGGGTCCCTGCCACAATAATTTCAGACAATGCATTGGCTTTCTTGGGAACAAAAACAAGTGAGGGGGCATTAAAGTATGGCATCTATCTCATCACTTCTTCCAACTACTATCCACAAGGGAATGGGTTGGCCGAGTCCACAAACAAGAATTTGATTAGCATCATAAAAAGGACAACGGAAGAAAATCAAAAGACTTGGCATGCCAAGTTGAAGACAGCTCTTTGGGCAGATAGGATCACTCCAAAGAGGGCGATTGAGAATTCACCATACACACTTATGTATGGAAGGGAAGCTAGACTTCCTGTCTCACTTGAGTTACTAGCCTTGGATCTTGCCCATTAGCTGCAATTGGTGGAGAGTGACAGCCTGGAAGTCAAGAATTGTGAGTTAATGGAGCTTCAAGAAGCGAGAGACCAAGCCATGGATGCAATGACCAGTCGTCAACAACAAACAAATAAACATTTTGACAAGAGATCTACGCCAAAGAACTTCTCAAAAGGTGACATTGTCTTGAAGTGGGATGAAGACCGAGCCAAGCCTGGAGGACACACGAAGTTTGATGCCTTGTGGAGTGGCCCATATGTCATCACCCACCAATGCAAGCAACACAATGCTTTCCAACTCTCCAAGTTGGATGGTGAAGAGCTATATATTCCAGTCAATGGGATATATCTTAAGCATTGTTACTAGGTTTCTTTTGTCATGTACATAGTTTCCTTGTTTTCCCTCGTTTTCCCTAAGTGTTGTTATGCATGTGTGTATGTTTTTAGCCTTTGTGTGTGTTTTTTTTCTTGTTGTTTGGGGTAAAATCATTGTTGGTTCTTAGGTCTTTACAAGGCTGTGCCAACTTTTCAAGCTGCATCCTGACTCCATACCCAATCGCCAATTTGTTGACCATTTTGTGAATCCTACATGCCAAAATGGGCACCCCCCTTTCTTTTGCCTTGAAGCCTTGTTTTTCATGCCCTTTTGCCCTGAAACCAGGGCTTAACCTTTTGAAAATCAAGGGAAAAGTTGTTTTTGTGCAGGTACAGGTGTTGTCTCATCAAGCATTGGTCTTTTCCAACACTCAGAGCAATCAGGTTCTCAGAACAACATTACTTGTAGGCTTTACAAGTAAGAAGCAGGAGCACTTGACAAACTCGAAGAGGTCTAATGGCCAGTTCCAATGCAAGTCGGGTTTTGCAGAGTACTTTACGTGCCAATTTTCATGAGTTGGAGTCATTCACAACCCTGAAAGGGTAAGGAAGCAGCAATTGGGTTTTGAGACGTCTTTACTTCAAAGCTTTTTGAGTAAGTCCTTCGGAAGAGCCCGAATTGGTCTTAGACGCTTATTAAGGCAAGTGTTTTTTCCGCGGAGGGCACCTGGGCATTTTGTAGGGTTATTTGCAATTTCCCCGAAGGGTATGTGCCCTTGCAGGAGGCACTTTAAAGATAAAGCGAACCTTTATAGAACTTCCGAAGGATATGTTGGAAGGCAAAATGGACCTTGCGGAGGGCTTTTCGTCGACATGAGGACTAATGCAAAAGTTTCAAGGGGCACTTTGGGCTCCAAATGCCCTTGCGGAGGGCAGCCGGTTGAAGCAAAGGGGCAAAGACAAGAAGCCCGAAGGAAACTTGCCCTTCGGAAAAAGGTGACAAGTGAAAAGAATTCCTTCGGACAAAATGTTCGAAGGAAAACCAAAGAAAAAAAGCCAAGGTCGAATTCCTTCGGACAAAATGTCCGAAGAAATACCTTTGGACATTTTGTCCAAAGAAATTTGAAAGACAAAAAGTCTGACGGTTAGGTGTCTTTGCGGGGGGGGCACTCGGTCATGAAAGTGGATCATTTCTTTTTTTTCGAATGGTCACTTTCTTTTCAAAGTGGACCATTGCAGCTTTTTCGAAGGTATTTTTCTAAAGGCAAAGGTCATTTTCGAATGCTGAAGAACCATTTCAATCTTTTCGAAGGGTCACTTTCCCTTCGAAAAAGTTCATTTGCAAAAATGCCGAAGGAATTGTCCTAGTGAGAGACGGGTCCATGAACGTCAACTTCAGGGTGATAAACTAGCCGTTGGGATTCAAATGTCCAATGACGGGTTCGTGAACGTCAACTTTAGGGTAATAAACTAGCTGTTGGGAAGTAATCAAATTGGAAAACCCTGAAGGCCTGCCAAAAGAAAGCCCGAAGGCCTGCCAAAAGAAAGCCCGAAGGCCAGCCAAAGGAAAGTCAAACAGTGCAAGCCCAAAAAAGAATTCCTTCAGACAAAATGTCCAAAGGAATTCAAAACCAAAAGCCCGAAAGCTCGAAAAACGAATGAACGAGCAAGCAAAGAAAGGAACTCGAGAGAAAATAACAAGCGTCCGAGAGCCCGAATGGCTAAGGACAAAAGGGAAATAGCAAATTAAGAGAAAACAAGGCAGATAACCCAAAACGCGGCCATGTGCACAATAAAACAACAGCTCAAAACGCTCCAAGTGGCGTAACAAGTCAAAGCGCAGACCCAAGGATGAACCAGACCAAGGCAGGTGGTACATGTGTCGTCAGCAGGAAGAGTAAATGCACTTAGATGGAATAGTCTCTACCGAAAAGCAATAAAAGGATTGGTTTTCGAACTATAGAGGGGAGCAACCCGTGTTTTCATGCTTCGCCATTAATGCACAGCTAGTTGCGCCCAGCATTGAAGAGAGCATGGCCCAGTCAACACAACTTGGGGATGGCCTTGTCAGTTGCTAGGAGTATCCCATGCTCTTTCAGGCCCAAGATAGCAAGGGCAGCGACTTGGACACCTACAACATGCCTCTCCCATACGCAATTGGAAGGATACGACAGCAGGATGGGCTTGTGATCGTTGTAGAAGTGTTTAATACAACATGGGTTTCCATCCCTTGACTTGTCAATTATCTATTTCCAAACTCTCTATATAGTTGTAACTTCTTATTTGAGAAAGGATCTCTCGACATTTGTATGGCGAAGCCCTAAAAAAATTTACCTTGAATCAAAAGAAGCATTTTTACCTCCATTTGAGCTTGCATTTTTGCATATGTCTATGGTTTTCTCTTATGCTAAGTCATTTCCTTTTCATACTTTCATAAGTTTATGCCAACATATCTAGTGTATTGTGAGTTCTTTTCTTGCAGGTCAACAAGTGTCCAGCTCAGAGTATAGGCTCATGTGAACAGGCTATCCATAGTGTGTCTTAGAACACCTCTGGTAGTTATTCCTCCTTGTATCTCCATAGGATCCCTGGTTGAAACACTGATGCAGGAAATGTTCTCATTTGAATGAAGTGTATGTTTGCTTCTCTCTGGTGTAAAGTGTAGCTCAAAGCTGAGTAGACCAACCAGTTTGGTGCATCACCGCATTAGTTAGGTTTTGTTTTCAGTATTTCTTTCTTTTCACCTCCCCATTGTTAGCAGTTGGAAATCTAGGACCTCAAGGCGCATCAAAGGAAGCTAGCCCCTAATCTAGAGATTCATCCCTCAAGTTTGCAAACCATAGCAAGAGGAATGTCTCCATTGTGCCGCATGGAGGAAGAGAGCTGAGCCTCCCTTCAGAGGGTGCAATCCACAGCGTCAACAGTGCCACAAGCTGAAACCCAGACATGTCTAGAATAGACTATACCCTGTAGAGCTATGAAGCGCTTTGTTGTTGGCATGTTCAATGTAAAAAGGTTTTCATCCCAGGTGCGAGCATGTGCGCGGTTGTATGTTCATAGCAAATAAACAAGTGTTTGACCATCGGTCTATGGATGAAATGATGTTGACTGGTCCAACTGCGTACCCATGAAGTCCCACAATGCTTTCCAGAAATGACTCCCAAAGTGTGGATCTCGATGAAAGATGATGGATGTTGGAAGTCCAAGGTGAACACAAACATTGCTGAAGAAGGCTTACACGGTGCCAGCTGCATCAATGGCCTTACAAGAGACCATGATAGCCTTCCTTGAAAACCTATCCACTACGAAGAACACAACATCATGATGGGTTCCCATTGTAGGCAACCCAGTCATGAAATACATGTTGATAGATTCCCACGGTCTGGATGGAATTGGTAGAGATGTGTAAATCCTAGCTTCTTGTTCATGGGCTTGGCGATGCAATAAGGAATGCAAGAATTGATGTGGCGATCCATGTCTATGCTCATGTGTGCCACCAGAAGTGCGACTGCAATGTGTTAGAGTCTTGTCATGCCGAAGTATCTCGAGGTCTTAGTGTGGCGTGCTTCCCAGATGAGTCTTTGTTGAGGTGCACCACCAAGAACACAAAGATGCCTGAACTTGTAGAGAAGCTGATCAAACGAGCAGAACTCTTGAGCTTGTTTACCTTGTGCAAGGTTGGCGTAAGTGTCTGTGAAGTCCTGATTAGCTGAGTAGCGAGATACCCAGACTTCAAAACTATGGTCGCACGTGTCCAGCTCCGTGACAAGTACGTGAATTGGTAGTTGGCTCAGGCAATCTGTTGCCTTGTTATCCTTCCCTTTCTTGTGCTTGATCATGTGATGAAAATGTTGCAGGTAAGTCATCCATTTTATGTGGCACGTGTTCTCTAGTTTGCTTTGTGTCTGTAGGAACTGAAGTGGCTTATGATTGGAATGAGCAACTGTTTCTTTCCCCAAGATGTAGTGATACCATTGCTTAATTGCTTGCACCATAGTTTACATACTTGGCAAGTACTTGCTGAGCGAGACCGCAAGCGAGTAATGGTAGGAAATAATCGCAGGTTATTTTGTTTTGGGCCTATGGTGAGTACTCACATAGTTTTCGCCGAGTACTTGCTATAAGCTGCGAGTACTGTGTCTTGAAATCAAAATGTGTCCAAAACACGTCCAAAACGCAGAAAATGCACACATAACCTTGCAAATGCGTCTAGAACATTGAAAAAATGTGGGACAAAATTTTGTCCTTTATAAGATGTCGAGTATTGCCGAGTAATGGAGAGTGGCTACCAAGTATTTGCCGATTAAATTTTTAGGGCGCTTAGTGAGTACTCGCCGAGTACGGGTATGCAAACTATGGCTTGCACAATAGCATATGCCTCTTTTTCATTCGTGTACCTTTGCATTGTATCATTGAACGTCTCAGAATGGTAGGCGACCGGATGTCCATGCTACATGATTACTGTGCTGAGTGCATACTCATATGCATAGGTGTGAAGTTGAAAGGAGTGTGCAATGTCAGGCATTGCATGTACAGGGGGCTTTGCAGCTTTGCAAAGGCATTACTTGAGTGCCTCAAAAGAGTGTTGTGTATGAGTCCAATCAAACTTGGCTTTTGCACATGTTATCTGGGTGAGTGACCATGACATGTGTAAGAAACCAAGGACAAACTTTTGGTATGAGTTAACAGTCCAAGAAAGCTCCTCAAGTTCCTGTGAGATTGCATGGAGTAGGCCAATCCTAGATCACTTTGATATTTTTTAGGTCTACATGAATTCATATGTGCGGTCAATGATGTAACCCAACTACTAGATCTATGCAGCACCAAATGTACACTTTGCTAAGTTGGCCTGCAACTTGTGTTGACACATGGTGTCTAAGACGCACACGATATGTTCCACATGCTCCTCCCAAGTCTTATTGAAGATGAGAATGTCATCCAAGTAGATGATGACAAAGGAGTTGAGGAATGCCTTGAGTAGATCATCCATCAAGTGCATGAAAGTGGTTGGGCCATTGGTTAGGTAGAAAGGCATAACTAACTGTTCGTACAATCCTTCCTATGTCTTGAAGGTTGTCTTCTAGTCATCTTCAAGATGGATTAGAACATAAAGGTAACTTGACTTCAAGTCGATCTTGGTGAAGTATTGTGCATCTCAGAGTTGGTTCAGAAGGTCGTCAATACATGGTAGTGGGTACCGATTCTTCACCATGATTTTGTTGTGTGATAGTCTATGCAGAGATGTCAGGATTTCATACTTCTTGGGCGCGAGGACTATTGGACTCTCGCAAGGAGAAGAGCTAGGCCTAATCTTGCCTTGATCGAGGAGCTCTTGTATTTGGCACCGGATTTCATCATTATTTCAAACTGATTTGCGATATAGAGGGTTGTTCAGAAGAGGGGATTTAGGGACCAAATCGATGCGGTGCTTTACTATGTAGTGCGTTGTGAGGCCGTCATGCTCTATGAAGACTTCATCATGTTGCATTAGTAACTTGTCAAGTAGTTGTTGCGACATTGATTGCACAGTGTGTGCTGCCAAAGCTTGCTTTGTCTTCCGCATAGGCGTGTCACGACAAATCATGAGCAAAACAAACTTCTACGCATGCAAGACAAGTTTACGACATTGCTTAGCAGAGACCAAGGTGACTTTGGTCATTGGCACTGACTCAAAGAGGTTGAAGAAACAATCTTTTGCATAGACAGTCCAATGTTGTGGCTTGGCTTGATATGTAGCTTCATGGTCATACAAATACGACCTTCCCAGCAATATGTCGCCAACCTCCAAAGGTGCAATGTCACAAGTGATGGTGTCCTCCATAGGCTTTACTTTGTACTAGAAGGTGCATTGTCGTCGGACCTGTATATCCTTCTTTTGTTGAAGCCACCCCAATGAGTATGGATTGGGATGCAAAGCAATGGCAAGGCCAAGGCTCTATGTTGTGGCTTGCACAATGATCTTCTGGCTACCATTGTCAATGATGACATGAAGATACTGATCCTTTACCCAAAAATTGGTGTGAAAGAGGCATTCACACTCCTCAGAGGTGTCTATCGTAGTGGTGTTGGTGCTTAGACATGTAGCATTTGGATCAGGGTTGTCTGTCGGCACGAGACTTGATGTAGACTGGGAAATCAGGATTTTTGCATGACATTCAAAGTCATCATGGGTGTGCGACCAATGATGATGGTACCACTTGTCATCAAGTATTCTTGCCTTTGTTTGAAGCAAAAGGTGCAGGAGCCTTCGAGTTTTTTGCAACCTTCTTAGGTTGCTTTCCTTTGTGAGAAGTGATCTACTTCTGTGCAAAAGGTTGCGTTGAAGAATTGTGTGCAGGTTGACTCTTGTGTGTGGTGTTGGATGAAGATGTGAAACTCTGCTTCATTTTTGCCTTGGCTTTGATATTGGCAGTGTTGCAATAGGCTTTTCTCAGAGTGTCAAAATTCAATAATTCGTTCTTTACACGGATATAAGGTGAGAGTCCACTGATGTACTTCAACACCTTATGTTGTTCACTCAAGTTATCTCGCAGGTGCACAGAGTAGTCATGGAATGTGTTGGTGTAGTCTTCCGTCGACTGCTCCTTATGCTGGCACAATTATTGGAACTTGATGTCTTCATCCTCAAAGTGATGAAGAGGATAGTACTCCTTTAATGCATCAACAAAGGTCTTCCAAGACTCAATTGGAACACACTCTTATGCACGCTGCATGTTGAAGTTCTCCCACCAGTGAGCAATTGGAATGGACATCTTCAATGCTACAAAGGTGATCTTCTCAACATCAATGAAATGATTGACTGAGAAGTATGTCTTGAGCTGTTGAATCCAGGCATCCAATGCTATGGCATCGATTTTGCTTTAGAATCGAGGAATGTAAAGATTGACTTGCACTTTGAAGGGGGTTTGTTGCTGAAACTATTGTTGAGCGAACTATGAGGAGTATTTAAAGGCGTCGGATTGAGCTGCATTTAAAGGCGTCGGATTGAGCTGCATTATCAACTCATGGAATTGGCCAAAAAGTTCAGTGCATTGTGCCTCCAGTGCGTCGACGATAAGCCTTTCGATGTCTAGGGTTGCCTTAGGTTGCTTCTAGGCATTAGCCATCTTACTTCTGCTATGACATTCCTTTGGATATTTTTGAAATAGAACCGACTGATATACCTTCTTTTTCTTGTTGTGCTCACATGTTTATAGGCATAGAAATGAGCAACACTCTGATACTAATGATCCGCACTATGGGGGCCCAAGACCAAGCACGTGTTGGACAATTGCATGTTAGAGATAACTCACAGTTGTAAGAGTGAATGCACGTAGAAGTATTCAGATAGAACAATCAACACACATTCAATGGAGTGGATGTCTAATGCTTGCAAAAATGCAACTTCTATTCAATGAGAGTGAATAGGGAAAACAATATAGTGATGTACAATTTGTGTATGACATAGTAGATATGTAGAGCATTCTATCTATCACTAAAATTGTGTATGGCATCGACCCTTGGTTGGATGCATATGCTACATATTTATACATGTAATACAAGAAGCAATTACAACTATGGTCAATTACAAAGACAATAGTTACAAATCATTTCATCTTCCTTGTTGGGTGACGGTCGAACTCCTAGATACGTGATGGTTAACTGTTCAACTAGATATTTGTGGGTTCTACATTGGGAGGCACCATTTGGAAAGCCACGCAGTCGGAGCACACTAAAATGTGGATGTATTGGAGTTGAGAAAAGTTTAGGCACGCGAGTCTACAAGCAAGTGTGAGTGTGGTGCGCATGATTGCAAGCAAGATTGGTGCAGGGGAGTGCACACAACTGCGAGTTGGTGCGTAGATTTGTGAACAAGTGCATGAGAGGAGCGCAAGATTGAGGGCAAGCTCAGCACAGAGGGGTGCGTAGGATTGCGCGACAAGTGTGAATGTGCCTCAAGAGAGAATAAGAAGTGTACATGGCCCATGAGCTGCGAGGGATCATTTTGGCTTATTCGAGATGATTTGTCTTCTTAGGCATGTATGGAAACCTCCCAAGTACTAATTCAACTTGTCTTCATTCTCCAAGTCCAAGCCCATGAGTATGGCTTGTCTATGGATTTCTATGGTATAGTATTGCACACTTTTACCTTCCCCTTGCTTGTAATACTGCCACTTAATTTTTTGACCAGTTTTATGCATAATAGACTAAAAATTATTATGCAATAATTCCTTGAATTCATTCCACCTAGTTACAACTAGCCTCTTCTTCTTTTTAGAAGATGCTAGATAACTTTCCCACCAAATTAGAGCATGACCTACCATCTTGAGACATGTAGAAGAAATACCTTGAGCCTCAGTAACTTTATGCACACTAAATTATACCTCCTTTTGTTTCAACCACTTGTCTAACTATTCAACATTTACTTGTCCTTCAAAGGATTTAATCTCAACCTTGCTCTCAACTTTATAAGGGGTATGTTAAGATTTTACCTTAGCTTTACCTTTGTCTTTTGGAAGTTGTTCATGCTCATCTATGAACTCTTCTTTTTCCTCATCATCATGGGGATCCCTTCTGTCCGATGCTAAACTTCTTGGCTAGAGCACGAACCACCACGTCCATGGGCTCTTTGTTCCTAGTGGTGAGCTCATTATTTGGTGATAGTATTTTGGGGCTTCATCATGCTTTGCATGCATGATTATAGTGCAACAACTCTCTTGGCAAGACTTTATTTGCCTTGTTGAGCCATTTTTCTCATTTGTTGGTTCCATCTCCTTATAAAAATCTCAAGATTTCAAGGCAAGAATTTTTCTTCTTTAGATCTTGTCATTGTCATACAAATCAACTCAAATTTTTTTCCACAATACCCAAAGATTAATCGTGCTTTGATACCAAAACGATCTATAAACTCCTAAGAATAATTCTTACTAGAATTTACAAACTCACAAAGTTCTGTTTTACTTCAAATTTGCTTCAAAATGATTGTTTGGATTACTCAAATGAATCTTAGAATTGATGTGATGTTTTGTTGAAAATGTAACACAAAACTTTTGTACTGAAACATGAATGCAAAGAAACATGAACATAATAGATAAACCATGGAGACAACAAAGACACAAAATTTTGGTGTGGAAAACCCAAAGATGGGCAAAAGCAATTGGAAGCGGCAATTGGCCAACAATATTCTTGTCGTCAAAGATGGATTGCAAAGTATTTAGTAGAACAAGTACGACAATCTTCCTACTATTTTGCTCACTCAGCTTCTCTCTTTGTTTTTTCCTCGAATCCTTTCTACAAGCAATTGAACACTAAATTTGATCACCGATGCCTTGTTTGAATTCATGCCTCTTCTTATCATGCTCAAGAAGTACTTTCACGCACCCAAAGGATTGCAATCATCTCAATAACTGAAGAGACAACTTCCTCTACCATTATTGTACCTGTGTGGTTGACTCGGGCAAAATTGCCGGTTAATGTAGATTTGCAGTTCGGTAATTGCCGCTCTGCAATTACTGGCCGTTATGTAATTGCCCCCTGCATGAAGTGGTTTTGTCACCGTACATAGAATACTTCAATTGAGGCCCTTCTGCTGAGTGAAAATGGGTTTATTTTGGTTGACTAATAAAATGGATTGTTTCCTTGATCCTTATGGATCAAAATCCAAATATAAAGCATAAACATATATATAGACTATAAAAAACCAGTAATTTTGACTTATGACATGATGATAACCACTAATGTGGGTTCCTCTGCCAAATGGACTCCCTCTTCTGTCAAATCAACTCCGTCTTTTGTCAAATCCATTCCTTTGCCCCTTTCCTCTCCTAAATCTCTTCTTCCGCAAGCGTTTTTTCTCTACATGTGAAAATCTGAGATCCCAATGTTTCTTTTTATGTTATTGATGACATTGAAATTTTGACATGTTACTTTAAGTCAATACAAAGCAATAGGCCACATTTAAATATCAGGTGGAAAACTTGACTTAGAATTGGGGACGTCAAAATTTCAACATCAAAATGTATTTAAGGAAAAAAAAAAGGCATTCTTGCCCAATATGGCCCAAACTTTCAACTTATTTGACTTATATTGAAATGCACATCTAAACCAATGTCGAATTTTGAGCTAAATGTTATAGTGCACGGTTTGGTTGTTTTGGTGTGGATTTATATTTAATGATTAAAGTTCCAATCTTATGGTGGCATGTTCTATGCCAAACAAGCTTTAAATCCTCACTTGAAAGAAGCTACAATAAATGAAAAATGTCTTGATGTGATTTATAGTTACAAGTAGAGTGATTCGAGTTTAAATCACACATTGTTGTGTTCTACACCAAACAATCATAAAAGTAACAAGCTTGTAGGTGCTTTATAGAAGGCGCTGGTTTGGTCATTGTTTGAGCTCAAATCTTTTCAAGTTAGAAAGTATTATGTCAGGTGCTTGAGCTGGAATTGGCTATAGAAAAACTCGAGGGGGACTTCTAGATGGAAACCCTCGCTAAATTTTAAGTCACCATGTCAAGAAATGGTTGGCCGGCTAAGATAATTTGGGGGAAATGGATTTTGTGAAATTATTTGTATTCTCATGCCTGATTTAGGGAAAACTCAGACATGAAGGAATGGCCTTGCCCTTGTCTGAAACCTTGCTACAAAGGCACTCCTGGTTGGAAGAAACCTTGGTTTTTTCATACGCTTGATGAGTACTTGGATGCACTTTAGACCATCTGAGTGGGTATATTTAATGAGATATAGAACCAATTGAGGACCATGGGAATTATTGCATCTGTGCATCCACTGATTCCCATGGAAAGGTCAGAGCAGATGTGGAGGGTGATGATGGAGTTTAGATGTGCTACGTCTTACTGTTATGCTAATAGTTAGCCGGTGGTATGGAGGGGGTTGTTACAGTTTTCTATGCCAAGCAAGGTTAAAGCTTCCCTTGAGAGAGGCTTGGCACACCGACATGGTGTTTTTCTCTGATTTACATTTGTGAGTGAGTCGGGAGTCTAAAAGTACCACGGAGAAAATATTGAGTTTTTCTTGAAATCAGTCCTATGACAAATTAAAATTTATGTTACAATAGTTTCAGAATATGAGAAATTAACTTCAGCTGAATATTTCGAAAGAAAAAAATAAAAAATAAAAATAAATTGTACCAGTTACCATGTCACAGTAAAAACATTCTTAACCAACTAAAATCTCTGAAGTGGGTGCTGCAAACTTTCAGCTGGCAACTGTTATCCATCTATGATGATGATAATCTTTGGAGGTTCTTTAGGCCAAGTTGATCTGTAAGACCTATGAAAATTCTCCTCCACCAGCCACTTCACATTTTGAATAAAGCCTCAATTTTTACTTGTTTTTAATTTTATGGGTCAAAAGTTGAAAATAGTTTCGTGTCTATGTTTCTACATAGGATGCCCCTTTACCGGCAGTTTCTCCCTGTACTAAGTACAAGCTTAGTATTCCTATTTTCTGCGCACAGACATTTCATTCATATAATGAAGGAACAAAACGGTGTTACATTTACTAGTTTTTTAAAGATCATAAATAAATATTACGTAGTCAATTGTTCAAATGCTCATTTGGTTTCTTTTGAAGTACAATTGCGAATCATGGTTTATATTTGAAATTTCATGCGATCTCTTTATAATTAAAAACAAACTAATATGCAAGGTAAAATTTCTGTAATGCAGCACGTGTCATTACCCTCATTGGATTTAGATCCTTTCACAACATTCGTGTTAAATCCAATGTGGCTGATCTATCTCAATCCGAGATATAATCCCCACTTTGATATACTGTCTAAGACTTGATTAAGTTTAGTTTCAATTTACTTTTAATCTTCGTTTAGATAAATTAAAAACAAAATAAAACATTTTCACTCTACTTTTCATCTTTGTTTGTATGAACTAAAAAGAAAGTCAATAAGCCCTGTTTTTCTATACTTGTCATCTTCATTGCTATGAAATTAATGCGAATTTCCAAACATGCATTGTTTGATCAATCTTTTTCTTATCTCAATGAAGTTTCTGCTCTCATTTTAAATAATTATGATATCAAAGCAAATTTTCTTGGTCAGTAGTTCTCGGAGCAGCTTGAATATAATGGAGCATGAATTGACAGGTTATCAATCCAACAAGGACAAGGTAATCAATTTATATGTAAATGATGTATATATGAGCTTGAACCTTATTGTGATTAGTGTTGGGTTGCTTTTTCCCCTCTACTAATAAACTTTCTATTATTTCCTCACAGTACCTTACAAGTAAATATTCTGGTCTGCTCATCAGTCACAAAAGAGAGGAGAAAATTTTCAATACTAAGTCTTAGTTGCACTTTGAAGAGTATAAGAGTATGTAATAATAAGTCTTAGTTATACCTTACATAAGGGGTTTTTTATTCATTTTAATTTACTGTGTTATATATGGAGGATAATTGAATTTTCAAGAATTTTAAGCTAAATTCAAGTCACGATTTTCTAAAGAAAATCTAGATTTAGTTTTTCTTATATTTGATATTATTATTCTCGCTCCTCCTTATTTTTCTTATCATTTGATATTATTATTCATGGTCCTCTCTATTTTATTATCATTTGATATTATTATTCATGGTCCTTTCTATTTTGTTGGAATAGCTTTTTAATACAAGGGGCACTCTATTTGTGCTATGGCTAATGACATAGAAAATATTTTATCAATAAAAAGTATTTCAAAAATTGAAAAATACTTTAAATACCCCCAAACCTTTTGAGTAACCTTTACTATTGATGCTATAATATTTTAAATAAAACTAGCTCTTTAAAGGTTATTATTTTCACATAGCCACTAATCATCGAAGTGATTATGTTGGAAGTGAAAAATCTTGGCCATAAATCAAAATGTGGCATACAACTACGAGCAAATGCATAAAAGTAGAAATACTCTTTTTTGGTCCTCACATCCTTCAATAAAAACCCTGTAATGTCCCCAAATGGGATGATTTAAACAAAAAAGGATTTTTCTAAATCCACAATTTTCTAAATTCTAAAATTAAAAACCCTAGTATGTAAGAAATGATCCAAAACCGTTACCAAACCCCAGTAAACCCTGAGCACCAATATGCAAGAGATGTGTAGACAATTTTCAGCTACCAAGTAATCCAAAATTTACTTGAATACTTGCAAATATAAGCAATAAATTGAAAATGGGAAAAATGTACTTTTTTGCCAATTTTGGAAGATCAATTGCTATTTAATAATAGCTATAAAAATATGATTTTTATATCAGATACAACTACTGTTTTGTACTTAATTTTTGCTTTAGACCCTCACCAAAAATATGCCACATGTGCCAAAAATCATGGAAAATTCTAGCGAACACCTAGGGCATCCAAAATGGCCCAAAAAGTCTTCTAAGCTAGTCGCCCAAGTTGACAAGGTGCAGATTAAATCGTTGAATATTTATTAGATAAAATCCCACCTTTCATAAGTTGATTTGATTAAAAAAACCTATCAATAGATTAAATAATAATATAAAAATTATTATTTAATATTCTAGCATGTTAGAACCTCAAAACTTCATCAAATCTTTTCCAAACCCTACGCCAATATTCAAAAAAATTAGTAATAAATTTCAGAATATTAAATTGAGTAATTAAACTCCAAAAAGGATCTCATAACACTCCCACAAGCCTCCAAACCAAGTCGCTCCACTTGCAAAATTAATACAAATAATAATCAGAATTATCATACTCAAGTTGGACCTCTAAATAGTCCACCAAACCCTCTAAAAAATCTCTCAAAATAAATCGCCCCACTCTTGGTCAAGTAACAAATCCACCTTTAGCAATAGGTGGCGTCAAAAGACACCTTTCGTATAATAATTAGCTCTAAATTTGCAAACATCTATTGGACATGCATTCCAATATTTTCTTCAAACATGAAGAAACAATATCAAATTCAATGTCTTCAATTGTGATATTCATCTTGTATTTGTACCTTCCAAAGAGGGGCGAACCACTTTGGGGAGGCAAAATATTTCAGAACTCTCTCTTGCCGACTTTTAGGATATCTTTTCTTTTTCTTTGCTTTAGCTCCCAAGCCGACACTCTTCTTTTTCAAATATAATATTAATTAGTTGCCTTAATAAAATAGTAATTTAAAATTATTTTTAGGCAATAAGTTAATAGTTAATTCAATTAATTAGTAGTAAAAACCACTTTTATCAAATATTCTATTAATTGAATAATAATTGTCTTATATAAGAAAATGATTAAAATCATTATTTGGCAATTAATAATTAACTAATAAAATATAACCCCAAAAAGAATCTTTTAGTCTATGGGGAAGTAGACTAAATGTCTTCAATACCTGCTCATACATGATGTGGAAATGAGAACATCACAGTTCTCCCTTCTCACAATTACTTGCCCTCAAGCAATTGCAAACTTGGATGCTCCAAAATTGCCTCTTTTTCTCAAGTGGCATCCTCAAGTGGCAAGTCCTTCCATCTAATCAAATATTCTTTGATGATATGGTTCCTTAACTTCTTTTCACGAACCTCAATGATAGATTCCAGAATCAAGATTCTTTTGCCTTCTTCATCCAATGGGGGCAACTCTAAAGAAACTGTAGTATGCCACCCAAGAACTCTTTTGAGACAAGAAGCATGGAACACATTGTGAATCTTACCATTTTTTGGAAGCTCTAACTCATATGCTACTTCTCCCACCTTGTTCCTCATCTTATATGGCCCATAAAAATGTGGTTTCAACTTCTTCGAACCACTTTGTTTGAGGGAAGGTTGCTTATAAGGTTAAAAAATTAAAAAAGACCCAATCTCCTACCACAAATGACTTTTGCACTCTATGCTAATCTGCATATATTTTCTGTTGATTTTGGGCATGTAGGTTTCATTTTAGTGCTCTCATGATGTCATAACTTTGTTGTATCAAGTCCTTTGCCCCAGGTACTCTACTATCTGTCATCACTAAATCAATGAAGGAAAAATCATCATAACCATAAAGTGCCTTAAAAGGAGTCATACCTATAAACATGTGAAAAGTTGTGTTATAATAATGCTTGGCCATATGTAACCATTTTATCCATGTTGATTGTTGCTTCGAAACATAGTTCCTCAAATATCCTTCCAATCATTTATTCATAAAATCTGTTTGTCCATCGGTTTGTGGATGATAACTAGTGCTAAGAGTGAGCTCAGTACCTATCAATTTAAAGAGTTCTTACCAAAATATATTCATGATCTATTGTCCATGTCACTAACAATGTTTTTGGGTAGCCCATGCAATTTGAATACTTATTTAAAAAACACATCAACTATAGGAGCATTGTACTTCGCTGAAAGTGGATAAAATGAGTAAATTTTGTAAGTCTATCAACCACAACATATAAACAATTTTTACCTTGAACCATAGACAATGCGGTAATAAAATTCATAGAAATGCTCTCCCATTTTTGTGAAAGAATGTGAAGGGGCTGCAAGAGACCTGCTGAAAATTCATGCTCACTTTTATTCTTTTGATATACAAAACATTCCCGAATGTACTTGAAAACCTCCTTCTTTAAGCCCTTCCAATAGATCCTCTCCCTCACAAGTTTGTAGGTCTTAAAAGTACCCTTGATGGTCAGCCAAAGGACTGTCATGGGCAGCCCTTAAAATCATGTGCTTTACATTGGATTTGGGTACCAAATAGACTCTTTCTTTGTAAAGTATAAGGCCATCCAAAATTTTAAATTTATCATCAACAATCACCTCTTCAAGCAAGTTGTTAGTAAACTGATTTTTAGCATATTCCAAGATAATTAACTCTTTCCAATTTGCTATTATAAAAAACATAGAACATATTTTTGCATCTTCTTGTAAAGCTTTATTAAACATAGAAGTAATTTGAGGTGACCCTTTGATCATACCTTGAAGTGTTACCTCTTTGTCACCCACCTTGAATTTGAGCATCAAACTTTGATAATTGAGGGTAAATTCCCCCAATGAATGCAGCCATTGGACCCTAAGAACAAGATCCATATCTCAAATGTCAATTACATAGAAATCATCACATACCTCATGTTCCCTTAATTCAATGGTAAGCTTGGTGATTCTTTTGGTGCAAGGAAGAGAAAATCCATCCGTTATTGTTACCTTGAAACCCTTGAAGTCTTCTATAATCAAATCAAGCTTAGCCACCAAATTTTTGCCAATGAAATTGTGAGTAGCCCAACTATCAATCAAGATGGTTACTTTGTGCTCTTTCAAAGTCCTTCCTACCTAGAAAATGATAGTACTTTGGTGCTCCTGAAAGAGTAGCAAGAGTGTTGCCCATATCTTGTGTGTCCTCCTCATGCACGCGTTTATCAACAACATTGTCATTTTGCTTATCATTAAAATCAACAATATCAAAATCTGAATCATCATGAATTACCTCAATGTAGTAGACACGTCCTTTACCCATACAACAGTGGCCTTTGGTCTAGGGATCCTTTCAAGTGAAACATAAGCCTTGCCGTCTTAATTCATCTCTAGCATCCTTCATATTGTTGCTATACGTCAACGATCTATGAGGTGGAAAATATGGTGTATAAGGCTTTTTTGTTGCTCATTGGGTGGTGCCCTAGGTTGCCCACTTTGTGCTCTTCGCTGCCCACTAAAATCAAACCTTGGTTGCTTTGTATTTGCCCCTTTGGGTAGCAAATATGGGGCTGCCCTTGGCTGCTCTCTTGGCCATTCATGGCCCCTGTATACTGAACATTCTAAATACAAAGTTGTAGTGATAACATCTTGTAAAGAAAAAGGGTTAAAAGCCTTAACCAAACTCCTCAAAGGCTCAATCAAACTCTCAACAAACAAAACAACCAACCTCTTCTCACTAACCTCTGATACCATAACTGAAACTTTTTGAAAATCAACAACATACCTTTCAATATCATGATTTTACTTGAGTTGTGTCAACTCACGAAAATGTATTTTTGGACCTCTCATATCAAATCTCTCCATGATCCTCTTGCCAGACTCTTCTAAGGTAGTAATGAATATGTGGCCTTGTGTGATTAAGCCATGAAACCACCACTTATGAGCAATACCCTCCAAATGTAGGGTAACAAACTTTAGAGCCTCATCCTCAAACATGGAGTTAAGTGATAAATATGTTTCCAATTTCTACAACCATGATCTCACAAAAAATTTATCAGTACCATCAAAAATAGGAAGAGAAATCCTACCCAACATTTGTTGCAAATCTCTAGAGGGCTACATATTAGGAACCCTTGGCTTGGATCGTTCCTTCATCTCACAATAATCCTGAAAAAACAAAAGTGCTTGTGTGTTAAAGCTTAGCGCTGCATACTCTTTTTCACGAATATCAAAGGCATCATCCCTTGGTGTCCCCTCTACTACTGGTTCTTTCTTCAAAAAAGTAGCCTTGAAGAATTTGAGGGGGGTTAATAGAAACCCTCTCATTATCACTCGAATTTCCTTCTCCATTGAAGGGGTGGTCCTTGCTTGGAGTAATAGTAGACTTCAACATAGTTGCAAATTGCATACCCAAAGTATATTGAAGATCCTTTTGGATTTCTTTGATCAAGTCCTGCAAAAGCTTAACCTGCTTTGAAGAGAACCCCTTAGGCTCTTGATCCTCTATAGCCTTTTTCCTTTTATGATAACACAAGATCTCTTTACCTACTTGCATCCAACAACCAATCTCATAGGTAGACAAGATCGGTGCTCTGATACCACTGTAATGTCTCTGAATGAGATGATTTAAACAAAAAAAGGTTTCCCCTAAAATTCACAATTTTTTAAATTCTGAAATTAAAAATCAACAAACCCTAGTATGCAAGAAATGATCCAAAACCTTGATTAAATTCTAGGTGCTAATATGCAAGAGATGTGTAGACGATTTCCAGCCACCAAGTAATCCAAAATTCACGTGAATACTTTTAAATATAAGTAATAAATTGAAAATGGGAAAGATGTACTTTTTTGCCAATTTTTGAAGATCAATTGCTATTTAATCATAGCTATTAAAAATATTATTTTTATTTCAGATACAAAAGTTGTTTTGTACTTAATTTATGCTTCAAACCCTCGTCAAAAATATGCCACATGTGTCAAAAATCAAAGAAAATTTTCAGCAAACCCCTAGGGCATCCAATATGGCCCAAAAAGTCATCCAAGCTAGTCGTCCAAATCGCCAAGGTGCAGAATAAATTGTTGAATATTTATTGGATAAAATCCCGTATTTCATAAGTCGATTTGATCAAAAAATCCTATTAATAAATTAAATAATAATATGAAAATTATTATTTTATATTCTAGCATGTTAGAACCTCAAAACTTCATCAAATCTTCTCCAAACCCTATGCCAATATTCAAAATAATTAGTAATAAATTACAGAATATTAAAATGATCAATTAAACCCCAAAAAAGATCTCATAACACTCCCACAAGCCTCCAAACCAATTTACTCCACTTGCAAAATTAATATAAATAATAATAAGAATTATTATGCTCAAGTTGGACCTCAAAATAGTCCACCAAACCCTCTCAATAATCTCTCAAAGCAAATCACCCCACTCTAGGGCAAGTAACAAATCCATCTTTAGTATAGGTGGCGTCAAAAGACACATTTTGTAGATAATCAACTCCAAATCTGCGAACACCTATTGGGCATGCATCATAATATCTTCTTCAAGCATGAAGAAACAATATCAAATTCAACATGTCTTCAATTGTGATATTCACTTTGTATTTGTACCTTTCAAAGGGGCATGAACCACCTTGGGGAGGTGAAATACCTCATAACCCTCTTTTGCCAACTTTTAAGATATCTTTTCCTATTATTTGCTTTATCTCCCAAGCCAACACTCTTTTTTTTTTCGAATATAATATTAATTAGTTGCCTTAATAAAATAGTAAGTAAAATTATTTTTAGGCAATAAATTAATAATTAATTCAATGTTGTTAAAACCACTTTTATCAAATATTCTATTAGTTAAATAATAATTGTCTTATATGAGAAAATAATTAAAATCACTATTTGACAGTTAATAATTAACTAATAAAATATAACCCCAAAGGGAATCCTTTAGTCTATGGGGAAGTAGACTAAATGTATTCAATACCTGCTCATACATGATTTGAAAATGGGGACATCACAAAGCCTCACCACTAGTAGACAAGAAATATGTGTTTCCTTATTGCAATGGGGGATTCGTGTACATATAAAACAACTTGCCAATGTTTTTAATTTCCAAGGGACTTGCTGGCACATTGAGTGCCATTTGGGATTGGGGTGAGCTTGTCTAGAGAAATCTCATAAACTTGGGCCTTAGTTGAGTAGGTACTTAGATTTACTAAGTTCTGCATTACACTATCATTCAGTGAAATACACTTCATGACCTCACTTGCCTCCACCTTCTTCCATTTCCTTTGGTCCACTTTAGCCTCTTTAGGTGTTCTTGGGATTGTTTTGGTTAGGGTTGAAACATTGTGCTAGTTGTTTTTGGCTTAAACTATTTTGATTTCTTTGGCCATGATGAAAATAGACAGCTTGCATTAAATTTGGACTTAGGAATTTTCATGTCTATTTATAGGGTTACTAGTTTGCCATTACTAAAATTGATATCAAGCTACCTCATTTGTTGACATTTACATTGGATATCTTGATTGGCAACTAAAGACTTATAAAGAAAAGGGGACTTCAACAAAGGAATATTGCATGCTAAGACAAGACTTAAACCCAAAAATAGAGGAACAATGACAATCTACACTAACTGCCTTAAGTCTATTATGTCTTCTCTATTGGATCTGAATTGGATCATGGAAGTTGGTAAGTTTAGCTAGCTAAGCAACTAATCTCATTTATTTATGAAATTGACTATGTATGTAACTTGAAGAAACTCTTCTCACTCCTAATATCACATTTCAGAAAGAATAAATTACAGAGTGGTGTAGGGATATACAAAGGTTGCAAAAGGGTTCTAAGGTGATACATGCACCTTGGGGTCATGAAAAACTAGAGAAGGTTCCTGAAACAAAGAAGAATCAAAGAACAATATGCATAGTGACAACTGTGAGATACAACTAGGTGGTTGTTTATTGTCATGGCATGTTTGCTTGTGTTAGGGTAGTTTCACTAGTTGTATGTCAGTTACATTGGTGTCATGGTGGTTGTGTTTGTGTCATGGGGGTTGCATTTGTGACATGGCGGTTGCATTTTTGTCACGGGGGTTGCAATTTTGACTTGATGTTTGTGGGTGTTTCACAGAAGTTAGATAAAAAAGAAGAATAATAATAGGGAAAAGTTGTCTTCATGTTTTTTAACGTTTGGAGTCTTCATTCGATTAGTTCTTTCTAAGTTTGCATTTTTTCACCCAAGGTTCATGTAATCATCATTCTTAGTTGATTGTTATAGGGAGTTGTAGCATGAAAGTGCATTAGGAGTGTGTTGAAGCAAGTTCTCGAGCATAGCCAAGTTGTAAGAGCATTGTTATTGGTGTTTTTGGAGGCTTAGAACAATAACATTGGTTTTTATAGTTGCAAGAGAAGGCCTAGAACTTACTATTTTGGAGTTTACCCATACTGGGTTTCTCCAAGATAATCCCTTATGTTATAAGTTTTTTTGTTGTTGTGCATTTCTATTTCTTGCTTGCTTGATTTTATACATGTACAACAATCTCCATTATCTACAACACAAAAGTGAATCATTTCTAAGCACAAATTTACTATTTTATTAAGCAAATTTTAAGGTTAAAACATACACATCAAATAATTTGTTTTATTCATAAGATAAAATTCGTGTTGGTGAATTAGTTATGGAATATATATTCTAATTACATATTAGATTAGTAGCATAGTTGTTTTGTGTTCCTCGGTTTGTATGGATTTTGTGGTTTGACTATTTTGAAGATTGATGTGATTGATGTCCACGTTTTGAACAACCAACACAAGTGGAGAAGGTAATATTTTACTTTTTCAAATTGATAATCACAATAATATCAATCACACATCAACAATTGAGAACACAAGAACACACTATTTATGTGGAAACCCTTTCAAGAGAAAATGATTGCTTTGATCTACTATCCAAATCTAGTCACAAATAAAATTCTTCTTACAAAATTTGTAGGTACCAACCTACTAGAGACACCAATGTCGATCGCTAAACAATTTGTAGGCACCAACCTACTGGAGACACTAATCCCCACTGCTAAACAATTTGTAGGCACCAACTTACTAGAGACACCAATCCCCACTACTAAGCATCAATTTAGCAAGAGACACCAATCTCTTCTTTCTAAGGCACTGACCTCTACTGAAACAATCTCCCACCTTACTATTGTTGCTTTATTAACAAATGATGGCAAATTCAATTTTCCGTTCTTCTCCACAAAAATCTACTTATGCTTGAATGATAGAAAGAATTAATTCCATATTTTTCTCAATCTTCTATTCGCCTTATATAGCCTTCAAAGGCTCTTCACAAAGTAGACGTCCTATCCAAGAGGCACCTCTTCACCAAAAGATGTGTTCGTTGACATTTCTGTTGATATTTTTGTTGACAATTTCATTGACATTTCCATTGGCAATTCCATTGACATAAATTACAATTCCTTTGACATCAATGACAATATTCCAACAATATCCCCCTTTGTCATTGATGACAAACTTGTAGAGAAACTCCCGCTTGCTATAGTTATCCTCTTTTTCTCCCCTTTTCTTTAATTCTCTCCCTTTGACACCAATGGCAAAGAGATATTCATTATACTTCCATCCACAAATAAATCATGGAAAACATCCACGTCATTTTCTTCAACATCACCACAACTGAATGATTCTACTCTTCCCTATCCTTTTGCATAAGGGCTTCTTCTTTTCTCATTTACTCCTTGATTTTGATCGAATCTGGGGTTTTTGACATCATCTACATCTATCTGGATTATCTGTAGATGCTCAAGTGGTAACTCCTCTTTTCCACTTCCATCGAGTCTTAAGGAAAATTGCTTCTCTTTATGCTTAAGTCTATTACTTGGAGATTTTGATTTAAATCATCTTCAAAACCCTCCTAGATAGTGATTGTGAAAGCCTCTGGTGAGCCAAACACAAATGCAACAATTGCCTTGATAATATGTTATCATCCAATATTGCAGGCAATTAATATCCAACTCCTTCAATAAACTTCTTGCCAGCTTCAAATACAAGAGTAAAGGCATGCAATATCTCATTATCTAAGATCTGAGCATTTCAAAATATTGCACAAGATTAGTAGGTCAAACAATCGATCATGCATTTTAACCACATCCTGCAAAAGTGATTCTTCAATAGACATCCAAGTCTCTTCAAGTTTTTCATGTTCCTATCTTGGAACATCAACTTTGCCCTGATCATCTTTCTCATTCTTCTCTCCAACCATATCTTCTCTCTCTGTCTAATATTTTGTGAGACTTCATCCTTTAAGTTGTTTTTTCACCAAAGCTAAAAGATAAGGCAATGATTAGCTTCCCCTGTATTTGTACTTCTTATGAGCTTAGTGATACCTCTTGTGCATGAAATGCAGTTTGCACAAGCACAAGTCTCTCCTTTTATTGCTCCTACTTCTCTTTCCATACTTTTGAAGTTTCTTCTTTTTGTTTACTCATGGCTTCCACTTTTTTATTCTACCTAGGAAGTTTCATAAAACCACTTCTACATAAGCGTGTTGTATGTCGATAGTTGTTGCACTTAGAGCATATGACATTGTAATCTACTAAAGGAGCAAATGAATTATAGTTCTTATTTGCAAACCCATAAGGACTTCTATTTTTGTTCCAATCAAAATGTCTTGCATGCGTTCTATAATTTATTGCTTTATGACCAAAGTGATTACATGAAAAGCAATAACCAAAGAAGAGTGTTGGAATCTGGTCATGTGTGTTTGCCTTGGAGGAAATGACTTTCTGAATTTGTCCTTGTTATATTTTGGAGGATTGCTTGTTTTTTGTGGGACTTGATTCTCTTTCTTCTTGTTGATAGGACTTTTGAGAACATCTGCATAACTTTTTGTCTTTTTTTCATTTGCCTTCTTTGGTGGCTCTTTGTGATCTTCTTTGTTGGCCATCTATTTTTTTTTTTTCCAAGACCAGTCTTTATAAATGGTGACCTCTGTCTGTTTATGATATCATCTAAGATTTCGGTATTCTTCTTAAATTTGAGGCTTCTGTTCAACTTAGTGATTTTTTTCTCTAGTTCCTTCCTCAAGGAAACAATTTCGGACTCTAGCCTCTCACAATTTTCTTCTTTTTTGTTTAATTGGATTCTCACCTCCTCTTCAATCTTTTTAGCTTCTTCAAGTTGAATCTTGAGGTTGATGATCATCTTTTTCGATTTCTCAAGACTTTGTGACATTTTTGCCTTAGATTTACAGTCCTCTTGAAGTTGTAGTTTTTATTTCAAGTTCTTCTTCTTAAGTTTCTTGATTTCACTTAGGGCACAAATGAATTCTTCTTCCAAATCTACTTTTCCATCTATTTCGGCATTCTCTTCCCCTTCTGACTCCTTTTCTTCTTTTTCTTTTTCTTCACTTTCCAAAATATCATCTTTTATTTCTATTGCCATGAATACGATCTCTTCTCTATCACTACTGGAGAAACTCTCTTCGGATGAACTACTTTACTCGTTGGAATAGAGGCTTTTCTTGTGCTTGTGAAAGCTCTTCTTTTTTTCAGGTTTGGCTTGTTTGTGGCCTTTATTTGTATTATGTTCTTATTGTGGCCTTTATTTATATTATGTTCTTATTGTGGCCTTTATTTATATTATGTTCTTATTCCTCATCACTATTTTCATTTTCTACATATGGGCATTTGGCCAAAAAATTTACTACCTTTCCACAATTAAAGCATTTAAAAGATAACTTACCTTTGTACTTACCAGATCCTTTCTTCAGCTTCCTCACAAAATGAGCTTCTTTTTCGTCTGATTCATTATTGGCACTATCACTTGGCTCGGGCTCTTTATTCTTCATTTTCTTTGAGGCTTTGAAGGCTACCTCTCATTTAGATGATTTCTTCTTTTCGGTCCTCATTTCATATGCAATGAAGATCCCATGCAATTCATCCATAGTTAGTTTATTCAAGTCCTTCATTTCCTCAATGGCTGAAAATTTTGCATCAAATCTTAAGGGAAGTGACCTTAGCACCTTTTTGCATGATAATTGACTCTTCACCAAGTCTTTTGTTGGTATTTACAATTTCATCCACATGAAGCAGATAGTTTGCAATGTTTTCTTCGTCCTTCATTTTCAAACTTTCGAATTGTCTTCTATGTGTTTGAAGCTTAGCTTTCTTTACCTTGTTGTTTCCTTCATAGATGTTTTTTAGTTTAACTCAAATCTTTTTTCCCGATTCACAATGCATTACTTTGACAAACTCTGATTCTAATAGACTACACAAAATTGCATTCATAGCATTTGCATTATTTTCATTCGCCTTATTTCTTGTCGGATCTATTGGTGGAGATGATGGAGCTACAAATCCGCTCACAACTGATTGTCAAATATCAAAGCCAAGAACCATTAGGTAAGTGCACATACTTATGCTCGAGAAGGCGTAGTTCATTCCATTGAACAATGGAGCCATGTTTGAGGAAAATCCTTCTTGACTGGCCATGTGTGCTCTTGAGATCTACCTTCTAGCAGTTAGAGTATTTTTGAAGGAACCCGCTCTTATAAAAATTGTTGAGCACACACTTATACTCAGAGGGGGAGGGAGGGGAGAGGAGTGAATCAATATAAGTTAATCTTTTAATTTTTCAAAGTGATAATCACAATAATATCAATCACATAACATCAACAATTAAGAGCACAAGATTTACGTGGAAACCCTTTTAGGAAAAAACCATGGAGAAAATGATTGCTTGGATCTACTGTCCAAATCCAACCACAAATAAAATTATTCTTATAAAATTTGTAGGCACCAACCTACTAGAGACACTAACCTCGTCGCTAAACAATTTGTAGGCACCACCCTACTCGAGATACTAATCCTCATTGCTAAATAATTTGTAGGCACCAACCTACTAGAGACACCAATCCCCACTACTAAGCACCAACTTATCAAGAGACACTAATTTTTTTTTTTGAGACACCAACCTCTAATGAAATAATCTGCTACCTTATTATTATTGCTTCATCAATGAATGATGGCAAATTAAATTTCCTCTTCTTCTTCTCTACAAAAATCTGCTTATGCTTGAATGATAGAAATAATTAATTCCATGTCTTTCTCAACCTTCTATCTGCCTCATATAGCCTTCAAAGGCCCTTCACAAAGGAGGCGTCCCATCCAAGAGGCACCTCTTTACCAAAAGATGTGTCCTTTGACATTTTCGTTGACAATTATGGTGACATTTTTGTTGTTAATTTCATTGGCAATTCCATTGACATCAATTACAATTGCTTTGACATCAACGACAATATTCCAACAAGACAATGCATCTACATTTTTCCATTTTTTTTGAAATTTGTTAAGAATTATTTGGGATTTATTACACCGATAGGTGTTCCTTCAATGACATCCATGGGGTAGGGGGCAGAATGGGAGGTGTAATGGCGTATGTCAACTTTTAATTCTATATAAAAAATAAAACATGAATTAAGAGCTGGCATGAACAAATAATATTTAAGTACATAAGATTAAAAAAAGTAAAGATTTGAAATTATATTTAAGATATATGTGATCGGATTTGAATTTATATTTAAGATATATGTGGTCGGATTTGAAATTATATTTAAGATATATGTGCATTGTCCCTATTGCTCTCTGTGTTACCTTCACAGACAATATATAGATCCATCTCAAGACAACAACTTTAAAGACTCGTCGGTCCCTTACGGGGATCTTAGCCATCATCGTGTCGGTGGGAGTTATAGCGAACAAAGCCCTCATAGATGTTAATTCATCAAGGTGGTAGGCCCGCCCCCTGCATCAGGGGCCTTGTGTTAGTATTATTCAGTTCACTTTTTTATTTCTCAATTTATGATTCGATTTATTTTAATTTAATTTAAGTTTTGTTACAGTGGGAACTCTAAATTTGGACGAGTCGAGGGACTTGGATTTTCCAATTTATGTATACGGTACATGATAAACATATATTCTTACCATGTACTATATATATTAAACATGATATTAGATAGAGATAATACGATATCTATCGGCCTATACAATGATTAACATACATATAACAACATGGCTGATATCTACCCCATGGATCAAAACAATGCCATTCTATATACATTCAAGTAACCCACATGTATGTATTAGGCCATAAGGATCACCTTCATACATATGCCATAATATTTTACATTTAATTAATGAAGTGGCATCCAAGGCCCTATTCAACATTCTATATGAATATTCAACTATCGACATGTAGTTGCATCCAGTTTATATTCCACTTAGTTTTTTTGAATATTTAAACAATGGCATACTTAATAGGCCATATACATTCAAGTAACCCACATGTATATATTAGGCCATAAGGAACGCCTTCATGCATATGCTATAATGTATTACATCTAATTAATGTAGTGGCATCTAGGGCCCTATTCAACATTCTATATGAATTTTCAACTATCGGCATGCAGTGGCATCCAGTTTATATTCCTCTTAGTTTTCTTGAATATTCCAATAATGGCATATTCAATAGGCCATATGTCATTATATTCTATATAATATAGAATATTAATTTCTTGTATTTTATTGAATATCGTTCTCGTTGTCCCTAATCTATGAGGGTGCATATTTTAACTTACCATTAATGGCTAAGGGAATGACAAGTACAACAAATGCAATCATAATGCTAAAAGTTAGTGTAATATTACAGGGTTAATATCTAGCTCCATATTGTCATATGACCTTATTTATTATGACATATTTATCTATGTTTTTTTGTATATCATCAATGATATGGCATTAGGCACCTGGGTATGTATGGCCTATACTTATTCTCAAATTTATGATATATGTCTAGGTCAATGATTTTATTCATAATTACATTTCTATATTATGAGTAATATAAATTCTTGTCATTTCTATATGTGAATAATGCAATATAATGCACCTATTACATCTAGAAGATGATTACTAAATATATTATATATTAATAAATAGATATGTTTCTATGGTAATATGCATCATGGTAGTGTTCTACTATACATAGATTTATCTTTATATTATATCTACTAGCATACATATCTTAGATAAATCTATGTAAAATACACCGATATATATCATTCTCGAGGCACTTATGTTGTATTGAATTGTGACATTAATGAAACAAGTGTCTCGAGAATGATATATATCGGTGCATTTTACATAGATTTATCTAAAATATGTAAGTTATTATATTTTTTAAGTATTTTTTGGTCACTTAGTGGGACACATTATTATGCTTTAACCCTAGTTCTAAACACCTACAATAAGGTGAACTATCATTCGTTGTATAAGTTTCAACGTTTCATGGCCATTGTTTTTTGTAACTACTTTCTTCTAATTTCCTAAACGTGACCATTCGATTCATGTATTTGACATGAAATACAAGTAATATTCTTCTCTAGGCAAATAAGTTAGGAAGTGTTTCCCCCTTACTGAACACAATAATTTTTATTCTCATCTTTTTGGATAATTGTATGCATATGTAACATACATGCTCATTTTCCATTGAATAGAAAAACTTTATTTTGGTGTCTTTGTATTTGAATGTGTAATAGTTTATTGGATTTTTTTTGTACTACATGTTCTTTATAACTATAGACTTTACTATCTAAGCTATTGGGTTGTCCTTTGCATTGTTTTTATAGGCCTTGAGGCATGGATCATTAGTATTAGAGTATATTTCAATTTGTTAAGCGTTGATATTCATATGTCTATAAACACACTTATGCAACAATTTAAAAAAGTATAACAACTCAATTATGTATTAGACTACCTAGAAAAACAATGACATGAGAAATATGGTTGAATCGTCGAAGTGGCCTTGTGATGATCTCTTAAGTGTCTCACAACTCATTTGGGGCACCTTTAAGAAGAAACACGTTACACTCTTTGGTCCTCCTACATTGTCTCATTCCTTTGCCCAACCTATTAATTCATCATTTCATCATCAAAGCCATTTCAAGTTCTAAGTCAATCTAGGTGTTCTTGTAAGTTCATAGGAAAAATTGATGTCACAACATTGGGTAGCTAGGTTACCTACTCAAGTCCTAATTATTTGTCAACCACTTTAGTGAAACAAAATATTACCTTAACAACATTGAAGAAGTCCATTTCAGTCGCACATTGGTGGGAAGCTTACAATGCATAACAAAAACAATAATAGAAGCTTATCAACACTTGAGCAAGACTGTTAGTTCCACACAAAAGTAATGTTATCCTCTCAATTATGAAGTGAAAGAGTGTGCCAAGATCTCTTAATAGCGTTCAAGCAATCAATATCGATTCCTGTAGAGAGAGCTCCAAAATTCCAAGAGAGGAAAAATATGCATTAACTTGTCTATTGCAAAATGTGAATGAGTCGATTAACCTTCCAAAAAGGAAAAGCGGGGTACATATAGTTTTAGGACGACATGAGGAAGCCTCTAATATTCTTAATTAACTAATTAAAATTAAATAAAATTAGCCTATGGACCCTTTATAACTAACCTAAGGAAGCTTAAATACATAGAAAGACCATACGATCGTGTAGGCAAAACCCAGTGGAAAAAAACACTACACTAACATGAAGTTTCAGAGGTTGTGGTAACAAAATGAGTAGTCAACACAAGATTACACCAACACATTTCATGACTACATTACACACCGCTTAACTACTTTCATGTACTAACCTAAGGAAGCTTAAATACATATAAAGGCCATACGATCGTGTAGGCAAAACCCAGTGGAAAAAAGCGCTACACTAACATGAAGTTTCAGAGGTTGTGGTAACAAAATGAGTAGTCAACACAAGATTACACCAACACGTTTCTTGACTACATTACACACCGCTTAAAACTACTTTCATGTCCTTACCAAGTTCAAGACAGGTAGAGAGATAGTAATGATAAGATGGATAAGAGGATGGACAAGGATAAGAATTTGGATGGGATTGGATGGCCTAAATGCCCTGAATGGGATGGATAAGGATGCAGATGGGTTTATCCCTAAGTGTCAAGGTACTTAAAGATAACACACTATTTACATGACACTAGAAACTTGGTTTTCATCATGGCACTTGCCTAAAATGCCATAAATATGGTTTTCACCTTTGGACAAATTATTTTTCTTTCTCATTTGATTTTTTTGGCATCTCAATTCAATGGATAATTATGAGATTCATCATGCTGACCACTTTTAATCTCTAGCCCATAGCTATTTTGGGGAACTTCTCTATTAAGATCCGACTATTGATGTGGACAACTATGATGTTGTCATGATCTTCGTTGATTGTTGACTTTGCTTCCTTTGAACCTCTAAACAAGGTGCATTCATAGCGTCTATGAAAGAGAGTGTCGTTAGGGAGGGTAAATTAGGATATAAATTGAATAAAGGACCTGCTTTGATAATGGGTTATAGGATTTGGACAAAGAATATGATCATGATGGAATGCATAATTGTTGGGGGACCAAGGAAAATTGGGACTAGTAGTCTGACACACATCATTGTTGATTCTGGATGTTTCAATTGTGACATGATTTTTGAGGTTGGGGGGTCAAAGACCTCTGAAAATTCTCTTAGGAGAACTACAAGATTTTTTTGTTCCTTAGGCCTGAGAGTTGTTGCGATTTGAATGATTTTTAGATTTTCAGTTGTTTCGATATTAAATTTAACGATGTCATTATCAAGTAATGAAGAATTGATTTGTTCATCTATTGGTGCCTCAAAGAGGTTTTCACCAATAAAGTCTTCTTGATTTTTCCGATTTTGATTTTGATCATCAGTTAGAACCTTAGACAAGGTTTCGCTAGGGGATACTAATCTTTGACTATGGTTGTTTCCTAGCACCTCAAATGAGGTTTCACTAGGGGATGTTTCTTTTGGATTTTCGAGATTTTGATTGTCCCATAGTGCCTCAAACAAGGTTTCACTAGGGGACTTTACTTTTGAGTGAATGTTGTTTTGGATCCCCATAAATTTTGTAGTTGATATGTCGTTATGGAAGAAGTCTAATGATATGTGATTTTGTCATTCCCAATCGATAAGAGCACAAAAATGGATGTTAGGATAAGGAATCCGATGGTTAATGTGAGAAGGATGGGTAATATCAATGGAAGGATAAAAGGTTGCACAATCCTCGTAGAGGCTACTATGATAACTTGCTTTGATGCTGAAGGAAACTTCACAAAATGTGGAAGGATCACTCATGTATTCAAATGATTATGTTAGAAGTATGTCGTTGATGTCATAAGATCCTAATTTTTATTTTGGCGTTGATTATGATTGGGACACTGATGTAAATTATGATGTTGATAGTGTTTTTGATTTTGATACTGCCACAAAGAGGGCCTATTAGATTGCGTTGTTCAAAAGTGCCTTTTCCACTTCTTGTTTGGAAATGAAGGCTTGGAGATGAATGGATTCCCTAAAATGGGGGATGTTGTGCAATGGATGAAAAATAGATTGTTGGTCAATGATGGGTTCTTCGAATATGGGCTCATTGAAAGGAGGGTTCATCAAAGACAGATGGATTTTCATAAAGAGATTCATCAAAATGAAGCTCATCAAATATGGATGATTCGATTAAAAACGTCTTAGATGGGTTGGTTGCCATAATTTTGACTTAGAAACAAACGAGTTTGATTACGATCTAGAAAAGGATCTTGGCATATCCCCATTTGGTGATCTTCATATGTGGATGTACTTGGTTCTATTTATATATTTTTGTGGTCAATCAAATCTTAGATATAAGTCCTGAGTTTGGCACATCGATTAAGAGAGTGGCCTTGAATCTTGTGATACACACAATAATCATCTTCTTGATACCACTCAAGTTTTGGATTGTTTTCATCAAAAATACCTGGTACACGGATACATAATCACGTTTGCTGCAAGTAACTAGTAAAAGATTTCCTCCAAGGGTTTATTAAGAAGTTTAAAACCTTGTTTGGACATGGATGAACTGGATTCTAAATGTGATTATTTTGGCTCATAGTCGGATAAATATTGCACAAGGGTGCCAAAATAGGTTCCCCTTTGCTAGTGTGATGGGGAGTGTGATGATCAAGACTAGTGGACAAGATGTTTCATTGATGTTGATGTGAAATGATTCAATTTTTTCTACTTAAGATGGAGTTTAAGTTTACTGCATTGTAATCCACTTGTAGTTGGGCACCTATTTCTAAGAGCCATAAAAAGATATCTTTGTTTTCAGACATGTAACCTTCAAATTGGGATCTATCTTGATCTGCTTTGGATGCCATAGATCTAAATGGGATTGAGATTTTGGATTTGATTTGATTTTTATTAGTTGATTTAATTTGCCCTAAGCAAGGCGGCTTGTTTGATTTGATATTTTTTAACCTTAGATTGGATTTCAATTGTTTGAATTTGATTTTACTTGGATGAAAGAAAAGATGGATGTTGTGATTTCGTCATTCCCAACTGACAACTGCGAGAGATTGAATAAAAATACAATATTTGATTTGAATTTGGATGTTTGATTGATTTGGAATTGGTATGACTTGGTCAAAATAGACCTTCGATGTTTGATTTTTTATTGGACTTGGTTAAAGTTGACTTGATTTGATTTATGAATCTGATTTGACTTGGATTAGTTAATTGAATTTGATTAGGATTTTTTACTTGACTTGATTAAGTTCAGATTTGATTATGATGGCTACATTTGATTCAAATGGAAGAAATGATGGATGATGTGATTTCATTGTTCATAATTGATAGACGTGAGAGATTGAATAGAAAAGACAAGATTTTGATTTGAATGATTGATGCTCAATTTAGTTGGGATTGATGTGACTTGGTCAAAACATACTTGATTTGACATGATTAGACTTGGTCAAAGTCGACCAAATTTGACTTGTTTAGACTTGGTCAACGTTGACTAGATTTGACTTGGTCAAAGTTAACTAGATTTGACTTGATTGGTTTGACTTGACTTGACTTTTAAAGGTTGACTTAGTTTGACTTTATCTTTTGAAAGTTGACTTTGACTTGACTTTTACTTTTACTTGATTTAACTTTAAAAATTTAAAGGTTGACCTTGACTTTGACTTTAGAAGAGTTGACTTGATTTGAATGTTTGACTGGTTTAGGAAAAAATAATGATTTGGATTTGAATTATACTTGGATTTGGTTCAAAATGAAACTGATTTGGATTTGTTTTCAAATAGGCAACATAAAGCTATAATACAGACATGGTACAATTTCAATTGACCAACATGACATTAGGATAGGATAAAATGACTCAAACATCGAGTAGAGTAACACCTTATTGGGATATGACAAAGTTTTGACTTGGGATAATTTTGATTTGTTTGGGTGTAAGGTATAACATGCAAAATGAGTGTATGACAATAAATAAACAATGATACACATACAAGACAAGCCTTAACTTAGTGGTAAAATAAGTGTACAATGCAACTGTAGCCCACGTATTTACCTCATAACAAGCTGGAACAAGTTAATATCTTAACCCTCACTTTAAGCGACATGTCGTAAGATCTTACGGGAGGTTGGTCTCCTTTGCACTACAAATAATTTGCGACTAAAAAGTCTGAATATGAATTTTTACAAAGCTTTCTAGATGATCCATTATATACCTTGTGGTACGTGGGGTTCAAAAGTTCATGGAAGAAGAACAAATAATGAATAATTCTCAAGAGGTTCTAGCCCATTTACGACTGCTTCAGTGGTGAGATCTCAATGAAGTGCTACCAAAAATTAAAATTTGAAGGTGATGTTTGATAGTTTAACGTTAGAGATAAGCCCCACTTTCATGAAACCCTTTATGGAGAATTTCTCTATATTTTTACAACTACCCTAAATTTATATCCTCCATTAGAAAACATGGTTGGTACATATGCTGGGAGATGAAATCCCAATCAACACGACCTCCAAACTTATATATGGTGATGAATTCCACCTTGTGCAACCAAAATAAAAAAGGGGGTTCACTATTATTGATCCTCAAGATCCCAAAAGTGGGCAAGAGGAGAGCATACTCTAGTTTCGCTTTGGGAAAATACAATAGTAACTTATGTGCTTTTGATCACCTAGGGTCCCACAAATATATGAAAACACAAGTATTTTAAAGCACCAAATTCAAATGTTGGTTCATTTTATACACCAAAATAAAATGTGTTTGAGTTTTAGATAACCACTTCTTTGATAATAAAAACCTATGAAACACATATTAATGTTCTGATTTGTGGTCTTTGACAAGCAAGAGGAAGTCAGAATGTTGATTGTTTAGGTCATGGGAAACTACCATAAAGTGATCATGTCATTTAGCAAGGCAAATCCACTAATTCTAGATGTGATGTCACTGATCTACAAATAGAGAACATATAACTTAGTGATTCTGTCGATTAGCAGTGTGATATCACTGTTTAGCAGGGCAATTTTGTTGATTAGCAAAGAGATATCACCATTTTTGGAGAAGCTCAGTTATAATTAAAACATAAATAATTTCACTAATTACGTATTTGATTCTGTTGTTTTTAATTATGATATCACTGAAATGCAAGAAAAACAGACAAAAAATTACCCATGCATTTTTTTTGATATGCAAGTCAATTTCATTGATTCATAGGTCAATTCTACTATTTCAATTTGTGATTACACTGTTTATGTAAATCTATAGTTTGGGTGGAAGCCAAGAGCATTTTTGTCATTTTGTAGTGTGATTTCATAGATATGTAGGTTAATCTCACTGATTTGTAGGTCATTTCCGCCATTTCCCTGAAAAACACATAAAATAGAGTAGAAGCGATATCTACCATTATCAAGTTGATATCGATGTTTATGAGAAACAATCTTGATGATTAGCAGAGTGTTTCCACCACTAACATGGGAATACAAATTTAGAAGAAATGAAGTGAAATTAGGATCAATTTTGAACTAATTTTCAAATTAGAGGAATGATATGATGTTTCAAAGGAGGATGTGGGGTGCTAGTCCCATCGAATGTGCCATATGTGATCACATGATTAAAAAGGAGGTTGTTTCATGTTAGCATGCAAATAAAAAAATAATAATACAAAACAACATCCCAGGCACATGTCCTTGGATTGGGGAAGGTCTAAGAAGTGACAAATAAACAAATAAAAGAAAAAATCAAATGATTATACCTTCCTCATAGATATCTTCTTCTAGCCAGAATTCAATTTTGGATTGCCCTGAATATAATGTTTTAGGTCTTTGGCAATGTCATGAAGATACTTGGAGGACATCTCCCCTTGCACTATGCATGATTGGATGAGAAATTAGAAGAAATAGTTGAAACTCTCTTGAGGATTTGAAAACATAAGTTTAGCAAAAAAAACTTGTCTACAATGGAGAATGGCTCCATTTATAGACTTGGTGAGTGAATATGGACTGTTGGATGAAGGCCAAGATCAGTGGCTGAGAAGATGTCATACATCTCATAAACGAGAGATTGTGTGTGTAATAAATCTTCTCATCAAATTTTGGAATGTGAAAGAATTTGGATTGAGTGTGTAAGAGGGATACAAGAGCTTGCTATAGACCTTGCTCGTACACTATCCAAATCCATTAAATTTCCTTGGGAAAGAGAATATGATGTCATGAACTTGAGATGGAAAATATGATTAATTGATTTAGGTAAGTAGGGATATTTCAAATTCTATGGATTTTTTATTAGAAGAAGATTAGCTAACTAATTGAGTTCAATTAACTAATAGGAATTGATGTGAATTTGGTGGATAGGATGTGACAATGAAATAAAAGAGTAATTGATTAGGGGGAATAATGAATGGATTAGGAATATTAGATGGTTATAATACTTTGATTAGAAAATTTAGGACGATGTTAACATATAGTTAAAATCGACACAAAGTGTATGATTTTAGGTGTCTACAATTTGCACTGGCAAAATTACATTTTATGACAACGTTTATGACAAGGACATATCAACTAGTAAGGGACATGAATGATTGTCATTAATGTCCTCAGTTGTCAATCATGTCTTGTGCAATTTTTCACACAAATCAAACTCTGAAAACACAACCTTATTATTTCTAAATTTTAGATATTTCATCTAGTTTTAATATGCAATCTAGAGCTTATTCATGCTAAATATTTATTTTTTATATTATATTTCTCGTATATGCTACGTACTTAAACACATGTACATTTTATGAAATGAGAATGTACAATCAGTCCTCTATATATACATTTTGTTCCCATATGGTTTTATCTATAATCACATATACATTGGGGGCATCTTGCTCATACATTACACACTTCACATTTATTCATGTTACAAATTTTCTAGATACGTTTTCTTTCTTCTAATTTTGAACCCTTAGTTACTATTACTTTCTAATGTTATAAGTTACAAAAAAAATAAAAAAATAAAAAATAATGTAAAAATAAAAAAACATTCAAATATTCTAAAAATTTGAAATCTGGACCTGAGTATGATTATACATCTAATTTAAATCATTGTTGTATGTTATTTATATCATGATTATTAGATAATATACTATTTTTCTATCACACATGCATTTCACTGGTATTCATGAGTGTTACATAGGACATACATATTTCAAATGGAATAAGGTGTTAGACTTGCCTCTAACTAGTAACATTTCCAAAATAGGGGTATATTATCCACATGTTAAGTATTGGTAGGTGTTATCATTTTATTACTCTTATATTGTTGAGGTATATACTCTTTACAAATTTTTTGCTAATATCTCTATCTTACATTGTGTACATGGATATGCTATTTGCTAGGATATCATCACATTACATATACATGGTTTACACTAATTCTAGGTCTATGTTCCTTTGATGCTATTAATTGTACCTAGTATATTAGATATTGTTTTTCGATTATGCATGGCCCTTCATTAAAAATCTTCATGAAATATTGTTTGGTATGTGTGACATTTGAACATGTTCACTGCTTATGGCATTTGGCCTTTTGTTTTATGTGACATTTGAATGCCCCAATAATTATTTATTTTTTGTGTGTGGCCCTTGGCCTTGTATGTGCAATATTTACTTATGTGACATTTGAACATGTCACTTACATGCATCCCTTAGCCTTATTATTGACAATATGATTGTTTTACTTGTGTACTTATTCATCCTGTTATATTTGATGAGTGTCATGATCCATATCATGCACTAACTAATGCATATGATACCAATTCTACATCATGTTACTATGAACTTCATCGATACATATCTATAGGCCTTGCCTCATGTGTTACATACACAATTCAAATGATACATTTCTCACTATGTTGACATACTTTTCATATATATTATATTATTCAATAATTACATCTTACTACACATGATGTAGTTATCTTTTATTTTGTGCTAAGTGATTTTTATGATTAATTACCTCACCTCAAAAGGGGTGCATTTTAGTGAGATTTCCATACATGAGTTAAGCCTCTTCAAGATCAAAAATCAATTTTGAGTATAGAAAACATTTTCAAAAGTTTCAAAATGGTTCAAAATTCAATCAATGGCACAGATCATAGTGGCATATGCCATGCATATGCACTCACATCACAAAATCAAAATAAATTTCAAATAGTTTGAAGTGCATGATATAGGTTCATGTATAATTTTCAAACAAAATTTACAATTTACATCTACATACAATTACAAATTCTATATTTATCAATAGGGGCATGATACATGTTTATGCATACTATGTTATTTTAAAAAATTCAAGATGTGGACATGGTAGGAGTATGGATGTTCTGCAATCTCTTTTGATCATGCATGCAAGAACGTATTAAGTATTGAATCCACAAACCATTTTTCGTGGTTTATTTAGTTCAAGTGTATAATGTATAACTTAGAGGTTCAATTCCCTACATTATTTCCTATGAATCCAATATTAATTCCAATCCGTTTCACATTTGGAGGTTACAAATACCAACATAATAAATTGATGTTTATGCGTCCCTTAATGGATTTTAATTTTTATACAAATTCAATTCAATTTAGGGCTTGATTGCCCTCAAATTCTCAATTGGTTCATCTAAGGAACCAATCTCTCCAAGTCTTTCATGGGAAATATCAAATGCTTCATGGAAGCATCATCTCCATGCAAAGTTACAATAAAAATATTGATTTAATACACAGATATTTATTCCTTGTCCTTATCAATCTTTTCAAATTCAAGTTACAATTCAATTTTTTAGTTTCACATATGAGTATTAACTATTTTTACATCATTGTCGGTTTTTTCATGGAACACCTTGCATGATTTGACACTTCTCCCAAAGACAAATTATGTTTCACACACTTAAATATATCTATATTTTTTACTCTAATAATTTCATTTCTAGACTCAAGGGAATAAAATGTAGTCACTAAAATTTGGTCATTTATGTCAATTTTGGCCATATTTTTCAAAAAATGTTTAAGCACTTAATTTAGACCTATTTCATGACCTCACTCTATTCTAAGCACCTGCATGGACCTATTTATTTTCTAAATGGTTATATGATGCTTAAAAAAAATTTATAATTGCTAAATCCCTCTCTAAGCATCTGTATGGACACTCATAAACCCAAAAGTCACATGTTTCCCTCAAGGACAAATATGTCTAGTAGGGGATAGTGGTGACAAATGTTCATGTCCCCTATGGGACATTCTTGTCCTTAGCACTTTTAGTAGTTAGTTTTCAAATTTGGACCCTCTCTTATGAGTTGGTCCATGTTTTTACGATAGGTAGTGTCAGGTTTTCCCTTTTTGGATTGCTATAAAGACACATTTAAGTTACTTATTCTACCACTTGAGAATTTTAATACAGATGCATACTTACACTATTTCTAATCACTTGAAGAAGTCATCGGACAAGTCTAAGAACTTATTTTATTCAAGCCAATGTAAAACATGATCAAGTATTCAAGCCATTTCTAAATAGATGCATACAATCAAATGAGCACAATTGCAAAAATCATTTTAAGTGGGAGAACTATGTGGGCTTGATTTTACTTTGCGGAATATAGGCAACAATCAACCATTATGGGGGTGATTGGGGTCAGCTTAGCCCTTTACATTCCACCCTTTTTCTATTTACAAGTTTTCATTCATTGCAAGCCTTATTAAAGTTTCAAATTTGAAGAAACTATTTATAGGTTTTTCACACACATCCAAAGGTCAAATCTTTGCACAAATACCTAATTTAAGTTGTTGCAAATGATCATGACTTAAGTTCTTAATTTTCACTGAAGGAAAAGATTGACCAATTCAAGACTATTATATATTAGTCGATCTTGTCCCAAGTTAAACGATTTTGTCCTTCACCAATTTTAGTCTTAGTCAATGTGCACTTGCAAGGTTGGTTCTTATTTGTGAGTTCCAATCATCTATCAGCTTCACATAGTCAAATATTATACATAAATAACAAAGTTTTACATTTTGTTCATATTTAGTCTTATTTCATTCAATTTCACTTTGTCAAATTCAACGTCTTGATTTATTTTTTCTTATTGCAAGTTGAGTTACAATACTTGTTATTTTACATTCAATTTATCTAAATTAGAGTTAATAATTTCTTTTTTCAAAATATGATAAAACACTCTTCAAGGATTTATTAAAACATTAAAAGTTAAAATGTAGCTAGATATTTATTACTATTTTATTAAAAAAAATTGACCTTAGTCCTTTATTATCATATGTTATATTTTTATATTATTTAGGGTTAATTGAGATTATAATTTCTTATAACCATAATTCAATTTCACCTTTTCCTTGAATATGGGCTCACATATCAAACCCAAAATCTCGGATTTATTTTTGTATTAACACGAAGGACCCAAAAAAACTCTTTTTCAAATACACATCATCATGGAAACTTACATAATATCACCTAAAAATGTGTGTGGCATGTATTATTGTTATTTTATAATTAATTACATATTTGTTATGTTAGGTTAATTTAATTTAAAATGGACACTATATGTCATTTTGTTAACTTCCACCACATGAACTTAACCAACACTCACAAACTCTATGGAGTCCACGCTCCATGAATCATAAAATCCATATCAAAAGTGTTAAATCTTGAAAAAATTATGATTGATTCCCAAATAAAGTCAAAAAATTTGTGAGTGTTGGATAACTTGCCCACTTCCACTGTGTTTATCCTCCCCCTCTTGTGCATCTATTATGTTAGCTCTACCTTATCTTTTGTACTTCTTAACTCAGACTTATCTTATAATTTGTTTTATACCCCCATTAATTTAGATGTCTGAGTCCCTCTGTTTGCCCATTTTAGGTCCTAGTAGTTGAAAGTCATCTTGAGTGTTTATATTATTTTAATTTAAACTAAAAAGTCACCAATAAATATACAATAATGATAGTTCATTTAGACATGACAATATCTAAATATCACTCACATTTTATAAGGAATTAAGTAATTATGACACCATTCATTGTTGTTACAGCGAGTATTTCATGTGGAATGTTTTTGTCACAACATATGGTTTGAATGTCACTGGAATGATTTACAATTATGGTAGTTATTATTTTTTATATATTTTTATTGAGTGGTTTTTAGTATTAGGAGATCTAGAAAATACCAAGATAATTTTACTTTTGACCTAGTTTATTGCAGATCCCCAAAGCTCATAATGTTTTCCTCAAGTTTTAGATATTGTGGTCAATGAAGGGAAAGAAATTACAATTAAAATTGTAATATAAATAACCTAATTAAAATTAATTAACTCAACACCACAAAACATATATGATAATAATAATTCCTAATTAATTATTTTCAATTCTATAGAAACTTGCACATATAGTTTAATCTTAGCTATTAATCATGTGATCGATACTCATGTTGACTTGACACTCCTTTCTAGAACACATATCTCCAATGCAACTGCAACATACAAGTTGGGAAGGCATTTTATTCAGAAAGTTAATTGTTCAATTTTTTTTTTACTTTTAAATTTTTATGGTTTTTTTTTTTTAAATTTTGTATTAGATTATGAGATCTCATCAAAATTCTCATTTTTTTTTGGTATCAATTTGTTTTGTTCAATTCTCTACCTTCTTTATTTTGTTTGTAGTGATAATTTCAAATAAATAACATGAAAATGTGAATTATGTAAATAAATTTAATATTTTTAAAATTATTTTTAATTTAATTATTTTTTCTCAATGTTATATTGAGGTTTGAGTTCATATTGTTATAAAAAGAGGTGGACACATATTTAAAAAATTGACAACAATAATCCTCTTATTTAATATTTTTTTGTGACCATTATCTCTTATTTATTCAAGGGAGCATGAGTTTGTTTTCTAATATAATTCTTTATTTGAAATCTCAAAAAAAAGGTTATAAGGTAATTACAAAAACTTTAGATCTAATTATATAGACCGTGAAAGAATAAAATTTCTAAGTTATATGGAAATTATAAACATAAATTCTAGATATCAGATGGACTCTTAAAAAATTTGGTCATATAATATCTCAATAATATCTTGTAATATTTTTTATAAGTTTTGCATATTATCACTCTATCTCATCTTGTGTCCCCTTTAGATCAAGGGAGTTTTTAGATTAAACGATCAAAATCATTTTTTTGATAATTTGTCAAATTAGATGTTTAATGTTTTAATATATTAGCTTTTTAGTGTAATGAGTCTTGTAACGATAGTTTAAGTAGTTGAGCTTGTAAGGATAGTTGGAAAGGTTATTTAAAACCTTTATGTAATGTGAAAATATGAGTTGCCAAGTTGGTTCCTGAGTTCATTATCCCCGACTCTCCTTTGCTAGAGATGGAAGCAAATGTAGGTAGCAAATCCCTAATTGGTAAATGTGTGGGGTCATTAACTTCTGTTTCAGCTCTTTCATCCTAGGCCTCAAAAGAATGACGTTATATTAGTCTTCCCTCCTCCTTGTTGCATGCTAGTTTTTTCATGGTGGAATTTCAGAGTCTGACCAATCGTGACTTTGTGTAGAATTTTGGTTTATGGTTTTTCAACTGATTTGACCTTTTCTTCTGCCCATGGGACCCTTTCTTATTGCCAGATTCAACTATTCTCAATGTCGTTTCGATGTGGCTTACACTCCACTCTCTCCCTACGATGATGAGGAAGGAGTGCTTCATCAAACCCTTGGTAGACAAGGTCAATTCTTTTTTTAAAATTGATGTTGCCTCTTGGAGCCTTAGCTTGATCTATGTATGTGCCTACATTGACCTTTCCAAGCTGCTCTCTTTCGCATGGTTCATGAACATAACATATCAATTATGAAGGCCTTCCTTTCCATTACTTCCATTGTCACCTCCTTTGGCATCACATCGTTGGATGCCCTGCCAAGCCCCAACAACATCCTCAACTTTTCTGGAAGAGGAAAGAAGGGGAGATTGACCCAAGCTTCAAATGGCACAATCATGACAAGTTCTACATCCCCCCTTTCTCTCACATTATGGATTTGACGACCGCAGCTGGAGTTTGGCTTAGGTTTATTCCCCCTGCACCCCCTCCCCTCTCCTTTGAGTCCGTTGAAGACCCCCTTCCCCACCTTGGACCTTCTCCTTTGCAAAAGACCCCTTACAGGTAAATTTGGCCTCCCGACCAATTCCTCCTCAAGGTGACTCTTCTTGGGTCCCCCCTTCTAGGCCTTATAATCATCATGCGAATGTTAGTGTCTCCTCTAAGAATAAATGTCTTAGATAGGAAGCAAAACTTTTAAGACCGTAAGTGCACTCTCTCATCAACAATGGTACTCAATGGACCTTGGATGACCTTATGTCTAGAAGAGGATGACAAGCAATTTTGACCTATGGATAAGGCTTTCTGATGGTCGGTTAACTAGTTTTGATATTAGGTGTCGGGTTATTTTGCCCCCTTTTTTGGGATATTTGGATTTTTCTCCGTTATCTTCCCATTTTTGTGGTTTTATTTGTAGCTTGGATGGATATTTGTGGATCTAGTCTTGCCTCTATCTTTGGTATTCTTGTCTTAGATGGTGGTGTCCTTAGTGTTTTTATCTTTTGTCTTTCCTCCTATTGTGGGGAATGGGCCCCCGGTTGTGTCCCATGTGGGTTCAACGCTCTGGTCAAAAGCATTTTACCTTATCAAATAAAAAATGTGAAAATTAATTAATCAGTCATTTTGGTTTTTTTTTTATGATTGATTTATTGTTTTCTCATGGTTTTGACAATTTGGCAATAAATATGTTTTCTAGTCCTTGTAAATTAGTGGGTTAATTTACATTTTGATTATGATGAAAGACCTAATGTAGTGATATATAGTGTCAACATGCTTTACATTTTAGTATATTAAATTACTCTGCGATGGTTCCGTCTATGGGTTAGAATGAAAGAGTTAATCATTGTGTCCAAAAAGTTCATGGTGGAAGAAAGGGAATTGTGGTGGAATAATATGATGTAGGGTGCCCAGCCTTATTAATAAACCTTTTTTAGTCGAAGAAAAACAAACACCTATTCTTTTGATAACTGATTATGTCTAATATTTTATGTTTGGCATTCAAGTTTCAATTTGTAATACGTGAAATTTAAAATTCTAATTAGAAAATGAATAATAAAATTTTATATTATAAATTTATATAGAACTTTGGATTGAGTTTCAATAAAAGAAAAATAAATGTAATTTATCTTACTTTATTGAACAAGTGGATATCTTCTCCTTTGATGACTTGATTGTGTTCTTGTGATCTTAGTATGTGGATGCTCAATGTAAATCTCTAATGCAAGGGAAATTCAACACTTTATTTGATGATGTTGATTCTCTAGATGATGCTTAATAGAAAATTTGATAGCAATTTGATAGTTTAATGATTGATTCTTCAAGATAGAGAAAGCGTGTTAATTTATAAACTTTTTACATGGGAAATGGATGGTCAAATTTATTTTAAAATTATTAAATAGTTACAATTATGAATGGTTGGATTTGAGTCCTCATCCAAGTGGAGAAGACCAATTCCTCAAGTGGTTAAGAAATGTGTGGGGAAGTTGATATTTAAAATTTCTTAGAAATGAATCAAGGTAGTTGAATGATTCACCATGGTAATTGCATGTTTTAAGGAGTTGGTTGGATGACTCAACACTTTCTTGAGAGAATTAGGGAAATTGTTGAATGACTTGAAAATTAAAAATTATTAATTAATTTTATATAATTATGTGTGAATGATTAATTACAAATAGATTAGTTAATTAAGCTTAATTAACTATTTTAATTATGGAGGGAAAATAATTTTAGTGAGCTTAAGATAAAATCTAGAATTTGAGTGGCAATTTAATAAATAAATCAGACGATTGTGTTGATATTTATTGATGTTAATTATGACACTAAATATAGCATAATTTAAGTGTTTACATTGGCCCCTCTTTGAAAGGGTGTTGCGATTAGAAGAAATAATGTATTTTCAAATAATAATGAAAAGTAGAGTGGAAATGATGTGATCATTAGATGCCCCTTCAAGAGATCATGCAAGGAGAAAGGACGTGGATGGGCGCTTGAAATGAATAAATGATGAAAGAGGGCTATATAGATAGGTAGAAAAAAATGGTGTAATTGATACCATAAACAGAGTTACCATTCTTGATAAAATGCTTGCATGATTTTATGCGTGTGTAAAATGATTTTCCCCAAGCAAATAGTTGCTAGGGAGTAGATGTTAAAAATATATTTCCCAAGATAAGCTACACACTTGGAATTGTCCCATGTGGATAGTTGCATGGAAGTAGATATGGGAAGGATATATCCCATTGATAAGCTGCAAGCTATGAGGAAATAAATATATATTCCAATGATTTTTGGTTTACTTGTTTGATTTACAAAAAAAAAAAAAAAAAATAGGTAGATTTGATTAATAGGATGTGTGATGAGGTGATAGGTTTTTGAAATATGATGAAATTGGATAAAATTATTGGTTGGCATGAAACTTTTGATTGGGGTGGTTAAATAAAAAGGGGTAGGGGTGAAATTACAATTCATTTGAATTCATTATTAATTATTGCTACCTAGGATTGGAATAATGCTTTGGATTTGCAGAAGGGAGGGATAGAAAATGGACTGTATTCCAACTGATAGGCATTGTAGTGAGCGAGCATAAGAGAGCACGGGAGCACTATCCTGTGGTAAGTAATGTTTTAAGTTTGTGATATTTAAAATTTATTATCATTAATGCATGGTAAAGTCAGTCAAAATGAATTCATGTTTTACTAATAGTGGTTTGGGTGATGGAATCAGAGAAATCATCAAGTCAAATGATAAAATCATATGTGCCAAACAATAATTTTGTGAGTAGAAATGAATTTGTCATTGTCATAATGAATTTGTATGTTTGAATGGTGAAATTGTCAACATGGAAGCTAAATTGTACTAATGGTGGTGAAATCATACTAACATCAAATTCATGAAAGATAATAACAAAATTGTTAGGGTTGGACTAAATGGATTAGTTAGAAGAATAATGAAGAAATAAATGACGATAATGTGTTAGTGGTAGACTAGTAGATAGATAAATTATGATGATTTGTGGATAATGTGTTGTGAATAATAGACCAATTATGCATCATTTATGTTTTTTTTAAGAGAATTTTGATTCTCATAGCACGTGAGAGGCAATGGGGGTATTATAGTTGATGAGTAGATTTACAAATTATAAGGTGGGCATTTTAGAGGTGTTGGGGCTATCATATATCATAGGGATACTTGATGTTCATGCTGACAAAACATTGTTGACCTCATTATCAAAGAGATGGCATAGTGAGACCGATACCTTTCATCTACCAATAGGGGGGATGATGGTTACCTTGGAGGATGTGTGGCAGATATTACATATATCAATACCAGGGAATATGGTGTATTGGTGAGAGACCTCACAAGAAGTATCTTTGGAGAGGTTATTTGATGATGTAGTGATTCCTATGATTGACTACGACATAGATTTGGATGGCTACATGGCACTAGAGAAAGTGGATGATCTGACACTAGTAGTGATGTCTCTTGTTAACATCATACTACTGTCTAACAAAAGTGGGTGGATCTTTCCATCTTGGTTGGCCAATGTGGTATGCAATATGATAAAGTTTTTAGATGAGTTTGCATGGGGTTTATGTGTACTAGTATACTTACACAATGAGATACATGTAGTGTGTATACAAAGGGAACTTCAACTAACCTATTAATCAATCCTAGCTTAGAGAACATAAATCCTACTTACACTTCCGATTGTTGATATATTAAATATTCAGGGTCACGACCAAGATGGATCCATTAGACTTAACTAAGGGATATCTTACCATAATAACATCACTAAAGAGGGTTATAAAGCCTCTAGTCAAGTGACACTATGCAATGACCCTAGCTAGGTCCTATGTTTTCATATTCATAAAGTAAATGCAAAGTAAAGTCTAATCTAGTGCTCACCAACGCTTGTGGAATAAAATTTAGGTAATAAACATGCATAGGAGAATCCTAATTAAGCTATGTATAGGTAAAACTTTAATGCATTTGAGAGAAGTACAAAAACAAATCTATCTACTCTTACAAAGGAGGAACAAAGTTAGGAATACTTACCTTTTAAGACAAACCCTTCAAGCCTCAATCTCTCCCTTGGCCAAAGTGCTTTGCAAGAGGTTGTTGTGGTATGTAAAGATAACAAAGATAAGTCAGCTCTAGGCTACACAACTTATCTATGCATCTAAAAGACTTTTCCACAAAACAAGATCCATATCTCCCAAGAAAGTATTGGAACCCTACACTATGCTTCTCAAGTAGAATGGTGGATAAGCATATGCATAATATAATATTTTTATTCTTTTTTTCTCTCTAGAAATGGTAAAATGAATGTGTATATATAGCTAAATATAATCCTAAACCTTTTTGAAAGTTTAGCTAATAGGGTTGGCCCAATCGAATATGTATTGTTAATTGATAAAAACAAGTTAGGTCTTAGTCTAGGTCAGCTAGAACTGACCTAGACTCGTAACGTGCTTTAAAAATTTGATTATAGGGTCAACTAGGCCAATAGTATAATGTAAACTATCAAAAAAAGGTTTTAAGTTCAGGTAGGTGCTAATGAAGGTAGTGAAATACTTGGAGGAGTGTGTAAGAGAGGAAACAAGGTTTAGAGAAGTACATAGGAGAAGGTTGTGTAGATAGAAAGTGGTGGTATAGGGGACAACAATCTTGTGAAGCACTAATGGTCTGTCCACCCTTTTCTTGATGCACCTTTTAAGGTGTGTACTTAGAGATTGAGACTCGACGAGTTCTTGCAAGAAAGAAAGCATCAGTAATTGATAAAGTTTGAAAATATTATGTATATATATATGCTCCACTCAAATCTCATCATGTGTCACATGAGTGTAATAGGGGATGGTGCTTTGAGAAATAACATAGCAACACATGAAACTTAACTAACTAAAAATGAAGGACTGAAATCAATGCTGAAATGAAAGTAACTATAAATAATATATGCATACCTTGACTTATCTTTCTACTGAATTAATGCATGAAAAAATCCTAGTCTTGATCGTGGAGGGTGTAATACCTACACTAGAGAAACCCTAAGGATACAAGACTAAAAATAGAAGCAATGCGTGCATATGTAGGATGGTCAAAGTAGCTCAAGATATTTAGGAAACTCTTAGGATTTTACTTTTTATTGAACCTTAACAATCCAACCATCCATCTAATTCTATAGTGCACTAGCTAGTGGTTAGCATCAAGAAGTTACTCTCAACTTACCCTTGAAATTGAGTTTAATGGGCTATAAGAATTATACTTTCTCCATATTTAGTGTTCTAAAATATTGAACTGACACTATCCAACAGACAAACAAGTATATTTGAGAGTATAAAAATTAATCACATCCTTTTAACAAATCTACATGTTCTTTTCGGATAAATAATTAGTAAAAATAATTAAAATTATTATTTTTTACTTGTTACTATATTCTGTATTATAGATTGTATCAACCAACATTAATTTAGTTTGGTTTTGTGTGTTCAAACTACATTGGTTAGTGTCAATATAATTGTTTATGTGTGAACAGACTACATCATCTAGGTTTGATTTCCCTCTATTTATACTAATTTTTTCCATATTTGACTACATTGAACAGGTTCGATATAATATATCCTTTAACATTTTAGCATTTGTACTATATTGACTAGGCTCTATATAACACATTTACTATTTTTGATAAATTTTCTAGACTTGACTACATCAACCAAGCTTGATATAATCTATTATTTCACCTTTTTTCCCATGTGATGAGGCTTGAAATAGTACATTTACTATTTTTGATAAATTTTTACAAATGTGAGTACATCGACTAAGATTGACACAATTTTAACCCTACATCATGCAATATATCTTTGACGATTTTGAACATAGAACATGACATGACATGATGGATCAAACTAATTTGCCTAAACTTCTTAAATTTTGTCTTTCTTATACTTATATATAAAATCCAAATGCAAGTAATGTTCATGTGGCCACTATAACAAAAAAACTATGGGTCACCTCCTTCTAAAAGCCTTTATCCATTCAACTATCCTCTACACATATATTGTAGAGGATAAAAGTGATATTGAATATATTCTTGAAATGATACTTTTCATTAATGAAAACCCTCAACATAGGGGAAATTATCCCATGGTAATTTATAACCTCATGATGGTACCCACACCACCACATTTTTTAAATAATATTTGGAGTAAATCAATACACAACTTCTGTTATTCCTTTTTCTTTGACCTTGCCTAGTATAACTACTATTATGGTAAGTTTTTCTTCTAGTGGGCCTACTCAAAGTACACACATTAACACTCAAATTAAAGTTACTACTAGTGTATCTCAAGCCACTACTACTAGTGTACCTCATGCCATTACTACTAGCCAACAAACCATCAACACTAACCAAATCTTATTGAAAGCCATGAATCAAATGGATATTTCTAAACTAAGAATGCTAATCAAATGATGCAAATTCAAAATCAACTTTTATAATTTCAAAGTCATCCTCAACTACTTAATAGGGAGTGAAAAATTCAAATTCCCCCTCCCCCTACCCCGACACACCTATTAGATATGCACAAGGTAATCTTATTCCTCAACCAACACTCCTTAATAAAGTCATCAAACATCTTCAAAATGAACCATTAATCCTTCAAATTGAAAATATAGACATAAGTGGTATTACTTCTACTATAACCTATAATGGATCTACTAATCCCACATTACATATGAAAGCCTTTGGAAACCTTTCAAAGACTGGAATAAGATAAATGCCTTCGTTGAAACCAAACTTCTAGCTAAAACCTTTTCAAGTGATATTCTAGATTGGTACAATCAACTTAATTCTAACACTATATCTAGTTTTGAAGACCTAGTCAATGCATTTATTCAAGAATTTCAAACTAATGATCTATCTAAAAATATCATCACTCATTTTATTAATTATATACAAGTAGGATCTGAAACTACGTAAGATTTCATTAAATGATGGAAATCCTTATCTAACAACACTAAACACATGTCAGAAGATAATCTCTTCCATTAGTTCATTGATGCTCTTCTTCCCAATCTCCAATAAAGTGTTAGGATTCTCTCTCCAAAATTCTTGAAATAAACCCTTGATTAAGATAAACATAAATATTTCCTAATAAGATAATTCGATCCTTCCCATCCTATGATAGAAACTTGCATCGTTATGAGATCTAAAAACAAACATTATATTAATGATGTTGTTATAAATACACATGATTCTATACACACCATCCATATCATTATTCCAAGTGGATCCAATGATGCAACTCTATCTCCACCATTTATGAATACTCCCATTTAGTCTTCTGCTTCCACACCTTTCTATGTGAATAATGTAGATGATCACAAACCTATTTCCATTGCTAAAATCCAAAAAATTATTCCTAAGCCTTCAACACATGAACTTGATCCTACTCACCATACCAAACATTGGTGTGATCCACACCAATTCTATTGGTATTGTGCAAGTTGTGTACATTCTCATGAAACCTATAGGAAACTTAGGAAATTTTCAATTAAATTTAGAATTGGTCCCAATTTTGATCATGAAGTTATGATTCATGAACGTCAATAATCATATCAAAAGGTACCTAAAGCACATGATTCCAAAGTCAAGCTTAAATCTCTTAAACAAGCTAATGCTCACCTTTATATCTATAAATATCCACTTCCCAATCATCAAACTAATACTAAACCTCCCACCTACAATGTTATGGAGACTTTAGTTGATCCTAACTCTCTAACCAATGATGAAAATTTAGTAAACATGAAAAATATGAGGCATGTAGTATCATACGTTGATCCTTATCCACATTATAACTACACCAATTTTCCTAATTTATACATTTTCAAGATTTGTATCCATCTCACTTCACAAATATTAAACATATGAAAACACATTCCATTTCATTGTTATGTAACCAAATTATATCCAATATAATGATACAACTTGATATTCATCCTTATTTCATCACTACTGCATCTATTAATTTGATACCATCAGCCTCTCTTCACTTACAACTAGCTAATTTGAATATTGTAAATTAATCTACTTTTATACCTACATCTCCACCTATCATATCAACCACCTCAAGGGAGAAAACTACTAACCCAACCATGCAACAAATGACATTAACTACTTCCACATAGTTTGAATCACCTAGCCAACCTATATCGACCAAGTTCACATAACATACTTCCAATCATCGTCAATCGAAATGCACTTACGTTCCTCCTTGTACGGATTTAATTTAACATTATGCACCTTATCAGATACATTTTTAAATGGATATGATGAATGGGATCCTATAGCTGAGCTTTCTCACCTCCCATCTCAAATTAATTTTCTATATATCATGAAGACTTCCCCTTGTCATTGCAATCATTTAATGTAAATATTATTTGAAATGAACATCCCTCGACCTCCATCTATGGGGAAATAAGCTACTATATTTGGGTTCAAGGATATTATTTTTGAACAATGTTAGTAAATGTCCACACATATTGAAAAAACTATAGACACTTATCTCTCACTCAAATTTCCCATTACTTCAATATTTCTTGATGAAATATTACTTCACATAGACTATCTTTTGTTATTCATTATTGTTTAAGTTGGTGATATCCAAGTCAATCATGATTTGATTGATGAAGGATCTAGCACTTATGTCACATCCATCGATTTAAATAAAACTCTTGGATACTTAGAATACAACCTTAAAACTACTCAAATTACATGTTAAGGTTATGATTGTAGACAAATGCCTCCTTTCGATTGTGTTTGGCTTCTTATTACGGTTCTTCCTATCATGGTTCATATTAATGTCATGATATTTAACTTCTCATGATCATATAATATATTACTCCATCGACCTTAGACACATTTCATGAGAGCTATAACTCCATCCACATGCCAATGTGTTAAATTTACTCACAATGGTGCTAAATACAAGATTTAAGGAGACTAACCCTTATATTTTTAAAAAATTCCAAGAACGTGGTGTTTTTAAAGTACCCAACCTTGAACCTTTACCCAATATTCCTTTTCATGAATCTCAATGATTCAATTATTCCATTAATTTTAATAAAAATTATAATTGAAACCCTGAAATTATAGGTAATATACCACCTAACCTATTAGATTTTGATGATGGTGAACCCAATGAGATCAATTTGAAAATAAAAAATTATGATCTCCCTCCATATATAATTAGTCAATTACCTCCTTTTTTATGACCTGGGTCTCGTTAAAAGACAATGGATGAAATTACCACTTCTATCATGATGGCAAAACAACCAATTTTTCATCCTTTATTGACCGATAAAATCATTGATGCTTATACTATTGATATTCATACCCCTGATTATGATGATGGATATTTATTAGATGACCCTTTTTTTATCTAGGTTTTCTCAAATTGAAGATGTATAAATACTTTGATATCATTCTTATTTATAAAATTATTTACATTTACATAGTTTTAGTTATATTGATGTAGTTCCTTCTCCTCATACCTTATCTAACATTATTTATTCTTCACTTGATTTTTGTAGGTCTAAGATCGATTAGATTACAATTACTTCTCATTTAGTCACCTCTGAGCCTCTTCAACGTATTCTGATTAATCATGCCATGATAGGATCATATCATTTTGATAAATTCTCTGATCCTTTAAGCATGCTCCCTCATAATATGTTAGCCACATTAATCTAACCCACATTGAGATATTCTCTTATAACTATTGATCCTAGTTTTTCACCTACTCTAAGTTGTCCTACTGATGTTGATGAAGTAATACCTTTTCCCAATCCTAATCCCTTGCCTACACAATGGTAAGGTGAATCATATTGTGAATTCCATAAGATTGTTGGTCATTAGGCTAAGGATTATTGTGCATATCAAATATTCTTATCACAAGAACAGGAACTAGGTTATATTCCTACCATAGATAGTTGACCTTCATATTCATATACTCCTAGATGTATTTATTATTTTCATTGCACAAACATGCATACCTATACTCATTTTTAACAACTTTGATAGTACATTGATGCATTCCATCTATAAATGACATACAATTTCCTACTAATAAGAACTTGCCTTCACATAACATATATAGGTGTAGAGTACTACAACATCACTTCTTTGATTTACCATGACCTACAATGTCACCTTCTCAACAATACACCCAAGGTCATTTGTGGGCAAAGGCTCAGGTTTCCCCGCAACCTACATCATTCCAAATATAGGAAGGTATTAGTCACATTGTAGTAGTAGTTACATACATTGATTACCCTTCACAAGAAGTGCAATCAATCATCCTTATTATAGCATAGTAAATTTCTCCATAGAGACCATTCATTAGGAATCCCTAGCATGAATCTCTGCAAAGATAGATGAGAATGGTTAAACTCTTTTTTAAGCTACAAAAATATCTATCTAACATTATTGATCATGTATGTCATGAAATAAATTATCATTTGTGAGTATACTATTGTGCTACCTCACATTATTATTCACATTTTCATGCGTTGGATTTGATATTTACATTTTACTACAACATTTGTGATTCATTATTTATCTCTAGATATCATGATTATTCTCTTTAATTTTTTTTATATATTTTATGCATTTATTATATTTTATCTTACAAACATTGCTTTCTAATTAAATCATTTAATAATTTCCAAAGTTAATTTTTTTGTATATCTGATTCATCTATATCTGGCAAACATTTATTTTCTCCTATTTTGGAATGATTTTTTCTTACACTCGTGTTTGTGTTAGCTTGTTTCTTGAATAATATAGTTATTTATGTGACATGGATATTATACCACACCCAAAAATATCCTATTTTCCTTATGATAAGTTAAAAATCATATTCATAATTGTACCATTTATTATATAAATGGATATCTTAACAATCCTTATTTACCCCTTATCATTCTCTCATTTAAAAAGAACACATAGGTAGTCATGAGATTACACACTTGTGGGTAAGTTTAAGAATCTTCAAAGATGATATAATTTTAAGCACTTATCTCTTGTAACCAAATTATAAGATTTCTATTTGTTACTTATATCACTCATGATTATTTTTCCAAATCCATATGGAGGAGGAATATAAAAAACCATAAAAGTTAAAATCCAAATCATAAAAGAAATAAAAGGCAATGATCAAAAGGCAATTACAAATTCAAAATTTAAAATCATACCAAAAAACACAATTCTTCATAGGCACATATCCTATTTTAGGTGAAGCTCAAACTCCATAGTTGGTCTCATGATAAGTCAAATTCCATTGGAGTGTGGTAGGCTAGTAGGCTAGGATAGGAGGTCTCATTATATTGTTTCGTGGCACCTACTTTCTCATGCAAGTGCCCAATATTCATAGTAGACCAAAAACTCTATAAGGGAACCTGAGGAATGGGGAACATGTTATGGGAAGGTAGGCCTAATTTAATTTTTCTTACATAAAAAACCTTCATGAGATTATATATGTACCACACTTTTTATCCCAGTATTTTGTATCTACTAGCTACAATATCTTAGGTCCTTATTATTCGCATAAGTTCTTAGCACTTGCATATTAGCCTTGTGTGTCTCATTTATACTAAGGATTATTACAATGTCTATGTAGTACTTTCCATTACCACTTTTCATCACATTATTTATGATGTTCTCCTTGATAAATATCATTTATTAGTTAATCATACTCTTGATCACAATTCCTATTTTCACACCTCATTGGTTTTCCTCTTGTTAGTTCCTATATAAGACCTCAAATAAGACTAAACATTTATCATAAACTATCCTTATATCCCATAAACACAATGTGCGAAATTTGACATGTCCATACTCTTGTACATTATAAACTAACACAATCACTAAATTGGTTTGTAATTCTTACATATTTCTTGGTTTGCACTCATATCATACATGTACATTTATCTTTTAATTATCTTTATTTTTAAATATGTTTTCTATATTTTATTTCACATTGGAACAAATAGATATTACACATTTTTAACATTTATTTATTAGTGTTATCTTTCATAATTTGGTTTCATATTTTCATTATTCACAATATCTTTCGATAATAATTCTTTTTTACCATGAATTTGTTCACATTTTCTAGAAAATAATAACACATATATCATACATATTTATCATAGTATAAATAAATCAACAAACATGCTACACATAAAATACGTCCATAACATCCAAAATTTATAAAAACATATCTCCATACATACACACACATGTGGCTCAAATTTTTATACAACATGATACAATCATAATACAAAATATAACTCTAAGGCTAAGGTTCATCAAGAGGACATGCTACACTACCCATAGATACTTGTGAATTCCCTCTCTAAATAGTCCATTGTAGTGATTGCATCCATGATCTAATCTCATCAAATTGTTCTTGTAAATTGGCCACCTAGGCTTGCGCTGCTATCAAATGTATAGTTATAGCCAAGTGGGCAAGTCTCTCCTCAGCTAGTGATTTTCACACTCTATCTCCCCCTAACCAACTCTTGATGGTACTACTTCTTGAGCTACATTTGATAATATCTATAACTCTTGAGCTACCTCTCCAAAAAATTGAAACTAACTAGAATAGGTATGAGCTAAAGGCACATTAGGATCAACCATCCATGTAGTATCATCCTTCAATAGCACACCATCTAATATATCATGATGGATTATCTCTACCATAGTATCCCATCAGGTCTCATTCACTACAACACGTAAATAAATTCAAAACCAAAATTACATTATATCACACATCTATATCTCCAATATCATACATATATCTAGCATGTACCTCTATATATCTACATAATATTAACATAATCACAATAAACCACATCTTACTCACTAATATTCACTCCATCTGCTTGGCCACCAAACACCTCCTGAAAATCAAGGCTATACAATGGTGTTAAACCTATATACTAACCAAGATAAATCACATGATCATGTTGTTATCCATTATGAATATAACACATAATATACCAACTCAATGTAGGCTGTGTTACTAGATCTCCTTGTGGTTGTACCTCTAGTTATATTGATGGCTACATTGGAGCCTGTTTATGTCTATGTGGCCATGGTGGTGGATTCAATATCTATTGGTGGTATAAAATATATTAATCTATCCCATTTATATCACTAGTGCATTCATATAAAAACCCTTATTTAGTGAGGCCATATAATAGGAATCTTTGCTGGTGTCCCCACACCTCTACACCACATCTCTCCCTCACGTATTGAGCCCAAAATGCAAGAAACACTATAGGAGTCACTGGATGTGTTAACCCAATTTATATGGGTACATGAGGCATTAGATCTAGATTTGGCCACCAAAGATAATGTATTGTAATCCTTAGTTGACCCCACACTTGAAAATTACTTGGCCACAACTGCCAAGTATCTATCATCCCCTGATATGGGTGCCAAAAAATCTCACCCTATGTCACACTCTAATGTCAGGACATGTGGTACAACACTCACCAAATGGTACTATGTCCACCTATACATGTGTTTAAGGGCATTATACATAGGAAAACTCTCATAATTCCAATTAGTAAAGAGTACAATGGGCCCCATAGTTTGCTGGCCCCTAGATAAAATACTATAAAAATCATACACTAACTACACCCAAATCAAAAAACCCAAATTATACAATGTGCCCTAATATAATATCAAATGACATAAATATATAATATATAATGGGTCCTTCCCATCTGACTCATGATAGATCAATCAAGTTTTCACAAGTCTAATATTGGATTTTTGGATATTTGGAATGACCAAAACATACACATCAAAACTATGGACTACCAAACCAGGATAGATGTATCTCTCTAATCCTATAGCCCAAAAAACTAAGGCTAACCTATCATCATATAAATTTGGCATGTTTCACACCAATGGTGTGCTAATAATTAGTAATCCTAACAATTCATGCACATTATCTAGGGTAATACCCACCTCAATGGTATCCCCATTCACCACCCATCAAATTTTATTGGTTAGTATCTCCCATGTTCTTAGGAACATGGTGAATAACTCAATGCTTAATGGGATACATCTCATCTCCATAAGCACACTAAACCTAAGTGTCATAAGATGATCCCTATCCATGGCAAACAATCTATAGTAATAGATATGGTGACCAAAGTACATCCACTAGTCTCTATATTATCCATCACCTATGCAAAATGCCAAACAAAAAACATATTATATATCTATCTATCCCAAATTTAAAATAAATTACATTTTTAAAAATTAAAAAATAAATAAAATTAACTACTTCATTAGTCATGTACAACACTACATCAGACCTTTTGTTATATTCCTAACTATATTGGCTATGAACAAAACATCATTGACCAACTATTACAATCGACACTATCGGCCATGTAACTAGAATACATTAAACCCATTAAAACTCAAAATATATAAGCATTTATGTACTATACCAACCCTTTCTATAGACTAAAACATCCAATGTATGTGTTGTTGACTATATTTCTACACTATCATCCATAAACCACATTCTCAGCCATCATAAATATAACGATATCGACCACTTACATAAAACCTCCCTTTTAAGTACATTAGCTTGGTTGATATTATATTATTTATTTAGTGATTTTTCATTAGATTTTCATAAATACCCTTGACCTATTTTATGACATTTCATCTCCTTCCCATTTCCCATTTTCATATTACTACATTTTCTGGGGTAAATTATGCTACACCAATTTACCCCAACATCTAATTTTCCTAATTTAGTATATTTTAATTCCAAAATATTATTGTTATTAGTTTGAATTACACCCTAGAGGTAGGGGTTTAAAATATTCCTCATCCAACTGATACAATTGAATCACCTCTAGGTATGGGTAGTCTAATGAACGAGGTGAGTCTCTAGATTTGGGGCTAGCTCCCCTGATGCACATTTATGCTCAAATCACTAAGCCTACTTGTATTTCCAAGGAAAAGGGATAGAAAATAATTTAAAACAAGCTCTAAAATAAAAAATATTATGCACTAATGTATTAGGTCTCGTCTACTTGATCATTCAACAACACTTATGGATAGAACAAGGTTTAATTACTAACACACTCTCTCCAAAAGGACTCTTACACATCAGTACTTTACATGGAGGTCATGCCAAATGCCTAAAACCTGAGGGTGATGAATGAAAGGTCTAATATAAGACACTACCAATCATTTTCCACTACAAACATAAGAATGATCACCTTCCCACACCATGTGACCTGCATAAGACCAATCCACTAACATCTAGGTGAGAGACAAGGACTTGCAAAGGGAGAAAAGATTAAACTACTAATGTAAATCAATCAAGCACTGAACACACTAGAAACCAAAATGGAGAAGTTTGAATCAATACTTTTATTATCTCAAAGGATTCAAGATATAAATGGGCATAGTTTTTTCATACCCAATAGAGGGATTTGTACAATGGCTTTCCAAGCCCAATTTATAGAACATGAGATAGAGAAAGAGAATATGGTGTAGAGATGGAGTGGATAGGCCATATTAACCATCAACCATTTAAAAATAGTTACAAACATGAATGAGGGGAAAATAATATCCCACACTCCTTATTCCATGTATGATCTTAGAATAATTGAGGTCTTTAATAAGCCTTTTGGGTGTAGAAGTGTTGTGGATGATCTATTTATGGTCATAGTTGACTCCATGAAGGAACCATGCTCCTTAAAACTAGTCCACTACTCCTTGATATGCTGTAAAAGATCATTCACCTATTTTGGGAAGGCAATTACATGTTTAGGCCCTTAAACATGGCCATTAATCACCTAGATGCCACCCTTCATGCCATTTATAGCCCATACAATGCATTTATCACCTTAGTTAGAATATACCTGAGACGTAAACATTTTAAATTGTGTGATGAGATTGATAATGACTTAGAGAGGTTGATACAGGGATTTTTATGCCTTAGGAGCCTTTTCCCCATGTGAGTAGACATATAACACTCTCTTCTCAATGTAAATGAGGGTTACCTATCCACTTGAATTCAAGTTTACTCTTTAGGATTGATTTAGCCACTATAGGGATCCAATAATGATTTCATGAAGACCATTACATCTCTTCATAGGTCAAAGAGGCCTTCCATTTTACTCAAGAGCTTAAAAATGCTTAGGAATCATGTAAACAGTCCCAAAATTAGATATTACAAGCCTTTTCCCTGCATATTTTACCCCACACATGCCACTATCCCTGTTCCACAAGGGACACATAGGACCTTTAGGTGTCCTCTTGATGTTCTCAAGGTATTTTAGGGTGATTAGAGTCATTAGGAGTAGTTTTTTGGCCATCAATTTTTATATGAGGGTTTTGGAGGGTTTTGGGCGGTCTACCATCTTAACAATGGTTCATAAAGCACATGTTTTAGATTGGAGACTTAATGCCATGAATATTTAGTGCATATACCCCCTCATATTTCCCTAATATTTATTTCCTCCATGCATATTTTTTGATGAGTTCTGAGCAAAAATTAGTACCTTTCAAGCTTCTTCTAGGCAATTTGGGTATACCTGTAGTTTAAGGATCATTCATAAAGTTATCCCACTAGATCTAGATCTATTTATCATGGATGGTAAGTGAATATGGGTCCTCAAATTTTCATAAGATAAATTTTCCCCATGCATCTTGTTCACATATTTTTGAGCCTCTGAATCTACCTCTTGGGTAGCAAGTCTATGATGGGAGAGCTTGAGGAGGTCTATTAGCCAAAAAGGCACTTTACTTATCTTCCCTTACCTGTGACACATTTTTTATGACTTGCAATATCAATATGAAACTTACTAAAACTCCAGATCTTCCTGAGGAACTCATATTTTTATAAGAGTGGAGTTGGAGGTCTAAGGGCCTATGCAAGGTTTTAGGCCTCATAGGCCTAAATTGATCTTTAAGGCATAAGACCACATGTAGGTGATTATGATGGCCTCAAAGACTTATTATCATATCTTATATTCAAATTGAACCCTATATATAGTCTCATAGTGGCCTATATCTCTGTCTCTATCATTCCTCCTCTTTAGATTTTATATGACCATCATTAGTTTATGCTGGGTTTTCAAACCAATTGATGCAAATAACCTTGGTCACCTGTGTTTTCCCATTTTATCACTTCCAAGGGATTTGGAACCTCATTTAATGTCTCACTAGAGTTATCATCTTTTTTATACTTAGGTCTCCATCCTACTTGCAAAAAATACACTCTTATAACTATACATACACAGGGCTATGTGTTGGTTTTTGGTTTTAGCAAGCCTAGACAGAATTATCAACTTTGCCATCATTTTGTTAAGTATAAGGACTATTTGATATCTAATATCCTTATAAAATAATTATTAATATGATTGATTCTTCCCAATGACCTATTCTTGTTCAAATCAAACAAACATCCCTCATTCTAGGAGGCATGTAGATGTCAAACAAATTGTGTGTATACGACGTTTAAATGAGTCATGTTTAGGTCACTTATTTTAGTCCTCTTTTGAGTTTTTATAAATTTGGGTGACTCTATAAATTCATCCATTCATCTAAGCATCAAGCCCACCGTAGAATTAATTTTGATCTATTGGAGTTGATTATGCAATTATATCAAAACACCTAAAAAATCAAACTACCTAATTAAGATCTACAACCATGAAGATAGAATAAAAATAGATGAATGAACATTCAAAATAGTATTATAATCCTTAATATAATTGATCCAAACTAAGATTAAACAAAAATATGACTTAAGGATTTGAATTGGGATTGCTTACCTTAGACTCAAATTTGGCAACATCATGTTGATAACTTGATTCATGGATTTAGATGATAGCATGGATTAGTTGATCATGGATTTGGTATGTAGATTAAAATTTAAATGAAGAATCTAATTGTTCTTGATTTATTTCAATGTAATATTGGAGTTGTTTATATATAAGGGAGAGGGAAGATATATGGTTCACATTCAAAGTTGAGCAATGAAGATCAAGGGTGGAGGAATTTCCAAGGAATTAAAAATTCCTTCGAAGCCTCTAGAATAGAGACTTCTAGAGAGAAGGGGTGAAGTTAGAGGGGATTCTAGAATTGGAGAAGAATACTCTAAGGGACTAATTACGATTAGTAGGGGATTAGGTGGGTGGTTAGGTGGATGATTAGGGACTAGGGATGTAGGAGAACCTAAGAATAGGCTAGGGTAGGTGGGTAGATGGGTCATGGGAATTTTAAATTCCCAAATAATAGATAAGAGAGATTAGGATGGTATAAGACATGATTTAGGAAGATTAATTGATTGGTGGGGTGGAAATAAGGTTAGTGAATGGAGAAATTATGAGGGGGATATTAGATAAATGACTAAGATTGGGGTAAAGGGGATAAACTAATAGGATTAATTAGAATAATTAAGGCAAGTAAAATTTAGTGTATACACCCACTGTATACACTGTGCCCCTTTTTTTCAAGTTTACAGACCACTTGAGATGTCTAGACCAACCTGTAGGTGGTCACTTTTGGGACTTGACTGTGTATGTAATTTAGAGTTCTATACAAAAATTTGAGCATTCAAGGATATTTGTTATAGTATGGAGAGTTTGGTCTTCTCTATCTTCTAGCGACTTTCAAGACTTTATATACTCCCAACATATATACATTTCATACCTTCTCAAAGTATGGCTGAAGGTGATGTTTGAGAGACTTTTACATGTTAGGTTTTGAAATTTGGTCTTTATAAACTAGGTCATTGACACCTTTAAAGTACTTAATATTCATTTAAATATCTTTATTAATATCCTATAGACTTCATTGACCCCTTCATAGCATATATAAACTTTTCCTCTTATCCTCATACATAAGCTTGTGTATGAGGGTCTAGGCCTATAGAATTTTTATCAGCTATGACATAGTTATCACAACATTTTCTCAAATAAGCCTTTTTGATACACCTTTCAGATCTCAAAACTCCCTATGATCCTCTCACATAAACCAACTAGGCCTGCAAGGCAGTTAAGCTCATTCTACTTGCTACTAGCCATTAGAATGGCCATGAGACCTCCTTAGAACTCTTCAACTAGGATGATGAGAATGTTTTAGGATCTCCAAGCCATGTTATGCTACTATTAAGATGGAATAGGATGGTTTTATCCTGCTTTAATGACCATATTACCCTTTCTCTCACAACACCTTATGACTGTCTTGCATTCTAGGTTTGTAGAAGCACCTTTAGGGGAAAATGAGTGGATTTTTGGACCTGAGGGGTTGAAAAATAATCCAAAACACCTTATTCCATGATCTTGAACCATTCAATTCTTAGAAACCTACTTTTTTTCTTGAAACTTCTATAAAACCTAGTATTTCTCATATCTATACAGGTGATCTACCATTAAAATGTGTGTAGAGACCCTTCATGGAGTGTGGAACATAACCCAAGTGTTTCCATGGAAAATTAATGCATTTGGAGCCATTTCCTTTAATTTTACTCCCATTGTATTAATACTAGGGTTTAAGACCACTTGGGGGTCATAATGATTATTCATAAAGCCCAAGGCTTTGATCTTAAAACTAATGACATTAATTACAATCCCACTAGGGAATATACCTCTGACTAAGATCTTGGGCTCTGATTTAGCCTATACAGACAGTACCATTCACTTGAAAATGGCTATTGTGAGTTTTGCAAGAGCTTGATGGAGGTTCTACTATATACTCTACCTTTATTTTAGCTTTGTGAACATGGATTCTCCTCTATGATTCCTAAAAGGAATACCCCATGGGATATCTGACCTTTTTTTACCCTAGTCTAATCATACATGCCTGTACCTATCCTGAAAGCATCTATAAAACACCTTTTCTTTGCATTTTTCACATTTTAGATCTTGAGAATACATTGAAGACCAAAAGGAGGGAAATGAGAGGCCAAATACCTTTTAAACCAAAGAGTATGGATGGAGGGAAGCTAAAAATTCACTTTTCAAGTGTGTGGGGACCTTTTATGGTGAATGAAAGATGTTTGACCCTTAAAAAAGACCTTTTTTACATATAGGACCACCTTATAATGACTTTATAATGGATATGAGACCTTTTGGGGACATTTTACCCTTGGTGGTGATTTTGGTGGTTGAATGATGTCCTAGGGGCCTATTAACATTATTCACATGGTTTGAACATCCCTCCAAGGCAATACACACATGATATCAAATGCAATAATAATTGAAGTATTTATCTTAATATTTGCTAAAAAAAACTTTAAAATATGCTAAAGGCTCCAAATAATGTTACCATTCTTACTTTATATTAGCTCCAATCCCTCTGATTTTACCACATTCTGTAGGTCCTTGGCATGTCTTAATGAACACATGACTGATCATGGAGTACAACAACATAGGTCATCCATTGTGTGTAAATTTTAGTCAAGGAAGGTCACACTATGAATTGGTGTAGATTCTTAGACATGATCAACATAAGATGGAACCTTGACACAAGTTCAAAATAAGATGATATGCTGACTACCACAGTACTCTTTGACATTAACACACCATATGAACATGTTTCCTATGAACCTAATGACAACTGACCCTCTCCTAGACTACCATGACATCCCAAAGACTCATGAAGATGACAAGGACACTATCCAAGTGCTTTCAAGTAGAAGTTTATTATTTTTTAGTCCAAGGGTAGAAAGACATCAACAATTACAAATCAACATTAAATACACCCCATACATGGAATATACAAACTTTCACTGTAATCCCTCCTCTAACTCATCCACCACCTTGAGCTGGGGATATCATCTTTCTCTTTTCTAAATTAGAATATATAGAGAGCTGATATTCCATAATAAAAATAAGAAAATTAATAGTAATTGATTCCTTTAATAGTTAAATTATAAAAAAAAACTCCAATTATCTACCGAGTAATTGCATATTTTTTCATTTTCAAAAAAATTAAACCTTCAATTATCTATCAATATATTCTATATGTTTCTCATAAACTTATTTTTATAAGTATTTTTCATAAACCAAAATAATCTTTATTATCCTGACAACATGGAGATTTTTTCAGTGTTAACCCCATATTTTTTTTTAAATTTTAAATTTTATCTTTTTTTTTCATGCATATCTCTTGTTCTGCACATTGGATGCCTTTATTCATCTAATTTACACACAAGTTCTCTTCCATAACAAGTGACAGTATGTATTTATAGAATTATTTAATTTCATTTAGTTTTCACTTTATATTAATTTTTTTTAGCTCAGTTAGTGTGTTTCTATTTTATTTATTGAAACACCATCCCATGTTACACTTTGGTGACATGCGATGAGGTTTAAGTGTGACATATGTATACATAATTTTATAAATCTTTATCACTTACTGATGTTTTATCTCTTGCAATAACCTATCAAGTTTTAATATCTTTGAGTATACACCTTAAAGGGTGCACTAAGAAAAAGGTGGATAAACCATTAGTGCTTCCCAAGATTGTTGTTTATATATCATACCTATATCCACTATATTCCCCCCAAACTTAATTTCCTAAGAAATATTCCTACCAATATCCCATAACTAAACTAAGACCTATATTTTCCATCTCAGGTTGATGTAGTATTTTAAACTCCCCATCAAAATTCAAACTAGGTTAGCCCAAGTCGACGTAGTCTGAAAGTCACGATGCATGCTTTGTAACTAGGTCATCCTAGTTCGAGGTTAAATAGTAAATTTTAAAACTACATCGAGGTAGTTCGATATTATTGCCCTAATTTTTTAAGGGTTTAAGATCATTTGCCATTATAAATACAAGTTTCATTTCAATCCAATAGAGAGGAACATATTTATTTTCATACTATTATTGCTTGTAAATCTACTTTAGTCTACATTTGGGGAAGGCCTTGCTTAGATCTTTTCTTAGAGGGAAATAATTTATCTAGTGGAGTCTTGAATGTAAATAGAAGAAGTATTTTTATCCTAGATCTGATTTCAATCATTTTGATCCTTACAATCACAAAAACCTCTTGCAAAGCATCATTAGCCAAGGGAGATATTAAGGCTTGATAGGTTTTGTTCAAGGTAATTATTTTTTAACCCTAGCTTCTTTCATTTGATATATGTTTATTTCATAATTAATAGTTTGAATGTATGTATAACACCTTGTTTGAATCTCCTCTACACTTAAATTTGGTGTGGCTATGCATTATTAAAACTTTCCATTTTCCACCCCATGTAACTTAGGCCAACATTTGCCTTCCATGGTTCCTTACCACTTTTAGTTTTATTTTAATCATTCCCCTTATTTGTGTTGCAAGATCTGGTAACACTAGATTAGATTAATTCCATTATTATATTTAGATATTTTGTCAGGTTTAATGTATTATTTTGATTTCCTAGAGGCTTTATAACCCTCTCCATTGGTGTTGTGTGATAAGTGCTCATCTAGCTAGGTTCAGTGGTTATAATTTATCTTGCCTTGATATAACTAAGTATCCAATAGGTTTTGGTTTATTTACCTTCTCTACGTCTAGATTTATTAGGTAGGATAAATGTTAGGTATATCTTAATTTTTTGCATATAGATAGTGCTTTAGATAAAAATTTATTAGGGGATTGAATTTTTTTGTTGTTATGATGATTAGTTTGCTTATGATTGTGGAGTTTTTCATGTTTCCAAAAATACGTTAAATTATCTAAATTGATGGTAAACCTTTTTTATGATAATTTTTTGGAATATTATCCCCCATTCTTAAGAATTTATTAATTGCTTCATCATTCTAGACTTATTCAAGTGAGGGTGGATTTGGTTGGTCCTAGCTATGAGTTGAGGGTGTTGGATTTGTTGATGCCTTAATATGTATCATAGGTGCTCAGAGTGTTTAAATGACACTTATCATTTTATAATTCAAAAAATTCAGTGCATGAGTTAAAGGTTGTGATAATCATGTTATTTATTGATGGAATAGAGGCAAAACAAGTGGACTATATCACAATATTTATAAAGTTTGGTGGTTGGGAGCCACCTTGGCCTGTATCTTTGCAAAGAATGAATAAATATTAGATAATATTAGTGAATTATGATTAAATATAATATAAAAGACTAATATAACATGGATATTTACAATATAAATTAAGCTAGAGTGATCTAGTTAAAAAAGAGTAAAAGGAAGGATAAGGTAGAAAAGAGATGTTGATCTTCATCCCAAACATCATGATAAAGCTCAAATTTCCTCCAAGTATGCATTTAACCAGTGTATAATACGAAATAACATGAGCTCAAATATTACTACACATCAAGCAAACATCTAAGGGATGAAAAATAATGCAAATAAGAACTTAGCTCACTTTAAAAATCTACCCTTGTAAGCAAACAACATTAATCCAAATTCAAGAAGAATAAAGGAAATGAAATGAACTTGAGAAATTTCACTCAACCTAGAATTAGCACAAAGTTAACAACTCTATAATTAAAATATGCTCGCCAAGATTTCACAAGAACCATTCAAATTTAGAAAATCAGAACAAGCAAGTGAGAGAGAAACCTTAATAACAAATGTCACAAACGAATATGGATAATCTTTGCAAAATTCCTCACTTGCATTAATTGCTCAAAAGTTTACACATTTTTTTGGCTCGAAAACTCCCCCTTTTATAAATTATAATACTCGTTTTATAGAATACAAGGAATTATGTTAGTCAGTCATATCCAATTACAAGTGTACAAGTGTAAGGACAACTGTCCTTTCTACAAAAGTTCTAGAATACACTAAAATTTTCCAAGTGGACTGACCTATAGGTAATGTGCTTAAAAGTTTCACATGCCTTTACAAATAGAATAGTCTATTTTAAAAATATTACAAAGTTATACAAAAATAATATTCCTAACTAACTTGAGGTTATTGTGTTGATGTAGTTCCCTATTTTTGATGAAGAATATTCATCTTATAGTATTGATTATTGATGAATTGGAGTTCAACAACAATATTTAGGAAGAGCTCCTTTATATGATCTTTCAGGTCCTTGAGGTCCTTCTCAAGTTTCTCTATTACTTTCTTGATGCCCCTGGCATCTCACATTTTCTCTTCAGATGATAGAAGTAGGCCCATGATCCTCTTGTTGTCATCTATTGTTTGGCCTTGCCCATGGTTTCTCACCTTCTGCATAAATTGAAAGGTCCTATCCTTGAACTCTTCATTAGTTATAAGACTCAATCAGCTGAGGGTTATGGGTTCCTTAATCAAACTATCCAAGATTTGCATTATTCCATCACCATATTATTTGAAGTCCTTTGTTAGGTCCTCCATTCATTTGGATCAGTTGTTTAGAGATTTAAACTTATCTACCAATATGGCCATATCCATATTCAAATGTGCTAAGATGATAGTCCTAAAGTTAGGGACTAGGTTCTTGGTCAAGGACTTGATTAAGTCTTTCACTTGATAACTTGAAGCCTACCATTGGCCAATTTGGCCTGTAATCTTAGTGATTTGCTTCTCCATTGCTCCCTGCCTAGTTCTAACTGACTTCAAAGAATTTATTAGGTCATCCATGGTGTCCTCAAAGTTATTGAATCTATCTTCATGGATTGATAAGACAACAACTTCCTTAAGATTCTTGTTTTGTTGTAAGAGGCCCTTGATGATGGTTTGTAAATGTTGAGACTGGACCTGGACAACACCAAAGATATTTTATTAGAATATCCTATCTTCTCTTGGCTTTTGGCATTCAACAAGGGTCAGACCTATGAATGGATCTATCTTTCAGAGGGTGAATTCCTCAACTCTAAATATGGCTTGCTTTTCAATCACTCTTTCTAGACTGGCAATCTCTAGATTAAACTAAACTCCCATTGAAAATTGAGTCACTTTTAGAGACTCTAGAGTTTCTATTTGTGTGCCACTTGGCTCCCCTGGGTTAGTCATCCTATTCTCCTCTTCCTTTTGTAGAGCCACAATCCAAGGTTTGAGTTCATCATGCACATGGATATTAACATATTTTGTAATAGCCCAAGGATGGTACATGGTAGGAATCTTTTAAAACTTTCCATATATAAACCATTCAAGAATGGTTGGACCATGAATCAAGTTTTCATCACTAAAAGGGTTGAACTCACTCAAATGATGAGTGAAGGTCAACTTAGGCTTCTTGCCTCCTACTGGAACTAAATCTAGCTTAGCTTTTCTCTTTGGTGGGGTGGCAATAGGGACTAAGTCTAATGCTACTTCTTTCCCCTTCTCTTTTTTTATCTCTTCAGATTGAGCTTCTTATTCATCAGGCACTAGCTAATATCTTTAGGGCATCTTCCACTATTTCTTTAGGATCCAATGTTATAATGTCAATTGATTCAACATGAGATCCTGGTCCTTCAGGTTGGGCTAAAGATGGTGCCATCAAACTAGGTCTTCTTTCTTCTAGTCTTAGGTCAATTTTTAATTCAAGCCTTTGTGTTTATATTTGGTTATGCTGGAGGGGCTCTAAAAGATGGACCTAGTAGTAAATGATACTACCTTTGTCCCATCTGCCATATATCCTCACATGGCTTCTACTCTCTTAGCAATCTAGCCTCTAGTTTGATATTAAATTTCTTCAATATTCCCAAGATTTCATGAAATGAAGAGGCCTTAGTTTAAATGGGGTCATAAGGTCTGGGATGATGCTCATAAGTAATATTGATCCCCTTTGACTTTAAATGTTTCTCAACCCTTTCATAGGGGTCCCAGTGTCTTAGCTCATCAAGTTGAAAATTGAAGGAGGTTCTATGTCTAAAGCCAACCTCTATAATGTCCCATTGTTGAAACACAACCTTCCAATGGTTATGGGTAGGATATGAATCAATCATTTCCTCTTTGTTTTACATAGGCCATCTACCCCATTGTATATCTGATAGGCCACTTCCTGCTCTACTAACTTGATTGGCACATGAATTGGTAGCCTGAGGGGTTGGTTTAGGGCTCTTTCAATCATGATGATTGTGCAATCAAGATAGAGCCATATATCTCCTATGTCTTCTAAAATATTCTTAATTATGGAGTTGACCCTTATTATTGGGATCCCTGTGATGGCCCCTACTAAAGCTGGATAGACACAATCACATATGAATTTTTTGTGATATTTGTACTTGAAAATGTGCAATTTGTAATAATATTGGGTGACTATTTGGGTTCCCTTAGGTGACCATTATTTGATGCTAGGAATCTTGGTAATGGCAAGTAGGGCATCTAGCAAGTATGACATCATATAAAATTAAATCTTGGTCTTCTTCTTTATTCTAGAGAATTGTATGCTCAAATAGGTGTTAATAACTTCACCAAGGGGAGGGGTGAGCTCCCTTTCAACCATAAAATATATCAAGGGCACCCAGATTGAATCCACATAGGTGGTGGTCATATTTCCACACAACCTATTCATCAAGGTCATAATCATCCTGATCCCAAGTTTGAATTGGATAATTGGGATGTTACCATTGAAGTTAGAGAATACTTGATTCCTAGTATACATGCACGGGGTAAGGATTGTCTTTAGGTAATTTTCCTTAGCCTAATTATTTATGGTTCTCATGTTTGTTTGGGGCTTAGGTAGCTTATAAAAATTCTCAAAGGCCAAAGGAGAAATATATACAACCTTCCTAAAGCTTTGTTCATGAAATATCATGCCTTTATCAATTTTGTAGTCTTTAAAAAATGGGAGAGATAACATCAATGCAATCTAATACCTTTGGTTTAGTTGTAGTGAAATGAAGATTGGTCATTTAGATGGCCACAATGTCATAATATCTCCTTTTCATAGATAAGTTCTTCTCTTCCTCTCTAGAAATGACTGGTTGCTCTTGAATTATCCAAAATAGCTTGGACCAGTTGTTGTTCCCCATGTTCAAAGCCATATCTTCAAACTATGTGTCCTTAAAGATTCTCCCCTCTACATTTGAAGTGAGATAGAGATCAACATCTTTTTTTTTTTTTTTTTTGGGTAGCCATGACTATGAGTTGTTCAAATTTATCATTAGTGGTCTACAGTTTGATCCTGAATCAATTTGCACTTGCTCAGATGATGATTCACTTACTTAGACTCAAGTTTGATGAATTCAAGATTAAATTAGGGATTTTATAGGCATTAAGGATTTTTTGTAGCTTTAATGGCAGTGGACATTTGTACTTAAGTGAGCTTCATGTCTTAGATTTTAATTTAGATCATGTATTTATACCTTCACCCTTTTGAGCCCATAAGATCTTTGGATTTGTCATTTTTGTTTATGTGGCATCCTTGTGGCATCTATGTGGCACTTTCATGGTAAATTACTCATTAATGTTATAAAACATGATTATTTCCCTGTGAAAATATACTTTTACTTTGCACCATCAGATTATGTTTGCCTGGATCAACACTGTTTGTTGATCTTGATCTTGAGAGTCAAACACCATTGGTTAACATTTGTACATGGCCCTGAGGTTATGCCACTTAGTAGTCTCATGGGCCTTATGAGCTTCATTGAAAATTCTTTATTGATCTTTCACTATTGGATTTAGTGGGTATGAATCAACATGGGCCATTAATCTCTAAAGGTGTTTGAGATTTAATGTATACTAGGCCCCTTAGTTATGCCACTTGGCAGTCCCGTGGGCCTTCTTACCTCTGTGCCTTGTTAGTTCTATCAGTTTATGCACTTTTTCCACATGGTAGTCTTATGTTAACTCAAAGTTTCATTGAAAAGTATTGATTTGATATACTCTGTTGATATGGGTCTGTATGCTTAAACATGTACCATTGATCTTTAGTAAGGTGATCGATGTTTAAACTAGGGCCCATGGTTTGACTTTTCAACTTGGATCTCACTCCGTTAGATTAATCTTGTCCGAGTGAACATGGGTCGTAGATCATGATCTGAGTAGTTGAATGTGATTAGTTCTTAAAATTATAAAAAGATTAAGTAAGCCCAGGAATATATATGTTTTAGACCAAAGTTTTAGATTAATGTCTTTATTCATATTAACAAATATGAATAAAGATTTAATCCAAAGTCTTAAGCTAAGTTAAAAAACATGATAAAAGGACCCTTCAAATAATAAAGTTGTTACATAAGATTTTAGCCTAAGGTTTTATTTTATTAATAAATACAATTAAAACCTTAGGGTATAAACTTAGGTTAAGTCTATGTTATAGTAAAAAGGGCCCCTTTAGTATTAATATTGATCTCATGTCATTAGATCAAGGTGATCTGAATGAACGCAAACTATCAATCATGATCCAGGGAGTCGAATATGATTGGTTTTATCTATTAAGGCTTTTGACTTTTTAATTTTATCTCACACTGTCTAATTAACTTGGTCCGATTAGGCACGAGTCATCGATCCTGCAAAGATGCAAATTGTTTAAGTTAGGAATATGAATTAGACAAAACTTAGGATAAGCCTTAGGAATAAGGTCTTATTTATGTTAATAAACACGAATAAGACTTTATGACTAAGATCTTAGTCTAAGCTTATAACATAACAAAAATGACCCTTCGAATAATAAATTCATAACATAAGATTTTAGCGTAAGGTTTTATTGTATTAATAAACATAATTAAAACCTTAGGGTAAAAAATTAGGTGAAGTCTATGTCATAAAAAGGTGGGGGCCCATTTCGATCTCGTGCCATTAGATCTTGGTGATCTAAGTGAACACGGATCATCAATCTCAATCCATTAGGTAGAGAGAGATTGGTCCCATGGATTAGATTCCTTGGGTCATTAGGCCCATATCACACCATCCAACTGGCTTTGCCTAAGTAAATGCAGGTCATTGATCCTACAAACAAGCACAATGTTTAAGTTAGGACTCGAAGGTATATGGAACTTAGGATAAAATCTTAAGACTAAGATCTTGTTTATGTTAATGAACATTAATGAGACTTTATGACTAAGATTTTAGTCTAATTTATAACAAAATGGCCATGCATTATTCAAACCAAGCTTAGGAAGATAATAAAAAGACCCTGTAACGGTAAAGTTAGACCATGCTAAGGTAAAAGGAAATAAGGGGATCGAGACATAAAGGGACCAAACATATAATTTTTAGACTAAGGTTAGGTTGTGTTTAAAAACATGACCAAGCCTTAGTATAAAAATTATACTGAGTCCATAACATTTTTAAAGTGTTCCCACATAAATTATTTCTGCTAATTTTGAATTTGGTCCAAAAGAACTTATGCTAGGGTTTATCGAATGAGGGTTTCAAGAAGCTTTAAACATGGGTTTAATTTGACTTTCTATAAACCAAAGGATATTAGAAGACCATATTTAGATAAAACTATAAAACTATGAACCCCAGACATTGTCTGTTCTAAATGAACACCATTAGACTTGTAACCTGAAACAAGAAGATCCACTGTTAGCAAATTTAGATAAGGTTAAACCAGATCCATGAACAAATAATCCAACCAAATCATGGTGTGGATGATATTTAAATACAAATAATATGAAAACATGATGATGACACTCTAATTAAGTTAATTTTTCAATTATAAGGTACAAATTTGCATAATTTGACATGAGGGTCCCATTTTCAGAAATGCGGGTATGTTGACCTCAACAAATGGCAACTTCTAGGGGAACATAGAAATATGTTAGAATTTAGAGACTCTATTTTAACAAATAACTAGATTACCTATTCCACTTGATTAGTACCATTATGAAGATCAGTTCATGGTTAAAATAAGTCTTGTACCTATAGAATTAGGATCAAACATCAAAACCTAGCCATGTTGTGTGTGTAATTTGATTCCATTTACTATTTTCCATAGGATTTAGGGAACAACTTCCATATTTCATGCCTTTAACCATTAACATTGACTTACAACATGTTTGGGTATCTATTAAGAACCATGCTTTAGCTCAAGGAAGACTTGGACATTATTCTGTTGCCAGCTAAGTGTTTAGAGCCCTCTGATAGAGATGACTTTGACTCTACTTAAGGTCTTGCTCCATTTCTAGCTAGGTGTCCATAGCCCTAGTGGAGATTAACAGAATAATCTTTGTTTGGAAATCTATTGATTTTACAATAAGCTCTTATTTTTTGTATTTTTTAGATCATTTTGGATTTATAGCAAAGGTTGGGAACTAGGTTAGCTAGGTTTAGGGATTTGGTCAAATGTTTGATCTTTGGACAATCACCTATGTTTGTAACTTTTATCCCAGACAAGGATGTTTGTTAAGTGCAAGCATGACTATGTCTTAATAATTCAATATTTCATCCCATATGTGCAATCCTTGTTAAAACTAAGCTTAGATCAAAACAAGTTCTAAAACCTTATATAACAATCAACCTATCCATTAGTTCTTACAAGTTTATATAAACTATAACATTAAGCTCATATTTCAAACCAAGAGCCAACATCTGCTTAAGATTCATACTTGCATTTTTGAACCATGGAATTTTTGAGTATTTAAGTGAATTTTGAGTCAAAAAAGAAATTTTTAGAAGCAAGGAACAAGGCAAATAAAGCAAACACAAAATAGAAAGCAACAAAATAGGAAACAAAGGAAAAGCAAAAAAATATATACAAAATTATGTACAATCAATGTACAAGAAGGAAAAAATAGAAAGAAACTAATGTAGACTACCTACACTAACTCTAATTATCCTTATAACTTACTCCATGAAGAACCCAGGGGGAGAAGTAAAAAAGTAGTGCTTAAGGTACTACCCATTGGTGGGTAGTGTGAACTCTGCTCCTTATAGGTCTTTCATCTTGAAGGTGGTGTCTCCAAGTATCTCAACAATCTGGTAGGGACCTATCCATAAAGGTGTGAACTTCCTATGTTTACCTTTAGGAGGCTTTTTAGGTTCAAATACTTGTCCTGTAGGCTCTTCTTAGCATCATGTTGAAATACTGAAGAAAGATGTCTATTTGATCCTTGGTCAGCTTGTCCAATTTCCTCCTCGATGTCCTTAAAATCCTTCTTGGTTTATTCATTCCAAGTGATTTTGACATCTTTCTTCAACATATCATTAAATGGCTTGATAATTTTTGCAAAGTCAAAAATAAACTTTATTAAAAAATTAATTTTACCAAAGAATGACTTCAATTATTTCCTAGTACTAGGAGGCTTTAATTTTGATATATCATCTATTCTATTTGGGTCTATAGAGATTCTCTCCTTAGTGATAAGATGTCCTAATATTTTTTCCTCATTAACACAGAAAATACTTTTCTTTGGGTTGAGAGAAATTCGATACTTTTTGTACCTTTCAAATACCTGTTGTAAATGCATGATGTGGTCCTCCCTATTCTTAAAAAAGATAGCTAGATCATCCATGTATATAATAATTAATTTACCTACCAAACCTTGGAAATCATGATCCATGGCCCTTTGGAATGTTTCCCCTATGTTGATAAATCCAAATGGCATTCTTTTGTAGGCAAACATGCCCCACTTGGTAGTAAAGGTAGTTTTCATCCTGTCTTCTTGATTTACCAGCACCTAGTTATAACCTAAAAAACCATCAAGAAAGTACATCATGGTAGAAACATAAACACTTTGTATTACTTGGTCAATCAAAGGTAGGGGTAATTATATTTCTTAGATGCTCTATCTAGGTTTCTAAAATCAATGCACAGTTTGATTTCACCATTTTTGCTCCTAACTAGGACTAAATTAACAACCCAAGTGGAATGCCCAATGGAAAATATAATCTTGGAATCTAAAATCTTCTTGGCCTCTCTATATATTAGTGGTTATAAGACTGGGTTGACAGACCTCTACTTTCTTTTGAAAGGTTTGCAATTTTATTTTAAAGGTATGGTGTGAGTTATGACCTTTGGATCAAAAATATTTAGATCATCATAGGACCATGCTATGATATCTTTATATTTGGTCAACATTTCTTTGGCTCTTTTATTTTCTAGACTTGTGCATGTTTTACCAATATTAACCAGCTGAGGTTAACCTTGAAATCCAAGATCAATTACATTATAATCCTTTCCACTTACTTTGGGAATCTTGGTAGCCTCAATTAGTTTATCATAATCAAAGAGTCTCTCCAAGGCTATCATGCCTTTAAGGATCTTATTGTCATTTAATTAAATGACTTTGTCTTTAATTTTACTTTCAATGACTTATTCATCAAGGAGACTGGCTTCATCAATAATGTGACCCTCAAATACTCCTAAACTAGTCAGGAAATCTATGATCTACTGATCATCATTGAATACCTACAAGTGGTTGACATTATCGAGCACTAAGGGACATGGGACCAACTCAATACTAAGGTTTAGGGAGTCTTGGTCTAGCATAAGGTTGGATATAACTGAGGTGAGCTCATTAATAGCCTTATTTTCTTCCCTAAGAATGGAAACAATAGTAAAAGCATTAAAAGACTCAAGTAAATCCTAGACTCTAAACTTATACCTCTTGAGATATGACAATTTTCATTGATATTTACTCCTTACCTGATTAACTACTAGCTCTGAGTCACCATAAACCAACAGTTCCTTAACCTTATGTTTGATTATAAATTGTAACCTAATAATCAAAGCTTAATACTTAGCTAATTTATTTGTACAAGGAAACTGAAGTTTGTAAGCAACATGATATTATCTACCAATAAGGTTAGTTAGAACAACTCCTACCCTAGATCCAGAATTACACCTCACATCATCAAAATGTAATTTCTATAGACCTGGTAAATCATTAGAAGTCTTAGGGTCACATACCTTAGAGGTCTCAAGAGTGTAAAACCCAAACTTAGCATTAACCAAGTTCACCCTTTCATTGATTACATTGTATTTAATGATCATATGTTTCATTTTAGGCTCCATTTCTATCCTAATTTGGTTGGGGACTCCCTTCCATGGTAACCACATATGTGAATAATCTATTGACATATAACCATTCAAGATTCTAGTTTAGTCTCTACGAAATAACATCCCATAAGCATCAAAGATGTCCACCACTTAGATATATATGAAGTATTGGATCCTTGGCTTTGAGGCAATTTGCATGTGAACATTCAATAATTCACCAATCACTTTGACTCTTGACTTATCTAATTAAGTCACAACTCTATCAAACTTAATAGGATTCAAACCTAATTATTCACAAATACACTTAGGCATTATATTTGTAGATGTACCAGAATCTAATAAATAATTATGTAGATTTTTAACAAAGATCCTGACTTTAAGTAGGAAAGGATGAACATCTACCTTGATTTTGTGTATTGCAAATTAGCATGTGTCAAATTTTGATACTTACCAAGATTTTAGGACAAAGATTCTAACAACATATCTCTTTGTTTAGTAATTTGTGTCAACTCATGAAAGGTAATGTTAGACTTCATCTTCTTCATGTCCTCTACTATGTTATATCCAGTCCTATTGGTAGAATTAGATGTATCAACACTAGGTTCAAAAGTACTTCCCTTAGGAGGCTCTAGATTATTATCCAAGGTATTATCAGGAGGAATCTCAAAGTATTTTGGAGGATTTGAAGTGGTCAATGGTTGATTTTTCTCCCTATTTCTCATAGCATAAGTCTTCTTCAAGAATTTCTCAAAATCATGAATCTCTTTAATAATATCCCTAGCCTCATTATCCTCTTGAAAAGGGAACTCAAATGTCTCCACCATGAGCATTGAATCAACAGACCTGGATGACCTTGAGGAACCAGATGTACCTACATCACAATCATTATTAGGGACAAATTCAAAAGTATCTAATTCTTCTTGGAAGGCTTCAAATGCATTAAAAAATTCAACACAATCTATTTCCCCATGTTTAGAAGTACAATGAACTCTACAATAGTCAGGTAAAGCAACATCAATAAGATTTATATCAGGCACTTTTTTTTAGTAGATGGCTCATTATTCTTATTATTATGGTAGCTCTCATTCTGAAATCTATTAGTGGACCTATTGAACCTTTGAAAAGAGTAATGCCTACCAAATCTTTCTCCAGTACTACGTACTTGATTTTGAAACTAAAGGAAGTTAGTGCTAAGCTTTTAAACCATCTTGAGGATAGAGTCACTCTCATTCTTTGGGGCCTCATAATTATGAACTTGGGTGTTAGCATTAGCTATAGGCATTAAATATATATGATCCTATGAATGAGATTCATGGGTATCATTGTTCAAGAATCCTAGGTTTTGAGTAGGATGAACATGTCTCAAAGGTAGTTGGTTCAAGGTAGGCACATTTTGGTTATCATTGGGAATAGCATTCATAATATGAAAATGTGGATGGAATTAAGAATGGAATATGCAAATTATTCTTGGGGTTGCATCTGGTCATTAATAATCATAGCTTCGACATAGGCTAAAGCTAATGTGTTCATGGGTCCAACAACTCTCTTTATAAATACAGAAGTCATAAGATCTAAGGCATCCTTATATATTTCCAAGGCTAAAGCCTCATTAGGTATATAAGGAGCTATAGTCCTACTAAAGTTTTTTTGGAACCTAACATTGAAAGCTCTTATGGCCTCAATTGTGTCCCTTTTCATTATGGTGAATTTTTGGTACAAGACACAAGGATTGATAATTTTACTAAACTGATTAATGAAGACATTAAAATCAACCCAAATTATAATGTAATTATTAGGAATATTTATAAACCATTCATATGAAACATCTTTAAAAGTGAAAGGAAATATTCTAAATGTTACATCTTCATGAGTGACATTTAACAATCTTAAAGCAGCTTTGAATGATTTAATATGTTCCTTAGCCATTATAATACCACTAGGACTAAATGTTGGAAAATATTTTATAGAATTGTGAGGAGGTCATGTACCACACCTAACACATTGATCGAAGAACCACCTACCAAGCCATACCTTGATAGGGATAAAACACAGGAGCATCCTGAATTAGTGAAGTTGGCAAAGATTTTGAAAGTGAGTGCTTACCTTTGTCCTGCCTAGCTCTCCTATGGACTTCTAATTCAAGTATAGGTTCTCTAGCCTTTGAATGTGACCTTGTTATGATTCTTGGTAATTCCAATTTGATAACTTCAAATCCTATTTGAAATATGATGTGTTAATCCTATCTTTGTAGAGAACAATGATTAGAAATGCACATTAAGTGATTTTTGTAAAGATTCATATATAGGTCAATAAAAGACAACAATATTCAATCAGGTTAGCTCAAGGGTGTATCCAAATATGTAAGTAAGATCAATATTTACATGTTTAATCTCAAATTAACTCAAATTAGAAAAGGACCTAAGAATCATTGATCAAAACAACTATTACTAACTTCAAACCTATTGGGTTCACAAATCTAAAGCTATCTTTACCATAATTCAGCATATGTCTTCAAAGAATATCAATTTTTGTTTAAATAACCACAAAGACTAGTCTTAAACCATGAATATCACCAACCTTTAAATGATTATGCTAAAAGGAACACAATTATGCAAAGAGTAGAGTGATCTTTAAACAAAATTCACAAAAACCAGTAAATATACTACAAATCTACAAAGAATTGGCCCTCCTTCTAGCACCAGTGAAGCTCCACCTATTGATGCCTTAATATGTATCAAATGTGCTCAAAATGTTTAAAGTGCACTTCTCATTTTATAATTTAAAGAATTAAGAACATGAGTTGCAGATTGTGATAATCATGTTATCTGTTGATGGAATAAAGGTAAAGCAAGTGGATTGTTTCACAATATTTATAAGGTTTGGTAGTTGGGAACCACCTTGGCATGTATATTTGTAAATAATGAATAAATATTAGCTAATATTAGTAAATTATGATCAAATGTAATATAAAATACTAATCTAACGTGGAAATTTACACTGGAAATTAAGCTAGAGTAATTTGGTTAAAAAGGAGTAAAAGGAAGGGTACGACAGAAAAGAGATGTTGATCTTCATCCCAAACATTATGACAAAGCTCAAATCTCCTCCAAGTATGTACTTAACCAATGTATAATATGAAATAGCATGAGCTTAAATCTTACTACATATCAGACAAACATCTAAGGGATGAAAAGTAATGTGAATAAGAACCTAGTTCACTTTAAAGATCTACCCCTACAAGCAAACAACATTATCCCAAATGCAAGAAGAGCAAAGAAAATAAAATGAACTTGAGAAATTTTAGTCAACCTAGCATTATCACAAGTTAAAATCTCTACAATTAAAATATGTACACCAATATTTCACAAGAACCATTCAAATATAGAAATTGAGAATAAGCAAGTGAGAGAGAAACCATAATAATAAATAAATATGAACAATCTTTGCAGAATTCCTCACTTTCATTAATTTCTCAAAATTTTACATAATTTTTCATCTCAAAAACTCCCCCCTTTTACAAATGATAATAATCCTTTTATATAATGCAAGGAAGTATGTCGATCAGTCATATCCAATTACAAGTGTAAGGACAACTGTCCTTTCTACAAAAGTCCTAGAATACACTAAATTTTTCCAAGTGGACTAACCTATAGGTAATGTGCTTACAAGGTGCACATGCCTTTATAAAAATAATATTTTATTTTTAAAATACTACAAAGTTATACAAAAATAATATTCCTAACTAACTTGAGGTTCCTATGTCGATGTAGTTCCCTATTTTTGTTAAAGAATCTTCATCATATAGTGTTACTCATTGATGAACTGGAAGTCAATAATAGGCTTCAAGAAGATATCCTTTACATGATCTTCTAGGTCCTTGAGGTTCTTCTCAAGTTTATCTATTTCTTACTTGATGCCCTTGGCATCTCCCATTTTCTCTTTAGATGACATAAGTAGGCCCATGATCCTCTTATTGTCATTTGTTATTTGGCCTTGCCCCTAGTTTCTCACCTCTTACATAAACTGAAAGGTCTTGTGTTTGAACTCTTCATTAGTTATAAGACTCAATGAGATGAGGGTTGTGGGTTCCTTAATAAAACTATCCAAGTTATGCAACATTCCACCTTCTTGTTGTTTGAAGTCCTTAGCCAGGTCCTCCATTCATTTGGACCATTTGCTTAGGGATTCAATATTTTATACCAATATGGCCATAGCCATGTTCAAATGTGTTAAGCTAATAATCCTAAAGTTAGGGACTAGGTTCTTGGTCAAGGCCTTGATCAAGTCTTTCACTTGATAACTTGAAGCTTGCCATTGGCCAATTTGGCATGTAGCCTTAGTGATTTGCTTCTCCATTACTCCCTTCCTGGTTGTAACTAACTTCAAAGAATTGAACATGTCAGTCATGGTGTCCTCAAACTTCTTGAATATTTATTCATGGATTGATAAGACAAAAGCTTCCTTCATATTCTTATTTTGTTGTAAGAGGCCCTTGATCATGGTTTGTAATTGTTGAGATTGGGCCTGGGCAACATCAAGGATCTTTTCTTGAGTATCATATTATCCTAGATTTTGGCCTTAAATAGGGGTCAAACCTATGAATGGATCTATCTTTTGGAGGGTGAATTCATCACCTCTAACTGTGGCCTTCTTTTAAATCACTCTTTCTAGACTGGCAGTTTTTGGATTAAACTAAACTCCCATTGATGATTGAGTCACTTTTAGAGGCTCTAGAGTTTTTATTTATGTGTCAATTAACTCCCTTGGGTTAGTTATCCTATTCTCCTCTTCATTTTATAGAGCCATAATCCAAGGGTTGAGCTCATCATGCACATGGATATTAACAAATTTTGTAATGACCCAAGGATGGTGCATGGTAGGAATCTTTTGCAACTTGCCATATATAAACCATTCAAGAATGGTTAGACCATGAATTGGGTTTTCATCAGTGAAAAGGTTGACCTCACTCAAAATATGAGTGAAGGTCAATATAGGCTTCTTGCCTCCTATTAGAACTAAAGCTAGCTCAACTTTTCTCTATGGTGGGGTAGCAATAGGGACTAAGTCTAATGCTACTTCTTTCCCCTTCTCTTTCTATCTCTTCAACTTGAGCTTATTCTTCATATAATTCATAGGTACTAGCCAATATCTTCAAGGCATATTCCACTATTTATTTAGGATCCAATGTTATAATGTCAATTGTTTCAACCTGATATCTTGGTCCTTCAGGTTGGGCTAAAGATGGTGCCATCTCACTAGGTTTTCTTTCCTCTAGCCTTGGATAAATATGTAATTTAGGCCTTTGTGTTTCTATCTATGGCTATGTTAGAGGGGATCTAAAAGATGAACCTGGTAGTAAATGGTACTTCTTGGGTCCCGTCTGCCATATATCCTTACTTAGCTTCTGCTCTCTTAGCAATCTAGACTTTGGTTTGATTTTGAATTTCTTCAATATTCCTAAGACTTCATGAAATGAAGAGGCCTTAGTTTACATGGGGTTATAAGGTATATGATAATTCTCATAAGTCATATTGATCCCCTTTACCTTTAAATTTTCTCAACCCTTTCATAGGGGTCTTAGTGTTTTAGCTCATCAAGTTGTAAATTGAAGGAGGTTTTATGTCTGGAGGTAGCCTCTATATTATCCCATTGTTGAAACTCTTTCCAATGGTTATGGGTAGGATATAAATCAATCCTTTCATCTTGGTTTTACATAGGCCATTTACCCCATTGTATATCTGATAGGCCACTTCTTCCTGTACCAGCTTGATTGGCACATGAATTGGTACCCTGAGGGGTTGGTTCAGGGCTCCTTCAATATTGATGATTATGAAATTAGGATAGAGCCATATATCTCCCATGGCTTCCATAGTCTTCTTAATGAGGGGTTTTACCCTTATTATTGGGATCCTTATGATGAACTCTACTAAAGATGGACATACATAATCACATATGAATTGTATGTGATCTTTGTACTTAAAAATGTACAATTTGGAATAATATTGGGTGACTGTCTGGGTTCCCTTAGGTGACCATTCTTTGATTCTAGGAATATTGGTGGTTTCAAGTAGGGCATATAAGAAGTATGACATCATATAAAACTAACTCTTGGTCTTCTTTTTTATTCTAGAGAATTGTCTGCTCAGACAGGTGTTAATAACTTCACCAAGGGGAGGGGTGAGCTCCTTTCCAACCATAAAATATATCAAGGGCACCTAGATTGAATCCACATAGGTGGTCATCATATTTACACATAGCCTATTCATTAAGGCTGTAATCATCCTGATCTTAGGTCTGAATTGGCTAATTGGGATGTTGCCATTGAAGTTCAAGAATACTTGATTCCTAGAATACAACCATGGGGTAAGGATGGTCTTTAGACCATTTTCCTTAGCCCAATTATTTATGGTGGTCATGTCTATTTAGGGCTTAGGTAGCTTATAATAATTAGCAAAGGCCAAAAGAGAAACATATGCAACCTTCCTAAAGCTACATTCATGAACTATCATGCCTTTATTAATTTTGTAGTCTTTAAATATGAGAGAGATAACATCAATGCAATGTAGTACCTCTAGTTTGGATACAACAAAATGAAGACTAGTCATCTGGATGGCCACAATGTCATAATATCTCCTTTTAATACACAAGTTCTTCTCCTTCTCTCTAAAAATGACCAGTTGCTCTTGAATTATCTAGAATAGCTTAGACTAGTTATTATCCCCCATGTTCAAATACATATCATCAAATTGTGTGTCCTTGAAGATTCTCCCCTCTGCATTTGAAGTGAGATAGATATCCACATCTTCTCTGTGTTGTTTCTAGGCTATCATGAGTGTGAGTTGTTCAAATTTCTCACTAGTGGTCTACAGTTTAATCCCAGATCAATTTGCACTTGCTCATATGATGATTCACTTACTTAGTCTCAATTGTGATCAATTAAAGATCAAATTAGGGATTTTTTAGGTGTTAGTGATTTTCTACAGATTTAATGGTAGTGATTATTTGCACTTAAGTGAGCTTCATGCCTTAGATTTTCATTTAATTTATGTATTTATACCTTCTCCCTTTTGATCCCACAAGATCTTTAGATTTTTTATTTTTGTTTATGTGGCATCCTTGTGGCGTCTATGTGGCACTTTTGTAGCAAATTACTCATTAATGTTTAAAAACATGATCATTTCCCTTTGAAAATCTATTTTTAATTTGCACCATCAAAGCATGTTTGCCCAGATCAACATTGTTCATTGATCTTAATCTTGAGAGTTGAATGCCATTGGTTGACATTTGTACATGGCCCCAAGGTTATGCCATTTTCTAGTCTTGCAGACCTTCTGAGCTCCTTTGAAAAGTCTTTGTTGATTTTACACCATTGGATTTAGTGGGTATGAATCAAGGCACGTTGTTGATCTCTAAACGGTGCTTGGGATTTAATGTGTACTAGGCCCCATGGTTGTGTCACTTGGCAGTCCTGTGGGCCTTCTAAGCTTTGTGTCTTGTTAGTTTTATCAGTTCACATGCTTTCACCATGTAAAAATCTCATGTCAAATTAGAGCTTCATTGAAAATTCTTGAATTTTATATGCTCTATTGATTTGGGTCTGTACACTTGAACGTGTACTATTGATCTTTATAAAGTACTCGATGTTTAAACTAGGGTCCATGGCTTAACTTTTCAATGTGGATCTTGCTATTTTAGATTAATCTCATCTGAGTAAACACGAGGCTATAGATCATGATCTGAGTAGTTGAACATGATTGGTTCTTATAATTATAAAAATAGTAAGTAAGCTCAGGAATATATATGATTTAGACCAAAGTTATAGACTAATGTATTTATTCATATTAAGAAATACAAATAAATCTTTAGTCCAAAGTCCTAAGCTAAGTTAAAAAACATGATAAAAGGACCCTTCGAATAATAAAGTCATAACATTAGATTTTAGCCTAAGGTTTTATTGTATTAATAAATACAATTAAAACCTTAGGGTAAAAACTTAGGTTAAGTCTATGTTATAGTAAAAGGGGCCCCTTTAGTCTTAATATTTATCTCACAATGTTGGATTGAGGTGATCTGAGTGAATGTGAACTATCAATCATGATTTAGGCAGTCGAACGTGATTGGTCTTGTCAATCAAGGATATTGACTTTTCAACTTTGTCTTGCACCATCCGATTAACTTGGTCTGATTAGGTGCAGGTCATCGATCCTATAAAGATGCAAACTATTTAAATTAAGACTATGAATTAAATGGAACTTAAGATAAAGCCTTAGGAATAAGGTCTTATTTACATTAATAAACACAAATAATACTTTAGGACTAAGATCTTAGTCTAAGCTTATAACATAAAAAAATGACCCTTCGAATAATAAAGTCATAACATAAGATTTTAGCCTAAGGTTTTATTGTATTAATAAATAAAATTTAACCTCAGGCTAAAAACTTAGGTTAAGTCTATGTTATAGTAAAAGGGGCCCTTTAGTCTTAATATTGATCTCACACCATTAGATTGAGGTGATCCAAGTAAATGCAAACCATCGATCATGATCCGAGTAGTCGAACACGATTGGTCATGTCAATCAAGGCTCTTGACTTTTTAACTTTGTCTTACACCGTCTGATTAACTTTGTTTGATTAGGTGTGGGTCATCGATCCTATAAAGATGCAAATTGTTTAAATTTGGAATATGAATTAGATGGAACTTAGGATAAAGCCTTAGGACTAAGGTCTTATTTATGTTAATAAACATGAATAATAGCTTAGGACTAAGATCTTAGTCTAAGCTTATAACATAAAAAAAATGACCCTTCAAATAATAAAGTCATCACATAAGATTTTAGCCTAAGGTTTTATTATATTAATAAATACAATTAAAACCTTAGGGTAAAAATTTAGGTTAAGTCTATGTCATAAAAAGGTGGGGGCCCATTTTGATCTCACACTGTTGGATCTTGGCAATTTGAGTGAACTCGGATCATTGATCTAGATTCATGGGGTTGAGCAAGATTGGTCCCATAAATTAAAATATTTGGCTCATTGGGCCCATCTCACACTTTTGATTGACTTTGCTCGAGTAAATATGGGTCGTTGATCCTACAAACAAGCACAATGTTATGTTAGGACTTGGAGGTATATGGAACTTAGGATAAAATATTAAGACTAAAGTCTTGTTTATGTTAATGAACATGAACAAGACTTTAGGACCAATATTTTATTCTAAGTTATAACAAAAGGACCATGCATTATTCAGACCAAACTTAAGAACATAATAAAGGACACTACAATGGTAAAGTTAGACAATGCTAAGGTAAAAGGGAATAAGGTGCTCGGACATAAAGGGACTAAACATATAATTTTTAGACTAAGGTTAGGTTGTGTTTAAAAACATGACCAAGCCTTAGTGTAAAAATTATACTGAGTCCATAGCATTTTTAAAGTGTTTCCACATAAATTGTTCCTGCCATTTTTGAATTTCGTCCAAAAGAACATGTGCTAGGGTTTATTGAATGAGGGTTTCAAGAAGTTTTAAACATGGATTTAATTTGAATTTATACAGACCAAAGGTTATTAGAAGATTAGATTAAGATAAAACCATAAAATTATGAACCCCAGACATTTTTTGTTCCAAATGAACCCCATTAGACCTATAACTTGAAACAAGAAGATCCACTGTTAGCAAATTTAGACAAGGTTAAACTAGAGCCATGAACAAATAAGCCAACCAAATCATGGTGTGGATGATCTTCAAATAAAAATAATGTAAAAACATGCTGGTGACACTCTGATCAAGTGACTTTTTCAATTATAAGGTACAAATTTTCACAATTTGACACGAGGGTCCCCATTTTTTAGAAATGGGGGTATGTTGACCTCAATAGGATTTCAAAGGTTAAAATAATTATATCATTAGAAAGGTTCATGGATGAAAATTCCTCATAGAATTTATGTAAAAAAATCATTTTGATATCAAAAGAATACTCCTTAGACATAATGGAATAATCATTGATGTAATTATGTAGCTTTAAACTAAGTAGTTTATATCCAATGTCTTGATGTGTATTGTTTAATTTCATTATTATTGGTTCTATAAGGCCTTGTTTGTGTAGAAAAAGACTTTTCCCTTTATAATTCATAATATTACACATGATGGACTTAGGTATGGTATATGCATTAATTTGAAAATATACTAGAATCTCATCTAAATCCAGGAAGGATTAGAATATTCAATATGTTCATCTAAAAAGAATCCATCATTAACAAAAAAACATTTACCATAATGACAAGCAATTTGTGTTTCTTTTCTATAGTGGGGATTTCCATGGTTGTTGGGAGACATATGTATTTTTTATAAGTAGAATGCATATTATATTTCATATTCTTCCATGCCTTTGTCAACAATATTAAAATTGAATTCAGTTGATAGAGTTGTAGATTTGGAAGTAGAAGGTGAGATTTTGGTTGTAGATGGTTGGATTGCATATGTAGATGGTAACTCATCTCGATGGTTTATCTTTGGTGATTCATCATTTGTTTCATAGGTACCATTATTAATGTTAAATAATTAGTTTTTCAATATCTTTCTTCCAACAATTTACATTATTGAAAGGGTTAAGGATTACTTGGAATAGTAACTTCCATTCTAGAATGAGAAAAATTTATACATTGATGGAGTGTGGAAGGAATTGAATTCGTGGTATGAATCTATATTCGACAAAGGAGGAGGTTATATGAAAGTTCAAGATCCAAGACATGTATTAAGGTTTTTCATATGATAGGCCCCAAAATAATGGGAAGATTTAGAGTTCTTACTGACTAGTGCTCTGTATTATCATCAACCTTGATAGTTATGGTATTGGTTCTAGTGATGATATCTAATAACCAAGATGTTTGATCAAGATTAATGTACACAAGTTCAAACCATACCCATTGTCTATAAATGCCATTTTACTTTGTGTTTTGAGATTATGACTTTAATAGACAAGGGTAAAGTGTGAGATGAACCAACATGGATATATTAGTGTGATCAAAAGTGACCTAATTATTAGAGGAAAAATGTCCTACAAGGGCCTAGAAATTATATGTGATAACATCCTTAAGAACACTTGAATCCTTCAAGGATTTATATAATATATATTTATAGGCAATTAACGTTTTGAGAAAGTCTAAAATAGATATTTGAGTTGGTTTCTTCTCAAGCTACTTAATGATATTATATTTTCCCTTAGAAGTAGGCAAATGACAACTAGGGAGAGTGATTTTTTCACACCTAATAGTGATTGAAAAATCTTGGGATTTACTTTTGATCATGGAAATATGGTTATCCATGTGTTGGACATTGCTGACAATGGAATCAAATGGATGAGTATGTTGGATAGAGTTAACATTATTGGTTTAACCTTGAGTTTTTTTGGAATGATACTAGTCATGTTTAGAAAAGGGATCTTGATGTATCCTTAAATTTTGATTATTGGACATAAATGTGATATTTTCTATTTCTATACCACCATGATCAATAATATATTGGATATAGTTGTTGAGTTTTACACATTTATTGGTGGCATGACCTTTTAATCTATGGTAGTCAAAATATTGATCTTATTTATACCATGGGGGTTTAGGACCATTTTCACCAAAAGGTTTAGTATTAATAAATACCATCATATTAAAATATACTAGCTTGTGTAAAATTAAATCAAGGGGGTCATCCAAAGAATTATAATTTATTCATCTTGTCCCTTGTCTACTTTGACCACTTGATAGAGTGAGATTGGGTGTAGGATGAATGTTTTAAACATGTTTAAAATTTGTCACACCACAACCTACCATGTTCTTGTTCTTATTTAAAAACTTGGGTTTGTCAATTTGAGTTTGGTTTTCCATATTGAAAATTTTGACAAGACACTTGGTGATAATTGTTGTTTCTATTTGAAATCCTTTTTCGACTTTGTAAAAGGAGTTGACATAAAAAAGTTAGAAGTGATAAGACATCTCAGAGTTGAGATTATTAATGAAAATGGTAATGATTTATTTTTTAGGTAGTGAAAAAGGAAAATGGCTAGCTAAGGCATGCCATCTCTATAAGAAAGAGGAGAATTTTTCTCCATTTTGTTGTTTGGCATTATATAAGACTAGCATGGTTAATTCATGTTCTACATTGTATGAGAAATGTGTAAAAAATATCTCAAAGAGATATGAAAAGGTAGTGATTGAACCCTTAGATAAACGTAAGAACCATTCTAGAGCTTAACCACTTAGACTATGTGGGAAGAGCCGAAATAAGTAGTTGTCATTATAGATAACCTATATGCAAGACATGTATAACTCCTTGATATGATATCTAGGGTCACCCTTTCCTTTATATTTATCAGAATTTAGAGGTTTGAAATGAGATAGAAAAGGTAATTTCATTATGTTTATGTCAAAATTCTAAGGGCACAAATCTTAAAACTTAAACTTTTTATTTGAGGATAAACTTCCATCTTGCAATCCTTGAATTTGTTCCTTTATGTTTTTTTATTTTCAAACAAATAATTTGTCCTTGAGAGGCAAGGATGGGGATTAATTTTTATTGGTTTTATTGACTTTGGGATTTGAAGGATTTATTTTAGATTGAAGATCGGCTATTAGTTGGCTCAATTATTAGACATGTTCAGATATATCAAAAGGTTCATTTTGTTGGGTTTGGTTATTAGAAATGCCTTTCCTTTATCATCATGAATGGAGGAAGCATTGTTATTATATTCATGATAAGATCCTAAGATTGTCTTGCCTTTATCTAAAGAGGTACAAGGTGGATATTAATCATGTTAGGATGGGTTTTATCCTTTTAATTATAAGGTGATGCAAGTCCTCAAGATTAAAATATGGAGGTATTTTATCACCTATCCCTAGAAGATGTAATAAGGATTGTTTTTTGTGTGATAAGAGGTAGATTTGGAAATGGTCAGGAGCCCCTTCAGTTGGATCATTAGTTTCATGACTGTGCTCAGTATAATTAACAAGACTATCATCATCATTGATTTCCACATGTTCCTCTTATTTTTCAAAGTGAAAGGGGTCTCTACCAAAAGGTTCTTCCCTATATTGAGTACTATTCAAATATTATTAGAGTCATGTATTTGGAGGAATGATGCAAATATATGTATGTGATAGGATTGGGCTTTGATCCAAGATAATTAGAATTCAAGGTGCATTAATGGATTATGACCCAAGATAGTTAGGACTCACAAAGATTGATGGATTTATGACCAAGATAGTTAGGATACATAATGGATTGATATATTTTTAACCTAAGATAGTTAGGATACACAATGGATTCATGGATTCGTGACCCAAGATAGTGTAGATACTAAAATATGATTTATTTAACATCTTAGTCTTCTATAATAAAAAATACCTATTAGGCCTCTACCTTTTAGCTATAGACCTTTCTACTATCGAAAGGCTTGTGTAGTCATCTAAATTTTCACTTGAGTGCCAAGAGTATTACTTAAGAACACCCATACATAACTTAGCTCTAGACATATCTTAGGGCTTATTTAGACACTTACCCAGATTTTGTGTGGGCCTTACACATCCCTATAACTATAAAAATTACTCTTAGACCCTCCCTTAGGCATCCATGCCTCTAGTGCCTTAGGTTCAACCACATAGACATTAGTGCCATACTCTAGAAACTATCACCCCATGATAGTGTCCTATTTCATCACTATTGTCCTCTTCCCTCTTTTTAACCCTAATGAATATATTTTCAATTCTAAAGTTACCTAGGTTCAGCCTAGAACTTTTTCAAAACCTGCTAAAACACTAGATCAATATATATACATGAATTTTATCCCTTTATTCATTAGAGGTAAATCATATTCAAATACACATAAACAAGCTCAAAAAAAGTTATGTGCAATCAAGATTATTGATCTCTATTCTACTCTACTTCTACATACAGTCATCTATAGCCACCCTAAGCTTAAAATACACAAATTTCTAGTCTCAAACCTCAATCAAAATGCTAAAAATGGCACTCATAATAGCTTCACTTACACTTGCACCATATCTTAGGTGGGGATAACAACATCAAGCTTGATCCCTTCTAGTAGTAGTGGTATGTAGGAAACTATCATCACAACTGGGTGTTAAGGATGTCCAACCTACCCAACTAACATCACAATTTTTGTTACTTGTGCCAATCAAATACCCTAACCACATAGATGTCTAGGGTTTGCATAAAAAATTAGTCAAAATAGGTCAGACATAGTGAAGTAGAGTTTGTCCACATAGGAATAGGCTTAGCAGACTTAGACACAACTAATCCTAGAAGTATATATTAGTTATTACATAGAGGACATTAACACCCAAAGTGGACACTAGAACCATAAAATTACTATCAAAGGTACAATGCTATTATCCGAAAGGGTTTATGACACCTGGATTCTATTTATAACACTTAAACTAACTCATATACCAATTTTTATCTTCTAGATCCTTTGTCTTAGGCAATTTTTAACTAAGTACTTATATGTGTCATTCATTATCATTTTTAAAAATATCAAATTAGGTCAATTCTTGCACAAATCAATAGCTATATTTATGGTATATTTTATACCATAATTTATTTTACTCAGACCCTTTAATAACCTAGGGCTTAAAATCCATAACTCTTAAAATTTAAATCATTTGGTGAACCTAACTTACTTCAAATATTACCCAAACGCAAGTCGTATATGCTATTAGGGTTTGTACCCTTATTTTTTCTATTTCCTTTGGTTGTGTTAGGATTTTCATATTTTATATATTCTATTTTAGTAGCACTATTTCATTTTATTTTCTATATTTCACCTCAAAAATTTATATCTCTTCCCTTAAGAAGAAGTGCTAGGCTTAGTGGCAATTCGATTGAGAATACTCAAATTCCTTCCATTTGAGCTTATACCATGGACAAAAAAAAGTTACAACCCATCTCATTGATCCTTCACACCTTTAGTATTTGGAATTCAATGATAATACATCCAAATATGAACAATACAATCAAGATAAAAATGATACATAAGATGGGAATCAAGACACCCTCCTCCCACTTAATAAAGAAAATCTTATAGTCAATAAGGATGAGATTTTACAAAGTTTCAAAGATAGAATTCAAGAACAACCCTATGATCATGCACAAATTTTGTAAGCCATAATGGAAATAAAGAACAAATCTAATAATGGCCAATCTTCTACTCCCCCAAATGCCAATATGGGGGCAATTTAGATTCTACCACAACCTATTCTAACATGACAACCATCAATATTAGTAACAAATCCTATGGCTAGCACACTCTTCCTCTCTCTATGTACAATCCCTTATGCATGAGATCCATTATCTATAGGCTAAGGTGTTACATCTTAAGCAGGGTGATAGTAGGCCATCACATGCCTTGTATTCTAATGTTATTTTACATACACCATTAGCACAACACATGGCAAAAACTCCTTTTCCATTTATATTTTGGCACCCAAGCTTGCTTTGTATGATGGCAAGGGTGACTTAGAGCATCATTTACAATATTTTTGCATAGCATATTTGGACTGTGTCTAATGATTGGCCCTTGACCAATTTGTTCCCACATATTCTAAAAGAATATGCCTTACAATGGTTCTATGATCTTCCAAATCAATCCATCATAGTATTCAATTTATTGGCAAATATGTTTTTGGCACACTTTTCAATCAACATCAATGATAAGGTTTCATATGCCTAAGTGGCTCAAATTAAGAGAAAATATAATGAGCCTATAGAAAAATATGTCTTGTGATATAAAACTTCAAACAAAGTTTACTACCAGCATTACATGAAGCTATATTATTCAAGAAGTTTTCAACATTCATAGATTTATGTCATACAATGAAAGAAATGGAAGTCAATCTTCTCTTTATGGGAAAATTAAAGTAAAAAATTGGATCAAATTAAAATAATAAGAGTTATAATAAGCCCCCATATAAAGTAAGGCCCACTAAAAATAAGAATGATAAAAAACCACAGTTAATGTAACTTCAGAGCCACCTCCTAGTAGAGTTTTCACAAATCTCCTAGAATCACCGGCATGTGTTTTACAACTCTTAGAATGTAATGTCATTTCTCTCCATCACATAATTTTTTTTGATATGACTAAACATTTTCCAAATATTTATGATTCCAATGCATTATGTGACTATCATAGGGCACTAGGCCATACTACAAATACATGCATCATTTTGAGACATAAGATACAATATTTGATAGAGGCCAATATAATTGATGTTGTCAAACCGATAGAGGCACCTAAAGTTTAACCAAAAGAAGATAAGGTACTGAAAATATTTTTGGATCCATTTCCAAAACATACAACTAATGAGGTAGGAGGCACTTCAACTATTCATTCTACATATCAAGAACATCCACAATCAACATCCTATCATACTCCGATAGAGGATATACACCCCATACATAATATCATTGGTATCTATCATACCATAGTACCATCTATACTTCTCATAATTTTCTTAGAGTAGGATATTGTCAATGATGATTCAAATTTATATACACTCTTTATATGATCCTACATTGATCATCATCCTATTTAGAGTGTCATGGTTGACAATGGGTCGAGTATTAAATTGTGTGCCATTACACTTATACAACATTTGGGTTATTCAAAGTAGGATATTTATTCAATTGATATAATTATTCATGGTTTTAGTGGCCATGTTTAGAGCTCCATTAGGGAGATTATATTCCCATTATAGGTTGGGATAACACATGTGGCCATTAGTTTTTTAGTCATACATAGTGCAGGCACATTTGACATGTTATTGGGTAGGCCATGGATATAGAAAATTTGATCCATTACATCCACCATACATAGATGAATCAAGTATATACATGACAATTAGGTGGTTATAGTTGAGAGATTTCCATATGAGTATCCTTTATCTATTCCACAGGTTGTTACAACACATCCACTAGTGATAGTTCTAGGTATAGTTTTTATTAGTACACCACAAATTTTAGTTGATACACTACTGTAGATGAGGTCTACTTATATAGTTTTACCAAATACACATACTCTCCCATAGACACCCTTATTAGAGAAACCCTTGTCTCAGAGACATGTTATAGATTCTACAGAACCTCTCTCTACCCCTTTCACTCTGAGATCAATGTTATTGAGTTCCCAGGGTTCTTAGCACAAAGCATCCATTCACCTATAACATCTTCTACTAGATGGGTCCCTAAGATCCCTATAGTTCACAAGCCAATTAAGTTAGCTTCACAAATTCTTATCCCCACTCCATAGGCACTATCAACTATAGATCACTTAGTATATCCAATTCTTAGACCTCATATACATTTTTGTACAATACACATGATCATTATTCTTTTAATTAATACAAGGCACATTAATAGTGAGTCTCTTATGAGACTCATCAGTTAATATGTTCCTCCCTACTTATACATAGCTTCCTTTATTCTTGCTTCTTGTATATAGTTTAATTTTCATGTTGTTTGTACATAACTTATATCCATAAAATACAAAAATAATATAGTATGTCTAAACACGAAAGCATTCAAATATTTATTCAAAAAATACAAAATTTAGATTGTATGCATGTCCATGTTTACATTTATTATACTTGATAGGTACTATATATGTTATCTATGTTAGTATAGTTGGTTTTATCATACATGCATATTTCAATTTTTCTTTTCAAGTGTTTGCAGATTACTATGTGACCCAGGTCCACCACACAGTTTGCTACTATCTACCCATTGGGGGAACATACATAGGTTCCTCATTTGATACATTCACCCATTTTGGGGCATCCTATATATAGTTATGACTGCCAGGTTACATATTTCTATACTCTATATCATAGATTTAGAATTGTTTATATATTGATATTGATCATCCATACTACACAAATTTTTTTTAAACTAATACTACTCTAGACTCAGTTTATGTACATCCTTGATCTTATATAAATTTGTACCACATGTTCATGCATACTTTCATTTCTATATTTAATAGTTTAGACTTGATTATGTTTCCATGCTTAGACATCTATTCAAGGGCATTTGAGTATGCCATTATTCTATAGCTCTATGCCACTTCCTTTAATTATATGTATGCTTTGGATACGTGCCCATGTCCTTGTGTGTTCCTTATTGATTGTGTATGAATACGTTAAAAAATGTCCTTCTATGTGGCTTTATGCTAACTTGATTATTATTTGTGTATGTAGACATATGAACATGTACTTGTATGTATTTATTTCTTAAATTTAGTGGCATGTGACCATGTCCCTTGTATTGTGTCCCCTTGGCCTATTTTGTGTGCCTCATGTGTGTTGTTTGTATGATTTCATGTATGCGTCATGGTTATGACACTTGTCTCTTTATTGTTACACATTCCAATTTTAGATGCCATGAGGGACCTCATGCATCTCCCCTTCCTCTTTTGGTGCCTTGATGGGCATCATACCCCATTCCCCTAGCTATTTACTCAGTTTATTACTCAAATTTATTGTCCATACACATGATTAAATTGTTATATCTATCTTGATAGCCTTGTAAATGATAGATATAACATACATCATATATTACCAACTTATGATCAGATTATCTTACATTTTGATGTCATGTATACACATCATATTTGTTTATTATGAAGATATCATATCTGTTCATGATAACACATATCATGCAGATCTTTTTTATTTTGAGGATAGTTCTTGAACAAGTTCAACAACTCCCCTAAAAAGAGGGGCATTCATAGAGGCTTGTCATAGAGATTAGGCCATCTGAATGCACTTAGAGTATAATTTGTAGCATGTAGGCACAAAATATAGAGCTCAATATCAGGGAAACACAATAGAAAATAAGTAGACAAAGATCAGAGTTAGTTTGGTAGAAAAATAACACAGTTGGACACTAGCACTATACAAATATTGTCCAAGGTATGATGATACTATCTAGTATCCCCAAAAATAACAAAATCTAGATTTGATAAAAAAGTATAGTGGGTACAGTCCAAGTTTACACATATTCAATTATAGGTTATCAATTTTTGTTTAGTTTTACACAAAATCATACTAGTTTTCTTAGATTGGGGGCATCATGCATGGCATAATCACTCCCATTTCAATTTTAGATACTTAGATACATATTATTATGACTCAATCTATAATCCATATGCTCAGATATCAAATTTTGCGGCATGTACATGGCACATTATTTTCATATGATCACTTTTGCACTAGTTGATCAGATGCAATGGCAAACTCTTTGTCATTCTCTATGTTATTAATCCAACCACAATTTTCATTCATTTTTACCATATTTTATGCCTTAATCCATCTATAGTAGTTAGCATTATCGAGTAGTAACTGAGCTACATACCTGAGTGCCTGAGAGGCCCTTGAGTCTATTTTAATTCTAGAGTTCCTGAATGGCCACAAAGCTATTATATACAATTTTAGTTATAGTAAAACTCCAGTTACATTATGAAAAATTAGTTATCAATGGATCTACTACACATGGGTAGGCAATGATAGATTCAAGGCTAGCTTGAGTTCTTGAGCCACCCACACATGGAGATTGAGTAAGCCACTCATCTCAATCCAAGTTATTCCTTGACTGATCGCTAGCTACACACATATGATGTGACTAAGTTTATGAATTGGTTTTCACACCCAATGAAGTGTATTCATTCCTTTCCACTCTTTTATCTCTTTACTCAATTTTATCTTTACTTTTGATATTTCTTAAGTAAGACTCATTATATGCACATTTCATTTTTAGGACATGTAATGGAGCATGCTTCACATACTTAGATCCAGATTCATAGGATTCAACTCTTATGTAAGTTCATGTATGTTTCTTTTCCTTTATCCTTACCATTTCTCTTTTCTATAGTTTTAGAATAAAGGGGAGAAATGTAATCATCTAAAATATCACTTGAGTGCTAAGATTGTTACTTAAGACCACCCATCCCTAGCTTAACCCTAGACCTATCTTAAAGCCTATTTAGACACTTATAGGATTTCATGTGGACCTTACACATTCTTATAACTCTCAAAATTAGTCTCAAACCCTTCTTTAAGCATTTAGGGCCTTAGTTCCTTAGGTTATGCCACCTAGACATTAACACCATACTCTGGACACTAGCACCTCGTGTTAGTGTCCTAGTTCAGTATTATTATCCTTCTCCTTCTTTTTAGCATCAATAGATATATTTTCAATTCCAAAGACACCTAGGGTCATCCTAGACCTATTTAAAACCCCACACAAGAACCATATCAATATATACATGAATTTTAGCCCTTTACTCACTAGAGGGAAATCATATGCAATTACACACAAACATGCCCAGAATAAGTTGTGCCTAATTAAGGTTATTAATCCCTATTTTACCCTCATTCTACATATAATCATCTCCAACCATCCTAAGCTCATAATACACAGATTTCTAGTATCAATCCTCACTCAAAACACTCAAACTGGCACTCATACTAGCTTCACTTTCACTTGCACCAACACTTAGGTGGGGAGAACTACATCAGGCTTGATCCCTCCTCAAAATATCAGTATGTAGGAAACTCTCATCATAGTGGGGTTTTAAGAATGTCCATTCTTCCTAGATAAGATCACACTTTTTGATACTTATGCCAATAAAATACCTTAACCATATGGAGGTCTAGGTTTTGCATACAAAATTAGGCAAAATAAGTTATAGATATCGAAACAGGGTTTGTTTGAGTAGGAATAAGCTTATCAGACTCAAACACATCTAGTCCCAAAAGTGCAAATGAATTATTACACATAGGACATTAACACCAAAAATAAACACTATCACCATAACGTTATTGTTCAAGGTATGATGCTATTGTCTAGGAGAGTTTTTGACACTTGGATCCTATTTGAGACACTCAATCTAGTTCTCGTACCAATTTTTAACTTCTATATCTTTCATCTCAAGTTGTTTCTAGATAAGTAATTATTTATTCATTCATTATTATTTTTATAAATATCAGATCAAGTCAATTCTTGCACAAATAAATGTATATATGTATTGTATAATTTATACTCTGATTTATTGTACTCAAACCCTTTAACAACCTAAGGCTTAAACTCCATAACCCTTAAAATTTTAAATCAACTCACATTTGCCATCTCATTGTGCCTAACTATTTATCTTATGGTTCAAATTTATCATTTATGATGGCCCAAATCTTTTGAACTACACAAAAATATTAAAACCTTTTCTATATCCTTCACTATCAGTTTCAGATCCTCAACAACTTCTTAGCCTAGTGGACACTTGCATCCCATAGAGGGACACTGACACAAGTGTCCATATTCTTATCAAGTGTTTAGTCCTCAAAAGTCATCTAATTTGAAAATGTTTTGAATCCTATGAGTCAATCCATTTATTTTATTTAAATCTTTCATGAGATATTTACAAAAGATGTTATATAAATATAAATATAAGCCTACTCAATATTCATATAGCAAATATTAAGAAAATGCTTATTCAATCTCATTCAATAAATTAAAAAACTGAGTTCTACTACCCTATTCTTCTATATTTCCATATCAGTCATAGAAGTAGTCATATTACAGGTCTGAAGTATTCAAATAACAACCCATGAGAAATATTTGTGAAGTTAAAATCTAGATCATTGTATGCCTTTGCCTATATTATATTTCACCCTTGTGCACAAAAAATCTAATACTTAGCAGAGAAATACATATGTTTGAAGCCCTTCTTAGATTATTTTCTATGTAGACAATGTTTATTGACAGAAGGGTCTTTGAGGTGAGCTCGACATCGTGACCCCACTAACCCATTTTTGACAAGGTACAAAGACATAATGTGAATAACTAGGGTTTAATCCACTTACAATGATCTACAACCTATGCAGATGAATAAAAGATATCAATAAAAAGGTGACATAAAACCTATAAGGCTCCAAGTGGTTTCTCCACAACACAAAAATATTCCATGCAAAAAAATTTGGTTGATATTAGGACACTACATTAATGAAAGTGTCTTATGTTTGACAAAAGTGTCCAGGTCTAAATAAACAATATTTTTAGAATATGACAACTAGATCCTAATCTTGTTCTTGCCTATTTTCACCTATGCATATCTCAGATCTACCTATGCATTTTTAGATGAGATAAGTATTATCTATTCTTTATGTTTTAACAATCCAATTATTGTTTTGAATGTACTTTATATATTTAGCATAATTCAACATTTTAATTTAAGATCTTCTTTTATCTAATCTTTCAATTAATTGACCTAATCTTGAATAGTTTTATTCATGTTTGTGTTTAGGATATTCTACCACTTTCTCTCTATAACCAAACATATAAAAAAGGGTTAAACATTTGGTGAATCCAATCTATATGTCTTCTCATGCAAATCCTAGCTTGATCTAGGGTTTTTAGCCTTCTAAGGTTTGTGTTTGTTGTATTTTTTTAGATTTATTCCATCATTTGTATGAAACCTAGGTGTAGCCCTAGATTAAGTGGTGTTTCTATTGCACATCTTGATATTCCCCTTGGGCCACCTAAAATGTCTCAAGATAATACCATGTCACATTATTCTAATAATGAGAGTTCCAATAATGATAATGAGTCACATATTGAAAAAAACCTCATAGAAGATGAATTTGATAATGAAACACATGAACATGATGAAAATGAACAAGTAGATCAAGAACAAGTTAAATCTATTACATTATTTTGAGAGCATGAAAATCTTGAATATCTCCACAAGATCCTTAATACCATATTGGAAACTAAAAATGCAAAATGTGTAAATGAACCATCCCTCCCCTTGAGAACAACATTGCTTATTACATCTAGTGGGGGGCATGGAATATGTTTTCAAACCATTATTTCCAAAATATCTAAAAAATATTTTTCCATCCTTTAGAGGAACAATTAACACTTCAACTCAATTATTTATTTCAATGCTCACATCAACACAAATGTTTTTTTTCATCCCCTTTGGTTACTTCTAAAGTATATAATCTTAATCTCAATGGGTCTACAATGCAAAATCTTCTCCAAGAAATATTTTTTTTGAAATCTAAGGTTACCAACATTGAACAAAATTATTTGTAATCAAGTTGTATTACATAATCCTTTAACACCTGAAATATCTTTGTACCTTTTTTCAACTAGTTTTGTTGCATCCAAATTCACATTTTATGATGGTAAGGGTGATCCTAAACAACATATTTGATCTTTCTATGCATCATGCCTTGATTATGCTTCAAATGATAACCTAAAAAAAAATCTAAGGAGCCTAAATGACTATGCTTTAAGACGGTTCTATGAATACCAATTTAATCAGTGAAAGCATTCAAACCTAGAGCAGATTAGTTTATAGCACATTTCTCTATCAACATCACTGAAATGATGTCATATGTATAAATTTCTAAAATCAAACAAGGAACTAATGAACCTATCAATGAATATGTTTTTAAGGTAATAAAAAATGTTGGCCAAAATGGCAAATCTAATTACAAATAAAGAGATCTAAGACATATTTATGAAAAAATTGCTTGTCTCATTACATGAGTCCATTGTTTTCAATAAGTTCCAATCTTTTGATGACTTATACCATATTGTTTGAGATCATGAAATGAAAATTATTCTATTGAATAAGATTAAGTATATAGTAAACACACTGACTACATATAATACCAGGTTTCATATCAAGCCAAGATACAAGCTAAAATCTATAGAACCTAAAAAGAAAGCAACCATAACAGTTAATGAACTATCATAGTATCCTAATCAATTCATCTTATCTAATGCACCTAATAATAATTTACATGATAACTTGAGTCTCCAAATTTTTTACTTAAGAAGTTTGTGGAGTGTCTTGTCATCTCATATATCTCTTTCCTCCTATAGAGGTTGATATGAGATGACCTATACCAAAAGGATATGATATGAATAAATATTATGACTATCACCAAGACCTTAGGCATTCTAAAAATAGATGTTATACCTTAAAACATAAGATCCAAGACCTTATTGATAATCAAAATATTACCTTTTATGATCATCCAAAGGATTCATGTTCACAACTTTGTGACTATCAAAATGAGAATATATTTAACAATCCATTGCAAGATCATTTTAATCAAGATCTAGAATAGAAAATGGTATATAATGCACATCCACCTCCATCAAATTAAGGGCACCCTTTAGATGGGATTATTGGTGCTTGTACATGCACAATACCTACTATTGTTCAAATATATTTTATTATGTTTGATGACATTGAAATTTTGAATGATGACTCAAATATTCATTCATTATTTATTTGAGTATACTTTGAGCATAAACCTATACATAGTGTTATGATAGATAATGATGCCAGTGAGAACATATGTAGGGTATGTGCATAGAGTTAAAGGATAATTTCATGGATATTTTCACTAATGCATACACATTAAGACAATAAGACATACACATTATGGTCATAACACGTATGTATTATTTAAATTTCAGCTCAGAACCACCAAACCTAATAACATGTATGCATTATTAGGAATGTGTATGTGTTATTAAGAACTTGTATGTATTATGAAGAACACATATACATTCCAATTTATTTGCACCCAAAAACACATATAAAAAGGTAATATTTACTTAAAATTTATATTTTACAAAATAAATGTTAAGTATAAGTTTATACTTTAAATTTATTTTAGTAAATATAAGAAATTAGGGTCACTTTGTATCTGATAGAGTTGGTCTCATAAATGCACACCTTACAATGTAGAAAATAGTTTTCTAAAATCTAATTTGGTCAGTACTTAGGCATTTTTAGGGTTTTAATATTGAACCTAAGGATTTTAGGACATAACTTTTGCAATTAATATCCATATTTGATAAACATAGTCATTTTTTAGGTTTTTGTGCCTTCCAAATTGTTTCTTGGCATTTCTAGGAGTCTTAGGTTTGTCAAAATTGAAGTTTTAAAACCATTCACTTTGAACTTGATCCAAAGTGGTTTTATTATGGAAGCATAAGTCAAATTGATGACCTACAAACATAAAATGACCACTTTGTTTTAATTTCACTTCCTTATTGTCCCTCCCTCATCCTTAATCACTTCCTACTCATCCCTCATCACTCATAATAATTCTCTCTTCATTCCTCATTGTCCCTAATCACTCCCTCATTGACCCTCACTATCTATCATGATCTCTAATCACTCCCTTATCATCCCTAATTACTCATTCATTGACCCTCACTATTCCTTATCATCCCTAATCACTCCCTCCTCATCCATCATCATCTATAATCACTCACTCATTGACCCTCACATCCTTCATCATCTGTAATCACTCCCTCATCATCCCTAATCACTTCCTTATTGAATCTCACCATCCCTCATCATCCTTAATCATTCCCTCATCATCCCTAATCACCATTTAATTATCCCTTGTCATACCTAATAACCCCCTCCTCATCCCACATCATACCTAATAACTCCCTTATTGACCCTCACCATTCCTCATCATTTATAATCATTCCCTCATCATCTGTAATCACTCCTTCATTGACCGTCACCATCCCCCATTATCCATAATCACTACTTCATCATCCCTCATCATATCTAATCACTCCTTCCTCATCTCCATTGCCTCTAATCACTCCCTCATTAACCCTCTCCATCCCTCATCATCCCTAATCACTCCCTCATACTCCCTAATCACTATAAAATTGAGCTAAAATAAAGGAGACATGATTCTTACATATATGTGTATTTATTCACATATCAAATAGACATTTTTGGTCATCATATGCTAGAAAAGGATTTTGAAAATTTTATGGCCACAAGGATATACATAATAGTCATTGAAATAGATTGACCTCTTTTGGGAGGATTGTTGGCTTTAAATAATTTTGATTCTATTAATGTAGTTTTCATACCATACAACCCTAGTCACTATCTCGTACCATTTCTCACTTTCTGAACCACTTAATATTCTTATTTTATTCACTTTCATATCTTAGGTATATTATAAATAATGTAAATCTTTATTTATCACTTTTCAATTATTTATTTTCAAGGTACCTTCACTATTCTTCTAATAAATTGTAAATTTAGGTATTTATTTAATGTTTTATTTTATTTATATCATACCTATCTTAACCCCTATATGTTTATGTGGTTGATGTAGTATTTTGAACACATTTATATTCTTCACATTAAAAAAATAGTGATAATATTCCTCCCCGCTAAAAATGATGTTAAGAATGTATAAATGCACTAGATCAACCATCCAATAAGTTAATCCTATCAGAACAAAGTGAATGCAAATAATTTACATGATTAACTAAAATTCCTTAAAATGTGATAAACGATTGCTTCCAATGTAAAATGAGTGCTAAGTTACCTCCCAAGTGGTAGATTTACACATCAAATGTGATGTTAATGTATATTGAGATTATCATAGAGTCCTTATAAATTCTAAAAACATATGCATTACTTTGAAACACAAGGTCAGGACCTAATTGAAAATAATCAAATCCAATTAAAAGGTTAAAATAACACTTTGACTGAACTAGTCACATAATAAAATTAATACTTGAAATATTTACCAACCCTATTCCAAATCATGCTAATCAATCAAAATATCAATACAATGTTAATATGATAGATTAAAAGCAACCATCTCAGTATTATAACACTCATCCAATTGATATAATTGTAGTTATGTTCAATGGTATGCATTTAAAGAGCCTCCTCTAATTATATGATAATTACATTAAAGAGGGTGATTCTAAAAATGGAGCACTATTCATTCAAGTTTTCATAGATACACATTCAAGGATAACAAATAGAATTATGATTGGTAATGGAATAAGTTTAAATATGTGCAAGATGATATATATTATTAATCTTGGATACACTCAAATGAATCTAGTTGGTACAACCATGATTATTAAAGGATATGATGACATAGCCAATAAAACAAGTGGATACATTACTTTACTTATCACAGTGGGCATTAAGACCATTTTAGCTTGACTTCATGTATAAATAGCTAATGAGACATATGAAGTATATCTTAAAGAATATTGGCTTAATCAAATGAAACTAATTTTTTCAAGACTACACAAGTTCTTAAAATTCACCCATGATAATAAATTTATCACTATCAAAGCCACTACCTATGAGCCTTTAACATAAGTTCAAAACAAGGTGTTACCTAAAGAGCTACCAAAGAAGCTATTTACATGACTTGAAATGTGCACCCAAAATTCAAGTGCCTATTCATTCATGTACTAAAATAATGTTATAAAAACCTTGTACACCCATTCAAGATATAAAAACTACCAAATATCCAATAATTTTCCATGTTATTCAAATAACTAAAAAGTGCTACTTCACAACAGGATAATAAAATTTAACATAATTGCTATTGTCGATGCCTAATTTTGGTATATGTCATATATTTGCATTGTTTTTTCATTCTTTATTATATTTAGTTTATTGTCTTACTTTATGATCTTATTGATATACTTTCCCTTTGCAATGGACCCTTCATAGTCTTGCATCATCCATATTTTCTCATGAACATCTTTAGATCTATTATTTTTCTACCTCAAATTCCATCTAGATATCTTAAAATTCATTTCAGTCTCTGTTTCATGGGTATTCTTTCTTGAATTTTCTATAGAATAGTTCAAAAGTGGTCTTGACCTCTTCTAGAGAAATTTGTAGGGATTAGGGATTATTAGGGATAAGGAAGGAGTGATTAGGGATGGTGACGGATGGTGAAGGTCAATGGAAGAGTGATTAGGGATGATGAAAGAGTGATTAGAGATGACAAGGGATAATTAAATTTAATGATTGAGCAATTAAGGATAATGAATAATGATGAGAGAGGGATTAGGGGTGATAAGGGATGAATAGGAAGTGATCAGGGATAAGGGAGGGACGATGAGCAAGTGAAATTAACACAAAGTGGTTATTTGATGTGTGTAGGTCATCAATGTGACCTATACTTCCCCAGTAACACCACTTTAGATCAAGGTCAAAGTGAGTGGTTTGTAAACTTTAATTTTGAGAAACTTAAGACTCCTAAAAATACCAGGAAGTAATTTGGAAGGCACAAAAACCTAAAACATGAATATATGATTACCAAAAATGGACATCAATTGCAAAATTTATGCCCTAAAATCCATAAGTTCAATATTGAAACCCTAAAAATTATTAAGTACTGACCAGATTAGATTTTGCAAAACTATTTTCCACATTGTAAGGCATGCAACTGTGAGACAAACTCTTATTATATGTAGAGAGACCATGATTTATTATATTTAATAAAATAAATTTAAAATATAAGTTTAAAAATGTAAACTTATACTTCACATTTATTTTAGTAAATATCAACTTTAAGTAGATATTACCTTCCTATACATGTTCTTGTGCTTTTGTGTGCAAATCAATAAGAACACGTACATATTCCTCATAATGCATACACATTCCTAATAACACATATGTGTTACTAATAATGTGTACATATTATAGACAGTAGATGTTATTGAAATTTGAATTCAAAAAATCAAGCCTTATCACTCAAAAATGGCTTGAATTATAGAGCCAATAGCTTGGACCTATCAATATGCAACCGAGTCCAAGAGTTTTGATAGAAAAGAATAAATTTCAACTTCCATCTCCAAATACACTATGGATATCAATAAAAAAATTCAAAAAATCATTATCATGACAATGAGCACATTCTCCTCTTTCCAAATATATGATTTTTATAATTTTTGGACTATTTTAAGGGTTCAAACTATGTTGATTTAAAATTATACCTTTTTAGGACACTACATAATGCAAATATACATACCTATTCATGAACTAATGTAATTTATCTTTTGTTGATCCAAGTGCAAAACAAATTATATGGTCACAAACTAGGCCTAATTTTACACACATTTAAAAAAATATCAATTTTCATTTTTTTGAGGTACTTAGGGGGGCACACAACTATCTATCAATTTTTTTCTTAGTTTCCTGGGTCTATTTACTTAAAAAATTAATACAAAAATATTCATTGAAAAGATATTAGAAAAATATAAGTTACAAACTAGAATATCTTATCTAAATATTCACCAAAGACAATATCAAATGATGCTCAAAAAATGGTGGGCCACATGACTATATATCTACTCTATTTTCTTTAAAAAATTGGAGTTCCTATTCAAATTTTAGATGTTTGACTTAGTTATACTTAACCACTTTTTTTAAAATAATATTTTGGAAACTAAACTTGAAATTCTACAATTCATCTTCTTATACCATCTTCAAATTTTGAGTGTAGCCATCTCAAATTATCTATAGAAGTTCAGATTTCTAAAATTTTAAGAAAATCATGTCCATAGGTAGGCCCCTTTTTGTCCCCCTACTTTGTGCACTTACCATGTACCATGATGTTACTTACACATTTGGGACATGATGATTTTTACCCTTTGACCAAAATGGTTAGAGCATTTGATGGGACATCATAACACATTATTCATGAGATTGATTTACCTTTATAAGTTGATTTAACACGTGGTTACTACCTTTTCATTTATACCCTATACACGAGTCTTTGATATATTATTGGGACAAGATTGGATACATAAACTCCATGTAGTACCTTCCATAGTACATGGGTATATTAAATACATTCGTACCAATAGGGTATTCATAGTTTCTATAATTCCATATTAACATCTGCTTGAATAAGAGAATTTTATTCCCAGAAAATAGTTATACAACCTAATAAGGTTAATCATACATGAAAGAGTAAGAAAAAAAATCCCCTTTCATAGGCAACCCATACTTGAGAGACCATTGCACTAGAGATACACAGTGGATTTCATAGAATCCTCATCTACACCTGCATGGTCAACGTAATTTCCATCTCATACACACCTATATCCTTAAACATCCATAAAACCCCTAAACTAATCCATATTAACCCCTTAATCAAATCTAGAAGCCTCTAAAATCTAGATCCTTCTCTAACTTTTTAGAATGCTCTAAAACTAGAGGGTTTTAATGAATTTAAAAATCATTTTTAATTCTCCCTCACCACCCTATAAATAACCAAGCATGAAACTTGGTTGAACTAAATTGAAAGCCTTGTAACTTGCATGCACATGTTATCCCTCTTAGCCTTTATACTCTCTTTACATCCACATTATCCTTGAAGCCATTAATCCTTTCATGCTCACTTGAAATCTTGAAGCCACCATTATCAAACAATCCAATAATCAAGTCAAAAATACTTGGTGAATCTATTTGAATATTTTGGAAGGAAGACAAGAGAAGCAAGGCGATGGTAAGAGTCCTCTTATAAATTTTGATTACTTCTATATTCTCTCCATTTGATGTTTTTGTAAGTTTTGGGTTAAGTTAATATATATAGGATATTGAATCCATATCTCAAATTTACAAGCATACACAAGAAAATATAAAAACATTCAAATAAATTCAAAAACAAAAAAAACATTTAGTATTTGCATGTTTATTAGCTCCTTGGCATCTATGTTGTTTAATTTATGTTAGTAGGTAGTTATCATTTATTTTATAGATACACATGTTTCATGTATACTTGAGTATGATGCATGCATACATTATATCCATGATGCACACACATACATACATTAGACCTTTCCTCTTCCAACATGACACACTACATTAGGGGCATCTTGCTTCTATTTGATCATGATCGATAGCATATTATATTTTTTTATAATCACTTTTTCCTTATCATGTTGAGATTATATACTAATTCTTACACATGGTTATACTCATGCACCATGTACTTGATATGATATGTTAAAAGACATTTTTTTCTAACACATATGTAGGGATTGGTATGATACACTTATGTTGGTTGCTTAAACTCCATTTATTAACACTTTCGCTTCCTTGAGTGTACTAATTGTGTACTATTTTATTAATTATGGAACATTTGAATATGTTCCCTGAATGTAGGCCCTTATGCCACTAATTATTATTTATTTGTGTTTGGACATTTAAATGTGTCCTCCCTTCAAGTGTGCAACTTCTAAACATGCCCCTTGTTTGCAGTCTCCCTAGACCCCATTTGTGTGACATTCAATGCTATTGTTTGTGTGCTTGATTTTTTGTTGAGCTTGTAATGTTAAATTATATATGTTTCCATGATCTATATCATGCATCTTGGGGATTTTGTGACCACATATGGTGAGCTTCATTTATATGTCTACTTCAACATGCTACATAATTCATATAAAACTTAGATAGTTATCTTATCATTTTCATGTAAGGTAACTACTATATTCCATTCCGTCACCTCATAATAGGGGCATATTAGTGTGGGCATTTCATAAAGACATGACATCCACATTTATATAATTTTCATAATTTTTAGAGTTTCATTATAGCTTACATGATTCAGATATACATTTGGATTAGAGTCCTATACACATTGTACCAATTTTTATAAATTTAGGATAGAGTTATTTATATATACAATGGATTGATCCAAGATATTTTGGAAGGGTTATTTGATTTTGACTCAAAATAGGTTGTGACCCAAGATAGTTAAGACTCACTATAGTTTTGACTCAAGATGGTTGATCCAATATGGTTTGTATTTGACAATGTTTTTGATGTCTTGAAATCTATATGGTTTGATTCAAGATTGTTATGGATTAAAGATTTTAGTTTTGACCTCAAGATAACCATACTCAAGATAGATTATGTTGATGAAAGAGTTTTTGAGTTGGTCTTTTTATTAAATGTTTGATCATTAGTTTAAATAATAAGTGTATGGAACTTGACTCAAAGGACAAAGATCCAATCACTGGTATATCTTAAGAAGGAAAATTTAAATCATACAACATGAAACCTAAATTATTCAATAATATGAACACAACACAAACAAACCATAAATTAAAAAGATAAATCTAGTCAAAGTAATGAGTGATTCACGGCCTCTCATATATAATTACTTTTATGTTGGATAGTGTCAATCTAATATTTCGGATCACTGACTATAGAGGCTTTCATTTATATATCCCACTAAACCTGATTTCAAAGGTACAGTGAGAGTAACTTCCCTGGGTAATACGTTCTTCTTAGGTACACCATGAATCAAATGATAGAATAAATTCCTATGGCTTACAATTTCCATAAGTTTAACTAGGGGATGTCTTCTATATACATTTTGGTATGATGCAGCCTAAGACCATGGAAGACAAATATTAATAGGCTGAAAAAAGGATTTAGTCCCCATGTGCCCACTCCATCCATAGGATTTTGTAGAGTATCACTGGAAAATCTAACCTCATGGTAGCTATTGAAACCTTGAGGATTGGAGAATGAAACCTCATCACACCACGACATTAGTAAAATAAATAACCGCTTATGTAATTGAAATAACTAATCTTTAATTTATATACCCCATCGATACATTAGGTTTGGCCTAAGCCTAGTGATAAATTCCACAGTCGAAAGATCCCCTAAAAATTAAAAAATTCCTTAGATTATTTTTAATTTCTAAGATTTCCACCTATGTAGTACAATAAAAGTGCATAATCTAATCCAATCCATGGGATAAAAAAATTAATAATACTATTTTTAATTTCCAAGATCACCACCTATGTGGTGCGAGGAAAGATCATATATAGTTTACTAGAGATATATACAAAAAAATATTTAAATGAAATTAAGTAAATACAAGTGAATTTAAATAAGCAATATTTAATTAGATATTCTAAACAAGAAATGCTAGTAAACCAAATTAAAAAAATTAAAATTAATAAAGGAAATAAAGACTTAATAAGAAAATGCATTAACAAGGCAAGTTTTTGCTTTGATTTATTTACATCTTTGAAAAGCAGGGTTACATAAAAATCGTTAGTAATTTATGAGAAGTGTATTTGACAAGCGGTAAGACTGTAAATTAGTATATTAATAGCAATAAAAAAATTCTACAAACTAAGATTTAGAATAACAAGAAAAATGTCACAAGAAATTATATTACATTAATCACCTTTTTTTTTTAATGATTTTGATGATATCTCCAAAAATAAATTTGGGATTTACAGAAAAAATTTAACAAATTATTTTAGTATCAAACCAAGCAAACCTAATTTTTTGAATAAAAACTCATTGCAAATTTAAAATTTGTCTATTTTAACAGTTAGGTTTTTAAAAAAAACAAATAGTCATAATCTTGATTATATCTTTTAAACCAAAATCAAATTTACACAAAATATTAACAGATTATTATTAGTGTAAAACCAAACAAATCAATAAAAAATAAGAAATAAATAGATTATAAATTATAAGTTACAGTCATTTTAATAGTCAGGGGTTTTAAAAATAATAATAAATAAAATGGCTTCAACAAAGGATAAAAAATAAAAAGCAATTTAGATATAAATTAGCCTAAAACTTGAATAGCAATAAAAAAAAGTTAACTAAACCTTCAAAATAAATAATAAAAATGTTAGAAAAATAGATGATTAGGAATGGGTCCTACCAAAGGTATTAGAATGTAATACGTAAAATTCATAATTCTAATTATAAAGTGAACAATAAAACTCTCTATTCTAAACTTACATATAACTTTGGATTGAGTTTCAACAAAAGAAATATATATATAATTTATCTTCACCTTATCAAATAAACAAATATCTTCTCTTTTGATGACTTGATTATGTTCTTACAATCTTGACATGTGGTTACTCAATGCAAATCTCTAATGCAGAAAATTCAACAACACTTTGTTAGATGATGTTTATTCTCAAGATGATGCTCAATGAAAATATCCATAGCAATTTGATAGCTTGATGATTGATTCCTTAACATGGAAAAAACATGTTAATTTATAGAGTTCTCACATGAGAAATGGATGGTCAGATTTATTTTATAATTATTAAATAATTTTAATCTTGAATAGTCAGATTTGAGTCCTCACCCAAGTGGAGAAGACCAATTCCTTAAGTGGTTGAGAAATGTGGAGAAACTAATTGGTAGTTGAAATATTCTTATGAATGAGTCAAGGTAGTTTAATGACTCATCATGGTAGTTTCATGTTTCAAGGAATTGGTTAGATGACTCAACACTTGATTGAGAGAATTAGGGAAATGGTTGGGTGACTTAGAAACTAGGAATTATTAATTAGTTTTATAGAATTATGTATGCATAAATAATTAGAAATTAATTAGTTAATTAATATTAATTAACTATTTTAATTATGGATGGAAAATGGTATTAACAAATTTTGGATAAAATCTAAAATTTGAATGATGAGTTAGTAAAAAAATCAGATGATTATATAATATTTAGTAAAATTAATTATGATACTTAAATGTGACATAATTTAGGTGTCTACACAACCCTTTGAGTCCTTATGAATGATCAAGAATATCATATTCTCAGTATTTATGAGAAACATAACCCAAAAATTAAACTTAGAGTGAACAAACCTAATTATAAGTCTTCACAAGAAATGTAACCCATAACTTGACCATAGAGTGAATGAGCCTAAAGAATTGGGAGGAATACAAAGCAATAGGTGATATTTTTATTAATAATCATGGACTAGAATACAGGATGAGAAGGAATGTGTGTTAGATGATTCAAAACATTTTCACCATCTGAAGGCAGAGCTATTGATCAAATATATTTTTTTAATCAGGTAAATGCTTTTAAGGTCAGAGCTATGAACCAGTTTAACACTTTTGACCGAAGTTATGAACCAATGTTGGGTCATAAAAGGGGCCCAGTCCCTGACAACAAGAAGGTGTTAAACTACTAGGTAATGAAAAACCAAAAACAACCACCATAAGCCAACAAAAAGGCACACCATAGCAAAAATAACAAGTTACCAAAACTTAGTAAAGAAATAGTGACACACTCAAATCTGATGTCCTTCAATAAAATTATAGCCATTCCAGCCAGCTTTGGTCCTGGTCAAAATAAGATCTAACTGAAAGATCTCAAATAAAAGTGATGTGGTCCTCAACTATAGGTAAAGGCTAGTCTTCTTTCATGTCTTGATATAAGGTCCTTCATTGTCCATTGAGATCCTTATCTCACCAAATATTTAGCCTCATCCCTCAACCTTTCTACCTCTAATTTCCTACCCTTATTATTGGTAGTGGTATTGACATTAGCTTTAAGTTTCCCAAGATGCATGTGATGACGGTTGGAAGCAGGGGAGGGGAGTGAGGAATAAGGGGGAGATGGAATTGAGGGGGGGGAGGGGGGGGAGCACAAGGGGGGATCATCGAAGAAGGTGTGAGAGTCATGGATAGGGGAAAGGGGGAAGGGTAAAAGTGGTAAGGAGGGCAAAACCACAACAACTTTACAAGACCGTGCCACTTCTAGAACACCAATAATCCCAAAGGGAGGGACTTCTATAATGGGAGAAGAAAAAGTCAGTTGAGTGATGGAAGAAGGAAACTCCTGCTAATGTTCTTATGCAGAGACCTCCCTCAAGAATAGAGGAAAGAAGAACTTGTCATGATTACACTATGTAAAGTATTGATATAAGAATTAAGTAACATGTAATCTGGGCTATATTCCATGGATTAAAGTTTAGAAATTGTATGGATGTTTAATTTATCAATATAGGCAAATAATTTAACTTCTAAGATAAATTTAATATTAAATATTAAACCAATATTTACAAACTTGGGAAGGAAGTAACATTGTAATGATAACACACTAAATCTAAGAAGGGATATAATGTGATTGTTCTTTAAAAAATCATCAAGCCATTCCCATTGAACAATATGATATAAAAAAAATCCTCTAATTCTATTTTAATAAATTTAATATAATTATTAATATTTTATTTCTCTCTTTACATGCTCCCCTCATCTTGGGATCTAATGAGAGAGATGGAGATAAATTAATTTTGATGTTATAAGAAAAAGGTATAGATAAAATTGGTAACTCCTCTAAAATGTAGGATCAAAATTTAAAGTTATAAAAAATATAAATCTTTATCTTGTTATCTTGTAAGTGCATTGTTGTATTTTATATGGATTTTGTTCCATCCCCACATGTCAAAATATTAATGTTTTATAATATAGTTAAATGTTTGGTCGATGATGGAAACCAAGTTGAATATTTAAATAATTTGTATTGATTTTGATCAGAGTATATGTACAGACAAAATTGAACTCACAAAAAATAATTTGATCACACAATAATAATATTTTATCTCTTCATTTGACTAATATGAGAAATTACATAACACTTACATATAAAGTGCATAGGTTATATATGGGGATCTCAAAATCCCTATAAACTCTCAATTAAACAACCTCTAAACAATATAAGCCTATATACATTTAAGCTAATAATGTTTATGTTTGACTAATGATAATTAATAAACTAATAATGTGAACACTATGTATGATTTCCTAACATCCCCTCCTTTAGTGAAAAAAATGAGAGAACATTATTTTGTACTAAAACTGCTAACAAACTCAAATGACATTTTTTCAATCGGCTAACGACCAATCTACAAACAACCAGGATGGTTTCAAACTCAGCATATCAACAACCTATAATCAAAGGATGGTTTTATACTCTGCTTACCACAAAACCTAAAAACAACCAAGATGGTTTTACATGTAGTCAACCAACAACCAAAACATTTAGAAGGTTTTACAGGACAACCAACAACCTACAAACAAACAAGATAGTTTTATATGTGGTTAACCAAAAATAAAAAAAGGATATATTTCAATTGGTTTACCACCAACCACATCATGATGTTACAGTAATCTATTAGTCCTCATCATTATCTTTACCTAAAGGGTAAATACAAATATGCTCACTTATTATAATACTTAAACAAGTATGTTACTTTTATTCTTTATCTCTAGAAAGTAAAAACATAACTTAAAAAACAAGCCAAAACTCCATTATGTGGCCCCATCACTTATGACTGATGAAGGGATGTTATTTGTCTTCCAACCTCCTGTGTCTTCCATCCTCCTGCATAGGAAGATGTTTACTCAGTAAGATAGGTTAGCATGTGCTCTGATGGTTCTATTAGGTTGTTTATTAGTTACTTCCATAGAAATTGGAACCCCCCTTAATCCGAACGTCGCGTATAAGCGATAATGCATCTGTGAGGTATTTTTTTATTTATTTTTACAATTTTTTAAAATGATGAATCACTAAAAATGTGTTTGATAAAATGACTCAACTTTTTAATTTTTGACATTGATAACCAAAATACTAATGACTTAATGTAATTTGACGTAAAAACAAATTTTAACTCTAAGATGTTTTTAACACTATTTGACATATAATAACTTTTAAAAAATCTAATGAATAAATAATAACCATAAAATTAGATTTTATAATGACTATAACTAGACAAATGATAACTATAATCCATAATTACTCTATACTAATGAACATTGACACTATAAAAACAAACTAACATATATCTTTGATATAATGAACTAATTTAGATTTAAAGACCTTAAAATTATATAATAACACAAAACTAACTTTTGATAACTTTTGACACACAAAATAAAATAAAAAACTGACGTCTTAAAAACTTCCTTAAATACCACAACACAACATATGAAAATGACTAACATACCCATGCATATGTATAGTCTACGTAGAGATTACAAAGTGAAATATCTAATCACCAAAGATTTGAATAGTGTAGAGAGCATTTATTGACCAGGATGGTTTTGATCTTGTTATTGGATTTTCCAGACTAAAATGCATCAATTAGGGATCAAATTGAATTTAGTAGTGATACACGTCAAACGCATTGGTTATTCATGTATGATAAAGTGCATGCAATTAAAACATCAAATTGAGCAAAATGTAATTATTAGTATTGATCTAAGAATAACCCTCAGTAAAATAACACTAATATGTATCAAATTAACAATACCTATCACTTATACACCATAGAGAATATTGACTGGGCAAATATCATAGAATCATGTTGGGTAGAATCAAATGTTGCATTTGAGCTAGATTTGGCATGTGGAGCTAGGTTGGTACTGTGTTAAATTTGGAAAAATGAGGGTGAAATAACTTGTTGTGATTACATCAAAATAAATCTTGATCAGAAGTCCAAACTTTTCTCATCCAAGCTTGAAAGGAATGGGGAGAAAAGTGACATCTTGTCCTGGAAGGACACTTAATGATTTGATGGCTAAAAAGGTTGCAATGGAAACAATGGAAGGGGAGTCCTTCATAGTTAAGGAACTAGGTCCATGAGCCACACAAAGAAAGTAGGTTCCTAAAATGGAAAAGTGGTCTGGATAGATTGATAATAACATAGGTTCTGATGAACTTGAGGTTCCAAGAGGAAATGTCAAAACTCAAAAAAGAGCCAACCCGATCCACCAGTATTTAATAAACTTCTCATTCCTTAATACTATAAGAAGGTTATACAACCTAATCCATAATGGACAAGTTAAAACTTGGGTCTTATCTAGATTGAATAAAGGGTACCAAGGGCACCAGAAAAAAATAAAGTTCTTAAAAAATCAATGCCAAAAATTAAGAACAAAGTCATTATTAGAGAAGCTCTAGAATTTGACAAGAACCCAAAACTAATCAGGTTGAAAGAGGGCTCAAAAACAAAATTCTAGACCTTAGAATCCCAACAAGAAAGTGTAAAAGTAGAGATAAACTTTCCCACACACTTGCCAAAAATAGATTTTCAACCAATCTCAACTTCCATCTCTTGGAAAGAGGAATTAGGGAGAAATAGGTTGGGGGAATTGACAGAGAACTAAATAGGCACATCACCCAAAAAAATAGGGGAAGGAACTCAGACAATTGAGAAACATCAACAAGAGAAGGGAGCCCAGAGGAGAAACCAAAGGGGATCTAGGATTTACATAAATTACTGCACTCGTGAAATAGATTCAAGACATTTATATAATTAGCATAAACCCAACGAGCCTTATAACCAAAAATAGTTTGATCAGTCACCTAAGGATCAAATTTGGTACAAAAACATGGCATGGGCTATTGAGATAATGAACCAACTACAGATGTATTAAGAGAAGGGATGGCTAGAGCTTTAATATCAGTCTACAAGACTCCACCATCCATCGATAGAAAAGAAACACCCTTTGTTGCATCAATAGATTGGGAAGGAATAGGAGACACAATGGTATTATCAGGGGTAAAAGGCTCTCGAGCAAGGGTGGATGAATGAGGAGGTACAACAACCACCATTGCATAAGACATAATTGAATCGTTGACTTTGTGAATAATCCCACATGAAGACATACAAATCACAACATGTGGATTTTTTAACTCAACTACTTGTTTTGGGGATGTCTTCTTAGCACTGGTTGGGCATAAGAAGCCCCTTTGTAGGCCATGAAAGACACTCTCTTACTCACCATCAACAACCTCTTTATCAGAGATTTGAACCCAAGCTTTTTCTTTTAAATCAAACATTAAGGATTTTAGATGGACGTTATACCAAGAATGGGTGAGGGACTTCAAACTAAACTTAAGATTTCCTCTACTAGCTTTGTTCTAGGGAGAAGAGAGCATATAGAAAAGTCTAGTTCAGAAGCTCTCATGTAGGCTAGTTCTCATGTGGCTCCCACCTTAGAAATCAAAAAATGATTAGTTTTAGAGTAATTTCATGACAATGATTAATAATTTCATTAGTTTTAGAGTAATTTTATGTTAAAAGGTGATAAATAGTCTCAATTTACCTACACCACTTTATTTAAATTGAATAAAATGAAATCTAAACTCCACAATATATCAAAGATATCCCCATTTTTATAAGCTTAATCAAACAAGATAAAAAATAACCTATCAACCATTTTATGAATATATTTCTAAAAGATAAGATTATAATCTTCATGTCTGCTTGTTAGTGTAATTAAATAATTTTAACAAACACACACACACACACACGCACGCGCACGCGCACGCGCGCGCGCACACACACACACACACACACACACACACACACACACACACACACACACACACGTATGTATGTATGTATTCATTTTTTTGAGAAAGTTATATTGCATAAATAAAATAAAATGAAGCTTATTTTTGCCTTACACTTATTATACCCATTATATAATGGTTTAAAATATGTTTATATGTTAGTCTCTCTAATCATGATTCATAAATTTTTGTTGATTTAATTTTAATTTTAAATATCCATACATTTTATATTTATTTTTCTCACAATCTTACTTTATTTTATAAATTTGTTTAATTAATAATTATTTTAATATATTTTTAGATGATTGTTTCTTAACACTTTCTCTGATAGAGTCCAAATATTGTTAAAACATTTTAAATTAATTTTTTTTTATAGATTATAAATACACTACCTGTATTGAAAGAAAGAGACAAATATTCGCCAGGAATAACTATTTTTTTAAAGATTTACAAAATACTTTAGCATCACTAGTGACTTCCATGTAAACATTCCAAAATTACTATTGCTTAATCGTACATAAATTGCACAAGATTGTAATAGCTTCAATAAATTTCCATACTTGACCAATTTTAAAGTTTCTAATTTAATTTTTTTCTTAGAATTTTTAAGGACTATGCTTTGTGATGGTTTTATGACATTCCTCTTGAATTGGTACATGATCTCAATCTTGTAGATGACAATTTTTTAATTTATTTCTCCATCAAAATTAGTGAGGAGGCCTCCTATTTTCATATTGTATTATTAAAAATAGGACCTAATGAGCCCACCAAGGATGAAGCGATTAAATATAAGACTATACTTGCAAAAATGAAATATCCTATGCTTGATAAGGAATTACAAGATATTTTTAAACTAATCCTATTTCCAACTCTCTATCTGTTGTGTTTAAATGATTTTAATCTTTTGATGACATGTGCCATAAAGACAAAGAACATGATGTCAAGCCTCTTGTCATGAATAAATTAGTGTATGGTAAAAATCCTTCAACATGTTCTAATGTTTAATTGCAAAGAAAAGAAACTTTTAGAGATAAAATTAGTGATACTAAGAATGAGTCTAAAATAATAGTTAATGTGATTTCAAAGCCTACTAACATGATTTTCCTTTCCACTCATCTGTGGATGCCATTTACATTATTATTAGAACATCCATATAAGGTCGTGTAAAAATTACATGACTACAACCTCATATATCTTTCTCCACCTATGGAGATTGACATGGCAAGGCCACAACCTAATATTTGTGATATTAATATATATTATGATTGGCATAGATGGATATGACATTCAATTCATATATATTGTCATTAAGACAAAAGATCTAATACCCAATTATGAATAATATTATTGAGCTTAGAAATAATAAAACACTTACTAATGATACAATTTCTCAACTTAATGTGAAGCTTAAGATGTTTACTAATCTATTTTAAAAGTATGAGGCACAAGAAATCAAGGTTAATCCTGAGGTACATATAAATAATAATTCACATCCTCCTCTAATTTCCTATGCTCTTAATGTGAAGCTTAAGATGTTTACTAATCTATAGGAGGCTCATCCTATAGATAACCTTACTAGTACACTTATGAATACACAAGTACAAAGATCTGCAATTGCATCTTATGACCATGAGATTATTGATGATGATTTTATCAATGCACCTTTATTCATATGTATTTTTGTTGACTTGCATCCCATACATAGTGTTATGGTGGACAACAGACCAAGGGTGAAAATATGTACTATGACATTACTTACTAGTCTTGGGTACATACATAGAGATTTGATTGGTAAAATATAAAAAATAAAAGGATTCAATGGAAAAAGACAAAACCCTCTTGGATTCATTGTGTTACCCCTTTGGGTAGGAGCTACACCTATTGTCACTTGGTTCATATATTTTCAAAACATTGGTGCACTTAACATGCTATTAGGACAACCTTAGATACATAAGATATATGAAATCCAATCTTTGTTACACCAATGCTTGAAGTATATCCATAATAACAACTTGGTTATGATTATGGGTGTTCCATTTGAATACCCTATCTATCCTAAGACATTTCCTACTATGATTCCACATCAACCTATTATAAAACCTACATAAGTTCAATCTTCATAAATAATTCAGATTCCATTGTAATGATAATGATGAATAATTTACCTAGACAACCAATTCTCCAATGTCCTCTACATCGAGGAACAATTCAACTTCATCATGCATGACCCCATTATTTTCATATGATGGCAGTCTTACAATAGTATTATGAGCATAATCAATAAATAACCCTAATGCATTATTTTGACATATAATGTATTACATAGGTTATTTTGAATACTAAATCTACACAATACTTATTAGTCTTGGGTACATACATAGAGATTTGATTGGTAAAATAGAAAAAATAAAAGGATTTGATGGAAAAAGTCAAAACCCTCTTGGAGGAATTGTGTTACCCCTTAGGGTAAGACCTGCACCTATTGCCACTTGGTTCATAGATTTTCTAAACACTGGTGCACTTGACATGATATTAAGACAACCGTGGATACATAAGATATATAAAATCCCATCTTCATTACATCAATGCTTGAAGTATGTTCATAATAGTAATGTGGTTATGATTATGGGTGTTCCATTTGAATACCATATTTATCCTAAGACATTTCCTACTATGATTCCACATCAATATATTTTAAAACCTACATAATTTCCATCCTTGTAAATAATTTATATTCTATTTCACTGACAAACAGTGGGTAATTTACCTAGATAAATGATTCTCCAATGTCCTCTACATCAAGGAACCATTTAACTTCATCATGCATTACCCCGTTATTTACATATGATGGCAGTCTTACAATAATATTATGAGCATAACCAATAAATAACCTCAATGCATTAATTTGACATATAATGTATTACATAGGTTAATTTGAGGACTAAATCTACATAGTACATACATGACTATATCAATCATATTGAAAATTCCTCATATTATAAACCTTGTGAATAATTTTTAGATTTTGATAGTGATATAAGTGTTACACCCCCAACATGCAACATTTGTAAAATATTTATACAAGACCTCCTCTTGAGCATCCCATTAATGGGATCCTAGGCTAGTTTAGACATATTTTATTGTAGATTGATTCTTAAAATTTTATTTCTTGGTCATCCTCTCTTGGTTTGAATTATCTATTTATCCATTCTTCTATATGGACATGTACATATTAATTTTATTTGATCATTCTTCTAGACCTTATTTTTAACTTGATTATGTTTTCATTGGCCCTTGTCTCTTGATTGCTTTTCCCAATTCATACATTCACATTGGTTATCCTATGATGATATGTGCATATACATCCTTTATAGCTATTTGATTTTAATTTCCATTCTTTGAGGCATGTTCAACCTCGATATGGTATAATACTTTCTCACTTCTCCAAATTTACTATCTATTTTTTCTTTTGTCATGGAACACATTGAGCTTACATGATCACATATATTATATGCCTACATATATTATGGCATTCACATACACACTAACTCTTTCCTACCGATGGCATGCACCTATTATAAATTCTATCATATAATACTTTGATACATGAATTTACCATACAATGGATGCATATCACTTGTCTTCTTTAGAATGTACTTTGTTACTATATTGGTGCACACTATACATTGGAATATGCTATTGACTATATGAATCCCTACTATATTTTATTTTGTAAATTCTTCTTAGCCTTGTTTCATGTAAAAAGTGGTTATTTATATAAATACTTAAACAAGTTTAAAAAAATTAAATATTTTAAAATTTTAAAAAACAACTATACACAGCTTGTTTTAATAGTACACGCAGTTTTTTGATGTCATTTGTCATATACATAGTGAGTTACACATTAGTTTTTAGCACATATTTTTCATGATATACATTATTTAAATGTAGGACATAAAATTACACACATGATACATGGACATAAATATGTATGGAAGTCATCACACCTACAAACAACCTTTACACATTTTGGGGCATGCCTACGTTAGGGGCATCTTGGTACAATTTTTAGGTTATATATTTCTATGAAACTATATTGATTGTATTGAGATAATTAGAATTTTTATACATGAATTTACTTTGTTCATACCTTTTAGAGTGATACTTATTATGGATATTTTTATTTGATATATTAGATGATGCCATTGATTGACTATACGAACTAACATTGTGATGCAGGAGAATCAAGGCAAGAAAACATCATTGTTGTGTTTTAGTCTATTGGAGGTCAATTTTGGTCAAATTTAGATGTAAAGGTGATTTAGGGACATTATTAGGTCCATTTGTGTCCTTATATTCCATTTGGATTCATATAAGTGTGTTATATGACTTACAGGAATTTTCCCTCCAAAACCCAAAATATGAAAATTCAAATGCTTCCAAGAGCCTAGGAGAGCATAAAACTAGTCTAATAGGGTTAGATGAAAACATTATGTTGTAATATATTCAATAATACTTGTAATAAGTTTTTCAAACATATGTGTTGTGGTCATGAGAGAAAAGTCCTGTTTTGGGTTAGTCACCCTCACCCAGACATTGGGTTGACAAGGAAAGAAGTAGTTTTATAACTAATCAAGAAAACCAACATTGAAGTTGGTGGGAGAATAATTATATGGAATTATTGAGTTATGGAATAGGAAGAGATAAGGAACCTCCAAGAGGAGGAAGGAGGAGAATCTGAAGATGCATGTATCCACAAGCTCCTTAATATAGATGTTTCAGTCCATCAATGGACTATGTTTTGTAATCAACAAAGTATAGAATGAATAAAGAGAGGAAATATTTATATATTCATGTCCTCTAGTTTACATTGATTTATTGTGTGTTTTTATCTATATTGATATTCCCTTGAATTCATAAATAGGTTTGTATATGCATTGTGTTGCAGGTTTAAACAAGAATCATAAGCTACAGTTTGGTGAATAAAGTATTGTGTTTTCCCCAAAATGGTAATGTGAAGATGGTGATGATTTTTATCTTAACATTAATGAGGTGGTATGAAAATTATAAGAGTTTAGAGGAACTAGATAAGTGAAACAACTCAACATATAAATCATTGGATTATTAGAAACCATGTACCCTATTTTCACAGTCATGAAAGAAAGTAAAATGTTGGTTTCCTTAGACATAGACTATTAACATATGGAGAGAAGGATTAACAAGTGAAAAATGGGGTTTTAAGTATTAGTTTGAATCTAATAAGTAATGAAAATTAAGTGTGTATGTTACAAAATGATTAAAGTTTCTAGTGAGACAGGGAGTGCCATGTTTGGGTGTATTGTCACTGTATGTTGTAAGATCTAGACCTTTTCCTTAATCTTACTATAGTCACTATTGATATATTTGGTCTTGGGGAGTAGTAATAATAGTTTAAATATTTATTTAACCTCTTAAAAAAGTATAAGACACCCAAAGTTAATAAACTCTCTATGTTGATATTCAGACCTATGTGTTTCCCCATATTACCCTGTTTTAGCATGCACAACTACTTTGCAAAATGAGTAAAGAGTTATCATTTAACCTTGAAAAGTGAACCATTGGATTTATTTTATGGATTATATTATTTTATCAAGGAATATTAAACATCATTAAACCCTTTAAGATACTTTTAGAGACTTGAATGCAGACCCTTGCCCTAAGTGCATATGGTTACCCTATTAACATAGTCAACACACAAATGGAGGTGTGAATGATCAATGGATAGTATATGAAGTTTTAAGGTGGAAAATAAATCTTAAAATAATTTTTAGGATCATCAAGAGGGTTCCTTGAAAGATAATATTACAATCAAAAGAGAGAAGTCAATCAAAACCCTTTGCATAGTCAAGAAAGCATATACAGTCAAATGAAAATTTGATGCATTAATGTGAAATGGTTGTGGTAAGGAATCATATCTATTTGAAAGGTTTATAAAATTAAAAATAGACCTTATAAACTTTATTTGGTTCCTTGAAACAATTTTAAACTCAAGTTATCTAATTTTGAAGGCCCTCGGCCCTGTGCAAGTTTAGTAAACCCTTGGATTAGGGTTTTGTGCTTTAAAGGAGTTTCCACCGTTATAAACTCATAAAAATTTGTAATATTGTAAAAGTCAGTATTATATAATATATTAAAGAGTTTTCAAGGTTGTAAAAATCTTAAAAGTATGGATTTAACCAAAGTGGTTTGGCATAGGCCTAATTAGGCCTCATAAGAAGGGTATTTTACAAAGGAAGTACAAGATAAGGAACGAGTTAAGTTATGAAAATTTGAACACATCTCAAATAGGATATATTAAGACAAGATAAGTGATTAATTCTTCCAAATATTTCCTATACATTGTGATTCAAGTGAAAATTCTTAAAAAAAGGGCTACTTGCCAATTTAAGGTTATAGAGAGCTTGGAAAGAGTAAAAGGTTATTGAAATAATTTAGAATCCATGTAAGGGGTATGAATATATAATATATTATTCTTTAATACCCTCTATGAATTAAGGTATTTCTTTGATACTTAGTTATAATTTTGGTCCTTGAGACCTAAGGGGTGGTTGCCTAGTGTAAGAAAAAGAGGAGTTAGGAAGGAAATGACTTATGAGAGATAGGTTATGAGAGGTGAGTTATAGGGAAGAAATCAATGTCCTTAATAAATTATATGAAGTATACAAGGAAACCAAGGTCAAAAGGAAATATTAACAAGACATATAAATTTGAACATGACAAGCATAACCAATGCAAGTGGCCAGTTGGGTTTAATATCAGAATATGTTGATGATTGAGTCTTCTCCTCAATATCTATACATTATTTGGTATCAGATCAAGCCAAGATAATTTTGGGTAACATTGTGTTTTGATTTCTTTACACTTTATTTATTTGAGTAGAATGCATATGTTATGAGATATGCATGAGAGAAGTAACATTGCAGGGTGTTGAGGGAGAAGAGGAGGTTGTAGGTCTAATCCATTGAGGTCAGAATAGAGGAGAATAATATTGATAGAGAGAATATATACATCCCCAAAGTCATTTGAGAAGGACAAGAATCTATTCAAGGAAAGACTAGAAAAGAAAGGTTGAAAAGAGAGCATTGAAGCTCCAAGAGAGAAGAGAAAGATATAAGACTCCAAAAGAGAGTTAAGGAGGTTAATAAGAGATCCCAATAGAGGACTCAAGGAAGAGAAAAGTCCCAATAGAGGTCTAAGAGGAAGGATTGATAGACTTGCTAAGAGAAAGGTCTAAATAGGCCAAGAAAGCAAAGAAGAATGGAGGAGATGGATATAGAAAGAGAAATAGAGGACATAAGAAGAGAATTAGGGTAAGGTATATAGAGGATAGAGATCACGATAAAGATCATAAGAGAACAAGAAATCCAATGGATAGGTTGGCATATGCGAAGAATGGTGAAGTGGCCAGTAGATTCACTTGTGAGAAGAAGGCACAATAAAGGTGTCTTGAATAATGAGAAGAAGAAAGAGAGAGCGTCCCAAAGAGGCATGAGAAGAGAGATGTTTCCAAGTGAGTAAAAAGACATAGAGATTGAGAAGAGAGTTCTCATTGAATAAAATAATAGGAAGATAGAAGTGCCAGGAAGAGCACATGAATAATAAAACAAGATAAGATGGAAGATGTCTATGCTAAAGAAAATCAAAGATACTTTGTGGTCTCTCATTTTATATGATAACATTATTTTTGAGTTTGTATTTATATGTATTAATAATAAATTGATGAAGGCCAAGCATGAGGCCTCAAAGTTGATGAATAATGGTTCAATAATGACACCCATCAAGTGTAAAAAAGATGACAAAGCAGAAGAACCTCTTGAAGAAGCCAAAGTGAAGGAGATTGAAGGTATACTACATGCTGAAAATGAAGAGAAAGAAGAATTATATGACACATTTCCAAGTCTAGTAGATGAAACAAAGGAGATGGTTCCCAAAGAAGACAAGAAGATCACTCAAGAAGATATTGAAGAAGACATAAGCTTGCAATAGTTTCCTATGGAGGCAAATAAGTGTTTGAATGTTGAATTTGATTGCATATATGAATAAGGCAAAGCTAATATGAAAATTGAGGAAAATAATGATAGATTATAGCCCTAAAAAGGAGAATAAGGTCATGGATATGTATGGATTAAGTGGCTGAAACAAATAAGTATGGAGAAGAAAGAAATGAACCTCAAACAAGAGGTCAAACAAATCAAAGTATAGGTGCAAAAAAAGCTCAAATGTGGAAGCAAAGCACATAAATTTGGAAAGATAGATGCCCAAGGTATGAAGCATGAGAGTGATACAAAGAGAGGCAAGTGGCATCCCAAGAAGATACAAGGCAGAAAGTGGGTGATTAAAATCAAGGTAAGATTACAATAAGAACAAGTTATAAGTGTACTCCAAGCAAGCATGAAGAAGGTATAAAGCCTATAAATCAAGAAAAAGAGATGGTGCATGCAAACCAAGCATGTGAAGAAAAGGTATAGCCATATGATTGCATAGAAGATAAGTGCTTGATAGATTTATTTTTAGATGTTGTATATGATGATTTATTTAAAGTTGACTCTAATCATGAAGACATATTGTATGTGAAAACAATAGCATTGATGAAAGAGAGTGTAGTAAAGCAAGATGAGGATGAAGCATCTCAAAAAGTGCTTGAAAGTATGATGTATAGCATAAATAAGTTGATAACACTCTAAAAAATGAAGGAGTCCAAGGAGAAGACAAACAAGAATATGCCTAAGACAATGACGAACAATGTACACCAAGGTTTGATGAAGATTTTGAGGAGATTGATACATAAAATTTTCAAGAAGAGTTGGAGATGTTAGAAGACATGTTCAGTCCATCTAAGAGGCTGAAATAGGATAATTTATAGTAGGTAAAGATCAAAAATTAACTCTAAGAAGCATCAAGAGAGGAAAAACAAAGAGGATCACATAAAGTTGTGCAAACAGGCAAGAAAATTGAGCATAAATAAGAACACAAGGTGATTTATTTCTTGGATCAAGATCAATTTGAGTTTAACTTTGATAAATGTGAATATGGAAAGCTAAAAAGATTCAAAATAACATTTTACTATAGTGAGGAAGAAAGAAATGAGAAATTACACATACAGAGTGAGTAAGGTGAGAGGAAAAGGTATCCAAATGTCAAAAAAATTGAAGAAGAGGTAGAAAAAGAGAGTGTAGATCAGAAAAGGATAGAGGATGACATGCATAAGAGGTCATTAGAGCCTAATGAAGAATATTCAATCATAAACAAGGATCAAAATCCACTAGCCAAGCAAGAACAAGAGAAAATAAAGAGGAGACAAGCTATCAAATGAGCATAAGGAAGGAGAATGAACACAAGTTGATTGCAGTTGAGTATGAGGAGATTAAAAGTGACATAGAACAAAATGAAAGTATAGCAAGTAAGGAAACACAATAGATGGAACACTTCATAGAGGAAGAAGATTCAAGGATAAGAAGGCTAGACAAAGCCAAGAGGAATAAATGCAAGAGTTTGACAAGCAGAAAGGAACAAGAACACAAGTGCAATAGCATGTTGAGTATGAAGGACCCTCAAAGAATCAATTGGAAGGCATGAAAGAAATCTAGAGGCTCAAGTTTTCTCCCTCTCGGGGAGTATGATGTAGAAGCATCAAGGCAATAAAAGATCATTGTTGTGTTTTAGTCTATTGGAGGTCAAATTTGGTCAAATTTAGATGTCAAGGCACTTGAGGGACCTTATTAGTTCCATTTGTGTCCTTAGAGTCCTTTTGGAGTCATATAAGTGTGTTATAGGACTTCTAGGAGTTTTCCCTCCAAAACTTAAAATTTGAAAATTCAAATGTTTCCAAGAACCTAGGAGAGCATAAAACTAGTCTAAGAGGGTTAGATGAAAATATGATATTTTAAGAGAGTCAAGAAGCCTTGTAATAAGAGTTTAAAACATATGTGTTGTGGTCATGAGAGAAAAGTCATGTTTTGGGTTAGTCACCCTCACCCATACATTGGGTTGATAAGGAAAGTAGTTTTATAACTAATAAAGAAAACCAACGTTGAAGTTGGTGGGAGAATAATTGTACGACATTGTTGAGTGATGGAATAATAAGAGAGAAGTAACCTCCAAGAAGAGGAATGAGGATAATCTGAAGATGCATATATCCACAAACTCCTCAATATAGATGTTTCAGTCCATCCATGGATTGTGTTTTGTAATCAACAAAGTATAGAATGATTAAAGAGATTAAATCTTTTTATATTCATGTCCTCTAGTTTACATTGATTTATTGTGTGTTTTTCTCTATATTTATAGGCCCTTGAAGTCATAAACAGGTTTGTTATGCATTATGTTGCAGGTTTGAACAAGAATCATAAGCTATAGTTTGGTGAATAAAGTATTATGTGTTTTCCCCAAAATGGTGAAGTGAAGATGGTTATGATTTTTATATTATCCTTACTGAGATCATATGAACATTCTGAGGGTTTAGGATAACTAGACAAGTGAAATAACTCAACATATAAATCATTGGATTATTGGAAACACTGTACCCTATTTTCAAAGTCATGAAAGAAAGTAAAATGTTGATTTCTTTAGACATAGACTATTAGCGTGTGGATAGAAGGATTAGAAAGTATGAACATGGGTTTTTAAGTATTAAATAACATCCAATAAGTAATGAAAATCAAGTGTGTAGGTTACAAAAGGAGCAAAATTTATATTGAGGTAGGGAGTGCCCTGTTTGGGTGTAATGTCACTATATGTTGTAAGATCTAGACCTTTTCCTTAATCTTGATATAGTCACTATTGATACCTTTGGTCTTGGGGCATAGTACCAATAGTGGAAAGAGTTTTTTAACCTATTAAAAAGTATAAGACACTAAAAGTTTACAAACTCTCTATGTTGATATTCAGACCTATGAGTCTCCCCATGTTCCTCTATTTTGGCATGCACAACTACTTTGTAAAATGAGTAAAGAGTTATCTTTTAACATTGAAAATGGAACCATTGGATTTATGTTAGGGAGTATATTATTTTAGAAAGGAAGCTTAAACATCATTAAATTCCTTATGAGAATTTTAGAGATTTGAATGTAGACCCCTACCCTAAGTGCATATGGTTACCCTGTTCACACAATCAACACACAAATAGAGGTGTGAATGATAAATGGATGGTATATGAAGGTTTTAGATGGAAAATAAAGCTTACAATAATGTGTAGGATCATAAAGAGGGTTCTTGTAAAGAGAATATTATAATAAAAAGAGAGAAGTCAATCAAAACCCCCTACACAGTCAAGAAAGCATATATAGTCAAATGAAAATTTGATGCATCAATGTGAAATGGTTGTGGGAAGGAATCCTATCTATTGGAAAGTTTGATAGAAGTGAAAATAGACCTTAGAAACTTTCTTTGGTTCCTTAAATCAATTTTAAGCTTAGGTTATCTAATTTTGAAGGCCCTTAGCCCTATGTAGGTCTAATAAACCCTAAGATTAGGGTTTTGTACTTTAAAGGAGTTTCCACTGTTATAAACTCATACAAAATTTTAATATTGTAAAAGTTAGTGTGCTTTAATATATTAAAGAGTTTTCAATGTTTTATTAACCGTACAAATATGAATTTGACTAAAGTGGTTTGGCATAAGCCAAATTAGGTCTTATAAGAAGGGTATTTTACAAAGGAAGTACAAGCTAGGGAAGGAGTTAAGTTATGAAAATTTGAACACATCTCAAATAGGATAGATTAAGATAAGATAAGTCATTACTTATTCTAAATATTACCTGGACATTGTGATGCAAGTGAAAATTCTTAGAAAAAGGGCTACAAGCCAAATTAAGGTTGTAGAGAGCTTGGAAAGAGGAAAAGGTTGCTGAAATGATTTGGAAGCCATGGAAGGGGTATTAATATATAATATATGATTCTTTAAGACCCTATATGCATTAAGGTATTTATTTGATACTTAGTTCTAATTTTGGTCCTTGAGACCTAAGGGGTGGTTGCCTAGTGCAAGAAAAAGAGGAGTTAGGAAGGAAATGACTTATGAGAGATAAGGTATGAGAGGTGAGTTATAGAGAAGAAATCAATTCCATCAATAAATTTTATGAAGGTTTAAAGGAAACTAAGGTCAAAAGGAAATATTGAGCTAGACATAGAAATTTGAACATGACAAACATAACCAATGTAAGTGACTTGTTGGGTTTAATATCAGAATATGTTGATGATTGAGTCTTCTCCTCAATAGCTTTGCATCACATTGCTTCCTATGTTCTTGTTTCATGTTTATGAACATGACATTACTTGAACATTATTGTATTGAATACTATTTGTTTTATACTATGTGGGTATAATAACTATGTCTTCTTACATCATATGTCATTTGTGTCATAGGATCCTATAGTCCATGTCATGGCCATGTCGTGCTTGTATTGGGTTAGATTTGAGTCATGTCTTCTATGCTTGTGTGCTTTGTGTCCTTATAGCTTATTCACTATGACAATATTTTCATGTACATTTTTACATGTCTTTATGTGTAAAAAATTGACTATTATGGTGTGATTGGTGTTTTTATTTCTATCATGAAAATGTCTATTATTTTATTTAAATTTATACTAATGTTACCATTATTTATACCATTAATAAACTATGCTTCTTATTACTACATGTTTCATTGACATATCTAGCTAAATCTGACAATTGTTTTCAAATGAATTATCATGAGTATATCTTGGGTGCTAATAAAAAATGATTTACAGTGCTTTAGATTAATTTCATATGTTCTAGTATTGTTCAAAATATTTTTATGGGGATGTATATTATCATTTTTGTACATGTATTTTACGTGATTTTACTTTTTATATATAACACATGATGTGCATATCTCTTTCATTTGAGATGTGTGATTTGTAGGCTTCATCCCTCTTATAGAAATGGGGTCACGCAATGGGCCTATTTCATAGATTTAGGCCATGTTATACAAATCATTCCACATTCTAAGATATAATATATGGTTCATATGGGTCAGATTGAGTAGATTAAGACAATTTACATGATTGGGAGGAACATTTGAGACATTTTATGATATTTGGAGATATATTTTGACATTTTACAACATTTTGAGGAAAATATAGATCATATGGGGCATGGAATTTGTTCATGTAAACATTTGTTTATATTTATTGAGAATCAAAGGGAGATGATGGTACTACGTAAGAACTTTAGGTCTATATATGTCTACAATAATTGGTTCGTTTACATACAACCCTAGTTTTTTATTTCCATAAAAGGATATTTTTAAACCTCATGTAGTGTGGATGAGGTTACCTCTTTGCTCACCTTATGAATGGGTAGTTGCGGTAATTACACTCCTCAACTCATAGTTTCATCTCCTTGGGGCATGTTCACCCCATGATATTTTCTAATCAAGTTAAACAATTGATAGATTTATTTGCATACCATCAAGTGTGTTTGTTTCTTAACTTTTTGATTTCAATTTTTTCAATGATTTATATTATTTCATATTTATTATTATGAATATTTATATATCTATTCATGTTTCTTATGGGTTTAGATAAAGTAAATGATACATTTTGGCTAGAAATTTCAACATCAAGTGTGATTATCACAAGTACCAAATTTTTTTATTTTATCCTTTTAATATAGAATTTGTAATGTTATATTAAAAGGGAGCATCTAGACCTAAATTTGGTCTTTGACACTTAGGCAACATAAAATTTAACATACTTGGATAATGCATATATATTTGACTCTTGATCACACTTTACCTTTATTTGTTTACCTATTTATTGTCTTAGCCACATCTATTCGAGAAAATATATATTTAATTATGATAAGTTGTATATATAAACTAACCCTTAAAAATATTAGACAAATAATCTCTATATTTCATATCCATGTTTTTCAATTCCAAGATAGTACCAGTGAACCCAAATAGTGTATATTAATGCAGAAGTCTCCCTTTGCTCATAATTTCTAGAGACCGTCAATGATTGTTTGTATAATTATAAAGTATCCATTATATTGGCCTAGACACATTTCATGGGTTGGTCATAGTTGAAAATTAATGAAGCATCATCTATAAATAAAAATCGCCCCTAAGGTTATTAGTCACTTAGAAAATCTTAGTAGCATTGATAGATCACCTAACGCTCTCTTGGAACATTATCAAAAAGGCATACCCACATTTCATAATTTCAAGGAACATCCCTAGAGCAGTCTATGTAGCCAAATGTGAATGCACAAAGTCAAATTCTCATGGTGCCAAGTATAAAAGATAAAAATATAGTATTTCATTTTATATTTTTCAAGACATTTCAACACACACAAGTGGGAGAACTACGTATGGTTTGAGCCTTCTTCCTAGTATTATAATGTATGTAATGCTCAATCATACAATGGGGAGTGGTTGAGGTTAGATAAACCAAAAATACTAACTCCATTTTAAGGGTATCTTGTGGGAAATCAGGCACAAATAGGGATTGGACCAAAATAGACAAAAAACATCCATTTCAACACAAGATCGAAGAAGTGCACACACAAAAAATCAAATTTGAGGAATAGGCACAAGGATCTTAATAAATTTATACCTCATTATGCTTAGAGACATTATTGGTAAACCTTAACATTTCCAGTTATTGCAGGTGTTTGACATTGGCAATAGCATCTAAGGAGGTTCTGAGTCATTATTTTTGATCTAAATAGTTGCTGAAGCACATAAATAAAATTTGTAGATTTAGTGATGGCTTTTATGAGAAACAAGTAGGCAGGATTAGCTAAATACATCGTATTTCTCTTGTATTTTCATTTATAAATCAAGGAATCAAATTTTCAATCACTCTATTTTAAATCAAATTATTATGTTTATTGCCATATTATCAATAATTTGAATTAATGCATAGTTTCCATTATTTCATATCTCTTAGGTGTAAAATAAGTAAAACACTATTTTTTAAAATGTTTTCCTCTTTGAAAATTACCTATTTTACCAACTTAAACTCAACATCTTTTAAAAAAAATTAGTAATTTAGATTCTAGACTCGAAATGCTACATTTATTGATTTTAAAGTATTTTTAAATTTTGAGTGCAGGCATCTCAAATTTTGCATCCAAGTTTAGGTATATCTATTTTTTGTTAAAAATGTGTCATAATAAACTCCCCTTTTAGCCTTCACCCCCTCACCACCTTCCCCCCCCCCTCCTACCCCCATCTTTGTGAACTTACCAAAAAAAAGGTTCAAATGGATAACAAAAGGAAAAAGGCCAAGATTGTACTTTGTTATGAGATAGTCCAAAAAAATAGTGGTAAGTTACTAATCATTGAGGACCGTACTACTAATTCCTATAAAAAATAAGAAAATTTCATAAAATGGACTTAAAGATAGATACAAGGAGGAGAAATGGAGAAGGAGATAATAAGAGAAATGAGACATGGCCACATATATAAGAAAGTAAAGTTGTCAAGAGAAACATAGAGTCAAAACTGTTAAAAGTTGGATAAAACTAAAACTAATATGTTAAAAGGCAAGAAAAATAAAATAATGCATGTCAATAAAAGTTTATTATGAACCGATGATCCATAACACATAAACACACTAAAACCATAGAAAATAGCTAGACTTTTAGTAAAATTAAGTGTCTACACCTCTATAAATTCTAAAAATAAGTGTATATATATAACACATAAACACACTAAAACCATAGAAAAAAACTAGTCTTTTAGTAAAATAAAGTGTCTACACTCCTATAACTCCTAAAAATAAGAGTGTGTGTGTGTACACACACACCACACAACACACTTATTGTGTGTGTGTACACACACACACACAACACACTTATTGTGTGTGTGTGTTTCGTGTGTGTGTGTACACACACACACACACAACACACTTATTGTGTGTGTGTTTCGTGTGTGTGTGTACACACACACACACAACATGTAACACACTTATTGTGTGTGTGTGTGTACATACACACACAAAACACACAACACACTTATTGTGTGTGTGTGTACACACACACACACACACACTTTTTCTAGGATTTATAAGAGTGTAGACACTTAATTTTGTTACAAGACTATCTATTTTTATAGTTTTAATGTGTTTGTGTTATATATACACCTATTTTTAAGAGTTATATGAGTGTAGACACTTAATTTTACTACAATAAGTTAGCTATTTTATATAGTTTGTGTGTGTGTGTGTGTGTGTGTATACACATACATATATATAATGTATGTTTGTGTGTGTGTGTGTATACACACACACACACACACACACACACACACACACACACATTTACATGAGTGTAGACACTTAATTTTACTACAAGAAGTTAGCTATTTTCTATGTTTTAGTGTGTTTATGTTTATGTGTATATATACATATACATGTGTGTGTGTGTGTGTGTGTGTGTGTGTGTGTGTGTGTGTGTGTGTGTGTACACACACACACACACATAATTACTCCCAAATATGAATTAACTCGCATTGTTATAATATTAACTACATGAAAACTATGTCTACAATAACCTCATCCAAATCTAAGAAATATTTTGTTTTTTATATAGAATAAGGGAAAAGGAGCCCTTACCCCATGGTACAAAATAATCTGACAAACAAATAAATCCAAGAAATTTAAAATTTGTCTCTAGGAGAACAAAAAGAGATGGGAAGAAAGCCCCCAAAAGACAAGTAGCCACAAAGTCAACTAGCCAGTTACAAGATAGAAGACCAAAGAACAGAAGCCCATAAGCTTCATAGAGAAAACCACAAACCAATAATATAAATCACATCCCATAGCAATCTATAAGTGCATGATGGAAGCACCTCCATGGAACAACTCAAGGAATGCAAGAAAACGTCTTGTCAAAAGCATTGGTCACCAATTTCTAAAACATCCTCCAAGCACTAATACAAGACCACTACTCATAAAAATTCAATGATTTTTGAACCCAAAACAAAATCCATGAATACTCCAAGATCCTCAAACACAATCAATCCAAGAATCCAAAACAAGGAGGAAAACCTAAGACTACAACAAACTTTATGAAAGTTAAATCACTAATTCCTTTAATGAAAGTTTGAAGAAAGAAATCCAGGAGAGGCCAAATACCAAAAAACTTCAAATGGGAAGTTGTAAGTAGGTCAAATGCTTTTTAATTAATTCTCTACATTCTTTCCAAGAAGGGGGTGTTTCAAATACCAATCTTCATTATGAGAAAAATGAAGAGTTCCAAACTTAGCTAAGAATTTTTTTGGAGAGTTAGTGTCATGATACTTATGGGAGAAAGAAATATCCTCAAAAAAAGGAATGGCATGGAAGATATATTGAATGATTGAATTGAGTTTCTATTGATTAGTTCTTATCGATTCAATAACATTGATAATCAAAATAGAATCATCTTCCACAAATAATTTATTGAAATTAGATTCAATATCAGTTCTCAAAAGTCTAAGAAGAGTTAGTGATTCAGTCAAATTGTTTGAAGACCATAGAATATTGAAGGCATAACATGATAACACTTGTTCCAAATTATTTTTGAATATGACTCTATCCCTATAAAGACTTGGCTTACCTTTGAATTCCCCTTCAAATTTTACCTTGACATAATTGTCACTCGAGAACTTGCAAAACCCATTAACCTTTTGTTGTTTTGAGTAGGGAGGTTGAAGTTGCTTTTTTAAAAAAACTATTTTAATATAATATGGCATTCCTCTCTGGTAATTTTATTTTCAGGAGATGGAAATTTAACCTTAAAAACCTCTTGAAAGCGTGCCTCAATTTTAAGAGTAAGGATTTGTTCAAAGAGGAACATAGCCTTAAAGATTTTATTAATTCTTTCTTTGCATAAGCACAAGATAATCAAAGATAGGACCATAACCCAAATACATCTTACTTTATCTCCTCCCTCTTATGTATAATAAATCTCCTAACTTGATCCCCAAATCTAAGAACTAATTTTGTTAGAATTAGCGACAGAATCTAATGAATCTAATAGAAAGCATAAATAAGAGATAAAATAGTAATAGTAATAAACAATAATTGTATATCTGAGATAATAACATAAATGAATAAATAACTCAAATATGATGAATTACTCTAATAATTCAATATTAATCTGATATGGAATACATAAATAGTCATTACTTTATAGAGCAAAGCATGTATGATAAAGATCAAGGAACTCACACAACACATGTAGTTCAACTAATATCTGTCTACATGAATAGTGGAGTGCAACTCCACACTAACAAGATAGGTGTCTAACTTGTGTAAATGATCAACACAAGTTGACTATGAGTTAAACAATCTTATCCTATCTTACCCTGAATAGTGGAGTGGAACTCTATTGTAACAAGATAAGTGTCTAAGTTAACTACTAGCTAAGCAAGCTTATCTAATTTAGTACAAATTATTAATAAACATAATAAATTAATTACAATAAGTAATTAGTGTACCAAAATAATAAATATAAGTAAATGCAATAAAGTAAATAAATACACCAACACCCCCCCCCCCATAAGCGAAGCTTAGGTAGGGCTATGCAGATAAGAGTCCTGGCAATGTGTAACCATATTAGGTACTCTGTATAAATAGATGAGGAAAGGAGAAAACCCAAAGGAAAAAAACCTCCTCCTCAAAATGAAGGTCTAGGAAACCCCCTTGAAGAACTAATGTCCCGCACCCCAAAAGAGATCGCAAGTGAAGAGACTTGCTTATAGTGAAAGGTTTGGTGAAAATATCTGCAATCTACTCCTCGGTAGGACAATATTGAAGATCAATGATCTGCACCTGAATTAGTTCTCTGATAAATTGTATATAGATCTTTATGTGTTTGGTTCTCTGATGATGAACCAGACTCTTTGAGATTTGGATAGTGCTCTGGTTGTAATAGTAGATGATTGATGGCTTTCTAAATGGAACACCAAGCTCAGTGAGAATATTTTGAATCCAAATAGCCTTAGTAGTGGCATTAACAATGCCACAATACTCAGCCTCTATAGATGAAAGAGCAATAGCATTTTGTTTCTTACTCTGCCAACAAATGGGGCTAGATCTAAAGTGAAAGTTGTAACCAAAAGTGGACTTACGATCATCATAATCACCAACCCAATCAGAATTTATGTATCCCACCAAGTCTAAACCTATACCTACTATATAGTGAATCTCGTATCTAATAGTGCCCTGAATGTAGATCAAAATGTGCTTGGCAGCTCTCCAATGAAGCTCATGTGGTGTCTACATAAAGTGTGAAACCATGCCAACTACATATGAAATGTCAAGTCATGTATGAGTCAGATAGATGAGGCTACCTACAAGCTGGTGATACAATGTGGCATCAACCAAGGGAGCGGAACAATGAACCTCAAGTCTAACTCTAGATAAGAAAGGAGTTGGTGTAGGCCTATAATCAATGATGTGAAACTGAGCTAACAAGTCCATGGCATACTTGGGCTGTGAAAGTGTAATCCTAGAAGAAGATTGTGCTATCTAAATCACAAGAAAATAATGCAATAATCCCATGTATGTCATATAAAACCTATCATGAAGTACAGTCTTAACACTACTGATGATGGATGTTGTGCTCCCTATAATAATGAGATCATCAACATAGAACACCAAGTACAATAGTGAATCCTCCTATCGTAGAATGTAGACATTCAAATCTGAGTGACATCTCAAGAACCCAATTGAGAGAATAAATATGTCCATCTTATAATACCAAGCCCCAGGGGCTTGTTTTAGACCATAGAGAGACTTCTTCAATTAGCATACTAGTGAAAAATCTTGAACAAACCCCTGTGGCTGCTCCATATAAATCTCCTCATGAAGATCCTCATGAAGAAATGTGCTCTTCACATCTATCTAATATACAACCCAACCATGAGATGCACTAATAGCTAGTATCAATCAAATGGAATTCATCTTAGCAACAAGTGCAAAGATTTTTGTATAGTCAATGCCTTCTACTTGGGAAAAACCTTTGGCCACTAAGCGTGCTTTATACTTATCAATATTTCCATCCAATGTAAACTTAGTCTGATATATCCACCTACATCGTACTAATTTTCTTCCCCTAAGAAGAGGAACAAGATCCCAAGTGTTGTTCCTAATCAATGAGTCATACTCTTCTTCCATCACTTAATCCCACTCAACTATCCCTATGGCTTCTTAAAAAGACTATGGATCAAAAGTTGTGGCAACATAAGAATGTGGAAGATCATGTTGTGACCATGTTCTCCTTATATCTAATGGATCCCTAACAAGAAGGTATACATTCGCCAAAGTCTATTTAGCCCATAAAGGCATCAATGGGTGAGGATATGGAGGAGGAGGAGGAAGAGGAACATGTCCTGCTAAACCCTATTGGGGAGGTAATACCTCATCATCCCTATGAGTAGATAAATTAGGAGTATCATCATCACTGCTATTTGATTCTTCTAAGGAAGAATAATGATAAATGTTAGAAGACAAGTCTGAAGGACTTTCTTCAAAGTAAACACTTCTTGCTATAATAAGCTCATGTGAATCTGGATCAATGCGCTGATATCCCTTAGCACCATCAGAATATCCTATAAATATGCAAGTTTGACTTTGTTATTCTAAAGCACAACGCTTGTCTGAAGGTATGTGAGCCCATGCTAGACTACTGAAGACTCTGAAATGATGCACATTTACCTTCTTATTACACCAAGCTTCAAGAGGTGTTATCCCCTTTAAATCTATGTGAGGAACTCTATTATGTATATATGCAGCATAATTAATCACTTTCACCCAGTACTCAGGTACTAATGATTTTGCATGAATCATACAACTTTCCATCTCTTATAAGAATATTTTCTTCCTCTTTGTTACACCATTCTACTGAGGTGTGTATACAACTGAATGCTGAAGATTAACTCCTTCAAGATCACAAAATTATTCAAACTTATTGTTCACATATTCCCTCCCATTATCTATGTGGAGAATCTTGACATACTTCCCAGATTGTTTCTCTATTAGAGCTTTGAACTCTAAAAATATATCAAATACTTCACTCTTGAGTTTCAAAAAATAAACCCAAGTATATCTGGAATAGTCATCAATAAATGTGAGAACATAGCAGGTTTTACTAAAAGACAAAGTAGGTAATGGACCCACTAAATCACTATGAACAAGTTTGAGGACTTGTGTAGCCCTCCAAGCCTTCCCTTTATCAAACTTATCCTCTAGATGTTTGCCTAGGGCACAACCATGACATACACCCCCTCAAACTGAATCTGCAGAAGTCCTATAACCATCTCCTACTGACTAAGCTATTTTAAATAGCGGTAGTACAGATGACCAAACTGATCATGCCATAACTTGCTCACTGAATCAGTGTATGAGAGCAAAGCTATAGAGGAAGACTGAGGCACAAAGTGGGAGAATGAATAAAGTCGAGTATTATTGTCAACTTTTCCCACTACAACTAAGATATTATCCTCTAATTTTTTGATTGATACAGAATTAGGTGTGAACTCAACTTTCCTACCAGTATCAAAGTGAGTGATTTGGTAGACAGAAAGAAGGTTAGTTGATAACTCTAGCACACAGAGGACGTCCTCAAATGCACCACTTTCAACATCAATTGTACCTTTTCTTATAACATCTACCTTAGAATCATCACCTATGAGAATATGAGGCAAGGAACTTGGTTCTAATCTATAAAATTGTTCTTGATCAGAACCCATATGGTGAGAAGCACCTAAGTCAATGACCCATGACTTGGGAGAATTCGCCAGTGCAACTAGTTCCATAGATTTCCCTTTCCCTAAATTTGGAGTGGAAGAATCCTTTGAAGAGGATTGATTGATGTTATTCTTTTTTAGAAGACCATTAAGTTCATCAATCTCTTTCTTCCAACAATTTTTTTCACTATGAAACCCCTTTTTATAATAAGGGCAAGGAGTGCCAGTCATTTTTTGTGAATCCCCTTTCTTATTAGTGGATTTATAATCTCCTTGTGAGGAAGATTATTGACCTTTATTCTTATATTTATGTGACTTATTATGATTATTCTGCTTCTTTTTACTTGAACCTATATTTGATGCTGATGTTGAAACTTACTTATGCTGAAATTGACTTGCAACTAGAGCTTAAGATTTGGATGACTTGATTAGACCCATAGTTATTAACTTTTTTTCTTCAACCATTAGAATCTCAGAGAATACCTCAAAGGTGGGCAATTGATTCGATGTGTCCAATGTGATTCGATGAGTCTGAAAGCTAAAGACAAAGGATGAATATTCATGACCTAATTTGTGTAAGGGACTGAAAATCAATTGAATATCATTTTTATCAATTTTACATTCAAAAAGTTATGCTCTAAGATATATGACTTTAGTGATGTAGTCTTGTATTATAGCATAATTTTTAGGATCCAAACTAATGAGTTCCTTGTCAATTTGGTAACCACGAACCTCATCTATTTTGATAAACAATGATTTTAATTTATGCTAAGCCTCTTTTGGAGTTGTAAATTTGTCAAGATAGAAATTTAAATCTAAAGACATGTAAGACCGAATGCATCCAATTACTTTAGTAGTTTCAAAGAGAAAGTGTTGTAACTCTTTTGCATTAGTAGGTAGAGTAAGAAGAGATGTTATATATGGTGTATATCCTAGCATCATTAATGCATTCCAAGCATTCTATTTCCATGTATTATAGTTGTATGTTGTTAATAGTGAGAACTTAGGATTCCCCATGATCTAATCAGAAATAAACTGTCATAAAGCAGAAATCAAACTACAAAACACACTAAAAATTTTCTTTGAATTAATTAGTTTTATCCCACCTAGCAATTACAAGGCTGGATTATAATTTTCCAGTTTATAAAAATCTCATTTAGGCCCTCTAGTCTAAAAGTATAAAAAATATGCACTTTATTAAAAAAAATTGCATCAATGTGTTGTGCTTGAAAAAATATTAATTTATTAAAAAAAAGGGGGACCTCAATTTGAGGTTTTATGTGAAAGTTATGAGCCTCTAAAGTTAAAAAAATGAGGACAAGCAAGAGCTGATGTATAAAAATTTAAATTGTAGAAAAATATGAAAAAATATAGAAAAAACTGAAAGTTAGTAGTGAAGAGCATGAAATTTTATGCTATTTCAATAAAAAAAATCACTCAAAAATACCTCTCGGTGTTCAAATGGTGGGCTTCCAAAGTTACCCTTTCAAATCTACCTACTGATCCGTGAGGCCTGCCAAAAAAAATTGGTCTGCACAGTCCATACGGCTGTACCTAGGAGCAAAAAAATTTGTCTTCTGGAGCGACTATGTCTAAATTGAACAAATTTTATATGGATCTGTAGGTTTTGATGTCTTCTAAATGTCACCGTGAGGTTTGTTTTGATAAAAAAAAATGCTTCAATTTTTGGGTACCCATCGAATTCGGGCATGGTGCTTCTAGATCAAACCCTTACTAATTTTGTCTCTAGTGCCCAATTTAGACAAAATTATAGACAATTTTGACTATCTCAAGCACTCTGAACTCAATGATGAGCTCAAAAAATTTCTATAAAGCTCTAATTTGTATCTGTATATAAAATCAAAAAATTGATCTTATATCTGGATATTTTTCTCTTAAATATTTAGCAATCTATATATTCAATATAACTCTCGTACCATGTTAGAATTAGCTACATGATCTAATGAATCTAATAGAAAGCATAAATAAGAGATAAAATAGTAATAGTAATAAACAATAATTATATATTTGAGATAATAATAAAAATAAATAAATAATTCAAATATGATGAATTACTCTGATAATTCAATATTAATTTGATATGAAATACATAAATAGTTATTGCTTATATAGAGCAAGGCATGCATGATAAAAATCAGAAAACTCACACAACACGTGTAGTTCAACTGATATCTGTCTACATGAATAGTGGAGTGCAACTCCACACTAACAAGATAGGTGTCCAACTTGTGTAAATGATCAACATAAGTTGACCATTAGTTAAACAATCTTACCCTATCTTACCTTGAATAGTGGAGTGGAACTCCATTGTAACAAGATAACTATCTAAGTTAACTACTAGCTAAGCAAGCTTATCCTATTTGGTACAAATTATTAATAAACATAATAAACAAATTACAATAAGTAATTAGTACACCAAAATAATAAATAATAAATATAAGTAAATTTAATAAATCAAATAAATGCACCAACAAATTTATCACCAAATACTTCAAATTTAATATTTTTTTATAAACCCCATATTGAGTGACCTTACACACGTCTTATCACTATTGACTTTGTAAAAAAATTCAAAATTTTAGAGAAAGATAACTTAGAAGCTTTAGTACCATTTATAACTTCGATCAACTTACAAGGTTACTTTGCCTTCAAATTGGTGGAGTCATCAATTCAAAAATAAATTAATTTTGCTGTAGACACCGAAATCGTGTCTAACCCTTAACACCTCACCACCCTAGGATGCCTTTACTTGGATTCCCTTCATTCCCCCCATGGCCAATATTAAATTCCTAAACCCCATTTCATGACCTATTTCTATCATCTCGCGTCCATTTACTCCACCTTCGACCGTTTCTTACCCCGACACTTAAACCCGGCAGTTGGGAAAATGGACGAAAGGTTATTTTTAACCTTTTTACCTGTCTTTCAGCCACCGACATCGGTCAACTGATGACCAACGTCGGTGATATTGCCGGTGTCAGTTTCCTTCATAACTGCATTCTTGACCCGAATGCAGGATCCATTTTTCCAATCTCTCGAATCTGACCTTTCAATCTTCAACAAGGCGACCTTTGAATCTTCAAGGATCCGATCTTTCATTCTTCCAAGCAGCCGACCTTCCAATCTTCAGACATCTCTCTCTCTCTCAGGGACACAGCAAGCTACAACAACAACAGGGACTCTGCATCAGCCATTCTACCTTGTTGGAGGTCTTCTACACCAGCAACATCAGCAACAGGTACAATCAATCTGCAACATCTTTCAGCAAGCCATAGGTAAGTATTCCCTCTATGTTTTCATTCCAAATATTTACACTATTAGTAATTATTTTTCTAGTTACTACTTTTCTTATTATGAATCAGACCACAGACCCAACCTGCTCTTCCCAGAGAGGCTAAAAGGCTTTCTCTCATCCTTATCTCCCTGTTGCCCCTGCTTTCTACCTGGTCCCTTTTTCAGACCACACCCTCTGCCTTGCAGCCCTGCACAGAGCATTCAATTAGACTCTCAGACTACCTCCAACCAGACCTAGAGCCCTTCTCAGACCTGTCCACAGACCATAAACCCATCTAGACCCGACCAAACCTCATCCAAAGACTACTGCCCCGACCGATGCCGACCGTAGAGACCACTGCCCCCACCGACGTTGGTAGACTAACCGACGTTGGCAGACTTGACAACCAACGTCGGCAGACTAACCGACGTCAGCGACTATGGCCAGACCAACAGCAGCCTTCAGGAACGCATTTGCTTTTGTTTCTTTTGATTCAGTCTTTTATCATTTCTATTCCTAGCAACATTCTGCTCTTTATCAGACATTATTTTTTATCTACTAGTGGGTTGTCATCCCTCATAAAAGTCTCCACACTTCTGGGATCAAGCTTTGCTTGGCAACCCACCATCTACCTATCTAACAATTTTTTTGTTCTAGTCTCTTTCTTCTGCAAGTGTCATCCTCCACAACCAAAGAGGAGTTCTCACAATATTTGGATAATGGTGCGTAGACCTCATCCGGATATCTTTTAACCCTAGACCACTTATCTTAGTTTCTTACTTCCTTTGAATGTAGAAAAGTGAAAACAGTTTGAAACATTCTGGTACGCTCGGTGGGACCCTAGGGTCTTCCTTGGGTTCTTTTCTTTCTTTTCATATAGGTGCATCAGGTTTCTCCTTGCATCTTCTTCTTCTATCTCTTCCAAAAGACATCATAAGTAAGGTTAAAAAGAACTCTTCTTTCTTTCCTGCATCTTAGACTAGTCAAACTCATACTCTTCAACCCTTTCTCAACTTGTTTTCATCCGAACTCACATTTCATTTTGGGCTTAAAATATTTTGCATTTTATTTCTGCTTGCTTGCATTTTTAGTCCACACATCTAGTAATTAAAAACCGCATCATGAATTAATCATAGTCCACTTATGTTACATGACCAAATCACTTGCACAAATCAAACATCTTAACTTACCTGAGACAAGGTCCGACTAGGATTTCATCACCTAGAGGATACCTTACCCGTCCCGGCAATCCCACTTGGACTTCACTACCAAGGGGAAAGCCCACTCTGTTCTCTGGCAGAGGATAATCTCTAGGGGACGTATATACTGGCTAAGCGAGACTAGCTTATCACTGTGCTCGTGAAGTGAGGGGAGCTTGCTCCTTAGCATCAGGCCACGTACCAAACCTAATACAGACTCTTGAGCACCGAAACTAACCTGAAACCAACTTTAGACTACTTCTTATAGGACCTGTTCTACAAGCCAACTTCCCAAACATTCAGCTAAGGCATAAGCCAACAAGATTCTAAAAGTTTATTTTTAGGATTTAACGCTTAGGGTCTGCCTGTCTCCATCTTCTTTTCTATCTTTTATCTAGTTTTTTGAGCTAGTGAGGACGTTTTCTTCTTTTTTTCCAAAAACTTTCAAATTTTTTGAGTTTCTGGAAAACACAGTCACCAGCATCGGTTATCTAACAGACGTCGGCCACTTTTTTTACCAACATCGGTTTTTCAACTGACGTCGGTCACTGTCCAAACTTTCTTTCCCAAAATAGTAAGCTTAAAACCCGACTTTCTTGCTATCCAACACCCATTCTGATTTTCTAAGACTGAAAAACATAGTTTTTGGAACCTGACCCTTTTTTGCCTTGAATGGTTTTGACACGCAGTCAAACCAAGACTCTTGTTGACCACACGAGGCAACGACCACTCCCGCCTTCGCCATCTATGCCTAGTCTTCTAATGGAGTATCATTCAGAGACCAAACGAACTCCTACCCGACCAACTCCCAATCAACCTTCAATTGTCCCCAAAGGGGACCCAAACTTTGAGAGAATCCTTGACCACAACGTCAAGGCTCTCCAACACTATCTCGCAAGAAACCAAACGCGAGACCTTTCGGGTGAAGCGGTGATGACATCAACACCATCTGCTACCCAGCCTTTTATGACTCAGACTATTGCCTGAACCATTAACCTGACCATGGCCAATACGCAAAGTTTGGCCTTCCCATCTATTTTTGGACCGACCTCCATCAGAGTTTCATTACCCCCTCAACCACACGCAATTCAACCAAGTTCTACATCATACCAGAACTTGATTATCTCGACTCCACACACTCTTGTGCCTATAAATGCAAGAGTGTCTACCTCCCCTTTTCCCAATGCCACCACACAACCACCTTTGGTGGTATCTAGTCAACTTATGCCTTCTACTTTCATGACACAACTGCCTTTGGCTTCCACTTCTGTCCCTATGACTAGTCATCAATACGTTGCGCCTATACAAGCGCAACTAACTACGTCATACACCTCTTCTAGCACCTTCCAAGTGCCTTACAACCTAGGGGGCGCCCCTTCTACCAATTCGTCAGCCGATCTCATCAAGATGCTGATGGACAAAATGTCTAATCTTGAGGCTTCCATTTTCGGTTCGAGCAATGTCCTTTCATATGATCAAATTTGCAACGAACCCATCCATCCCTCCATCCCAATCCGACTGTATCCCAGTCAGTGGTAGCTTCCTAAGTTTTCTCGTTTCCAGAGTAAGGAAGACCCGTAATAACATCTGTGAGCATTTAGACATGCTTATTATCTCATAGTACATGACGATGCGTTATTGCTACGCATGTTTTCCATGTCGCTTTCTAGCCCTGTCCTTGACTGATATAGCTCCCTTACCAGACATTCTATCTTTTCTTTCACTCAGCTTGCCCAACTTTTTCTTGACCACTTTTCTATCAATATCACCAAAAAGGTCTCAATCACAGACCTATACTCCATCAAACAATTTCATGACGAATCCATAGCTGATTTTATCCCCCGTTGGAGAGGCTTAATCAACCAGCTCTCCTTCCCTTTACCTCAACCCGAACTCATTGAGCTCTTCTCTCGAGCATGTGCCATGCACATCTCATCCACCTTGCGGGTTTAAACATTTCACACTTTTGATGAAGTTTTCACCATGGCGAGAAAGCTTGAACTCCGCACTATTGAAGAAAACAGGGTCAAATTGCGTAATACCAATGCAAAAACCAATGACCCTTCTTCTTCCAGACCTTCTTCTTCCCACTCCAAGTCCAAAGGAGTGGCAAACACAGTGGTCTTTAGATCACCATCCTCAATAATAACTAATCAATCTCAACCTTCAACATCACAAAGCATCACAAAACAATTCCAACAACGGTACATCCAGCATTCATACACTCCAATTGGAGAATCATACGCTTCTGTTTTGGAAAAACTTGTCAAGCAGGGGGTCCTCAATCTCCCTCCAATCCGACCACCTCAATTCGACCCCTCAAAACCTATCCCTACCTGGTACAGAGAAAACAACTTCTGTCACTATCACCGTGTCCAAGGCCATGACATCAACAACTGTCGAACCTTCAAGAACATTGTCCAAGACATGATAGATAAGGGAGATCTTGTTTTGGATAACTTGAACGCACCGCCCAATCAATACATCGACATCTTCAAACAACCTTTTCTTAACCATTTTCCTAGCCAAAATAATGTCCAAACCATGCCCGATAGCTCCCAAGAGCATGATATACGCACAGTCAACACGGTCTCGCCCCTTGTCCCTGGCCAACCTCCTCCATAGGTAGAAGAGCTTTATTCTCCTATTCGTCCATCACAGGTAGAAGAGCCTTCTTCTCTTATTATTTCTCCATCGACCTCTCTCATATTGGAGGATGCTTTGATGGCACCAACACCGACTGCCTCACCCTCATCCTTCTTGTCATCAATAGGGGATCATACATTTCCCACGCCTAGACCACACATCGAGACCATGACCATTCCTACGCTCTATCCAACTGCAGAGCCACATTCTCCAATTTTTTCTCCACCAAGAGAAGACCCTGACTCTTCACCCACTTCGACCGAGGAAGACTCAGTGACGGTTTTCTCTTGCCTTTTGCCTGAGATTACTACATCTCACTCACCTCCGTCCACATCTGAACCCAAACCCATGCAGGTGTCCACCATGCCAAAAGAGATTAAAACTCTTGGTGTTCGCCCAAAATCTAATCTTGCCTCGCACAATAGTGGCCCTCAAACCAAACCAAAAAAGACCACTAAACCACACTGGAGAATTCCTCCTCCACCTTCATCATTGCCCTCTATTTTAGGCCCACATCCATCCACCTTAATAGGAGTGCTTCCTACTCCAACACCTCACAGAGGCATATTGCCTCCATTATCCCCTTTACCCATTAAACATATATTTCCTCCAACACAACCAATGCCTCCTACGCCTCTAAAACAAAAGTCATCAACCCCTACTGCAACAAGACACGCAGACCCATTGGCAGGTTCTTATGCCTTGCTGTTACGATAATTGTTACAGTCTTTTCGCATCAGTCTTCCACCTCTTAAACCATACCAATCTCTCGGACCAAAACCGCCCTGGTTAGATGACACTCAAGTTTGTGCATATCATCGTACGTCGGGACATGACACTAAGCATTGTTGTGCCCTCAAGGTTGTCATTTGCCAATGTTTGGAGAAAGACACCCTTCTTCTTGACCATATTATCAACAAACCTTCAACATCATCTCATGCTTCTCATACCTCCTCACCTTCACACTCATCAACTCTCGGATCAAGACCATCTTGGTTCGACAACACTAAATTTTGTCACTATCATCACACACCGAGACATGACACTAAGCGTTGTTGCACTCTTAAAGCTGTCATTCGTCAACACCAGAAAAAGGATACCCTTCTCGTCAAGGATCCTCTTGACTACCCATTTGCCAAATCTTTGACACCATCACATGCCTCACAAACATCATCACCTAAATTAGGATCTCAACACCAGACTATGGTCCCCTTCATTGCCTTTAACCCCATTATTCAAAATCAACACAGTCAACTTGACCACCAGCCCATCAACCCAAAAGGATAAAGGGAAAAGACATGTTTTTATCCCTTGGACATCCCCATCTACCAAGCCTCGACCAAGCCCCGACCAAACATCATCAAACACCAAGTATCAACCAACATCAACTAGTCTCGACCAAGCCTCGACCAAGCCTCGACCAAGTCTCGACCAAGCCTCGACCAAGCCTCGACCAAACCTTGACCAAACATCAACCAACCTTTTTAATCATCGACCTCAACCAATCATCTTTAACATGTGACCAATTTGGAACGAAGCAAATGGGGCAAGTTTTCTCCCAATTGACTCAGACCTTGCATCATAACACAAGCATTGGTCAGGGACTTATCATAACCTGAGCCCCTCTATGCCTTGCATCTTCGACCAGTCTACTGTTAGTCACGTACTCAATCACCTAACGTTTAACTTGAGCTCGATCCCTTGAGAAACCTCCCATCATTGTCATTCCTATTCCTTTTCAACCCTCAACCCTGCACACATTAGTCACCCCTTTTGTCAAGCATGAATGCTTTGTCATAATAAAAGGGAAACCCTCTAAACCTCTATAGTCAAGTCCATGACCAAAACTTCAGTCAACAATAATATATATATATATATATATATATATATATATATATATATATATATATATATATATATATATATATATATATATAAAATTGGGATGCCTATCTCAAAAGGTCATAAAACTCCAAATGTAGACTGCTCCCTCGAAGGACAGCTACATAATTGTTGTATTTACTAGACTGCTCTCTCTAAGGATAACTAGGCCAAAGTCATATCAAAAGCATACAAAAGCAAAATATAGACAACTCCCTCAAAGGATGGCTATGGCTAAACTCTTACTAAATACACAACACTATTTCAGAAGCTTCCCGCATCGATCAGCTTCACAACATGACCACAAAACAAAACAACATCCCCTCACAGACTTCCCGCATCGATCAGTTTGCCCCTAAAAAAAAAAAAAAAGCCGACTGACAAACTATAAAGTCATGGACTTGTCTATAGTCGTTCTCGGGGTCACCTATAAAAGGGGCAAAGTTGTTCCTACCAAAAAGGGTTCCCCCCTCCCATCCATCTCACATATCATACCTTATCACCCCAACATACTTAAGGGATTTTGAGCTCACTTAAAGTCAAGTGATTCGAGTACTTCTCTAACACAACCATTGGTCCACAACGCAATGCATGAACGGGGCTTTTGTTTTCAAAAATCCCTATCTATGCCATCATTATAGTCCTTGTCAATGAAAGAGCAACGTGCCTTTCACTCCTAACACATCTTGGTCACAAACCCAACCAAACCAAAACCAAACATTTTCAGACCACCAACATGACATAGTCCATTTCACATAGTTTCTATGGACAACAATACACATGAAAACTATTGACCAGACACAATTTATGTTAAGCATAAACTATTACTTGCTAAAGCATAAATAGACTCAATTCATTTTTAGCATACATCCATCACTGATATGGACACTTGCTAGGGATGAAAGACCACTCAACCAATGTTACAGAATACACCATCACACAATATGGAAAAGGCTGTAACATCATCTTATCCTCATCATTTCAACACATGACCAAACCAACCTATCGACCACTTTGACCTCCTATCTGAACTACATTGGTCTGAGGCCCTAACGACTAGGGGCTATGTAGGCAGCACTCAGATGACATGACATCTTCTGGGGTTAGCTCAGCCACATCCGTTTGTTCATCTATCTGATGGACCAACCATATCATCCTCATCATCTTAACACATGACCAAGACCAATCATCAATCATTTTGACTCTTCATCTGAACTACATTGGTCTGAGGCCCTTCCGACTATGGGCTATGTAGGCAGCACTCAGATGATAAGACGTCTTCTGGGGTTAGCTCGACCACATCCATTTGTTCATCTATCTGATGGACAAACCATTTCGACCCATTGACCATAACCTTAACCTCATCTAACCCATCCATAACCGACCCTCTTCCTCCCTTTTTGGGAGAACTACATTGGCTTGAGGCCCTTCACACAAGGGCTATGTAGGCAGCACTCAGATCACACGACATTTTTTGAGGTTAGCTCGGCCACATTCTTGCATCCATCCATTCATTCAACCAACCTATCTCGACCCGCCTCGACCAATGACCTTGGAGATCGTGGCTCTCTCCTCAGACCATGGAGATCGCGCCTATCTCCTCAGACCTCGACCACTTCCAAGACAATGTTGCCTTGGTTGTTTTTGCATGTATGCTATCCCATGAATGGTTAGCAGAATTGTCTGCATCGTATTTTGACCCTCACAAGTATTAGATCGCAAGCCGGTTGATCCCCATTACTTGTGACATTTTCATGTTTCCAAGAGCACTTCTTGAGCCTGAGATACTTGGAGCACGACGACCATTGGAGCTAAAGCTTAGATTGAATAACCCGATCAGCTATGACTAATGCTGGGGCCCAGTTATTTCGATTGTGGCACTCCTCTACCCTTGACCTGTGACAATTTGACCTGACCATCTCGTGAAGTGGTATGCGCGCAATCACAACTTTTGCAGCGCTCTCACTCCATCTTCACCATCTCCATCAATCTCTCTGTCAAATCAGCACCCGATTCCAAGTTCCCTTCCCTCGACTCCTGCTTTGAGGGGGAATACCTCATCCCATAATCAGGGTAATCAACTATCATTTTTGTCTTGCAGTTCACCAGAACAACCAACAAGATGAAAAGACCTCATCCCATACCTGAGGCAATCAACTCCTATTTTTGTCTTGCAATTTGTCAAGAACAACCTACAAGACAAAAAAGGGCAAATGTAGACACCGAAATCGTGTCTAACCCTTGACACCTCACCACCCTAGGATGCCTTTCCTTGGATTCCCTTCATTCCCCCCATGGCCAATATTAAATGCCTAAACCCCATTTCATGACCTATTTCTATCATCTCGCGTCCATTTACTCCACCTTCGACCGTTTCTTACCCCGACACTTAAACTCGATAGTTGGGAAAATAGATGAAAGGCTATTTTTAGCCTTTTTACCTGTCTTTCAGCCACCGACGTTGGTCAATTGTCGATTCACATCGGTGATATTACCGGCGTCGATTTCCTTCATAACTGCGTTCTTGACCTGAATGCAGGATCTGTTTTTCCAATCTCTCGAATCTGACCTTTCAATCTTCAACAAGGCGACCTTTGAATTTTCAAGGATCTGATCTTTCATTCTTCCAAGCAGCTGACCTTCCAATCTTCAGACCTCTCTCTCTCTCTCAGGGACACAAGCTACAACAACAACAGGTACTCTGCATCAACCATTCCACCTTGTTGGAGGTCTTCTACACCAGCATCATCAGCAACAAGTACAACCAGTGTTAGGGTGTGGAGCTAAAAGCTTCACCTTGTTGCAAAAAAGAGGAGGTTTCTGAGCATGACAGTCACTGACGTCGGCAGGCCACAATCGACGTCGGTCAGGGGAGCGCAGAAAGAAACCAACATCGGCAGGAGATCGGCCGGCGTCGGTCACCTTCAGTCAGGCAGGGACCGACGTCGATCAAAACTGTTGTTGACGAATAGTCAGTTAAGTGAACGCAGAGTTTGCATGTTAAAGACCAGTTCGAGTCTTTGAGCTGCCCATCTAAGTTAGTGTATGCATGAGATCTATATAATAGACTCATTGGTTGTATTGTTAAGTGTAGAACTTGTAGAACCCAAGCGTGGAGCTTAAAGAGTTCTTCCCATGGTGGAATCAAGTAGGATTCCCCATGTATGTAAGATCATATTTGATATGCAGGGTGTTGCAGGATCATGGAGGAGATCTACATGTGATAAGTAAGATCAGGTTGGTCTGCAGGGAAATGTGTGAATGCAAGGGTCAGATAGAGATCGGCGGGTTGGCCAGGATCCAAGGTGACAACAATACATCAGGAGCAAGATCATGGTGAGATCTACTTGGAGTACCGATTCGTACTCGGTTGTACTGGACGTACAATGAGGTGAACAACAGCTTGTGTTAGTTGTTAGTTGTGACCTATGAGAGAAGATTACTCAGGTGGGAAGATTACTTGGAGCCCTTGAGGTGTGGAAGGCCTTGTAGAGGTGGAAGAAGAGTGTGATCTCTTTATTGTAATTTCCTTTGTAATGAGTTGAATACAATTGTGTGTTGCCTCTCATATTCTGTGTTATTTCTCATTGATAGTTATTTGTTCTTCTGGTATTTCCGCATGTTTAAGTTGCTTATACATTGGTAATCATGTGTGCTCTTAAATTTGACAAGTTGTGTCAGAGCTTTGGGGAACTGTGGTCCTATCAACCAGTTTGCAACATCCTTCAGCAAGCCACAGGTAAGTATTCCCTCTGTGTTTTTATTCCAAATATTTACACTATTAGTAATTAGTTTTCTAGTTGCTACTTTTCTTATTATGAACCAGACCACAGACCCAACCTGCTCTTTTCAAAGAGGCTGAAAGGCTTTCTCTCATCCTTATCTCCCTGTTGCCCCTACTTTCCACCTGGTCCCTTTTTCAGACCACACCCTCTGACTTGCAGCCCTGCACAGAGCATTCAACCAGACTCTCAGACTACCTCCAACCAGACTCAGAGCCCTTCTCAGACTCGTCCACAGACCATAAACCCGTCCAGACCCGACCAGACCTCGTCCAAAGACTATTGCCCCGACCGATGCCGACTGCAGAGACCATTGCCCCCACCAACATCGGCAGACTAACCGACATCGGCAGACTTGACAACTGACGTCGACAGACTAACTGACGTTGACGACTGTGGCCAGACTGACAACAGCCTTCAGGTACACATTTACTTCTGTTTCTTTTGATTCAGTCTTTTATCATTTCTGTTCTTAGCAACATTTTGCTCTTTATCAGACATTTTTTTATTTACTAGTGGGTTGTCATCCCTCATAGAAGTCTTCGCACTTCTGGGATCAAGCTTTGCTTGGTAACCCACCATCTACCTATCTAACAATTTTTTTGTTTTAGTCCCTTTCTTCTGCAGGTGTCATCCTCCACAACCAACGAGGAGTTCTCACAATGTCTGGATAACGGTGTGCAGACCTCATCCGAGTATCTTCTAACCCTAGACCACTTATCTTAGTTTTTTACTTTCTTTGAATGTAGAAAAGCGAAAACAGTTTGAAACACTTGCATCGAATGTGATTTATTCGACATTTATGAAATGTAAACCTTTTATTAATGGACACGTGGGCATCTCTCTTACATTATTATCGATACTTCAACTACTTCCCTATCTTTGAATCAATCCAAAGGAACAAATTATTTATTACCAAATTGTGAAGTGGAGTTTATTAACTAAATAATATGATAAATGGGTGATGTGTTGGAAACTACAGCTCTAATACCAATTGTTGGTAGAAAATACAGAATAAGGTGTAGGCCCAAGTGGGAAGCAGCCAACAACAAAATAAATAAATAAAAATTAACAATTTAGAGATAGTCTAGAGATGACAAAACAATGTTGTTACTGCACTAAAAATACATGTTAAAAACATAAAATAGGGGAGGTAGGGTATATATAGAAATAACACAACTTTGAATATATTAAAATGAATCTATTAACTGATTACATAAATTAAAAACATACAACTACAATTGTTTACAAATGACTCACAAACACCTCTAAACTTTTCTTACTATTGGGTGACTATCTGATTGTTGTTAGCAAACAACATTCCTCTACCCTACTCTATTCTCCTCTATTCTACCTTTATCTTTTTGTATTTTGCAGTCTATTGCTGCATCTATTTTATGCCCTTATCTTCTACACAGTATATTAATATGCTAAAACTTTGATGCTCTCTTCTCTACCTATTTTCTTTAGCTGCTACTATATTTCTAATTTTTGTTGCATCTTTTTTTTTTATGCTCTATTCATCTCTACTTTGTCTTCTTCCTTTTTATCTCATTTTCACTAATAATTTCACCTGCCATATCATTCCCCCCAAAATATTCAAATGGCTCCCCAAATTTAAATTTGAATTGATGCATTATTTTTTGTTAGGTGGTTGTAGCAGTTGAGTGGAGTGGGGAGGAGGTAGGTAGAAAAAGAATAATATTTTAACACTCCCCATTATTCTTGACCTTCCTGCCATGGTTTGCAAAAATTTTCTCAACCTCCAAAACTTCTTTATAACTTATCTTCATCTACCCAAATGCTTCTGCACCTTTTTTGTGCATGTATGGAGCTTCATTATTGAAGTTCATATCTCTATTGATGGAGTTTGTAGTTGGACAGGCAGAGTCTGAAGCTATGCTATGGACTGAGTCTAAAAATGGTGTGGTAGAGTCTGAAGTTGTACTATGAACTAAGTTTGAAGCTAGACTGGGAGAGTCTGAAGTTGTGCTATGTATTGAGTCTAAAGTTGGATTGATAGGGTCTGAACTTGTGCTATGAACTAGGTTTGAAGCTTAACTGGCAGAGTCCAAACCTCTGCTATAAGAGTTTGAAGCTGGATTGTTGGAGTCTAAAGCTCTATTATAGGAGTATGAAGTTGGACTATTGGTGTATAGAGCTAACATAAAACTTTTTAGGCCTAATATTGTTGCATTAATGACCCATAATTTTCCTCTTAAGTACATGAAACTATCTTTTTACAATGGCTTATTAAAAATATCAATGAACTACTGATCTGACTTACAAAAACTAAGCTTTATCACACGATTCTCAACTAACTCTTAAATGAAGTGATACCTGATTGTAATGTTCTTGATCCTACCATGAAATACGAGGTTTTTTTACAGTGTTATGGATGATACATTGTCACAATAGACCATATAATCTCTTTGCTTCTCATCATGCAAATATGAAAGTATCCTTCCCGACCATATAGCTTGACATGTTGTTGCATTGGTTGATATGTACTCTACTTTAGCTATAGAAAGTGATACTATGAGCTTTTTATTTGAAGTCCAAGATATGGCTCCTGACCCAAGATGAAATACATACCTCAAAGTGCTCTTTCAGGCATCAAGGCTACTAGTCCAATCACTATCCATGTAACCCACAAGCTAAAATTCATCTACTACTATATACAGAACTTCGTAATCTCATGTTCCATTCACATACCACAATATACTTTTTCCTACTTGTCAATGTGTTTCCTTTGACATCTCCATGAATCTGATATGAGGTTGACTGTATACATGATATCCAACCTTATTGCATTAAAATACATTAAGATTCCCACTAAGCTCGTGTAGCATGTGGGGTCTACATTGCTCTTGTAATAATCCTTACACAGCTTCAAGATTGTCTCAGTTGGTTTGAATATAAACTTGTTTTCTAGCATCTTAAACCTCTCCAAAATCTTTTTTGCATACTTATATTGACATATGAATATTCCACTATCCATTTGCTTGACTTCTATCCCAAGAAAGTACTTTAGGAATCCCGAATCAGTCATTTTTAAATTCTTTCTTCATGGTTATTTTATAATGTTATATTGATTTATTTGCATTCTTGATGAATATTAGATCATCTACATATAAAATTACAATCAAAATATCACCTTGGCTTACTTTGATGTAGAATGTGTGCTCACTAGCACTTTTGCTAAAGCAATTTCTCAACAAGTACGAGTCTATATGGCTATACCAAGATCTTGGAGCTTTTTTGAGCCCATACAATATCTTTTTTATCCTATACACTTTATTCTCATGCCTAAGAATCTCATATCTAAGTGGTTGTCCCACATTAACCTTTTCTTCTAGCACTCCATTCAAGAAGGCTAACTTGACATCCATTTGATATACCTTCCACTTGTGTTGAGCAATAATGGATATGATAATCCTCACCATTTCTAGCCTTGATACAGGTGCAAATGTTTCATTGTGGTCACGTTCAGGCCTTTGCTTGTATCCCTTCACCACTAGTCTTAGGTCTCTCTATCTTGCCTTCAAGATTGGTTTTTATCTTGTACACACACTTAACTCCTTGACCTCTTTTTCTTTTGGTAGGTCAACTAACTCCCAAGTCTAATTTCTCTCTATGGCATGCATCTCTTCATCCGTTGCCTCACATCATTTTCTTTCCTTGACTGGTTCTTTAAATTAGATAGGATCAGTTGATAAAAAGAGAATAATTCATAGTTTCATCCTGATTTTCTTCATACCTTTATTACTCATAGAGTTCTTGTAAACTTGTTATCCTTGTTTGGTGTTCACTTGAGTTGAAGGAGGATGATGTTGACTCATGAAAAACTCCTTGACCTCCTTGATGGCTACTATCACTAGATTAATCAACCCTTTGTGAAATAGGGGTCCAACTTGGTACATGGGTGGTTGTACCACCTGCTATTTTAGATTCAATAAAGGGTCCACTAGTCCTTCTTTGCACATGTTCTTACTCTTGTCTCTCTTCTTAAACTTTATGTTGAATTAATTGAACATCCTAGCTAATTATAAGTTCTTTAGTGATAATATTTTGCAATCAATAAGCCTTTGATTGATCACTATACCCTATGAAAATACACTTCTCACCTTTTTCATCCCATTTTATCCTTCTTTGCTTAGGCATGTGTGCATATGCAATACAACCAAACACTCTAAGGTGTTCAACATTTGGATTCTAGATATTTCATGCTTCTTAAAGGATTATATCCCTAACAATCTCCATTAGACAAATATTTAACAAGTATACGATTGTTGTTACAGCCTCAACCCAAAAATCATTAAGCAAACCATTTGCCATCTCTTGGATGGTCCTATTCTTCCTCTCAACCACACCATTTTGTTGTGGTGTATACTTGGCTGTAATTGCTTCTTGATACCATGACTCTTTCAAAAATTCATAAACTCATTGGAGATATACTCTCCCCCTCTATCCATCCTCAAAATCTTGATGTAGTGGCCACTTTGCTTCTCCGCCATGGCCTTGAATTACTTGAAGGTCTCAAATGCATCCAATTTGTTCTTCAAAAAATACACTCATATATTTTGACTGAAATCATCTATGAATGTCATGAAGTAGACATTACTGGATAGGGAGGGGGTCTTCATTGGACCACACAAGTCTCAATGTATTAGATCTAAAGGAGCTCTAACTCTCCATGCTTTACCCACCAGAAATGCACTCCTATATTGCTTCCCCAAGATGCATCCTTCACACACCTTGTTTGGTTGCTCTATAAGAGGCAACCCTCTCACCATTTACTTCTTTTGAATAAGGTTCAACCCTCCAAATTTCAAATTCCCATATCTTAGGTACCAAAGAGTAGGCTCATCTACTATCACTGTTTCGAATGTTATTGCAAGCTCACTTTACATTTTCAATGGAAACATTTAATTAATTATCATCTTGAATGTTGTAATCTACTTATTACAGCCATTTCTATCAAAGATGATGAATTCACCATTCTCAAATCTAACTGTGCACCCCTTTTGAACAAGCTTCCCTATGTTGATAAGGTTGTGCTTTAACTTGGGCACACAGTATACATCTTGGATCTGCATTTTGTCACCTTGCTTGGTATAGATAGAAATGCTTTCATTTCTAATGATAGAAACCTTATCATTGTTTCCCATATTTACCTCTGATTTGATTGACTCATCAATATGGTTGAACATCTATTTATTCCCACTCACGTGGTTGCTACAACCATTATCCAAGTACCATGTTTTCTTTACCACTTTGCTTATCAATGTTGCATGTTATGAACAAACTTTCACTTTTCTCATTCCTATTAGGCTCAACGTCTTGTGTATAAAATAAATTTGAATTATGTCTATACATATCATACTTCTTCTTTCTACACTCACTAGCATGGTGTCTATACCTCTTGAAATAATAACATTGGATGCTAGACTTACCATACCTTTCTGTATATCCTCATCTTGAAGTGTTGTTGCTCCTTCCTCTTCCTCTTCCATGTGACTCTTGATGGCTATGCCCTCTACCTTATAAACTGTTGTAAGTTCTTCCTCTTCTTCTATTGTTTGATCCTTTCTCCCTTTCTTTCACATTCACATTTGTATTAAATGCTTCCTCATGGGAGGAGGTGGCTGACCTATTCAACATTTGTTCATGGGTTTGCAAGGAACCCATTAGTTCATCTACCATCATTTGTCTCAAATTCTTTGACTCTTTTATTGCAACCACTATAAGTTCAAATCTAATTAGAAGGCTCTTTAAGACCTTCTCTATGATCCTATGATATTCAAGGGTATCACCACATGTCTTCATTTGATTGACAATATTCATTGTCTTTATAAATAAGTCATTGATAGACTCATTCTCCTTCATTTATAAGGTCAAAAAGTCCTTTAGTAAGAACTTCAACTTGACAAGCTTCACCTTGTCACTCCCTTGATAGGTAGTTTGCACAATATCTCATGATTATTTAGAATGTAGAATTGTTGTTATCCTAAGAAATATTGAATCAACTTGTACCATGTGTATGTAATTGAGTGCCTTAGCATCCTTTTTCCTATTCTTTGTCAACATATTTCTTTGTGTTTGGTTTAATGCATTGAAGGCTACTAAGTCTACAACCTCATTATATCCACCTTCAACCAAATCCCATAGCTCTTGAGAGTTGAATATAGTCTTCATTTTGATATTTCATACATCATAGTTATTTTCATCAAATGTAGGGGGTTGCTGCCATGAACCAGAACTGCCTATTGTCATGTCTAAATTGGCTTACAATCTATGGGTTTTGATACTATTTATTGAAAACTATAGCTTTGATACCAGTTGTTGACAGAAAATAAAGAATAATGTGTAGGCCCAAGTGGATAGCAACCAACAATAAAATTTAAAAAAATGACACTTTAGAGATAGTCCAAAGTTGATAGAATAGTGTTGTTAATGCACTAAAAATACATGCTAAAAACATAAAATAAGGGAGACAGAGTATGGTTGGAAATAACACAACTTTGCATATATTAAAATGAATTTATTGACTGATTACATCAACTAAAAACATACATCTACAACTGTTTACAAATGCTTTACTAAATAATCAAAGTATAATATTGTGTCCCACTAGTCGACTAGAAAAATATTAAAAAATAAATCCTAAAAAATAATTAATAATTTTATAAAAATTAGAAAAATATATATGCACTACATATTTGTATATATAGTCTAAAACATATTTATTGATTAATTTCAATGACCCAAACTCAATAGATTTTGAGGAGAAGATGAAAGTGTATGTGGCCTCTTTATGCCAAAAAGTATTACAGATTAAAAAATTAATATTAATTATATTAATATTAAAACCTCTAAAATTTCTTTGCTATTGGGTGACTATCTGACTATTGTTAACAAACAATATTCCTCTGCTTTGCTCTGTTCTCCTATATTCTATCTTTGTCTTTTTGTATTTTGTAGTTTGTCACTACATCTATTTTCTCCCCATGTCTTCTACACAGTTTACTGCTATGCTAAAAATATGTTGCTTTGTTCTCTGTGTATTTTTTTTAGCTGTTGATGTATTTTTGACTACTGATGTGTCTTTTTTTTACTGCTTTGTTCTCCTCTACTTTGTCTTCTTCCTTTTTATCTCCTTCTGACTGACAAATTCCCCTACTGCATCATTCCCCCCAAAACATTCAAACGGCTTCCCAAATTCAAATTTGAATCACTACATTAGGTTATGTTAAGTGGCTGTAGCAGTTGAGTGGAGAGGGGAGGAGGTAGGTAGGAAAAGAATAATATTTTAACATGATGACTCTTCATAAATTATTTGATCAATATATCCAACAAGATCTGCTACACTGGACAGTTTATCCAACGTAAGTTGGTGTTTCCATCCTTCATAAAACCATAAAAATATTTTGAAATTTCTTCAATTCTACATTTAAGTTAAATAAATTAAATGTATGTTTATTTGATAATAAATTTTCAAAATTGTATCATTGTATTTTTAGGTTTTAAGTCATTTTTCTTATTTATATTTTATTGAATAATTATTTTCTATACAATAATTCTCCACCTTTTGATGATGATTTGTCTTATTTATTGAGGTTTCCACAATGAAATTTGAAAGCTAGGAAATACATATTGAAAATTTTACAATAATTTCTATTACTCTTATCTATTATATTATTACTCTTATTTATTATTTTATTACTCTGAAAATGAGGAACATAGACTTCACAAATTTTACAATAATTTCTAAATACTCTTGTTTATTATTTTATTACTTTTAAGATATGATTCTCTTTTTCACGATAACTTTTATTATAGTTAGAATTCTCAAAAGTCGGATGCAATTTCTATAATATTTCCATAAATCAATTAAGTTTGAAGGCCTATAAAATATGATCAAGAAATATTATTAAAGGTTTTTTCTCCTCACAAATTAAAGGTTTTTTTTTGTTTCTGATAAACTAAACTTTAGATATCCATTCAGGTTGAATACCCTGGCCTACGTTCTCCCTTTAAAATTTTATTAAGAAACTCATTAATTTATAGAATATTTTGTCTACTATATCTAATAAGTTGTATTTCGCTCAGCTCTAAAAGATAGTATGTGTTGAAGGTGACCTTTTTAGAGGCCCCAAAAGAAACAATTGATATTCAAGTTAGGGTAGTTGCATAATATGTTAGATATATATGAAGCTACAAAATACTTGTTTTCAGGGAAAAAAAATTTATTAAGATTTATATTATATTGTAGTATATTATTTATAATATACTTAATTAAAATTAGTTGTTATAATATTTATGGAGATAGGGTTCATTAAGGTGATAAGTTTTGTTGACTAATATTTTTTTATGTATAAATATAATAATAATAATATAAATATAATATTAAAACTTATTTTCAATTTTTTCATGATTATTAATGTACGATATTTTTCATGAATGAAAATAATTTAATTAGGAAAAGAGATTAATAATAAAGGAAGGTCAATCTTTTATATGATATTAGAAACCAATTTTTTATATAGTAATTGAATACTCAATATCTAATAATTAATCAAACTAAAATGACAAATAATCATAAAATTTATATATTATTGATAACTTGAAACCAATAATATTGTAGAGTAACTAATTATATTATGACACATTATATTTACAACCATTAAATACTCAATATACATATTGTGTTCAATACATTTTAATGCATTTCAAAAAAATTATTTTAAATCAATTATAAAAAAAACATTAAATACTAATATATTATTATTTAAATGTCACGTGAATGCTATCTTCACTTGATTGATTTTTTTATTTTATGTTTTACTTTGACTTTTTTCCCTAATACGTGAAGAGTTTATTTTATTTGGTCACAATGTTATAAGGTCATGTGATATTATTTGAGGTTAAGAATTCAAAACCCATAAACAACGAACATTATTTTAAAAGTATGTACCTATTTATTTTATTTTTTTAATTTTAATTTTTGAAAAATAAGTCTTTTATATTAAATAGTAATTTATAATCAATCATTTTAATTTGGTGTATTTAAAATTTATTGGTATCGTCAATTTTTTTTTTTTATGGAGTATATTTTATATTAAATGAAATAATTTTATTGTTAAAATATATATAAAATCTATTGTTATAAATAAATTTATCATATGTAGTATCCTATATATTTATAAACATTTTTATTGATGGAAGAGTTATTATCTATAAAAAAAATAATTATTATTAGAAAAATTGATAGTTGATATTTTCATGTTTAGAAATTTATTAATGCAAAGAAGACTTTTAAAAATGATATTGTTCAGATGTAAATTGAAGAAAGACGAGATATTCATTAGTAAAATAAATGAAATAAATTATGTTGTTGTTGTACACATGAAGACCCTACTGATGAAGATAATGAGGAGGATTGTGTATACTAAATTAATTCTAACCTTGTTCATGTGAATAGAATTCACAAGGTGTTGTTTAGTGAGACCCAACTAGATGAAAACAAAAGTGTGGTTGTTTAGTGAGACCAAGTTCTCTCTAAAGAGGATTTTAGTGAGTCAAAATTCTCGCTAAAGAAACGTAATGAGGTCTAGTCCCACTATTGTTTTTGAAAAAGCATTGAGTGTATCCCTATTCATATATACTACTTTGGTGTAGATAATTGAGTGTCCCAATTCACAAGTACACACATATTGATCTATTGCAGATAATTTTTTGTGTTTCTATTCACACACGTGTATGGACTATAAAGTATGTCCTTGTCCACAAATTCTAATATTTATTGGTGAATTGTTTAGCGTGCCCTCATTAACCAATTGATTGTTAGTATATTGGACTGTATGTGTCATATTCCACAAGTGAAGTTTATTCTCTTTCATTCATTGGACTTACGTTGTAATAAGGGAGGAACGATAGGATTTATATTACACACTATATATTATTTATAAAATATTTTGATTCGAACTAGTGGTTGTTGTAACATCCATCTATATAGGGTTGGTTAAGGTGATAATATTTTTTGAGGGGATATATCTTATATAAGGTCATACAAATAGTTTTTTTTCATGTCAAAAAAATATGAAATCTATAAACATTCCCTTATTTTATGAATAAAATATTGATACACATTTAATATTTCCAAAACATTCAACCAAAATACTAGATATAATGAGAATCACAATATAAACAAATGTTCATATCTTGTGGTTTTTTTCATAAACCTCCTAACATCCCTTCTAAGTCTAAATTTAGTAAAAATTTTCTAATGTTATTACTATATTGCATGATACTATGTTTGTGTCATGATCTCCAATGGAGGTGATGGCTTCCATGTTGGCCTCCAAACTACGAGATACCATAATCTCTCCTTGGTAGAATTATTCCTCAATTCATGAAGCCCTTCTCTAGAATAGGAGGAGAGTTAATATGTGTAGGAAAAATGGCAATGGAAACATTTTGGTGATTTTTAAGGAAAAAAAAGAAAAAAAAAATATTTCATTGTAACTATACAACACAAGAAACCCTTGATGAAAAGAATAAGAACTTTAATTAATTTTCATGAATATTTTCATAGAATTTTATAGGATTGATTGACCAACACATGAATAATAACTAAGGCTAGTCATCAAGAGTTTACATATATGCATGTATTATGTCTTTAAGAACTTAAAATTACCAACTTTTCTTTACACATGATAGTGAAGAATATTTTATTTGACACTATACGACATATGTTGTACCATGACTCTATTCATGGCGGTGTCATCTTTTTTATCTCACCATTGAGGGGCCCTTTGGTAAATGTTTTTTGGAGTGGACCCAACCAACCATGTCATTTAACTAGTATAATTTTGGCATTGTCAATATATATTCCTACAATGACATTGTGGAGTAGGTGATGATATATAAAAATAGTTGGCATAGGAACTTTCCATTTCTATCTATTGTTTTTGTGGTGATTTCAACATAGTTGAATCAATAAAAAACAAAAAATTCATTATTTGCATGCATTGGTGTGATAGTGAAAGGGAGGTCTATTTTTACATGAGAAATAAGTTATGGATTTTTACCCTAATCATCAATAGTGGAATTTTCTACCCACCACTTGGTTCACCTTGTCAAACCTTCTTCAAGAGGTAAAATGAGTTCTCAAACAATTAGACATGGCCATGATTTTTGAGAATAATGTTTTATCCAAATGCTCATTAATTCTACACGATAGTGAGTGTGATATATGAGATTGACCTTTCAAACCATTTTTCCATAATTTTTGCATTGAATGGTTGGATCCTCTTACCATGTTATTCACAAATCAAATTTGATTTGAATGTTTTACATCTTTAACATGACTGTGTTATGCACATATGTATAGTTTACTATAATTTAGTTCCTCATCACTATAATGATATAGATTGGATTGAATGGTGAGAAGTTGAAATGATTCACCCTACCATAATCATGCATGGTTTTTGTAAGACTATGGACCTTTACATATAATATGATAATGATGTCACCCTTGAGGAGTTTAATAGGTTTTATTAGGAACCCAAAAAAATCCATTTCAATGAAACCCTCCAATTTCATGTTTTCGTTCTTCACCATAAATTTAAGTAAGCTCAAATAAATTTTCTCAAAGTTTGAGATAGGGTTTCTAAATAATTCTTCCAACACCTCATGGCCCATCACTCCCCTCCTCAAATTTTTTTAAAAAAAAGGATTAAAGAAAGTCATAAATGCATATCTATCATAGTTCAAGATTTATTGCTTATTACAAATGATTCTTTCAAGCATGTGCATCCAAGAGTTCAGGTGTAGTTGAGAGGGATGTTTCCTTTGATAAATGTATTAGAGTTGTGCCTTTTAATCTCAATGATGCTCAATGAGTGGACTATGATAAACATATCTCTATTCATGATATTTAAAATGTCACCAACGAATGGATGGAAAAATCATCTAGAATTCATGGATTTCCATGTGAATTCAATCAACCCTTGTTGGATATTGTACACCCTCGTTTGCTTAAAATTTACCATGAAGTTTTATAAACTAATTTCTTAAGAAGTCTTATGAACAACTTGGTAACGTCAAATGTATTTCTAAATCTTAAGACATTCAATTCATCATTAGTTGGATAATATTCTATCTTCTCAATGTCTTATACAAGATTATCACCAAATCCTTAGCTTTTATAATTTGATATTTTCCCTATTGTCCATTCCAAACAAATTATATTCATTCATGATAGATGTATCTTGGATAACATAATTGTAGTCTAAAAGGACATAGAATGGGCTCACACTTCATTCTAGAATGTAATTTTTATAAAATTGAATATGAGAAAGCATATAATTATTTTTTATTACAATTTATTCTAGCAATAATAAAGGTTAAGTTTGAACTCTGGGCGTATTCAATATGTTCAAATGGTTTTTATAAATGATTAACCTTTTCTGATTATTAATGAACATTAATATGAGAAGTTTGGGTTGCTTAAACCCATATTCCAAGGTCTCTTTGACATGTTCTCTTTATGTTCTTGTCGCTAGAGGTTTTAGGTATCTAATAAATGATTGTACTTCAAAAAATGTGTTAAAGGTATTCTTCTCCCTTAACACCTCTACATATTATTTTATCAATTGTCATTTTTTTCTACGACTCTTTTCTCACTATTGTAGAAGATGAAGATATAGTCAACAAAACTATGGATTATCTTTAAATATTTTTCCTTACTCTATATTCTAACATTTAATGGAAAAATAATACTTACTATATACACTCATTTGAACCCAAATTTAATTAGTTTGCAAAATAAAATTAAAAATTAATTTCTTATGATAAGATTTTTAATTTTTTAAGAAATCCATTCTATAATAAAGTAGAGAATATTCTTCATAATATTGTTTTGGCGAATTTTTTCAGCAAACATAGATTAAAAAATGCTTCTTCAAACCTTTGTTACTTCTGCAAAGAGGTTGAAGGCATGAAGCTAATTTTAATATTAAGAAGCAGAACTTGTTTTGTGTTTCAAATAGAATCGTAGAGCCATTAAAAGAGAATGGCCTAGAAGGTGGTGATCATACATTTATTTCTTTTCAAAGTTCTTTAGAGTCATTTTACTTAGAAAGACAACCTCCTCACTCTTAAATGGACAGTGTCAATTTGTATTAAAAAATTCAAAACATATATAATAAAAAGATAATGAAATATTTTTTTATTTTACGATTTTATTATCACCTTTTTTAATTTGAAGATTTTTTACATTGTCCTTATTTTTATAATATATTTGTGTCAAAATTATAAATAAAATTTGATTATTTATATCACTTACTAATGTAACACTCTTAAATAAATAGAAATGGTAGTCTTTAATTATCAACTTAAAAATTTTAAAAACAATATTATTGAGTTCTTTTTTGAAAAATAGAATTCAATTTAAAAATAAGAATTTTAAATAAAACAATATTCATAAAATATTAAAAAATATATAAAAATCACTAAGTACTATATAAATATATTTTCCTTCATTTTAAACTATAAAAATAAATTTTTACATGTTTAAAATTACTTTTACATAAATTTATGATATATATTAAATAAAAAACTTATCAAAAAAATTAATAGATTTCTGATTTAAAACATATATTTAAAACTATTATCTATAATATTAATATATTTTTATATTATGTAGATATGTTTTCTTTTATTTTAAAATATAAAATTAAATTTTTACATGTTTAAAATTACTTTTAAATGTACATAAAATATATATACATAAATTTATGATATATATTAAATAATAAATTATTATTAAATAAAAAACTTATGAAAAAATTAATAGAATGAGAAAGTAAAATGATTTTTTATTTAAACATATTTTTAAAACTGTTATCTATAATATTAATATTTTTATATTATATAAATATGTTTTCCTTCATTTTAAAATATAAAATTAAAATTTTACATGTTTAAAATTATTTTTAAATGTATATAATATATATACATAAATTTATGATATATATTAAATAATAAATTATTATTAAATAAAAATTTATGAAAAAATTAATAGAATGAGAAAGTAAAATAATTTTTGATTTAAATTTTTTTTTTAATTTGATAGGTTAAAATACAGGTTTTGAAAGGCCCTGCAACTTTGTACAATGGAGAAAGCAAAAGATCAAGCATTAAAGCTCACACGGGATGCCTCTACTAGCAACAGTGAAAAAGGTAACAAGTTCCACACCCAATAGGAAATGTCACAAAAAAACTAAAAAAAAGCAACAAAGATCAAGTACAAACTAGGAAACTTCCAAAAAAAATTTGCCAAACTTATCCAAGGGCCCTGACCCCTTTTTCACGGGGTCCCCCTAAATAAAGGGACATACAAGAATGCTACTCATTAGCTTTTTTACCTTTCTTCTTCTTCTGAACCGCTAACCATCCTTCCTTATTTTCAGGCTAAATGCTTAAGGAGGCATCCATATTTGGGGCACAGGGCTGATGTTTGTCCTCTGTTGATAGACCTGGAGGAGAGTCTTCTGTAGGAGCTACCAATGTTGGGATATCCTTCGAGGAAGAAACTGGTATTAGCCCAATCTTCCTTGGGGAGATAAGTTCAACTAACAGTTCATCTTTAGAATGAACTGCGTCTTTGGAGTCCTTATTTGAGGTAGAGGAAGCAGGATCTTCAGATGAAGAGGTAGAATCTTCAATATCAGAGTCTCATTCTTCGTTTGTAGCCAGCACTGAGATATTTTGGGGGATGAAGTCTTTCCACTAAGAGGAGTCTTTCTTTTTCCTAAGGATGTTGCAGTTCTTGGTCAAATGTCCAGTGGTGAAATAGCTATGACAGCAAAATGATAGGCCTTCATAGTCAATGGCTTGAGACTAAGTGCGATCTCCAACCTTCAGGATGATTTTTTTGAGAAGATTCTTGGAAGTATCAATATTTACTAAAATCTTAGTAAAGGTAGTGAGAGAGAGTTGATCGGTGTCTAGATGCATACGCAGATAATCCCCCAAAGAACTGGCAATAGCCTTCAGGCTAGATTCAATCCAAAACTGAAGCGAAAGATTGGGAAGACGATTCAAGATGGGTTTAATATGCATGGGTTCATTGAGGGGATTGAAATTGGGAGACCAAGATCTCACTAACAAGGGGTGATGATTCAAGCTCCAAGCTTGATATCCAATCTCTTCCCTATCCTCGATATTATGAAAAATGATAATAAAATAACCTTTAGCACAAGGTTAAATATCAAGTTTACTTGAGAGAAGGGGTTTCCATTCCTACGAAATCCACTTATTGAGCTCCTGAAGTTTTGGCCAGTAATCCAAAAATTCACAGATTAGACCCCTGACGAAAAAATATTGTTCCAATTTTAGAACCTCCCTGGTTTATTCTTCACCAAAGTGTACCATAGGCACTTTAGAGGTTAGGATAAGGGGTTTAGGATCTGTTCTAAGAGCCACATGAGAGACAATGTCAATGAAATATGTGGGTTTGCTTCTAACCTCTACCTCCAAAGCCATGACATCCCAACGAGGTTGGACGTAACTACTAGGGTTTGAGGCCATGAAATTTTTTGGAGTCTTTTTTCCCATAGGGGGATTAGATCTGAGTTACTTCTGGTGGGTAAGAACAAATGGCGATAGCAGAGGCTTGGGCTTAGAGACACCATTCTAATTTGAGGCAGAAGACAAATTACCCTTCACAATGGAACTGAGTAGAAATCTTGCAAGGATGGAAGAAGATTCATTCACCAACTGCAAAGGGGAGGGGAACCAGTGTTATCTGTTGACATGGTCATCAGAGCCTGAGGTCTGGAGCTAGTTGGGCGGGGGTGGGAGATGGCTGAACCTTTCCCCATGGAGATTGTGGAAGCAAGCAAGCCATGCACCAGACCCAACAATGATGACTCTGCAGTAAGAGTCAAAGATTTCTTCAGAGGTAGCAACTGTGGCAGCAGGGGCTGGAGAGGAAGAAAGTCACTCCCATTTAGATGGGATCTGCATCAGGCGGGGGAGTCACCATTCAAAAATGCTATAGGCGAGAGAATGTTGGGAGTCACCATGAGAGAATGGAAATAAAAATATATATTTAAAAATATTATATATAATATTAATGCTTTTATAATTTTTAAATTATATGTGATTTTATTAAAACTATCAAATGAAATTCAATTAAAAATCAAAAATTTTAAAAAATATATATTTAAAAAACATTAATTGTTTTTAAAAATTATAAGAAATCACTAAACATTATATAAATATGTTTTCTTTCATTCTAAAATATAAAATTCCATTTTTACATGTTTTGAAACTACTTTTAAATGTGTATTAAAAACTATATACATTGCGGTTTATGGAGATCTACATTGAAAGCCTTCTAATTAGAAAAAATGTGGCTAAGACCATCGATGTTGTTGTAGTTTGTGTTGCATTCAATCTTATATGTTGTTATTTACCAGAGATGAATTGGAAGAGCTTGCTCTTACTCCTCCAAATTTATCAAAGATGCTAACTAGCTTAGAGCTTGCATTTTTTTTTGTCATAAATTTTCCATTTCACCCCAGATGGGTGCCATGTGGCCCAAACGTAGAATGGAAAAGAAAATTACAGAAAAATCATTAACATTAAAATGGAATGATCGGTAAAATATAATTTAATTTTAAATTTTAAATAAAATAATATTTAAAAAATATTAAAAAATTATAAAAATTATAAAAGATCGCTAAGTACTATATAAACATGTTTTCTTTCATTCCAAAATATAAAATTAAAATTTTAAAAGTTTAAAATAACTTTTAAATATGCGTTATATATATATAAAATAATAAATTAAAAAACTAATAAAAAAATCAATAAAATGAGAAATTAAAATAATTTAAAATATATATTTGAAACTATCATATATAATTTTTATACTTTTTAAAGTTGTATATAACTTTATTAAAACTTTCAAAACTAAAAAAATTATATAAAATAATATTTAAAACCCATTAAATAAATTAAAAATATATATCTATGAAACCACTAAATATTATATAAATATTTTTCCTTCGATTCTAAAATATAAAATTCCATCTTCACATGTTTTAAACGTACTTTTAAATGTCATCTAAAATGCATATAGATAAATTTATGATATATATTAAATATTAAATTATTAATAAATAGAAGAATCATGAAAAAAATCAATAAAAAGACAAATAAAATAATTTTTAAAATATATATTTAAATCTGTAATATATAATATTACATAAATTTATGATAAATATTAAATTATTAATAAATTAAAAAAACCATGAAAAAATCAATATAATTTCTAAAATATATATTTAAATTTATCATATATAATATTAATACTTTTTACTTTTTCCGAATTGTATGACTATTAATTTTAATAATTTTTTAAAGAATATATAAATTAAACTAAAAAAAAACATTTAAAAAATAAAACCTTACTATTTTTTAGACTTTTTTACCTATTCTAAAGTTGGCAAAATCAATAAGCTGTGTTTAAATATTAGCCCCTAGTTGTTCTCGATAGCCACAGTGAAGATGTTTTCATCATCCACAAGCCGCAACAGCATGAGGGCCATGGCGTTCTTTGCAGTCTGGATGTTCTTCAACTCTCTCTCAGGTCTGAAATAGTTCTTTTGGCAGCTTCGCATTTGTAATTTAAAATTTCGCTAATCTCTTAACAAAATTTTAGTCGATAGTATCACCAAACAGTTGACATTTGGGCAGTCATGCATTTGTAATATCTTATATGAACACATGCAGTTTTGTCAACCATGGAAAATTCATACTCGGTTGGAGCAACGAATCTCACAAGCCATACAAATCGCAGGCTCTTGGATGTCGGTAAGCAGAATCGCCTCATACACAAATAGTCATTTGGTAAATCCAATAATTGCATCAATTTTTTTTAGTCATTTTGTAAAAGATTTTATTTTGAGAGAGAAATTATATCATCCCGATCCACTACCATAATCCTGATCCACTACTATGATACTTTATCAGGGAATTGTTTTCGTCGAAGAGTCACAGTAATAGATCCAAAATGTGTCCATCATCAAAATCTCAATTTCCTAATGAAAGATCCCAATAGTGAATCTGAAACACGTTGATCATAAAAATCTAACACAATTTTTCTTTAAAAAAAATTTTCTACAACTGAAAATATATAATCTTTGAAATCCAATAATGTTTGGTTTCCGTTATATGTGCAGCTGTGCCTGCGCGAACAGGGAATACGTGCAAGAATGACATAGAAATCTATCAATTTCCATCCACTCCGATGCCCGACGGCACACCGACATACGTTGTACAAATCGTGAATGTGTGCCCGACACAGTGTCCAGTAGGAGGAATCCACCTGACCTGCGGAGGGTTTAGCTCAGCCATACTGATAAATCCCAAAATATTCAAGCGCTTAAAATACAACGACTGCTTGGTAAACGATGGCAAGCCGTTGAAGGCAGGTGGATCGATATCCTTCCAGTATGCCACCACTTATCCATATCGACTTGCAGTCGCTTCACTTGAATGTCCCTAACTAGTAACCACCCTCTGTAATTAGCAGTATGCCACCAATGTCAATTGCTTCACTCCAATGTTCATGCTAAAAATGAATAATATAAATAAACAAGTAAGTACTGAATTTGCATGATCATGATTGACCCGTCTATGATAAAAATTGTTTTTTCTCATTTTTATTCATGATTGAGTTTTTCCATTTTCATTCGGGATCATTCAGGGCTTCCTATGAATGACCTTAAACATAAAAGAAGGAAAAACTCACATAATTATCTTTAAAAAAATGATATTAAATTCTTTAATATTTGAATTAAATTAATTTATATAATTTCTTAATTTTTTTTTACTCTAATTTTTATAAATTTTATAATTTATATATTTTCAATTTAAAACGTAGAGAAGGAAAAACTCACACAATTATCCAGAAAATGATATTAAACTCTTTAATAGTTAAATTAAACTAATTTTTATAATTTCTCAAATTTCTTGAACTATAATTTCTATAAATTCTAATCTCTTCCCTATCCTCGATATTATAAAAAATGATAATAAAATAACCTTTAGCACAAGGGTAAATATCGAGTTTACCTGAGAGAAGGGGTTTCCATTCCTACGAAATCCACCTATTGAGCTCTTGAAGTTTTGGCCAGTAATCCAAAAATTCACAGATTAGACCCTTGACGGAAAAATACTGCTCCAATTTTAGAACCTCCCTGGTTTATTCTTCACCAAAGTGTACCATAGGGACTTTAGAGGTTAGGATAAGGGGTTTAGGATCTGTTTTAAGAGCCACACGAGAGACAATGTCAATGAAATATGTGGGTCTACTTTTGACCTTTGCCTCCAAAGCCATGACATCCCAGCTGGGTTGAATGCAACTACAGGTTTTTATGCCATGAAATTTTTTGAACCGTCTTTTCCCACAGGGGGATTAGATCTGAGTTGCTTCTGGTGGATAAGAACAAATGGTGATAGCAGAGGCTTGGGCTTAGAGACACCATTCTGATTCGAGGTAGTAAACAAATTGCCCTTCACAATGGATCTGAGTAGAAATCAAGGATGGAAGAAGATTCATTCACCAACTGCAAAGGGGGAGGGGAACCAGTGTTATCCGTTGACATGGCCGTCAAAGCCTGAGGTTTGGAGCTAGTTGGGCGTGGGTGGGAGATGGCCGAACCTTTCCCCATGGAGATTGTGGAAGCAAGCAAGCCATTCACCAGACCCAACAACGATGAATCTACAGTAAGAGTCAAAGATTTCTTTAGAGGCAGCAACTGTGGTAGAAGGGGCTAGAGAGGAGGAAAGTCACTCCCATTTAGATGGGATTTGTATCAGGTGGGGGAGTCACCATTTGAAACTACTATAGGCAGAAGAATGTTGGGAGTCGCCATGAGACAATGGAAATAAAAATATATATTTAAAACTATTATATATAATATTAATACTTTTATAATTTTTAAATTATATGTGATTTTATTAAAACTATCAAATAAAATTCAATTTAAAATTAAAAATTTAAAAAAATATATATTTAAAAAATATTAATTGTTTTTAAAAATTATAAAAAATCACTAAACATTATATAAATATGTTTTCTTTCATTCTAAAATATAAAATTCCATTTTTACATGTTTTGAAACTACTTTTAAATGTGTATTAAAAACTATATACATTGGGGTTTATGGAGATCTACATTGAAAGCCTTCAAATTAGAAAAATTGTGGCTAAGACGGTCGATGTTGTTGTAGTTTGTGTTGCATTCAATCTTATATGTTGTTATTTACCAGAGATGAATTGGAAGAGCTTGCTCTTACTCCTCCAAATTTATCAGAGATGTTAAATGGCTTAGAGCTTGCATTTTTTTGGTCAAAAATTTTCCATTTCACCCTAGATGGGTGCCATGTGGCCCAAACGTAGAATGGAAAAGAAAATTACAGAAAAATTGTTAACGTTAAAATGGAATGATTAGTAGAAAGATAGGTACATATAGTTTAGAATTTTAACAAATTTATTATAGTCATTAATTTTAATGGATTTATTATTTTTTTATGTCGATAAAATTGTTGCTCGTTGTGTTATATTCTCAAATGTCATTTTTGAAATAAATTTTTAATCATAAAATTGATATAAATGAAATATTTCATAAGAATGTGTAGTGGAATATTTCTTAATATTTGATGTTCAACTTTAAAATTCATAAAATAATATATTATCTCAAAAACAATTATTAGCTATAATAAAAAAAATTATTTGTTCTAGCAATTCCTATAATACTCTGCAAAATAGGGACTAATAAAAAGATTATAAAAATACTCTTTTATTTCAAAATTTTATTAGGACTTTTTTTTATTTTCAAGATCTCTTTTACATTATTCTTATTTTTATAATATATGTGTACCAAAGTTATAAATAAAAATTGATTAGGTATAATTTATGTGACACTATAGAGTCCAATAATTTCAAACTTATGTGGAAAATAAATAAATTTAATAATAATTTTTTTATTAATATTAGTTTTCTTTAGTAATATTTAGTTATTAACTTAAAATTTTTATAAAACAATATTATTAAATTATTTTTAAAAATATATAATTTAATTTTAAATTTGAAATTTTAAATAAAATAATATTTAAAAAAATTATAAAAGATCGCTAAATACTATATAAACATGTTTTCTTTCATTCCAAAATATAAAATTAAAATTTTACATGTTTAAAATAACTTTTAAATATGCATTATATATGTATAAAATAATAAATTATTAATAAATAAAAAAAATTAATAAAATGAAAAAGTAAAATAATTTAAAATATATATTTCAAACTATTATATATAATTTTTATACTTTCTTAAGTTGTATATAACTTTATTAAAACTGTCAAATAAAACTAAAAAATTTATATAAAATAATATTTAAAACCCATTAAATAAATTAAAAATATATATCTATGAAACCACTAAATATTATATAAATATTTTTCCTTCGATTCTAAAATATAAAATTCCATCTTCACATGTTTTAAACCTACTTTTAAATGTGCATCTAAAATGCATATATATTAATAAATAGAAAAATCACGAAAAAAAATATTACGAAAAATTCAATAAAATGACAAAGTAAAATGATTTTTAAAATATATATTTAAATCTATCATATATAATATTACATAAATTTATGATAAATATTAAATTATTAATAAATAAAAAAATCATGAAAAAATCAATATAATTTCTAAAATATATATTTAAAATTTATCATATATAATATTAATACTTTTTACTTTTTCCAAATTGTATGACTATTAATTTTAGTATTTTTTTAAAAAATATATAAATTAAACTAAAAAAATAATTTTAAAAATAAAACCTTAATTATTTTTTTAGATTTGTTTCCCTATTCTAAAGTTGGCAAAATCAAGAAGCTGTGTTTAGATATTAGCCCCCAGTTGTTCTCGATAGCCACAGTGGAGATGTTTTCATCATCCACAAGCCGCAATAGCATGAGGGCCATGGTGTTCTTTGCAGTCTGGATGTTCTTCAACTCTCTCTCAGGTCTGAAATAGTTCTTTTGGCAGCTTCGCATTTGTAATTTAAAATTTCTGCTAATCTTTTAACAAAATTTTAGTCGATAGTATCATCAAACAGTTGACATTTGGGCAGTCATGCATTTGTAATATCTTATATAAACACATGCAGCTTTGTCAACAATGGAAAATTCATACTCGGTTGGAGCAACGAATCTCACAAGCCATACAAATCGCAGGCTCTTGGATGTCGGTAAGCAGAATCGCCTCATTCACAAATAGTCATTTGGTAAATCCAATAATTGCAGCAATTTTTTTTTAGTCATTTAGTAAAAGATTTTATTTTGAGAGAGATTATATCATCCTGATCCATTATTATGATTTTTCATCAGGAAATTGTTTTTTTTTTAAGAATCACAGTAATGGGTCCAAAATGTGTCCATCATCAAAATCTCAATTTCTTAATGAAAGATCACAATAATGAATCTGAAACACGTTGATCATCAAAATCTAACACAATTTTAAAAAAATAAATAAAAAAAATCTACAACTGAAAATATATAATCTTTGAAATCCATTAATGTTTGGTTTCCGTTATATGTGCAGCTGTGCTTGGGCGAACAGGGAATGGGTGCAAGAATGACATAGAAATCTATCAAGGGCCATCCACTCCGATGCCCAACGGCACACCGACATACGTTGTACAAATCCTGAATGTGTGCCCGACACGGTGTGCAGTAGGAGGAATCCACCTGACCTGCGGATGGTTCAGCTCAGCCGTACAGATAAATCCCAAAACATTCAAGCGCTTGAAATACAACGACTGCTTGGTAAACGATGGGAAGCCGGTAAAGGCAGGTGGATCGATATCCTTCCAGTATGCCAACACTTATCCATATCCACTTGCAGTCGCTTCACTTGAATGTCCCTAACTAAGTAACCACCCTCTGTAATTAGCAGTATGCCACCAATGTCAATTGCTTCACTCCAATGTTCATGTTAAAAATGAATAATATATATAAACATGTAACTACTGAATTTGCATGATCATATAATTGACCCGTCTATAATAAAATTGTTTTTTCTCATTTTTATTCATGATTGAGTTTTTCCATTTTCATTCGGGATCATTCAGAGCTTCCTATGAATGATCTTAAACATAAAGAAGGAAAAACTCTCATAATTATTCAAAAAAAAGGATATTAAATTTTTTAATATTTGAATTAAATTAATTTATATAATTTTTTTAACTACTTTAATTTTTATAAATTCCATAACTTATATATTTTCAATCTTAAACATAGAGAAGGAAAAATTCACACAATTATCCAAAAAATGATATTAAATTCTTTAATAGTTGAATTAAACTAATTTCTATAATTTCTCAAATTTCTTTAACTATAATTTCTATAAATTCTATAATTTATATATATTTTTATATTAATCTAATCTCTTTATTTTTTGTAAACCCTAAATTTTTAAATGCTCTAAATTTTCTATTAAACTGTTTTTGTTTATAAATCCAAAAATTTACCTAATTTTTCTAATTTTTTCATAATTTATTTAATTTTATAAAAAATATTGATTTCAGATTTTACCCAAAAAAAAAAAAAAAAGTTCTACCTTAAGCTCAAAAAGAAAAAGAAAATGGTCTATGACCATTAAAACATTAACCAACTTTAAACAAACCAAAACCTACACACAGGAAAGTATATATATTTATAGAAACTAGATTACATATTGCAGACTTTACCAGTCTTGATTACATTCAAAACCTATTCACACAAAAAGACTAGTTGACAAAAAAACATTTCACAGAATACCAGTGACTAGTCAATCATAATGATCGTCCCACAATTTATATAAATTTCTATAACTCACACAATTTATATAAATTTCTATAACTCACACAATTATCCAAAAAATGACATTAAATTCTTTAATATTTGAATTAAACTAATTTCTCAAAAAAATTTAATTGCTCTAATTTCTATAATTTATATATTTTCAATCCTAAAAGTAGAGAAAGAAAAACTCACATAATTATGCAAAAAACGATATTAAAATCTTTAATATTTGAATTAAATTAATTTCTATAATTTCTCAAATTTATTTAACTATTTATAAATTATATAATTCATATATTTTTTTATATTAATCTGATTTTTTTATTTTTCTGTAATCTCCAAATATTAAAATGCTCTAAATTTTATATTAAAATGTATTTTTTATAAATCTAAAAATTTACCTAATTTTTTTTAATTTTTATAATTTTTTACTAAATCTTAATTTTATTTAAATTCTAATTTCTCTAATATTTTGATTTAAAACTCTAAATTTCATTAGTTTCTCAAATTTAATGAATACACCTAATTTCTCTAGTCTTTCTAATATCTTTAATTTATTTTCCCTAATTTTTTAATTTTTTCTAATTTATTAAATTTCTTTTATTTCTCAAATTTGTGTAATTTTCTAATTTTAATATTTTTTCTAATTTTCAAATTTTATAATAAATTTTAAATTTCTCCAAAATATCTAATTTTTATATATTTTTTATTAAATCCCAATTTTTCTTAATTTATATAAATTTTATAATTTATATAATTTCTTAAATTTCTCTAATTTTTTAATTTTATATAAACCCCAAATTTTTAAATACTATAAATTTTATATTAAATCATAACTTTTTATTATCCCAAAATTTAATTACTTTCCTTACTTTCTATTAAACCTTACTTTTTTTATCTAAACACAAATTTCTCTAATAGTTTAGTTTTATGTTAAACCTTATATTTCATTGATTTTTAAATTTATTGAATTCATCTCATTTCTCTAGCCTTCCCAATTTCTCTAATTTATTTAATTTCACTAAATTTTATAATTTATCTAATTTATTAAAGAAATATTTAATTTCACTAAATTTTATAATTTATCTAATTTATTTAATTTTTAATTCTGTATAATATTTTTATTTTCATTTATTTTTTTTGGTATTATGATAAACCTTAATTTTCTTTAATTTTTGGATTTTTTAACTAAATTCCAAGTTTTTGTAATTTTCTCTACACTATAATTCCTTGAATTCCTTTAATTTTCTCTAAACTTTAAATTTTCATAATTTATTTAATTTTATAAAAAAAATGATTTCAAGTTTTATCGAAAAGAAAAAAAATAGTTTACCTTAAGCTCAAAAAGAAAAAAAAATAATCTATCGTAACGGTATGACCATTAAAGCATTAGCCAACTTTAAATAAACCAAAACCTACACACACAAAGTATATACTTATGAAAACTAGATTACATATCGCAGACTTTACCATTCTTGATTACATTCAAAACCTATTCACACAAAAAGACTAGTTGACAAAAAAACATTTCATAGAATACCAGTGACTAGTCAATCATAATGATCTAGGTGTCCCCCCTAAAAAACTCCAAGCTCTTGTTCTAGATTTTGCACACAACCCTTCCCCAACATCTTAGGATTTTGAGTTACCAACACCTATGGGCAAATGCCAGCTTAAACCTAGAACCCACCTACATGTTCGCTTTCAATGACTCCCCTAAATGAAAGGCCTTTTGCAATCTCTGGCTCTTCTTATGAACCCTTTGCATCTTAGGATTTTGATTTACCAACACTTATGGGAAAATTCCAACCTCCATCCCAAAACCCACCTACATTCCCGCTTCCAAGCACTCCCCCAAACAAGAGGACTTCTACAATCTCTAACTCTTCTTATGAACCCCTTGTGATGTTGCTTTTCCCTTTTGCTCTTTCCACCATAGTGGATTTAGAGAATGGCCTCGAGCAAAGCCTCATCCCAACCATTTGATAGCCTGCAACCTTCTTGGAGACCTCACTACTCTCCACATTGCTAGCTATGGAATTGGAGCTAGCATATCTTACAAATCAGGCAAAGCTACGCCCTTAGATTCTCCCTTCCTACCATTTCTAGAGCACACCTCATCCACCTCTTGAAAAAATTTAAGGGAAGCACATCTGGCCTTTAGAACCCTAAAGAAGGACAAAGGAACAAAACCCAAACCGTCTTTCCCGAAGAAAGGGAGATCCAAAAAGGGACCCACTTGCAAATTATCTATTGTAAAGAGCATATCAACGCTATATTCAGGCCATACTAAAAAATCAACCAAATCCATTACCTTGTCCTTATCCACCACCACCATACACAAATTACCTACAAATAGAGCCACCAAATCTGAGTTTACTTTTCCACACCTGCTCCCCTCCAACAATTTTTCCCTTAAAATCTTCTTAATCACTCAAACACTTTCAACAACGACACCCAAAAAATAGTCATTAAATGCGTCCTTAACACCCCTCCATAAAAACCCATATCCCTTGTCTTGGCTCCACCAAAACACAACGGCTAAACCAAAAATTCTACCACTTCTGACTCCATTATTTTGCAATCAGAAAGACAAATGCCAAAACCAATAATGCCTACACTTGAAAGGCACATTTTTGATAAAATCTATCTTCTGGTGATCTCGCACATTCTGGTTTGAAAGCCCATCAAGTCCACAACAAAGTAATAAACACATCCATCATTACCACCTCTATCACCCTTAGCTAATCAATTAACACTACCATCATTTGAACTTCCATCCCCCTGAGATATACACCTTGATGAAGGACATTTAATTATAATGACACCAATTAAATTCCAACATAATCCATCCATCGATCTTTACTATTATCAACCCTTACCTCTTTATTTTGGTTGATTCCAACATTTGCAAGAAAATCTGCCACTTTATTGCTTTCACGAAAGCAATTTGAACAAGACCAGCTTTGAAAGAGGCCCAACTTAACCCAGGTTTGAGATAGGATATTTTCTAGGTACCATGCTTTGGCCTTTTGAAGAGAAAGAGATTGAATTATCACTCTAGAATCACCTTCTATCTCCAAACAAGCCACTCCACATTCTAGAGCCAATTCAATCCCTGACGCTAGTGCTTGAGTTTCTACTTTGTTATTGTTTCCATCTAGAAGTTTAAAATATGCAACTCTAATTAACAAATTAATACAATCTTTTATCATGCATCCAAATCTTGGATTGCCACGATAAGACCCATCAAAATTGAGCTTGAACTAACCTAGTTTTGGGGGATTCCAGACCATCAAATCTCTATTATTCTTTTGTGACTTATCTACAATTGACCCTTTAACAGGGGGAGGAACTATAAATTTCCATCTTACACACATATGCATATCCCATTGAGATTAAAAAAACATTGTTTCCTCTTTTGCTGAGATGAAACAACTTCAGAAATAGAAAGTTCCATATCCTGAATCACTACATGCAAAGGTCATTCTTTATCTTCAAAGATTTGAGCATTACGCCCTTTCCAAATAGTCTAGATTAAAAATTATGGGATACACCCCCATAAATTACATAAATAATGATTTACATCACCAATTGGCCATGAAGAAAAATTCATCATTAGCAAAGAGGGTCAGGCCCAAGACCAATTGAACTTATTGCACAGCCAGACCCAACACTAGACTATAAAGGGATAACAAACAAAATATGATTCATTTTTTCCTCTTTCAATTTGCATAAATAGCATCTCGAAGAACCAATAAAACCCATTCTCTTAATTTTATCCAAGGTTAGTATACGACATTGAACAACCAACCTAGAAAATTCTCCATCTTTTTGCAACCTTTCTTTACCCTAACAAAGCAAACTAGCTCAAGTAAAAGAATCATAAGCCGCTTCGACCATCTGATAACCAAGTTTAACTGAATAGATACTTGTTTTCGTGTTAATCCAATGAATTTGATCTTCTTTATTACTTTAAAAAATTGTCCTCTTCTCAAGACAATGTTCCAAGGCCCTACCTTCAGCCTGCAATATTGAAAGATTATGTAGGCTTTTTCAAATACTATTTGGCCTAACCAAAATTGATTGATAATCCAAATAATCTGCCACTTTAGATCCCCAAAGACCTTTCAAATTTTCATTCATCTCTGCACCTTTAAAACTTTATGCTAGGGGTTTATGACCATTCTATGAGTTTTGCCAAACACCTACTTTTCTGTCGTCATTAATCATCCAAGAGACATGTTGAGAAATAATCGACCTACATTTGAGAATAAAATTCCACACATGAGAACCTCTTGGTAGATTAACCACTGAATCTACACTCTTTGGAACCTCAGAGCCCATATATTTATCCCGAAGTAGTTTACACCATAGACTATCAAAGTTAGAACCATCAGCGAAACCAATTTAGCCCTAAGAGATAAGTTATGAATCTGAAGTTCTTTTATTCCTACTCCACCCCTTTGTTTCCTTCTACAATCATTCTCCCATTTCATCAATAGGATTTGTTTTACTTCACCATTCCCTTTCCATAAAAAATCTTTCATTATCTTGTTTAGAGATTTAAGAACTTGTTCAGGGGGTGAAAGATAGAGAAATAATAAGTTGGAAGAACACTTAAGACTGCCTTGATTAAAGTGATTCTTCCTGTTAAGGAAAGCCATTTCGCTTTCCAAGAAGATAATCGAGCTTTGGACTTAATCAAATATTTATACAGATTGGCTTTTCCTACACCTAAAAATAAAGGAACCCCCAAATATTTGTTAGGGAGCTTACCAATTTTAAAACCTAGAATCCTAGCAAGATTCTTTTGAACCAATTGATCACAATTAACAAAATAAATTTATCATTTACCTTCATTTACCCTTTGACTAGAGGCCTCTTCATAATTCTTTAAGATCAATTTTAATTCCTCAGTGTCCTCCACCAAAGCCTATCCAAAGAGGAACATATCATCTATAAACTGATGATGGGAGAGATTATCCAAATTATCCACCACTTTGAGACCCTTCAATCTCCCACTTGATTTTGCTTCACCATCAGCTTTGCCCAACGCCTCTACCATCAAAATGAAAATAAAAGGAGAGAGGGGATCCCCCTACTTAGACCCTGAGAAGCTTCAAAAAACCCTATCGATCTACCATTGATCAAAACTAAAAATCTAGGACCCACAATACAACTGAACACCCAATCACACCAATCTATCCTGAAACCAAACTTACTCAGAATGTTTAGTAAAAACCACTAGTTCACCCAATCATAGGCTTTGATTATATATAACTTAACCAACATACCTTTCTAACCATTATGAGATAGATAAGAATAATCTTATGAGCCACTATGATTCCATCTTGAATGTTTCTACCGGTAACAAAACTGATTTTTATTTTGAAATCAAAATATTGAACAAAGATTTAAGCCTACTAGCCATGGCTTTGGAAATTATTTTATACACTGTATTGCATAATGCCACCAATTTATAATCGTTGAAAGAGACATGAGAATCCCTTTAGGGAACAAAGAAAATAAAGTGACATTCATAAATGGGGCTACCTTCCTTTTAATCTTGGATTCTTCCACCATTTGCCACACATCTTCACCCACTACCTCCCAAAAATATTGAAAGAAGGCCACTGGGAAACCCTCTGGGCTAGGAGCTTTAGCCATTGAAAACACTACTAGTTTGATTTCTTCTAAAGAAAAAGGAGCCAAAATTTTATCATTAATTACCACCATGATCAATGGAGGCACTAAAGCCAACAAGGATCTTTGTGCCTCCAAATTGGGCCTATCTTAAAACCACTAAACATTATATAAATATGTTTTCTTTCATTCTAAAATATAAAATTCCATTTTTACATGTTTTAAAACTACTTTAAAATGTGCATTAAAAAATATATACATTGGGGTTGATGGAGATCTACATTGAAAGCCTTCACGCTAGAAAAACTAGGGTTAAGACCATCATTGCTGATGTAGTTTGTGTTGCATTCAATCCTATAGGTTGTCATTTACGAGAGATGAATTGGAAGAGCTTGCTCTTACTCCTCCAAATTTATCAGACTGGCTTAGAGCTTGCCATTTTTTCTGTCATAAATTTTCCATTTCACCCCAAATAGGTGCCCCATGACCCAAACATAGAATGGAAAATAAAATTATAGAAAAAATCATTGACGTTAAAATGGTATGATTGGTAGAAAGACAAGCACATATATATAGTTTAGAATTTTAATAGATTTATTATAGTCATTAATTTTATTAGATTTCTTGTTTTTTATGTCGATAAGATTGTTATTTGTTGTGTTATATTCTCAAGTGTTTTTTTTGAAATAAATTTGTAATCATAATATTGATATAAACAGAATATTTTATAAAAATATATAGTGAAAATTTCTTAATATTTGATGTTTAACTTTAGAATTCACAAAATATTATGTTATTTCAATGTTTTTTATTTTCTACAATAAACAAATTGTTTGTTCTAGCGATTCCTATAATACTCTAGGTGAACTAATAAAAAGATTAAGAAAATACTCTTTTATTTCTAGATTTTATTAGGACTTTTTTTTATTTTCAAGATCTCTTTTACATTAATCTTATTTTTATAATATATTTGTACCAAAGTTATAAATAAAAATTGGTTAGATATAATTTATGGGATACTATAAAGTCCAATATTTTCAAATTTATGTGAAAAATAAATAAATTTAATAATAATTTTTTTTATTAATATTCATTTTCTTTGATAGTATTTAATTATCAATTTTAAAATTTTAAAAACAATATTATTACATTATTTTTTTGAAAAATATAATTCAATTATAAATTTTAAATAAAATAATATTTTAAAAAATTATAAAAAATCACTCATTCCAAAATATAAAATTAAAATTTTACATATTTAAAGTAACTTGTAAATGTGCATAAAATATATATACATAAATTTATGATATATATTAAATAATAAATTATTAATCAAAAATTATGGAAAAAAATAGATAAAATAAAAAAGTAAAATAATTTCTGATTTAAAACATATATTTAAAGTTATCATATATAATATTAATATTTTTATACTTTTTAAGTTGTATATAATTTTATCAAAACTATCATATAAAAATAAAAAAATTTAAAACCATTAAATAAATTATATATTTATATTTATATATAACCACTAAATATTATATAAATATATTTTCTTCCATTCTAAAATATAAAATTCCATCTTCACATGTTTTAAAACTACTCTTAAATGTGCTATACATAAATTGATGATATATTTTAAATATTAAATTATTAATAAATAGAAAAATAATGGAAAAATCAATAAAATGACAAAACAAAATAATTTTTAAAATATATATTTAAATCTATAATATATAATATTAATAATTTTTCCAAACTGTATGACTATTAATTTTAGTAAATTTTTAAAGAATATATAAATTAAACTTAAAAAATCATTTTAAAAATAAAACAAATTTTTTATATTTTTTTCCCCATTCTAAAGTTGGCAAAACCAATAAGCTGTGTTTAAATATTAGCCCCCAGTTGTTCTCGATAGCCACAGTGAAGATGTTTTCATCATCCACAAGCCGCAATAGCATGAGGGCCATGGCGTTCTTTGCAGTCTGGATGTTCTTCAACTCTATCTCAGGTCTGAAATAGTTCTTTTGGCAGCTTCGCATTTGTAATTTACAATTTCTCTAATCTTTTAACAAAATTTTAGTCGATAGTATCATCAAACAGTTGAAATTTGGGAAGTCATGCATTTGTAATATCTTATATGAGCAGATGCATGCATTTGTAATATCTTATATGAACAGATGCAGATTTGTCAACAATGAAAAATTCATACTCGGTTGGAGCAACGAATCTCACAAGCCATACAAATCGCAGGCTCTTGGATGTCGGTAAGCAGAATCGCCTCATTCACAAATAGTCATTTAGTAAATCTAATAATTATAGAATTTTTTTTTTTTTAAAGAGAAAGTGTTAGATTTTAATGATCGGCATGTTTTCAATTCATTACTGTGATCTTTCATCAAGGAATTGTTCTTGATGAAGCATCACAATAATAGATTCCAAATGTATCAATCATCAAAATCTCAATTTTCTCATGAAAGATCACAATAATAAATCCCAAATATGTCGAGAAAATATAAAATCTTTGAAATCCAATAATGTTTGGTTTCCGTTATATGTGCAGCTGTGCCTGGGCGAACAGGGAATGCGTGCAAGAATGGCATAGAAATCTATCAAGGGCCATCCACTCCGATGCCCAACGGCACACCGACATACGTTGTACAAATCCTGAATGTGTGCCCGACACGGTGTGCAGTAGGAGGAATCCACCTGACCTGCGGATGGTTCAGCTCAGCCGTACAGATAAATCCCAAAATATTCAAGCGCTTGAAATACAACGACTGCTTGGTAAACGATGGGAAGCCGGTGAAGGCAGGTGGATCGATATCCTTCCAGTATGCCAACACTTATCCATATCCACTTGCAGTCGCTTCACTTGAATGTCCCTAACTAAGTAACCACCCTCTGTAATTAGCAGTATGCCACCAATGTCAATTGCTTCACTCCAATGTTCATGTTAAAAATGAATAATATAAATAAACATGTGACTACTGAATTTGCATGATCATAATTGACCCGTCTAAAATAAAATTGTTTTTTCTCATTTTTATTCATGATTGAGTTTTTCCATTTTCATTCGGGATCGTTTAGGGCTTCCTATGAATGACCTTTAAACATAAAAGAAGGAAAAACTCACATAATTATTCAAAAAACGATATTAAATTTTTTAATATTTGAATTAAATTAATTTTTATAATTTTTCAAATTTCTTTAACTACTCTAATTTTTATAAATTTTATAATTTATATATTTTCAATTTTAAATGTAGAGAAGGAAAAACTCACACAATTATCCAAAAAACGATATTAAATTTTTTAATAATTAAATTAAATTAATTTTTATAATTTCTCAAAAAAATTTAACCACTCTATTTTTTATAAAATCTATAATTTATATATTTTCAATCCTAAATGTAGATAAGGAAAAACTCACACAATTATCCAAAAAATAATATTAAATTCTTTAATATTTGAATTAAACTAATTTCTGTAATTTTTCAAATTTCTTTAACTACTCTAATTTTTATAAATTCTATAATTTATATATTTTCTTATATTAATATGATTTCTTTTTTTTTTTTAAACCCCAAATTTTTAAATGCTTTAAATTTTATATTAAACTGTATTTTGTTATAAATCCAAAAAAAAAAAAAAAATTCTAATTTTTTACTAAACCTTAATTTTTTTTAAAACTAAACGGGGTAAAAATTTATTCAGAAACAGGAAAAAACACCAAGTTACATAGCTTTATCCTTCTCCAACAGAGTACAAAGCTTCTGGGAGAAGTTCGTAGGCAACAGTTTACAACCAAGAATTTTCCATCGGGGACCCTGCTCAGAGGCCCATTTCGCCAGGCAATCCGCCACCTCATTCCATTCCCGTGGAATGTGCTTAAAACTCACAGAGTCCAACATATTAGTTAACTGAAGAATCTGTTGCACCACCACTTCCAGCTGCCAGTCACCACTGTCAAAATTACGGTTAGTAAGCAGCTTGATCACCCCCTGTGAGTCCGACTCGCAGATGATATTGAGCCACCCCTGCTGGCAGGAAAGATGTAAAGCCTGTAAAATAGCCAGCGCTTCCATGTAATTATTGGAAAAATAGCCCTTATAAACAGAAAAACTGAATTGAAGATTTCCAGCAGAGTCACGACCAACACCCCCAATTCCAGCATCACCTGGATTACCACGCGATGAACTATCCGTGTTAATCTTTAAGGTTCCAGGTGGAGGAAGGGTCCAACGCCCCAATCTGCAAATGGGCTCCTGTTTCTGCCTAACACCACGGCTAGGACGCAAGGATTGGGCAAATGGCAGGCTAGCCAAGTGCGTCCCAGCTATGCTGGCAAAAACATCACGGTCCACCCTGTTCAGCTGCACCGAATTGTGCCCACTAGCCGCCAAGGTCTCAACCAGCGCTTTTTGAATTCTCCCCCAAAGGACGTCAAGGCTCAGCTGCTCTCCACGGAATATGCGCCTATTCCGTTCAATCCACAGCTGCCACAATATAAACGCAGGCCCAGCCAGCCAGGCAGATTGAAGGATGGGTGCTTGAGAGGGAGGAAGAGGCATACGGCTCCAGAATTCAGCAAGTGAAGAGGCGTGCTAGCAGGGTCTGCCCCAAGCACTCCACCACCTGTGCCATATACACTTGGCATAAGAGCAATGAAAGAAGAGGTGCGCCCCTGTTTCCTCCTCCCTGCAACAGAGAACACACTTGGAAGGACCTATGAAACCACGCTTGCACAAATTACCCCAAGTTAGACATCTATTATGAACCAGTGTCCACAAGAAGAAATTGCATTTCGGCCAAGTAGAGGAATTCCATACTTTCTTTCCCCACATGAAGTTGGCTGCCCCAAACAATTGCTTAGACAGGGCATGATATCCCGCGGAGACCGAATAGCGCCCAGTAGAATCATCCCCCCAGGCAAGCACGTCCTGACCATGCAGGGAGCTGCAATGTCTGGAAGCAAGAATTTGAGAAAGCTCCTCACAGCTTTCCCTAGAGCCTCCCGATGGCCAATCTGAAGAGTTTTTCCATCTAAAACCAGTAGCCATGCCTAGATTGTATTCCTCCTTATAATGGGCAACATTGGTCCAGCCCTCCGCTTGAAAAACATCACACAATTGCTGAAGGTGTGGGTGGGAAGCTAAGAGTGGGGGAAACCCATCCCACGAATCCTCCCAAAAAGGAGCCTCCGCTCCAGTGTGACAGATCCAAAATAGACCCCGTTTAACCAATTGGGTACCTATTTTGAGAGTATGCCAAATCATAGACCCACCCCCCCCGCTCAAGAGACAATCTGAGCAATGTCGGAGGGCTACACCTCCGAGAAAGTATTTGAAAGCCAGAATGTGGGCCCAAGGTTGGGACTGATTAGAGCACCATCTCTAGTACAATTTAGCCGCAAGGGCCTGGTTAGCCAGGATGGCCGACCTTAGCCCAAGGCCCCCATCCTTCTTCGACCTGCAGATAGTATCCCAGTTAACCAAGCTCCACTTGGTATTGGTTAAATTTCCACTCCACAAAAATTGGTGCGAGAGGGCATCAAATTCTTTGAGAAAATAGATCAGAGCAGCCTGCACCATGCAACGGTAGACAGGCAATGCTTGAATCACCGCCTATAATAGAGTGACTCTCCCAGCAGTGGAGAGCCATCTATGAGTCCAGTGGCTAACTTTGTCTCTGAGTCTTTCCAACACACCCTGCCAAAAGAGTCGTGGCTGCCTGCCCATCACAATGGGAATCCCCAAATACGTAACCGGGAGAACTTGAATTTGGAATCTCATGATGGTCGTTATCCTCCTCTGAATAGGATCTGGGGTGTTGAAGAAAAAAATGGAGGACTTTTGGTCATTAATTTGCTGCCCCATCACATCCATGTACATGTCAAGAGTACTCTGAAAAGCAGTAGCCTCCTGAATCTGCGCTTTCCCAACAAGAATCGTATCATCCACAAACTGAAGGTGGGAAGTGGTGAGGCCATTCCCCTATTACCACCCCTGAACTGTGCTTTGAGAAACCTAAAACTTGATAAGCCTCCCCAATCCCTCCACCAGAATGATAAATAAGTAGGGGGACAATGGATCTCCTTGGCGGAGGCCTCTAGACGCACCAAAAAGATCAGTAGGCTGCCCATTGATAAGGACCAAATAGGAGGGGGTGTTAACACAACTCAGCACCCATTGGATCCAAGCCAGACTAAAACCAAAATCCAGCAACACTTTCTGTAGAAACCTCCAACTAGCTCTATCATAAGCCTTAGCTAAGTCCAACTTGATGAACATGGCGCGCTCCTGAGAGGTGCTCATGGAATGAACAGCTTCCAAAGCAATGACCACCTCATCAAGAATCTGCTTTCCCACCACAAATCCTCCTTGCTCCTCCGAAATAATCAAGGGGAGGCAACCTTTTAACCTCTTCACTATAAGCTTAGTGATAATTTTGTAAATTACATTGCATAGTGCAATAGGCCTATAATGGTCCAGCTGATCTGCCTGCTCCTTCTTCAGAATAAGAACCAGGAAGGTGGCATTCAATGCTCTGAGCATTTCTTTGTTAGAATATGACTCCTGAATCACAGCAATGAGATCCTGTTCAATTATGTCCCAAAAGTCCTGATAGAATTCCACAGGGAAACCATCAGGCCTGGGAGCTTTCCCTCTTCTCATGCTAAACACAACTCCTTCCACCTCGATCTTGTTAATAGGCCTCAAAAGATGCTCATTCAAACCCGAAGTCATCATAGATGGGATACAAGCCAAGATAGAATTTTCAACCATATCCGATGGGGGCAGCCCATCAGTAAATAGATTAGAGAAATATCTAACTGCTACCTGAGAAATGTCCCAGGAATTATGAAGACGTGTTCCATCTAGGGTAACCAGGTGAGTCAAGTAATTTTTGTTACACCTTGCTTGGACAGACATGTGAAAAAAAGTGGTATTCCTGTCACCTTCCTAAAGCCAGTCAATGCGTGCCTTCTGCTTCCAGAAAATCTCCTCCCTATGCTCCCATTCCGCTAGCTCCTTTCCTACTTGAGACTTAGCCACAAGGAGATCCTCAGATTGGCCACGGTCTCTAATCTATCTAGTAATCTCATCCAACTGATCTTGTGCCTTCTTTTGCATAGTGTGGAGATTCCTGAAGCAGTTTGCATTCCAATACTTCAGCCTCCCTTTCACATACTGAAGTTTTTTGGCAAAGGAAAACATAGCAGTGCCAAAGCTATGTCCCCCCTGTCTCCACCACTGCACCATACACTCATGAAGAGAGGGCTCACAGAGCCACATGAGCTGAAACTTGAAGGGGGGTTTCCTTGGTCCAGGAATGTGGCAAGTTGAGAGCTTAATCGGCCAATGATTTGAACCACACCAATCAAGAATTTCTGAAGCTAAGGAGTTGGAGCTGGATTGCCAGAAGCATGACACCAGGAACCTGTCTAGGTGCTCTGAAATACCTGCTCACCACTCCTTCTGTTGCTCCAGGTGAAAGAACCACTAAGCGGCTTGATGTCTGAGAGGCACAGGACTTCTATATTATGCCGAAGATTATACGAAGAGGGCCCCAGCCGGGCCACTCCACCCCTTTTTTCCTCCAAACTGAGGACAGCATTAAAATCTCCCATAACAATCCATGGCAAATATGGGTGACAACTTCTGACATACCTGATATGGTCTCATAACTTCAGCTACCTAGGTAGGTCCACTGGGGCATAAACATTAGTCACTAAAATGTGTTCACCAGAATCCTTGGCCACCGCTGTCATTGTGAGAGTCGAGCTGTTAGACATCCAGCTTAGAGGCGTTATTCGCTTAGGGTTCCAACACATGGCCAACCCACCAGAGCAACCAAGGGCCCCCACACATTGGCTATGCCTGAAATACCAAGACTTTTCCATACAAAAACACCAGTGTTCCACAGAAAATTTAGTCTCTTGAATACAAAAAATATCAGGAGAATGTTCACTTACCAATTTATGAATAGCTCTTTGTCGGGGGGATCTATTCAACCCCCTTACATTCCATGAGAGGATGATCATTGAGCAACATGTGGAAAGTGTTCGCTCAGGGGTTTAACATGCCCCACCTCTACAAGAAGATCCCCCATAATTTTAATTCATTCCTGGTCCTTTTTGCGTCCTGCCCTTGAAGGAGTGGATCCAGCAGCCTTTTTAAAGGGTCATTGCATAAGTCCAAGTCTAGAATAAGACCCTCTCTCTTTCCTAGCTTCCTCCACCCCCTTCACCATATCCACCCAGCTAACCTCCTTGTCGCCTGGTGTTAGCGTAGTTGAGATGGGAACATTTGGTAGGTCACAATTAGCCTCCTGAGTCCCTTGAGTGTCTAGACTAGGAGCAAAAACCACAAGGGGGACCTGCTCCATTAGATCAGCCTCCTCCCCCTGCACCAAATTAGGGATGCCATCCTCTATATTCATATTATCTAAAACATCGAACCGGTTGAAGCCAACCTCAACTTGTCTGTCCATGTTTGGACATTTTTGTCCACGATTTTTCGACTGGCACCTGACTGTAGTGAAGCCTTCCCTATCCGGACCCCCTGAGCTTGCAGCTCCCTGCTCCTAGCCGGTGGGAAGAAGGGGGTTTTTTCCTTTGTTGACTTGCTCTGCAAATCCTGACGCTTTACCAAACTATCTCAGCTAGCCACTTCCTCTTTCACCCTTGCCCTTCATAGGACCAGTGCTCTTCATTTTGCCCTGCATTATCTCTGGTTGCCTGAGGGCACTGTCGATGCAGATGACCGTACAAGTGACAAATGTGGCAGTGAAAAGGAATCGCTTCGTAATCTAATTATTGTATCCAAGAGGAGTTCCCCATACAAATTTCCACAGATTTCAGAAGAGGATTATTCAGATTAATATCCGCGCATATCCTAGCATAGGAAATAACCTTTCTGTCTAAAGTTTGGTGCGCTATTGCCATTGGAGTTCCAAGCATAGCCGCTATCTGACGGAGAATATCTTCTCGCCAGAATTCCAATGGCAGTCTCGGCAATCGAACCCAGACGGGGACATAAGCAGGAAGATCAGCAGCTGAGTTGAATCCTGCATGCTAGGGTTTGAGGAACAGACCAATCCGGTCGTAGAAATACGGGCCTCCTTCAAAAACCCTGTTTCGATCCAAAACAGAGGAAAATTTATTATGAAATAGCTGTTTCCAGCCAACATGATGTCAAAGTCCCCCTCAATCTGCCAGGTCTGCCAAATCCAAGCTTACAGAGCTAGCAAGTGAGATACGAATGCCCAAAAATTTACAGATAAGGGCGTGATCAGTCAAATATTCAACCTCCTCCTTCACAGAATCAGGGGAGATAACCAAAATGGGTCTCTCCAGACTCCTAGGAAGGCAGCCATTTATCTTTCTGAGCTTGGCGCCTTCACTAACACTGGTCAACTCAGTCACCTGCCCCTTCTTTCCAGCCCCAGCTGTTCCTTGCTAGGGCCGCCAATCTCCCCTGCATGCTCAGCCCCCTGCTCACAACCGCCATTACCTACCTGTCCCAAGATCCCCGCCCCAGGCTAGGAGACATCCTCCCTGGGGCCTGTTAACGGGCCGTCCGTCTCACCATCGCGCGCCATCATCGACCAATCCAAATAAGATTGTTTTCTTACCATAGCTACGATAGTGGTTTTATTTGGCACTAAAATCTTTTTACTAGATCTACTAAACCTTAATTTTATTTAAATTATAATTTCTCTAATATTTTGATTTAAAACCATTAATTTCATTAGTTTCTCAAATTTATTGAATAGACCTAATTTCTCTAGTCTTTCTAATATCTTTAATTTATTTATTTTCTCTAATTTTTTTATTTTTTCTAATTTATCTAATTTATTAAAAAAAAATTATTTGTCAAATTTATATAATTTTCTAATTTTACTATTTCTTATAATTTTAAAATTTTATAATAAATCTTAAATTTCTCTAAAATATCTAATTTTTATATATATTTTTATTGAATTCTATTTTTTCTTAATTTTATCTAATTTATATCAATTTTATAATTTATAAAATTTCTTAAATTTCTCTAATTTCTTAATTTTATATAAACCCCAAATTTCTAAATACTATAAGTTTTATACTAAATCATAATTTTCTATAATCCCAAAATTTACTTAATTTCCTTACTTTTTCTAATTTTCTATTAAACCTTAGTTTCTTCTAATTTTATCAAAACCTAAATTTCAGTTTTATGTTAAACCTTATATTTCATTGGTTTTTAAATTTATTATGTTCATCTCATTTCTCTAGCCTTTCCAATTAATTTATTTAATTTTGCTCAATTTTATAATTTATCTAATTTAGTAAAGAAATATTTAATTTCACTATATCTTGTAATTTATCTAATTTATTAAATTTATTTAATTTTTTAATTTTATATAATTTTTTTAATTTTTATTAATTTTTTTATTTTTTTATTATGATAAAACTTATTTTTCTCTAATTTTTGTATTTTTTGACGATCTTAATTTTCTCTACACCATAATTTTTTGAATTCCTCTAATTTTCTCTAAACTTTAAATTTTTATAATTTATTTAATTTTATTAAAAAAAATTGATTTCAAGTTTTACCAAAAAGAAAAAAAATGGTCTACCTTAAACTCAAAAAGAAAAAGAAAATGGTCTATCTTAACAATATGACCATTAAGGCATTAACCAACTTTAAACAAAGCAAAACCTACACACACAAAGTATATATATTTATAAAAACTGTCAAGATCTAACAAGAATAATTGATTACTGTTGTGCAAGCAACTAAACACGAAATTAAACCAGAATAATAAGTAACTAGAATCAGAAACAGCAAAGAATAAGAGATACAAGAAACCACCCTAAAAACTTGTATTAAACTCTTCCAGAAGGAAATACAATGAATAAAATCACACTTTCTTCTCACACCTCTCAGATGTACAGATATCTTTCCCTCAAGAGTTTTCTCTCTCAATTACAATCAATTCCAACAACCTGGATTGATACACATATACAATAAATGTCTTGTACTGTTCTATAAGCTATGAAGATCTAATCCTATTATATAATATTAGGAAACATGAGCATACATTCTCCACCATTAAATATACCTCTTAATCAAAGGCTTAAAACAGTCCTACCAAAAATAGAAATGCGGACTTACAACTAATAGTTCAACTAATCATGCAAACAATCTGTTCATCCATGAAAATAGACTTTCTGGATGCACAGGTGACCGACGTTGGTCCCTGTTTGCCTGCACATGACCGACGTCGGCCGATCCATAACTGACGTTGACAGCTACTGGTCGACTCCTTGCCATCGTCGGTGACTGTGTAAATCAGTAACTTCAGCATCCGCTCATCTGGTGAAGCTTTTAGCTCCACACCTCAACAATCTCCCACTTGGAGATAAACAGCTACACCTGTACCTGTACAGCAACATCTTCTAGCTTCTCCTCCATCTTCAAGCTCAATTTTAAAGACCAAAAAAAGTTGAATGAAGATTCAACTTCTCCTTTGTTACTGGCTTTGTTAACATATCAGCAGGGTTCTTATCTGTATGGATCTTTTCCAGCTTCAACTCACCATCCTCCAATACCTGTCTAATGAAGTGGTACCTAAGCTGTATATATTTAGTTCTTGAATGAAAGGCTGAATTCTTTGCCAAATGAATTGCACTTTGACTATCACTGTATAATCTGCAACTCTCTTGCTCCTTTCCCAACTCTTCCATGAACCGTGTCATCCATATCATCTCCTTGCTAGCCTCTGTGACTGCAATGTATTCTGCCTCTGTAGTAGACAAGGCAACAACCTTCTGCAACTTTGAAATCTAGCTAATTGTCATTCCACCAACAGTGAACACATATCCTATGGTGCTTCTCCTGCCATCCAAATCACCTGCCATATCCGAATCTACATAACCATGTAGAGAAGTTTTTGACCCTCCATAGCACAAATGCCTACTGCTGGTCCCTCTCAAATATCTGAGAATCCACTGAACTGCTTTTCAGTGCTCCTTCTCTAGATTGGCCATATACTTACTAACAACTCTCACTGCTTGGGCAATATCCGGTCTAGTACATACCATTGCATATATTAAGCTCCCAACTATGGAAGCATATGGAACTATACTCATGTACTCTACCTCATCATGTGAATTAGGACACTGTTCTTTACTCAACTTGAAGTGTCCAGCCATAGGTGTGCTTATCGGTTTTGCATCCTGCATATTGAACCGTTTCAACACCTTGTTCACATAATCCTCTTGAGACAAAATCAACCTATGATTTTTCCTGTCTCTCTTAATACTCATGCCAAGGATTTTCTTTGCTGCTCCCAAATCTTTCATGGCAAATGTGTGAGCTAATTTCACCTTAAGCTCAGAGATATCCTGCATGTGTGAACCTGCAACAAGCATATCATCTACATACAACAACAGGATAATATATCTACCATTATCCAATCTCTTAAAATAAACACAATGATCAGATTGACATTTACTGTAGCCATGCTCAGTCATAAACCTGTCAAATCTCAAATACCATTGTCTTGGAGCTTGCTTGAGACCATACAATATTTTCTTCAACCTGCACACAAGCTTCTCCTTACCTTTGACCTCAAAACCTTCCAACTGATCCACATATATTTCTTCATCCAAATCTCTATGAAGAAACGCTGTCTTAACATCAAGCTGCTCAAGATGCAAATCCTCAATAGCAACTAAAGACAATACAGTCCAAATAGAAGTCATTTTTACTACAGGAAAAAAAATCACCAAAATCAATACCTGGTTTCTGTGCAAATCTTTTCACTACCAACCTGGCCTTATATCTCATCTATCCATTCTCTCATTTCTTCAATCTGTAGATCCATCTATTTTTTAGTGTTCTCTTTCCCGCTGGCAACTCAACCAAATCTCATGTTTGGTTCTCTTTCAAGGAATCAATTTCCTCATTCATGCCAAGCTCCTACTGATTCCTAGATTCCACCTGTATTACTTCATCAAAACTCTCTAGTTCTCCACCATCAGTAAGCAATAAATAGAATAATGAAGGGAAATATCGAATTAGAGGTTTACTTACCCTTTTTGACCTCCTGATGGGCATCTGAGACTCATTCATGACATGTTGTCTGCCCAAATTCTCTGACAGTGACCGACCTCGGTCACCTCCAGGCTTGTAGCTGACCGACATTAGTTCCACATAACCGACGTCGGTTCCTTCCTGACCGACGTCGGTCACTGTCTGACCGACGTCGGTTCTTGTATTGTCAACGTTGATTCCTTCCTGACCGACGTCGGTCTCTGTGTTTTTCTGTCTATGATTATTCTTTTCTGTGAGCTCATTTTGGATCGTCACCTCATCTAAATCTCCATGGCCCTGCTTAGAATTTTTTAGCTTCTTAAGCTGATCACTATACATCACTTTTTCATTGAAAACAACATCACAGCTCCTAATTATTTTGTTAGTTCCTAGATTCCAAAACCAAAATCCAAAATCTCCAGAGCCATAACCAATAAATGTGCACCTCATAGACTTAGCATCCAGCTTCTTTCTATTTTCCTTATCAATGTGCACAAAAGCTTCAGAACCAAAAACTCTAAGAAATGAAAGATCTACCTTTTTACCTGTCCAAGCCTCTCCTATAATTCCACCATCCAGAGCAGTAGAGGGTCCTCTGTTAATTAAGTAAACTGCAGTGTCTACAGCTTCTGCCCAAAACTGTAAGTGCAAACCAACATGCAACCTCATACTCTGTGCACGCTCCAATATTGTTTTGTTCATCCTTTCAACAAATCTATTTTGCTGAGGTGTCCTTGGAACCATCCTTTCCCTACGTATTCCATACATAGAATAGTAACTTGTAAACTTATTATTGCAGTACTCACCACCATTGTCAAATCTAAGGCACTTCAATCTCAAACCTGTTTCATTCTCAACCAAAGCTTCCCAATTTCTAAATGTGTCAAAAACATCAAATTTCTTCTTTATGCAATAGACCCATACCTTTCTTGTAACATCATCAATGAAAGTAACATAATATTGTGATCCTCCAATAGAAGCTACCTGAGCTGGTCCCCACACATCTGTGTGAACAAGCTCCAACTTGTGCTTCCTCTTTGTTGACCCAATTTTGATAAATCTTACTCTCTTTTATTTTCCAAAAACACAATGCTCACAGAAATCTAGATCTATGCTTTTCAAATCTGAAAGCTTACCTTTTAACTTAAGAATTTTCATTCTCTTATCACTCATGTGACCGAGCCTACAGTGCCACAACTTTGCATCCACATCTGAAGTAGATAATACAGAAGGAGAATAATCAGTAATACAGTTACATATATAGAGAGTACCTACTCTCTTGCCTCTGGTTAATACAAGTGCACCCTTGGTAACCTTCCAAGATTCAGCTGTGAGAGTTACTGTGCAACCCTCATCCCCAAATTTTCCTGCAGAAATCAGATTCTGCTTTAGGGCTGGGACATGCATGACATCCTTCAAAACCCATGTGTTCCCATTCTGCAATTTCAGCTGCACTTTTCCTTTGCCAACAATTTTACAAGGCTCATCATCCCCTAAATAAATTTTTCCAAAATCTCCCTAGACATAATCATTGAAAAATTATCTATTTGGGGTAGCATGGAAAGAGGCCCCAAAATCTAAAACCCAAGATTCTATTTTATTATGCAAAGAAAGTGAAAGAGCATCTTGTGCAACAATACCTGCAACTTTTGCTTCTTCATTACCTTCATGTTGATTCTCTTCATTAAACTTCAACCAACAATCTTTCTTTACATGTCCTCTCTTTCCACAATTCCAGCAGGTTATCTTTCTTTTTTCATTTCTGGATTTGGATCTATTGCTCATCTTTGACTTAGACCTTGATCTCCCTTGCTTGCTCTTCTCTCTTTGCCTTCTCCTGCTTTCAATACTGTAAGCATTACCTGATATTTTTTCTGTACTTTTCTTGTGAATTTTTTCATTCAAGATTACACTAACAACATCATCTACTTTTAAAATATTTGAAGCAGATGCAGTATTACTAACTGCCATTACCAAGCTATGTCAGCTTTCAGGTAAAGAGCATAAGATTAATAGAGCTTTAATTTCATCATCAAAAACTATTTTGATTGAATTTAATTGATTTACAATTCCATGGAAATCATTTAGATGATTAGATACAGATCCACCTTCCTGCATTTACAAATTAAATAACTGCTTCATAAGATATACCTTATTTGAAGCTAAGGGTTTTTCATATAAATTTGCTAAAGTAGTCATTAACTCTACCGTTGACTTTGCCTGTGATAAATTAGATATCACAGTAGATGTTAGACTCAATCTTATAGATCCAAGAGCCTTTCTATCAAGAACTTCTCATTCTTCATCTTCCATGTCTGTGGGCTTCTTTGAAACCCCACCTAACGGTAAGTGTAGATCTTTTTGATACAGATAAGCTTCTATCTGCATTCTCTATAATTGGTAATTCTTGCCATTAAACTTCTCCATTCTCAGTTTACTTTCTTTTACCATTGCTTCTCCCACTCAAACAGAAACCCCTGTGAGTGACCTGTAATCAACAAACACTAACCAGATTTGAAACACCTGTTAGTCAACCTGAGCTCTGATAGCACTTGTCAGGATCTAACAAGAACAATTGATTACTATTGTGCAAGTAACTAAACATGAAATTAAACCAAAATAATAAGTAACCAGAATAAAAAATAGCAAAGAATAAGAGATACAAGAAACCACCCTGAAAACTTGTATTAAACTCTTCCAGAAGAAAATACAATGAAAAAAATCACACTTTCTTCTCACACCTCTCAGATGTACAGATCTCTTTCCCTCAAGAGTTTTCTCTCTCAATTACAATCAATTCCAACAACCTGGATTGATACACATATACAATAAATGTCTTGTACTATTCTATAAGCTATGAAGATCTAATCCTACTATATAATATTAGGAAACATGAGCATACATCTCCACTATTAGATATACCTCTTAATCAAAGGCTTAAAATAGTCCTGCCAAAAATAGAAATGTGGACTTACAACTAATAGTTCAACTAATCATGTAAACAATCTGTTCATCCATGAAAATAGACTTTCTGGACGCACAGGTGATCGACGTCAGTCCCTGTTTGCCTGCACATGACCGACGTCGGTCGATCCATAACCGACATCGACAGCTACTGGTCAACTCCTTGCCATCATCGGTGACTGTGTAAATCTAGTAACTTCAGCATCCGCTCATCTGGTGAAGCTTTTAGCTCCACACCTCAACAAAAACTAGATTACATATCGTAGAGTTTACAAGTCTTGATTACATTCAAAACCTATTCACACAAAAAGACTAGTTGACAAAAAAACATTTCACAGAATATTAGTGACTAGTCAATCACAATGATCTAGGCATCCCCCCCCCAAAGAAACTCCAAGCTCTTGTTCTAGCTTTTACACACAACCCTTCCCTAGCGTCTTAGGATTTTGAGTTGCCAAGACCTATGGGCAAATGCCAGCCTTCATCATAGAACCCCCCTGCATTCTCGCTTCCAGCGACTCCCCCAAACAAGAAGACTTATGCAATCTTTGCCTCTTCTTACAAACCCCTTACATCTTATAATTTTGAGTTACCAACACCTGTGGGAAAATTCTAGCCTCCATCCTAGAACCCACCTACATGCTCGCTTCTAACAACTCCCCCATACAAGAGGACTTATGCAATATTTACCTCTTCTTACAAACCCCCTATGTCATTGTTTTTCCCTTTTTCTTTTTCCACCACATTGGATCTATATAATGGTCTTGAGCAAAGCCTTGTCCTAACCATTTGATAGCCTGCAACCTTCTTTGGGACCTCTTCATTTTTCTCTACACTACTAGCTATATAATTGGAGCTAGCATATCCTACAAATTAGGTAAAGCTACACCCTTAGATTCTCCCTCCCTACCATGTTAGAGCACACCTCATCCACCTCTTGAACAAATTTAAGGGGAGCAAATCTAGCCTCTAAAACCCTGAATAAGGACAAAGGAATAAAACCCAAGCCATCTTTCTTGATGAAAGGGAGCTTCAAAAAGGGACCCAATTGTAGACTATCTATTGTAAAGAGTAGATTGACCCTATATTCATGGCATACAAAAAAATCAACCAACTCCTTTACCTATTCCTTATCCGCCACCACCATACACAAATTGCCTACAAATAGAGCCACCAAATTTGAGTTTACTTTTACATCCTTGCTCTCCTCCAACAAGTTTGCCCCTAAAATCTTCTCAATTGCATCAGACACTTTTAGCGGTGGTACCCAAAAAATAGTCATTAAATGTGTCCTTAACACCCCTCTAAAAAAACCCATATCCCTTGTCTTGGCTTCACCAAAACGCAACAGCCAAACTAGTGATTCCACCACTTCTGACTCCATTCTTTTGTAATTAGAAAGACAAATGCCAAAACTAATAATGCCTAAACTTAAAAGGCACATTTTTGATAAAATCTATCTATCAGTGATCTCGTACGTTTTGGTTTGAAAGCCCATCAAGTCCACAACAAAGTCATAAACACATCCATCATTACCACCTCCGTCACCCTTAGTTGAGAAATTAACACTACCATCATTTAAACTTCCATCACCCTGAGATATACACCTCGATGAAGGACATTTAATTATAATGCCAACATAACCCATCCATCAATCTTTACTATTATCAACCCTTACCTCTTTCTTTTGGTCAATTCCAACATTTACAAGAAAATCTACCACTTTATTACTTTCACAAAAGCAATGCAAATAAGACCAACTTTGAAAGAGGCCCAACTTAACCCAAGCCTAAGATAGAATATTTTCTAGGTGTCATGCTTTAGCCTTTTGAAGAGAAAGATATTGAATTATCACTCTAGAATCACCTTCTATCTCCAAACAAGCCACTCCACATTCCAGAGCCAATTCAATCCCTACCACCACTGCTTGAGTTTCTAATTCGTTATTAGTTCCATCTAGAAGTTTAAAAGATGCAACTCTAATTAATGAACTGATACAATATTTTATCATGCATCCAACTCCTAGATTGCCACAACAAGCCCCATCAAAATTGAGCTTGAACCAACCTAGTTTTGGGGGATTCCAGACCACCAAATCTCTATTATTCTTTTGTGACTTATCTACAATTGACCCTTTAACAGGGGGAGGAACTATAAATCTCCATATTTCACATATATGCATATCCCATTGAGATTTAAAAAATCCTTGTTTCCTCTTTAGTTGAGATGAAACAACTTTAGAAATAGAAATTTCCATATTCTGAATCACTGCATGTAAAGGTCATTATTTATCTTCAAAGACTCGAGCATTACGCTCTTTCCAAATAGTCTAGATTAAAATTCTAGGCTATACCCCCACAAATTACATAAATAATTATTTACATCACCAATTGGCCATGAATAAAAATCCATCATTAGCAAAGAGGGCCAGGCCCAAGACCAATTGAACTTTTTGCACAACTAGACCCAACTCTAGACTACAAAGGGATAACTAAACAAAATATGATTCATTATTTCCTCTTTCAATTTGCACAAACAACATCTCAAAGAACCAATAAAACCCATTTTCTTAAGTTTATCCAAGGTTAGTATACGAATTTAAATAACCAACCAAGTAAAGGCTCCATCTTTTTGCAACCCTTCTTTACCCGAACAAAGCAAACTAGCTCAAGTAAAAGAATCATCAACTGCCTCTGCCATTTAATAACCAAGTTTATCTAAATAGATACTTGTTTTGGTGCTAATCCAATTAAGTTTATCTTCTTTTTTACTTAAAAAAACTTTCCTCTTCTCAAGACAATGCTACAAGGCCCTACCTTCAGCGTACAGTATTGAAAGATTATGTAGGCTTTTCCATATACTATTTGGCCTAACCAAAATTGATTGATAATCCAAACAATCTACCACTTTATATCCCCAAATACCTTTCAAATTTTCATTCATCTCTGCACCTTCAAAACTTTATGCTAGGGGTTTATGACCATTCCACTAGTCTTGCCAAACATCTACTTTCCTACCGTCATTAATCATCCAAGAGACATGTTGAGAAATAATCAACCTACATTTGAGAATAAAATTCCACACATGAGAACCTCTTGGTAGATTAACCACTAAAACTACACTCTTTAGAACCTCAGAGCCCATATATTTAGCTCGAAGTAGCTTACACCATAGACTATCAAATTTAGATACCATTAGCCAAACCAATTTAGCCCCAAGAGATAAGTTATGAAGTTGAAATTCTTTTTTTCCTACTCCACCCCTTTATTTCCTTTTACAAGCATTCTCCAAGCTCATCAACAAGGTTTTTTTTACTTCACTAGTCCCTTTCCACAAAAAATCTTTCACTATCCTGTTTAGAGATTTAAGAACTTGTTCAGGGGGTGCAAGATAGAGAAATAATAAGTTGGAAGAGCACTTAAGACTACCTTGATTAAATTGATTCTTCCTTCTAAGGAAAGCCATTTTACTTTCCAAGAAGATAATTGAGCTTTGAACTTATTAATAAAATATTTCTACAAATTGGCTTTTCCTAAACCTACAAATAAAGGAACCCCCAAATATTTTTTAGGGAGCTTACCAATTTTAAAACCTATAATCCTAGCAAGATTCTTTTGAACCAATTGATCACAATTAACAAAATAAATTTTTGATTTACCTTCATTCACCCATTGACCAGAGGCCTCTTCATAATTATTCAAGATCAATTTTAATTCCTCAGCTTCTTCCACCAAAGCCTATCCAAAGAGGAACATATAATCTATAAATTGATGATGGGAGAGATGATCCAAATTATCAACCACTTTGAGACCCTTCAATCTCCCACTTGATTTTACTTGACCATTAGCTCTGCCTAACGCCTCTACCATCAAAATGAAAATGAAAGGAGAGAGGGGATCCCCCTACCTTAGACCCTGAGAAGCTTTAAAAACCATGTCAAGCTACCATTGATCAAATTTAAAAATCTAGGACCCGTAATACAACTAAACACCCAATCATGCCAATCTACCCTAAAACCAAACTTACTCAAAATCTTTAGCATAAACCACTAGTTCACCTGATCATAGTATTTGATTATATATAACTTAACCAACATACTTTTATAATGATTATGAGATAGATAATGAATAATCTTATGAGCCACTATGATTCCTTCTTGAATGTTTCTACTGGGAACAAAACTTGATTGTTCTTTTGAATTCAAAATATTGAACAAAGGTTTGAGCCTACTAGCCATGGCTTTGGAAATGGTTTTATACACTATATTGAATAATGCCACTAGTTTATAATCATTGAAAGTGGCATGAGAATCCCTTTAGGGAATAAAGAAAATAAAGTGACATTCATATTTGGGGCTACCTTCATTTTAATCTTGGATTCTTCCACCATTTACCACACATCCTCACCCACTACCTCCCAAAAATATTGAAAGAAGGCCACTGGGAAACCATCCGGACCAAGAGATTTGTCCTTAGCCATTGAAAACACTACTAGTTTCATTTATTCTAACGAAAAAGGAGCCAAAATTTTATCATTAATTACCTCCATGATCAATGGAGGCACTAAAACCAACAAGGATCTTTGCACCTCTAAATTGGGCCTATCTTATCCATTCAACAATTCTTGAAAGAACTGAACAACTTCTACCCTTATCTCCTTCAGGGATTCCAGTAAAACTCCCTACCTTGATCTTATACAAGTAATCTTCGACACCTTCCTCTTAGCTCAAATTGAGAGATGAAAAAAGGTTGAATTGCTATCACCATCTTTTAGCCAATTTTCCATTGATTTTTATTTCTAGATAACTTCTTCATGATATAGCAGCTCTGTATAATCCTTCACCAACATTTTTTCTTGAGCACACATACCCAACCGAAAGACCTGCTCATTAATATTATGCAATTTTGATTCAATTCTCAAATTCTCCTGTAAAATGTTCTTAAAGTGCTCTTTGTTCCACTTCCTAAGCCTTCCCTTAATGAATTGAATCCTCTTGCTCATTTGATACATCAAAGAGCCTACAGGTAAAGGAAAAAATTGCCACCAATGTTGAATTTGTGAAAAGAGAGAATAATCTCTTAACCAAATTAATTTAAATTTAAAGGGGCATTTATCTGTAGGATTATCATAATCAATTTTCAGAATTATTGGTAGATGATCAGAACTTGAATGGGTCAACACCCAACTATACACCTTCCATTTACTCTGCAACCAATTAGAGGAAACCAAAAATCTATCCATACATTCATCAATATTATTAGAACTTAATCTCCTATTATTCTGAGTAAACCATCTTGATTTAGGTTCCACATCCTCCAAATCATTATTCAAAACAAATATATCAAAACCTTGGATTACATGATGTCCAAACTGAGCTTTGCCCCTCTTATCTTTAACATTCAGCAGGTCATTAAAATCACTCCCCAAAACAAATTTTTCCATCAAGAACTTGCAAAACATTATACCTATCTGTCCATAATAGAGACTTTAAATAAACCCCTTGAGGACCATAAGCATTCAATAGTAAGAGTTGAATATCCAAAATAAAACTAGATAATATACACAACTACTAATTAATCCTAGCCTCCACCACTTCAACCCTTGTAGTAAATAGAGACCAAAGAATCGCCAGACCCCCTGAAGCCCCAATAGCTTCCACAAATGAACCTTTCTAATGTTTCCAAATAGAATTCATCAAGACCGTTGCTTCTTATAGACTTAATTTAGATTCTTGAAGCAACAAACAACTGACTTTTCCACACTAAGAAGGTGCTTAACCAAGCACCTTTTATTAAGGGCATTGATCCAAAACTTAGAAGTTTTGGTTGAAATATATTTCAAAAACACTAAAATAACATAGTAACAATGATTTCTCTAAGAAGAGATGTTTTATTACTCATAATATTGCAAATACAAACATATGTTTATCTCTGGGAAGAGATGTTTGATTTCCTTCTCGGGTTACATCTAAATTTATACATACTTTGAAGGTAGGAGGAGGATGTGGAAGGTCACCAATCTCAAGGGATATGAAGTGGTTAGACTTCTACAATTTATAACAATACAAAATTTGATAAATTACTATTTTTAGACAACACTATTAAAATTAAAATTTAGGACACTTATATTAGGTTTTTTGGGGTCAAAACCCACCAAACATAGGTTGGTGTCACTTCATTGTGTTCTCCTCATTCTTATCTTTCCAATGGTTCAAATGGGGAGTCAATCAGAGCTATGGTGCAAAAGTTATGGCTCTCAGAAGTTCTACCACCAATTGGGGCAGGAGAGTCGCCCGAATTATCCCCTGAAGTGTTTCCTAGATCATTCCTCCCTCGAGAATAAATGGTCCCCATAGCATCAAGATTCATCATCAAGTGTGGCAGTTGTGTCGTGATTTGATTCTCTATGAGCCACTCACCTTAGTGGATAATCTTGTCCCTTTTGACCACCTGATAAAGAGGAATAGAGTGCCCTCTTGTTGTCTTCATCCAGTTGTCCACAATCTGATCTTCCTCTACTGGAGAAAAAATATGTGGATCAAGATCATCAATGTCCATTTGTTCTACTACAACTGAAGTGTCCAATAGAGGTGTATGGTATGGTTTGAGTAGCTCCATGTTGAATATTGGATGCAGACCAAGGTAGGCTAGCAGGTTCAACTCAAAGGCATTTTCACCAACTTGTCTGATGATGGTGTAGGGACCATATTTTAGAGGCCAAATTTTTCCATGTAGGCCTATGAGTCATTACTTTTGAATCCACAACCAAACCTTGTCACCTATATTAAAATGGTATGCCACCCTATGTTTGTCATGGTGTTGATTATACTTCTAATTCATATTTTTCAACATGTCTTGAACCTGCTACTATATTCAATGAACTTTGTTACTTTTGTTGTCTCATATCTCCCATGAGTTTTATATTCCATGGTGGAGAATGGAATGGCTACATCTATTAATGCCATGGGTTAGAACACAAAGCATACTTGGAATGGACTGTGCTTGGTGGAGCTGTGCAGGGCTCGATTGTATCCATGTTGTATGAAAAGAAGCCCCTCATCCCATGTGCATGGAAGTTTGAAGTGATACATCTAAATCATGTGGAAAATCAAGTGGTTCACCACTTTTGTCTGACCATCAATCTATGGATGGAAGGTCGTGGACTTCATCAGCTTGGTATCCATCATTTTTCACAGAGTGGACCAGAAGATACTCAGGAACCTGTTATCTCTGTCTAAAACAATAGACTTGGGGAGACCAAAATGGAGCCATACATGACTAAAATATAGTTGAGTAGTTTCCTTAGAAAACATAGTTTTTTTATAAGCAATCATGATAGCCTTTTTTGAAAAATGATCAACTACAATAAAAATATAGTTCTTGCCATGTTTTGAAGTGGGCAAACTTGAGATAAAATCTATTGAGACAAATTCCCAAGGCCTAGTTGGTTTTGGCAATGGTGTATACAATCCTTGCTTCTTATTTGTTGGTTTGGCTATCACACATGGAGTACAAGATCTAAGGTACCTTTCCACATCCTTCCACATATCGGGCTAGTATAAGTGCTTTTGAATAACTGCCAATGTCTTATCTACATCAAAGTGCCCAACTGTCTTACTAAAATGTGCTTCCCATATCATGTTATGTGGTTCTACAGTTGGAACATAGACATGCCCCATGTGACAGAGAACATTATCTTGAAAATAGAAATTAGAGACATGTTTACCTTCTTGAAGTGCCTGATATGTATTAACAAAGGTAGGATCTGCTTCATACAGAGCACCCCAGGTGGTAGTCTTGTGTCTACACAAAACAAAAACTATTGTGAGTGCAAAAATTGGTGGGTAACTTAGACAATCTATAACTATATTTGAACTCCCCTTTTTATGTTTGATTATTAGATGGAATTGATGTAGATATGTGGCCCACTTTTGGTGCCTCTCATTTCATAGTTTGCTCTACGTTTAGATAAATTCCAATGGTCTTTGGTCAGTGTGAATGACCATCTCTTTCCCCAAGATGTAGTGTTTTTATTGTATGCAAGTTTGCATAATGGCATAGAGTTCCTTATCATATGTCAGGGATTTCCTGACTATATCATCGAAAGTTTCACTATGATATGAAACAATGATGGCCATGTTGCATGATGACAACTCCTAAGACATATTCAAATGCATCTATCATTAACTCAAAAGGTTGATGCAAGTCTGGAAAGGCAAGAATAGGAGCTGAACATAGTCTATTATTCAAATTCACAAATGTTCTTTGTTATATTTTGCCCCATTGAAATACAACTTTAGCTCCTTTAGTCACTTGGTTTAGTGGCTAAGCAACATGTGAGAATCCAAGAACAAACTTGCAATAGAAATTTGTAAGACCCAAGAAGCTACAAAGTTATATGAGGGTCCTTGGTGTAGGCTAGTCTTGAATAACCCTAATATTCTTTGGATTGACATGGACCCCTTCCTCATTCACAATGTACCCCAAGTGATAAATTGTTTTCATCCTGAATGTACACTTGTCAAGATTTGCATACAACTTGTGCTCCCAAAGAGTTTGAATCACCTTACAAACATGTTGTAGATGTTCCTCCTATGTTTTATTATAGATGAGTATGTCATCCAGGTAGACAACCATGAATGAGTTGGTGAAGGGTCACAAGATGTCATCCATCATCCTCATGAAGGTTGTATGTGTGTTAGTTGAACCAAAAGGCATAACCAACCACTCGAAGATCCCCTCCTAATATTTGAATGTGGTCTTACAGACATCAATGGGATCAATAGGAATTTGGTGATTTCCAAATTTGAGATCAATTTTAGTGAAAAACTTTGCACCATAGAGTTGGTCTAATAGGTCATCAATCCTGGGGAGGGGTAGTGATTCTTCATAGTGATTTTGTTCAGGGCTTGATAGTCAATGCAAAGCCTCCATGTTCCATCCTTTTTTGGTGCTAGGATAATTGGGCTTCCATAGGGTGAAGAGCTTGGCTTGATGTGGCCCTTTTGGATCAATTCTTGAATCTACCTTTTTATCTCATCATTCTCCAAAATTGATCTGTGATACATATGACTACTAGGCAAAGGTGATCCTAAAATCAAATTGATAAAATGTTTTACCTAGTAGTGAAGTATAACTCCCATGGATGACTTGAATAAGTCATTATATTCTTCCATGATTTGACCCATCTACTTCTATTGGTGTGTTGATTGTGTATTCAGGATTGCAACATCGGCCTTCTTGAATCTTTGTGGATTGACCACCATGAGAATGAATTGCTTTATCTTCTCCACCAATCTCTTACATTGCTTGGAACTAATTATGAAGATAGATGTGGGAGGTGGTACCTCTGGTGTAATGACCCTCACTAGTAGGATCACTAAACACTGATATAGCACTTATGTAATTTCGTCAAACACTTGCTAGGATCATCAAAAACTAATATTGCCTTATAAAATTTCATCAAATAGTTGGCAAGCAATCAAATTATACTACTGTAAGTGTAAAAACCCGCTCAACTCAATGATTAAAAAAAATATCAATGCCAATATATAGAGATATAGATCCTTCTTCTATGGATTGTAACTTTCATATTACAACAAGACATCTTAGCATTCACAATGCAAATAACATCTTACAGATATGCAAACAATTGGCAAATAATTGTATCTCTATTACAGATATGCAAATAGAATTAATACAGCTGGGTACAAAATTCAATGACTGTAGACTCAATGTCTCATATCAGATATTTACCAAGTAATGGTGGTCAAGAAAGGAACCTAGACTAGTAATATATGCCAACTGGTGTAGTTTTAATCTTAAGTTTGACTTCACTGGCAAGTGTCGATTCTACCCAGCTCTCTAAATAAGTGCCTAGCCAATAGTCAATAACAAGAATAGTGGCGGTTGTAAGTCTGCATCCTACATGACACCTTAGAATGGCAAGCTGAACTCATCTCCTAGTCGCGCCACTTCCTTCAACACCCATGACCACTTCTACGAATTGTTGTAGGGGCGTAACAGTCCACTAGACTCCCTCTGCCCCTAGTGCGACCTCTTCCAGGCCCAAGACGTCCAAATTCTATCATTGTGTTCAACCCCTCAAGCTCCAATCGCAAATACTTCTGCCCTCCCAAAAGGGTCTGCAGAACTTCCAACCAGTGAAGGCTTCGATCAATGCGTGACACACTAATATGTTGGTCAACCCCAGTAACCTTTGCTCATATATTAACTGATCACCAAGTGTTAACCTGGACTGTGAATGCTGAAGTTTGAAATGATGAAATTGGACCAAACTAGGAATCGCAAAACCCTATCCGTCCCTTCTGCCAGTAGGTACAGGCCGTACCTATATGGACTATAAACAATATATATATATATATATATATATATATATATATATATAATATTGTATACCTAGGAATCCTTTAAATTGGTCAATGATTCAATTTCCTTACCAGGGGATGCAAAAATTGTTCAATCCTCGAACTGAACCTGAAGCTCAACATGAAATGGCTGAAGACCACTTCCAATGTGCAACCCTGCAGAAGATCTTCCACTTCCTCAGTTATGCAATCTCTTGAGAGGTATCGTTCTCAAGGATTTAGCTGAATATTTGCAGACTATCAAGCCTTACAAATGCTCAAGAAGATTAAAATGATCAAAATAAACTTGGATCCAAATGAGAGACCCATGAGGTCTATTTATGCACTTTTTAGAAATTCTAGAAGTTTCTGTAATACATCTTATAAAACATCATTATACTTTTTAAATAAAAAGTAATTTAATAAAAAGTCCACCTAAATTCAGAAATATAACATTTTGACCCCAAATAAATAAATATAATTTCTTCAAGAGCAAATACGACCAACTAATCTCCAAATAATCAACAAGATGACTCTCTCACCAAAACCATCTGCCTATGAGAGTCCATGATAGGCAAATCCGGCATGCTAAACGATGTCCGCCAAAATATGGACATGACATCTGGTATCCTATAACACCACATTCTAAGAGTGAGGCTGATTCTTTGGGTTCATGATCATAGATTCTATGTCAATCATACATGAATGGTTGACCAAGGAGTACATCACAAACATCCAGATTGACCACATCACACAAAACCTTATCTTGGAAAGGTTTAATTGCATATGAAAGAAGACATTGGTGGGTGACATGGAGGTCTCTCCTTAGGCTCAACCATCTAATATTGTATGGCTTTGGGTGAGACTTATGGATAGATTTAGACTTTTCACAACTTTAGCAGAGATTAAATTCTTTTGACTTTCACTATCAAGAATGAAATGCAGAGACTTACCTTTCACCCACAACTTAGAGTGAAACAACCTTTCCTTGTCATTTGGCCTTTTCTCATGGGTCTGTGATGAAGTAATGATAGTATCAGGCTTAGCATCTACAATCTCTTCTTCATCCTCTTCAACTGTAGGGTGTGTATGAGGTAGAGCAATAGATGTCAAGTATTGTGACTTAGAAATTAGGGACTTGATGGCTCAACATTTTTATATGGAGTGAGTTATAGTTTTGTGGTAATCACACCATTTCCCAGTCTTCCCCTTCTGGGGTTCCTTATCTTGGAACTCCTTTTGATTCCAATTTTGGCCTCATGTTTGACCTTCTTTATCACTTTTCCATTTCGAAGGCTGACTCTTCATATTCTTTCTTCCATGCTTCAACTCAATCTTCACTATGAACTTGTATGCCTCACTGAGGGTTTCCAAATTAAAGAGCTCCATTTCCCTCTGTATGTACCATTGTAGTCCACCATGATATTTGAGAGTCTTATGTTTCTCACTTTTTTGGATGCCTAATCTCATAGACAGAGAATGAAAAATGTTAGTGTAATCGTGAATAGACTATTCCTTACCTTGGCAAAGTTGTTACCACTATATGTATAGATCATCATATGCTTGAATGGGTTAGTATTCTTCCTTTACAACTTCCATTAAATCATCTCAGGTAGGTTCTACCTCAAGGCCAATTTCATCTATACTGAACCTCTTCTTGTATACTCCCACCAATTTTTGATGGGCAATGATGCTTTCAAAAAAGCAAAAGTGATCTTCTCTCCATCAGTGAATTTATTTTCAAAATAGTAGGAAGACAATTGATCCAACCAATTTTCCATTGCATCAGCATTGATTTTGCCTTCAAATGTAGGGATATAAAAATTTACCTAAACCTTGAAGGGTGTCAAGGCACTGAAAGGATGTTTCATGGATGAGGATCTAGGGAGTGTAGATGAGGAGCCAAATTTTCCCATCAAGATTTATTGGAGAATTTGGGTAAAATATTGTAACATTTGTGCTTACTATCGCTGGAGGGCTTCATTCACCATTTCCTTGAAGGGATCAGATGTCTCAATGTTATCCACCATTTGAGGTCATTTGGAGTGAATAGGTGGGTAGTTTGTGAGCTCTGTTGTTTTCCATCTAAGCTTCTTGTAGCTTGACCTCATCCTCACGATCATACACTCTCAAGACAAACTGATCTGATATCAATGATCCAAAACTCAAAATTTTTAGTTAAAATATATTTCAAGAACATGAAAATAACATAGTAACAATGATTTCTCTGAGAAGAGATGTTTTATTACTCATAATATTTCAAATACAAACATATGCTTATCTCTGAGAAGAGATGTTTGATTTCCTTCTTAGGTTACATCTACATTTATACATATTTTGAAGGTAAGAGGAGGATGTATAATGTCACTAATCTTGAGGGAGATAAAGTGGTTTGACTTCCATGATTTACAACAATATAAAATTCAAGAAATTACTAGTTTTAGAAACTTACTATTTTTAGACAGCACTATTAAAATTGAAATTTATGACACTTTTATTGAGTTTTCATGGGCCAAACCCCACTTATCATAGATTGGTGTCATTTCATCATGTTCTCCTCATTATTAGCTTTCCAACAGTTCAAATGGGGAGTCAATCGGAGCTATGGTGCAAAATTTATGGCTCCCAGAAGTTTCACCACCAATTGAGGTAGGACCATCCCCTAAAGTGTTGCCCAGATCAGGCATTCAGACCCCTAACATTCTAGGAGATAACCTTCATAATTATAGAGGGTTTAATTCCACCCCATGCCTTGAAACATCAACAAAGGACTCCAAAGTGCCTTGTTTACCTCCCAAAATCTCTCCATCTACCTTATCTTTTCTAGATTTCCTTCCCTTCTTCTTCGATCCCCAATTAGGCTATGAAAGAGAGCACTGAGTTTAATAAAATGTCAGCACTTCTCTTGACTTCAATTCCCCTTCTGATTCCTCATCTACTTATCCATTTGAGGTTGAAAGATATTCTTCCGAAACTACTAAGTTTGTTTCTCTTTATACCTCTTACTCCTTACAGAACTGAGAAACCGAATTCTAATGATTTTTATTAATTAGAGTTCTAATAGATTGAGATTCTTATTTAATTAAATCATAACTCTTTAGCACTGTGGCTAGAGAGATTGCCTCTATAAAATCTAGTTTATCAAGCATTGCCTTTAATTCACCAATTTTTAAAAATTGAGACTTACGAGCTTCTTGTTTCTCCATCGCAAGTTCCTCAAAGCTTTTTTCTTCCAAAAACCCTTTACTGGGGGGGGCTTGATTCTTTTTTGATTTCCATATAGGTTGAACCATCAAAATTTTGGTTTGAGGAGAGCTCCTATCTCTCTTACAAAAATTTTGAATATGACCTGGATGATGACATTTGTAACATCTAAAAGGAATATTTTCCACATCAATCCTCTATTTCCATATCCAACCTTTTGATTTAATTATAATATATTCTAGAATTTCTTTATCCATATTTAAAGCAACTCTAACCCTTGCATAAGTTGCCTTTCCACCATTAATAGACTTCTCATCCACTTTAAGCACAAGACCTACCAAACCTCCTAATGTTGCTAAATAATCCTTGCTCCAATATTCCAAGGGTAATCCATAGAATCTAATCCAAATCAGATAAATCCCTTTCTGGGCCACCAAAGGATCAAAATTAGGGCTCCATTTTTGCAACCATAAACCAACTCCATTGAAAGACCAGAAATTATTACTCAATATTTTATCCTTTTCTTCCTAGGAATTGAACACTACCACAAAAAACCCTTTAGGCAAGAAGCTTACCAATAAGTCAAATCCCCAATTATCTCTTGCCCACAATTCAATCGCCTCGATCCCTGGCCATTCCCCTACTCATTTGCAAATTAGGGCACATTCTGAAAAATGTTTGACCTTTTCCAAAAAATGGTTTGATTCCCATTCCAAAACCACTACTTCTCTAATCTTCACTCCATCCCCCAAACCCTCCAAAAGATTAGCAGGGGAACCTTTAAGACTTGTTTCCAAGGCAGAGGCTTTCGAGATAAGAAAACCTTCCTAAAGATATGAAAGAGGCTCCTTCCTTACTATCTTAACTTCTTCTAGATCTCTTGGAAGCTTCTGGACAACATGAGACCAACTCCCCACGAATTTGCCTTTCCATATGGCTTCAATCTTGCTTGACTTCTCCTCTTCACTCCACCAATCTCTCTCTTCTCTAATTATTGTTGCCAAAACTTTCTTCTGCTCTTTTTTACCATGATTGCCTTCATCTTTCGCTCATGTCACTTTTGCATTGTTGCTTAATCCCTAACTACGAGGTTATGACTTTTCCCTAGATGCGTACCCTGTCCTTATTTGGCTCCATTTTTCACTTATTTTTATTGTTAATAAGTCTTTATTTTCTCCTTACACTTCACTATTTTTAGTAATTTTCCCTAATTTTTTACTAAATCTTAAATCTTCTTAATTTTTTTAAAACTTAATTTTCAAACATTTCTATTTTTTTATTTTTTTTGAAAACCTTAAATTTCAAGAAGTTTTATTATCCCTTTTTTTATTTGGCAAAACCCAAAATTTCCCAAATTATTCTTTAAACTCTATTTTTTTAAACTATAAATTTTTTTTAATGTTTTGAAAACTTTTAATTTCAATAAATTTTATAATTCTCTATTTTTATTTTGTAAAACCCAAAATTTCTATTATTATTCTTTAAAACTTATATATGTATAATAAATTTTCCAAATGTTTTCATAAATCTTAGGATTTATGATTCCTATTTTTTCTTATAAACTTTATATTTTTTGTCCCGCTAAACCTTACATTTTTATAAATTATCTATTTTATAAAAAATAGATTAAGCCCTAAATTTCCCTAGTTTTCTACTAAACCTTAAATAATGATCGTTGTAACGTAAATTTAAATATAAAACTAAAATGACTATTTTTTAATTTTCTTAAATAAGGTTTAAAAAATAATCAAACGTGGAGACTGTTAGTTTTTTCGATCATAGTTGTCCTCTTCTTGAAGGAGTGACCGTTTAGATGCTATATTCTCATCCTTCCAATTGTCTTATCAATATAATCCTCATATTAATTGTTCTTCTTGTTCCTCCTTACATATTCTCCTAAGAGGACACTAAAAACAAAAATTCTCTCCCCTTTTTAAAGTTTGATTCCATGCCCTTAATTTTACCTTCTTTGCCATATTGAAAGCCCTCAAACTTTAACAAAATGATAAAAAAAAAATTAACCCCCTCAAATTTAAAAAAATGAACTCACACCAAAAATAAATGAAATAATAATCATTATTAATAATACCCTTTCTACTTGATAATAAGGTTAGTTGTAAAAATATAAAAAGTAGGAGAGACATTTGGTCTCCTCTGTCTAGTCTTAGGATTAAGCTTAATTTTGATGGTGCAACTAAAGGCAATCCGGATATGGAAAGTGTCAAAAGGACTTTTAGGGATTCTACAAGTAAATTTTTTCTTGGATTCAATGAAACACTTGGCTCTTGCTCCACAATGTTGTTGAAACCAAAGCTCTATGGCGTGGCCTTTCTTTAGCAAAACAAAATAATTGGCTTGATTTGAATATAGAAGGGGACTCAAAAATTGTCATTGAAGCCCTCTCGAATGAATATACACACAATTGAATCTTAAAGAATATTATGGAAGATTGCAAATCTCTATGCCAAAATTTGAGGACTTACTCCCCCTTTGCACATCTTTTGCGAAAGCAATAAGTTAGTTGATCAGATGGCTAATGAGGGTGTCACCCTTAACCACTCAGAACAAAGCCTCCATATGACCAATGCTCTCCCCAAAGGTTTTAGGGCTTGGAGGTTGGTGAAAAATGATTTATCTAACCACCATATTAATGAGGATCATCATTAATCGGTCAGGGTGCGATTTGGTGGATCTTTGGAGCATTGGTTTTAATTACGAATAGTGGAGAATGATGGTTCTCAAGAGGCATAAGCATCGCATGTGTCTTGCGACATGTTATTTACCTCCTTCCACTCTCCAATTTGGGCATTGTACACCCTTCTTTGCTTCTCGATCCTGGCTATGTGTAAACTTCATCGCTGGTGAAATGGACTCGAGAGGTTCTGGCAGCAAGCGTCCCAGGCAGGATAAAGGTAAGGCTTTTGTTGTTAATTCAGTTAATGCCTTGAATAACAGTATGTTGCATAGCTATTCCCTAGAATATGGCCATTCCTCTTTTTTTTACCTGGTAGATGATCTGAATCTCTACCATTTGTTAGACTCAGGTTCCCTCTTAGATAAAAAGACCCACTTTACTACCCAAGAGGCTCTGGATTTTTGGCAAAAAAACCCTGCTTGAAGGTGTGAAGGAGGAAAAATTGTTAAAATGGATGGCTACGAATTTGCTTCATGCCCAACTTGCTGCTCATCTAGGAGGAGGCTCCTCGATGGCTTCTGTGGAAGTAGTGATCAAAGCTATGGAAGATACCAGTCAATCTAATGCTCATTTGGACACTCTCAAAATTGCTCAGTGAATTGGAATTCAGACTATTCTCTTCAGTGCTAGTAATTCTCTTATAGTTCATGAAGATGTGGATCATTTCAATCATCTGATGGATACTACGCTTGACCAAATATGGACTCTAATTAAGGCAATGGTTGAAGATAGCATCTTGTAGCATATGAAGTTAAAGGCAATTTGCGAGAGGCTGGGCATTAGGCATGACAATGGAGAAATTAGCCTGGCAAGCTCCTTGGTTGCCATCAACCTAGAAGAATAAGTTCATGATGCTAGTAACAATGCTAATATTATTATTTCTGATGAAGAATAGTTTGTGTTTCCTTGTAAGCTCTGAGCTTCTTGCTCTATTTTAAACTTTGATACTCCAGCTATATCTACCTAGTTATACTAGGGTTTTTGTTAAAATATTTTAAATAGATGGGTTTTTCCCTTTTTTTTTGACTTATCAAAAAAAAAATACCCTCTCATAAATAAATACTTCCTTTCTCATATAAGAAAAACCCCTCTTAAAAATTTTATGTCACACCTCCAAAAGGAAATGTTTTGACTAGATAATGTCAAGGTTTATTATATGGATCAATGTCTCTTAATAATCATGTAAAATATTAATGTAAGTTATTAGTAGGAGAAACTAATTGGAAGTCTCATTGGTAGTTGTTGTCAATTAGGAGTGTGCCCTTGTGATAATGTGTGTTGTTTCTCACCACTACTGAAATAATGGAATCTCTCCTAAGTGTGGGTGACTTTAGAAGGGAGAGAATCTACAGATAGAGGGTTGGTTCCCTTGATGCACTCACTAAAACTTGTTCTTAAACCTACTAACTACTGATTTTGACTATGAAAAGGGTGAAAGGGATACTATTTGTAATGGAATTGAATGAAAACTAGGAATGAAGGTGATGCACCAATATGTATGACCACTTATGCTTGCAATAGACACTCTTATGAAAGGAAGAAGCTTGCACACTTTCTCTTCACTTCAAGAATGACTTCTATAATAGTGTTTCACAAGAAGGACTTGACAAACTTCACTATTTGCATGGAACAAATGTAAAGGAATTGAATTCACATCCAATGCTTAGACTAAATTTGATCTTGACAACTTATATGACCTATAAAATTCAAATATATTGTATGAAGGTACAAATACTAGACAATAACATAGGAAAACTAATGTTTCATAATGATATATCAATGACAAACACCATACACTTCACCAAACTTGAAATGGAGGAAAATAAATTCTTATTTAATCAAAAGGTGAGTACAAAATTTGTTAACTTTTCAGGATAGCCAAAGCAAAAGAGATATAATAACATTCTAGAAATCAGAGTACAAATATAATATCAAATGATGGGGAGATAAAATAACCCAAAGTAGAGATGTCAACTTGGTCTTCAAACCCCTCAAGTGATACGTAGTACCTCCTTGAATATCTACTTTCATTCATGTCCTTAGGGTGGTTTAGAGGTAGAGTATCATGAGTTAAGGAGACATGAAAATGCCTTCATTATTGATTGTTCAAGCTAGACCACTTGGAAGGTGCCTATATCCTTGCTTGACTCCCTATATATTAGCTCATATGTCTTTATTGAAGAATAAGTCCTCCTTAAAAATAAGACTTTAAAACTTCATTTAAATATTCCTCAAATACATTCATGAGGTGTATCCACCTTACATGGGTTTGTTAGTAGCTCATTGATGTTGGTTTGACTCCTTCAACATGCCAGGTCTAAGAAGGAAGGAAGGTGTAGTTAGGAGTCCTTGAGACCTTTTACACCTTTGAAACCTTATTTGAAACTGAAATTTACTTATGCATGCTTGAGTGGGCATATGAGGGAGAAATAAACACCAATAAATCCTTTAAATAACTTCTATGCATCCATTAAGTGCTTTGAACACTTGATTCCTTCACATGAGCAAAGAGGTGTACGAGAAAGAAAAATGAGTTTTACTTTGAAACAGGAAAAAAAATTCCATGGAAGGATTCTCAACATGAATTTAGACCTAAAACAAGGCATTTGGAACCACCAAGTATCCCAAAAGATGCAATTTTGTTCCTATAGCATGCTTTTTCACTCATTCCTTATGACCCTAAAAATTGGTAAAGCTCCTTGTCTAGAAGAATGTATTAATCACATTCAAAACTTGGGAACATTTTCTAGTACCCTTTATCCCCTTACAACTCCATACAATATTTAATGATCCAAATCCAAGTGCAAGTACTCATTTTCTATCATTTCTCTCTCTAATCAGGCCAAATTAGGCCTCCTAGGCCTAAAAAGAGAAATTTGGCCCAAATGACCAAAAACACATGTGAAACTAGACAAAATTATTTGATTAACTTTACCTGGACTAATACCCTCCTCCATGACAAATTTCATGTTTTGGGAAGTTGTGTAGATGGGAAAACCATGAAATGGTCATTTGTAAGCCCAGATGCCTTTGTATGCTTGAGGGGTAGTTTGAGAGGTTTTTCAAGAAATTTTTTAGGTTTTTGTGCTTTAAAATGACTTTACGATACTTTTAACACCCAAACACAACTTATCCCTTGAGTTTTAAGTCCTATATGCCACTCATTGGCCTTCATCATTGGTTTTTTGCTTGCAAAACTAAATTCTTCACACCATTAGGCCTAGTGGCCAACTTGCAGGAACTATGTAACTCTTTGAGAGAATTTTATAACATTTTTAATGATCATCAAACCTTTATTAAGTCCCCATAAACATGTTCAAATGGTTTGGTTATCACTCCACTAATCATGCCCTCAAAAATAAGCTAAAAACTACCATTTTTGCCTTGTACCATATGGTAATGTACCTACACCTATGAAAAAATACCTATAAAATGAGATCATAAGAGTTTAGAACATTATCAAGCTCATTTGTAAGTTAAAATATTTAATTTGGAGGCATCAATTTGAATATCTCTCTAATCAGGTCAGTTGAAGGGTTTTAGGAGGGTTTAAGTTTTTGACGATGGTTTATAATGGACAGGGGTCCTTTCCAAAAACCAATGCCAATAATTTGTGGCAAGGAGACCCCTATAACATCCCCTATGGTCTTAAGTTCCCATGAAAAAAATCATGCAAGATATGAGCAAACAAAGTTACCTCTTCAAGCTCCTTCTTGAGTAAAACAAGGTTCTGTGTGTTCTAACTGATTGTTCAAGTAGATGTGAAGCTTAAGGAAAAAACTAATGGCATGAATATGATTAATATGACCCACATTAACATATTATACAACCTCAAGCTACCATGATTCTTATGCAACAAGATCTATGCTCCTCAAATTTTCCTCTCGATTGGTGACTATGCATGACAAGGCTGAGAAAGTCTCTTGGGGTCATCAAACCTCAAAACATAATTTGATATCAAATAAATATCTTAAACATGTCTTAAATGATCCATTAAATTATTTACCATGATGCTTCACCATACTGACCTCTGTAACAGTTTTGAAACCTTGATTTTCTTCATTAAGGGTTTTATGCCAAATGAACATTATTGATGCTAAAAGTCTATAAGTTGAATTTTTATTCTATTCCACATGATCAAAACTTGATAAATACCATAATCAAGGTCATATAAATTCTTTTAAATTTTTATGGATTCAACTTAAATAGACAAACTTGTCCCTTTCACTCTTTGTTATAGGGCAGCCCTATAGGTTCTTGAAGGATTGTGTTTCCTTGAATGTGCATTGTTCTATTGTTTTTAGGATTTTCATATGCACTTACCTCAATATAAATGGATTCCATAATCACTCTCAAAGATTTAATTCAACTCAACTTTCTAAGGCTTTTATCATCACTGTCATAAACCCTGCCAATAACCTCATTATGTCCTTGACTGACTGTAGGTGTGTATTGATTGAAGGTGGATATTTGGAGCTCCTTGTAGGTGTATATGAAGGAATATTAACTATAATAGGCCATTAAATAGGTCAATGACATGGGTTTGAAACCTCTGTCATCTTTTGAAAACATCTAAACTCCTCAAAACTTTCCTTCTCCACTTATAATTACTTATGCTTTGCAACAAGGCAACTGACTGTCTTTCCTTGTTGACTGTAAGTTTTGATGCTTGTAGAATCCTTTTGAGAGGTTTCTTGCCTAAATAATCTTTGATATTATGTTAACTTTACCAAATTCAATTAATTGACTGTTCAAAAAACCCTCAACCTTAATTGTGTACTCTTGGCATCCATTATCGATAGAAATCTTATTAAGTCCCCATAAGCCAGTTGTAGGTAGACATTGGCTATAGGTGGATATTTTTAGAGTTTTAGGCCTGAGGATGTAGAATATTAAAATAATTTTAGACTTAAAAAATTTATAATTGACCTATCTCTCCTAACACCTCAATAAAGGTTTTACAACTCAACCTCATCCTCATATACCCATACCCTCACGTGGTAACACACAGGTCTCCTCAGCTAACTGTGATTGTTATATGTGATTATTTTGATTTTATTGGTATTTTTATAACCTCATTTGGCCCTCCATTAATTCATTATTGTACCTTAGTCGGTCATTTTGGACAATTTCTTGACCATCTTGGCAATTTCACATTGCATCATCTCCAAACACAAGTCCATTTTTCATAATAAACTTGACTGTGCTTTCAATATATGGTTGTAGGTGGCAATTTTAGTCTTTCTCTTCAATTTTATAATCTCCTTTTGGTATATTACATCAAGTCATCCTTGTACCTATTCATCATTATTGTACTAATCACATCCATCTTAGTAAGTTATTGACCTTCAAAGTTCATCTTGAATAGAAAACTCGATTGTGTTTTCACCATATGGCTGTAGGTGCATATTTTAATGTTTGTACAAACTAAGACTAAAAAGTATAATTTCACCTACTTCCATGATGCCAAAATTAAATTATATCCATTTATCACATATGTAACTATTGATTCCAACCATTTTTCTCATTGACCCTTATATTCATGATGTTTTCTTGAAAAATATAGCCTTAGAATAGAGGATTGTTGTAGGTGCCCATTTCAAGTTTATACAGACTATAGATAGACATGTGAGATGGTTGGTGACATGAAAAATGTGATGCCAAAACCATTTAAGAGTTTTATCTAACTTCTATCAACTTGAAGAAGCATCAAAAGCTTGATAAACATGGAGTCCAACATTTGGTATTTACCTTTAAAATTGCTAACTCGGCTTAAACTCTACTAAATAGTGTTTTAAGGATGTTTTATTGCTTCTAACCTGCACCTTGGTGACCTTATTTTCACTCTTATCTCCTCAATCAGATTATACCACCTTGTGTATCCATCTAACACCTCATTACGGTGCATGGTCCTTTGGAAGGTCTTACAAGTTGGTCACACATCCAGACACAGTCATAACAATGTTATCAAGTAATAAAGGCTCCAAAGAGGTCCACTTACTCTCTTTAACTCATATTCCTTAACCATTAATAACTTATGAACATTGAGAAACAACTCCTTGCACTCCAATCAAACTCCTTCATCTTCATAACTTCTCAAAATGTTATATTACCTGCCATGATATCCATCTAGTCTACTCATTAGGCCTACAAGAGAGATTTTAAGAGGGCATGGTCCTAAGACCTCATATGTAATATTTTGAAAATTTAAAGTTATACTTTCTCATATTTTATAACCCCTTCAAAATCATGATAACCTCACTAAGATACTCACACATACTGAGAATCTCATTAGACATGTGATTGTACCTTGTAGAAGGACCAATCTCACTCATGATGCTTCAAGGAAGACCCTCCTCAAGATTAAGGTGCCTAAAACATTTATTTGGATTAAGGAGGTATATTTTACCTAAAAAATGGACTTAATAAACATTTTAAGATGAATACATTCAATTGATATATCAATATGCTTGAAAAACTGCCAAATCTCAAATTCAAGATAATTAACTAGATTCTTATCAAAATACCCCTTATCAAGGAAAATTAATCGATTATTACATCATAAAAAATTTCCTATTTGATCCAAAAATCATCTCCCTAAAACCATTTTTCTCCACCAAGTTCTTAAGTGAAGAAATGAAGACAAACCTAGACCTTATCTAGATGACTAGGTCATAGTGACCCCCTTACACTCTTAGTGATTATTCATAAAGATGGGGAGATGGATATGACAACCAATAACACTAAATTTAATTTCATTAGGGTCCTTATAATTTCCCAACATATTTTTACTTGTCTCTCTCTCTCCTGCTTGTACTAATCAAAAATTGGTGGCCTTTTGCTAAGGAGGTTGATATGGGAGATAAGTCAGTTTTCTTCATTTTGACGCTTGAAACTTCTTTAAAACCATTTATTTGACCTTGACATGGACAAATAAGGTCTTGGATATTCCTAAAGCTCAATTTACCTTGGATAACATTATGAATAGCCTTAAAATAGGTTTTTTTGGCATTAAAACTAATAGAATCACTTTAGAAGCCTAGTGAAACTATTGTAAAATGTATCCATTGTAAATTTTCATTCCTGAATAAGTACCCCATGTCCTTATTCTAATATTATACTATCATTAATATGAAAAACTTGTTCCAGAAGCCATAAAGTGACCCAAAATGCAAGTAACTAGGTCATGAAATTAGTCAAACATGTCACCAACTAATTTGATCAATTATACAACATGAGATGACTTTGACACAAGCCATAAGGCCTCTTAGGATGTTCTAGATTCTTTTCATCTCTTGAAATAATCTAAAACTAGTTAAAAGGTGGCTAGACAAACATATGATGGTGATCAAAACCTTAATTTCATCAAATCTACCTTAAAATATATTAATCAAGGTTTTGTATGACCATTTTAAGGACATTACAAGAACAAAACAATAATCAATTAGGGAAAATAATATGACAAGAAAATTTTCAAGTGGTAGGGGTTATAACTTGACATGTGAGGTCAAAATTATCAACATTTTGGTGACTCAGGTGGAAATTATTCCTGCTATACTTGAAAACCAAACCATTGATATCTCTTTTAGACTCATAAGACAGCTCTTACATTATAAAATAAATAGTAACAAATAAGATCCATGACTACAAAATATTGACTTGAAATAAGATAACATTTCTCCTCCAAAACAAGGAAAGAAAACACACAAAATAAGGGAAACTGACTAACAAGACAAATTGGAAATCAAAGCACTTATTTGGAACAAAAACATAAGCAAAATAATGTGTTAGGAAAACACTTGGAGGAAAACAAATAAACTATGTACAAAGTACTTATTTCTCAATAGTAGTGTTACAGATGTATCCCATTGATTGGGATTGGAAGCTCCTTGCCATCTATCTTTGCAAGTTGGAAAGCATTGTAGGATTTTCAACTAGAGATTGTGTATGGGTCATTCCAAAGGGATTCAAACTTGGTATGCCTTCCTGTTTTAGTTCTTTCCTCATCTCACTTGAGAGCCAAGTCTCCCTCTTTGAAACTCCTTGAAGATGTTCTTTTTTCAAAGGTTCTCTTCATTTGTGCTTGGTGAATTTCCATGGCTAACATGGACTGATTTCTAATCACTTCCATCTCCATAATCTCAACATACCTTACCTCCATTGGTTCATTCTCCAATAACTCTAGTTGGTGCATTAGTTATAAATCAGGAAACTCAATAGAAATGGGCAACCTTGTGTACTTACCATAAACTAGCTTATAAGGTGAATTATCTATAGACCTTTTTTATGTGATCCTATCAAACCATAGAGCTGACTTCAAATTCAAATTCCAAGATCTTTGATTATCTTTAATAGTCCTTATGATCTTCATTAGGTTATTATTAGTGGACTTGATAATGCCATTACCTTGTAGATAGTAGTCTGATGAAGTGTTGAGGTAAACATCATGTTGAATAGGTCATTAATTGATCTTAGATCCCACAAAATCCATTACATTGTCTGAAATGATGGTGGAGGGAACCCCAAATCTCGTAATCAAACCTTCATAAAAGTCTAGTACACTAGATTCATTTATTTCTTTCAAATCTACTACCTCTGTCCATCTTGTGAAGTAATCTATGGTAGTAAGGTTCCACTTATAACCTAAGCTTAAAGGTGGGTTGATGAATCCAATGAATTCCAAACCCCATTAGATAAAAATTTGATACACTAAAATTGGTTAGATAGGTAAGGATGCAAGTCTTACTTTTCCTACAAACATAACACATTACTTGCATTTACTAACCCAAGCATGATAATCACTTAATATACTTGGCCAATAATACCCATATCTCATGATAATAAAGGTTGTAGTTATTGATGATAAATGTCCTCCACCATTTACATTATGGAACTCTTCAAGCAAAATTTATGTTTGGCTTGGTTCTATACACCTTAATAACATATCATTGATGTCTTTCTTGAAATCACACCATCAACAAGGATAAAGGGAATGAACTAAAATTTAAAATATCTTCTCCTTGAATCATTTAAGTTAGGAAGGTAGAAACCATCTTAGATATAACTTACCAATTCATGAAACTATCTTGAAGATGAGGTATGATCAATTGTAACTTGTTCATCGTTCAACACTAAAATTGCCTCCTTATTCTCTTCCAAGTCTTGGGCTAGAAGTTCACATAATCATTTACCTCTAATCAGTTTTGTGGCCTTAATTTCAAGATAATACTCCATTACTCTTGTTATCTAACCTATCCTCTTCTCATTTATTGTTATAATGTGAAGTCACTATTCATGGTGATGTGGCATGTTGGTGATGTGGATGGTTACTGATGTGGCTAGGTGATGACTTGACATAACCCATGGTGGGTGGTATGGCCCACATAGCATATTTGAAGATGAAAAGAGGAGGAGAGATAAATGGGGCACATTTATCCACTAAATCACATGGGTTGGCTTTTGGAAATCATGTGAGGATATAATGATAGTGGATCACATGTTTCTACTTAGGCATGTGTTTGTGGAGTGCATTTATTTATGGGCTCCTATTGGGTGTGGTCAAAAGTTGGGAATATTTTGACTCGCACATGTGTGCACATGGGAAAGAGGGAGACAAGGATCACTATACTATATTGGCATCACATGTGGAGGGGAGTGTGGCACATGGATGTGCACATGGAATGGTCAATTGGGAATTATGATATGGCATTCAAAGGCTTGACCTTGCATGTGAGGGGACATGTTTCCCTATTGTTGAATAGTACTACCCACTCAAGGATGGTGCATTTTCTCATCTCTCCCTATTTTATCTCTATATTTTAAATTTTATTTATTAGCATGAGCTCTCCTTTGTAATTTATCATGTTAGAGGATCCATGCAAGCCTTGGGCTTGCTTTCTTGGAGGTTGGATCATGTAGGCTAGTTTAGTTTGGTTCAAAACTTGACTAATTTAGGTGTAATCATTGGGTGCTTTTATGTTAGCGCTGAAGGAGTTTCTATGGAGGAGATGTTGTATAAGAGAGATGATGTTGTATTAATGAAGTCTGGAAGCTACCATTTTTTGCATGGTTTTTCCTTGCACATTGTAAGGTTTCCATGTAGTCTCTATGTAATGTGTCTTCTTTCTTGTTTATTCTTTTTGTATCTTATTTTATGCATTATTTACTTTCACTATAGGATATAGTTCATTGATCTAACATGCAATATCAGGGATTTATTACTAACATCTGGTATGAGATCTTTATTATGAAGCTTTGATTCCTAACATCTGGTATCAGATCCATGTGTGTGAATATTTTTATTTTTGGTTGGTTGTGTGCAAGGTGAAGCTACTATGATAGGAGGAGAGACCAAGTGGATATTAAAGAAGAAAAAAAAGTTTTTTTTTTCCAGGTATCTATATATGGAACATAGGTGGAGGATCTCTTGGTAAAGATCTTGATCTCTTTATGTTGTTGAGGAGAAGCCTACAAGAGAGTTGATGGAGAAGTTAAAAGAGCTTTTCTAGACAAGTCAGTAGCCTGCATAGTATTCTTGTTGAATACGGAGCAACTCTATAGTTTGAGGAGAAATCTAGTCTCATTTGGAGGAGGTGGAGGACAAGACATGACCTTATGGTTTTTGGTAAAAAAATAGAAGGGTTTTTGATGTGGTATCCTACTGACCACAAGTTGTTATTTGAGATGTTTAAAATGAATAAAAATTCATGCAAAAGGAGGTACAAAAAAACTTGAAGTTGTACCTATTTTGAAGTAGTTAAGAAAGATGCAAATAAAGATGTAGATGAATAAGTGAGACCTAGTGTTCTCAGAAGGAGAAGGTCATGTGTTTAGACATGTGGTAGAGTGGTAATGCATTTTGGATGCATTTTTTAGGCTAAAAAACTCGATAGGTGGATTAGTGTATCGAGTAGTATGATGACTTCCCTAGAGATGTGATTGGTCCACTTGTGTCATGGTTGGCACATTTGGTAGCTGAACGTTACATGTAGAATAACAACTGAGATCTGGTATTCTCAAAATGAGAAGGCCAATGTTGACCATATGATTCAGGGTGTTGTAGTGTTGTGTATATGGTTATAGCGATTGGATAGGTAAACTGATGCATGGACTAACACTATAAGCATATGAGTTGGTGTTTTGGCAACATTTGGTAGATCATGATGCATTTTGGATGCATTATTGAGGCTCAAAAAATTGGTAGGTGTAGTGATGCATTGAGTAGCGTGATGACTTCTTAGGAGATGTGATTGGTCTAGTGATTTTGTGCCATGTTGATAGATTTGAAGGCTATATAGAGAAGTTTGGTTTTGACTTATGTGAGATCTTCTCTCCTCACTACTATCAAAGAGTGTTATGTGCACTAGTTGTTGTTCAAGCAGTTGGATCAATATGATTCCTACATGGTGATCTCTCTTAGGGAAAGATAAAAATAAAAGTATGAGTCAAAATGTTGTTAGTTTACATGATGAATAAATCACTATATGGGGTTATACAAGCACAACACATGTAGTATAGAATATTCAATACCTTCATAGAGAGCCAAGTGTTTAGCAGAGGTTGTTGTTATGAGTTTTGACATGTTAGATGTAGGCCCCAACATGATAACTAGTGTGAGGGTTCAGTTAGGACTCATGAGATGAAGGTGGTATGGAGGAGCAAACTAAGGATGGAAATGCACAAGGATGTGAGAGCAAGTAAGTACCCCACTTATTGCATTTTGATTTATCTTCCTAAGAGAGTCCTAAAAGAGGAGAAGACATGTTGTTGTCCTATATATTGGATTCATTAGGAGTAAGAATCCTCGTGTTGCCATCGTGAGCAATAAACTAGATATTCCCAAGTGATGGGAGTTGTGAGGTGGTTCATGGAAAAATCCTGATTAGAGGATTGGTCTATGTGTGGTAAAGTGATTTATCACTTCATGTGTTGTAATCTTATATGGAGGAGTAGATGTTGACAAAGTTGGTTAGGGTAGAGAAGTTTAAATAGTGCAAGAAAACTTGAGGTTGGATCTTGTAGGCTAGTTTAGCTTGGTTCATAACCTAAATGCTTCAGGTGGAAACATTGAATGTTTGTATGTTAGCACTGAATGATTTTCTATGGAGGATCTGTTGTAGAAGATATTTGATGTTATATTAATGAATTATAGAATTTTACATTTTGCCTATGGTTTTTCCTTGTATTTTACAAAGTTTCCATGTAATCTTTGTGTAATGTGTCCTCTTGCTTGTCTATTCTTTTTGTAGTTTGTTTTTTGTAGTATTTACTTGCATTGTAGTATATAGCTCATTGATCTAACATGTAGTATTAGGCATTTATTCTTAGCATATTTTATCAAAACTTTGTTGTGAAACTTTGATTCCTAACATTTATGTCCTTGTTCAATAAGAACTCTTTGATATTTGGATGGGTAACCATTAGATGTATCATGTTGTTAGATAAAAAGTGTCTAAACTTCTTAAGAGATATGATTATTGAAAGAACAATTTTTTATACATAATAATACCTTGTCTCATATCCCTCCAAGCCTTGACTGAAGAAAGCTATTGGCTATTCCAAATCTTCTTGATTTTGTTGCATAAGAATACCTGAAATGGTGTCCACATTAGCATATGTATACAAGATGAATTTTTTTTAGAAATCAGGGTTTATAAGGGTAGGATCACTATCTATTGCTTATTTTATCTCTTCAAAACTCTTTATCCCTTTCTTAGACTAAATGAAACTTTGATTCTTCTTAAGCATGGTTGTAAGTGGCTTTGCCAAAGTTACAAAATCATAAATGTATCTCCTTATGAAATTGATTTTGCCTAGAAAGCTTTGTAATGCCTTCTTATGTTTAGGTAAAGAGAGATCAAGAATTGAGTCTATCCTTTTAGGATCAATGCATAAACCATGTTTTGAAACCACGCGTCCAATAAGCTTACCTTCATGTACTGAGAAGACACATTTCTTGGGGTTAGAGACACCCCAAATCACCAACATATTTCAAACACTTCTTTGAGATGGACCATGTGTTCACTTGCACTCTTTGAAAACATAATAATGTAATCTAAATAATCAAGAGCAAACTTATTGATAAGACCTTGGAATGGCATATATATGGCTCTCTGAAAGGTTACTCTAGCACTAGACAAACTGAAAGGCATTTTCTTATAGGCAAAGGTCCCGCACTTAGTAGTGAAGGTTGTATTAAACTAATCTTCCTCCTTAATCAAAATCTTATTATATCCACTATACCCATCCAACAATGAAAATATCTCTAAACCTACTACTAGCTACAATATTTGCTCCATGGATGGCAGTGGATAATGATCCTTAAGAGAAGCCTTATTCAAATCTTGAAAATCAACACAAAGATTGATTTCATTGTTCTTTTTCCATACTGGAATAAGGTTTTCCACCCAATTTGAGTCTTTGATTGGGAAAATGATAGTTAATTCAATGAGCTTATGAATCTTAGTTCTCATCAAAGGCTCAAGTTTTGGATCGATGGGTCTTTGCATTTGTCTAACCGATTTAGTTTTAACCTTTAGATAAATGGTGTGTTGAGCTAAACTTGGGTCAAATCCTTTTAAAATTACTATATCTCCATTTAAATACATCAGTAAAGTTCCTACATAACTCAATGAAGGATTTTTTTGTGAGGGAGTATATACTTTACCCAATTTTAGACTCTTTCTAGCTACAATATCAACATTGGCATAATGATCTTCCTTGGTTGACAATGAGGAATTCTATCCTCATATCATCATCTCCAATGAAGATGTTTTCACAAGGACCAAACCTTTGGGCAGCTTGTTGGACTTCATTTAAATAATATGATCCCCATACTACTACAATATCTTTGACTGATTCTTGAAAGAAAATCAGCCTCCTCTTATAAGAATCTAACAATCTAGTTGTCATCCTCAAAGACCTAAAACTTCTCATGATTATCAAGAATGGAAGGAATCACAACCACTTTAATATGTGAATAAATTTTCTCACTATTTACATCAGTGGAATACTAAATTGAGTCCCTATGGTAACAAACCTATTTGCATGTTTATTCTTTTCTCTTAGCACTACCTAAATGTCAAAAGCTTTAAAATATTCAAGTAAGTCCCAAAATATATGATTATAATATCTTAGCAAGGTATATTTTCATGCATTAAGTCCTCTTACTTGGTGAATTAAAAGTTTACTATCACCAAAAACTTGTAAAGCATTAACTCCCATCTTCCTAGCCCACTGCAAATTGTGGACTATAGCCTCATATTCTACAACATTATTGGAATTGTTGGGGATCAACCAACAAACTTGATTACTTTTATGTAAGCAATTAAACATGGAATTAAACTAGAATAATAAGTAACTAGAATCAGAAACAATAAAGAATAAGAGATACAAGAAACCACCCTGTAAACTTGTATTAAACTCTTCCAGAAGGAAATACAATGAAGAAAAATCACACTTTCTTCTCACACCTCTCATATGTACAGATCTCTTTCCCTCAAGAGTTCTCTCAATCAATTCCAATAACCTGGATTGATACACATATATAATATGTCTTGTACTGTTCTTTCTTACATATATACAAGCTATGAAGATCTATCCCTATATATAGAATTAGGGATCATGAGCTATGCATTAACAACCATTAGATACGCCTCCTAATCAAACACTTAAAATAGTCCTGCCAAAAATAGAAACGCAGACTTACAACTAACAGCTAAACTTATCATGCAAACAATCTGTTCCATCCATGAAAATAGACTTTCTAGACGCACAGGTGACTGACGTCAGTCCCTGTTTGCCTGCACATGACCGACGTTGGCTGACTATAACCGACGTCGGCAGCTACTAGTCGACTCCTTGCCATCGTCGGCAACTATGTAAATCCAGCAACTTCAGCATCCACTCATTTGGTGAAGCTTTTAGCTCCACACCTTAATAATCTCCCACTTGGAGATAAACAGCTGCACCAGTACTTGTACAGCAACATCTTCTAACTTCTCCATCTTTAAGCTCAATCTTGAAGACCAATAAAAGTTGAATGAAGATTCAACTTCTCCTTTGTTATCGACTTTGTTAACATATCAGCAGGGTTCTTATCTGTATGGATCTTCTCCAGCTTCAACTCACCATCCTCCAATACCTGTCTTATGAAGTGGTACATAAGCTGTATATGTTTGGTTCTTGAATGAAAGGCTAAATTCTTAGCCAAATGAATTGCACTTTGACTATCACTGTATAGTCTGCAACTCTCTTGCTCCTTTCCTAGCTCTTCCATGAACTGTGTCATCCATATCATCTCTTTTCTAGCCTCTGTGACTGCAATGTATTCTGCCTCTGTAGTAGACAAGGCAACAACCTTTTGCAACTTTTAAATCCAACTAACTGCCGTTCCACCAACAATGAAAACATATCCTGTGGTACTCCTCCTGCCATCTAAGTCACCTGCCATATCTGCATCTACATATCTATGTAGAGAAGTGTTTGACCCTCCATAGCACAAATGCCTAATGTTGTCCCTCTCAGATATCTGAGAATCCACTAAACTGCTTTCCAGTGCTCCTTCCCTGGATTGGCCATATACTTACTGACAACTCCTACTGCTTGGGCAATATCCAGTCTAGTACATACCATTGCATACATTAAGCTCCCAACTGCGGAAGCATATGGAACTTTCCTCATGTACTCTACCTCATCATGTGAATTAGGACACTAATCTTTACTCAACTTAAAGTGTCCAGCCATAGGTGTGCTTACTGGTTTTGCATCCTACATATTGAACCATTTCAACACCTTGTTCACATAATCCTCTTGAGACAAAATCAACCTGTGATTTTTTATGTCTCTCTTAATACTCATGCCAAGGATTTTCTTTGTTGCTCCCAAATCCTTCATGGCAAATGTGTGAGATAATTTCACCTTAAGCTCAGAGATATCCTGCATGTGTGATCTTGCAAAACATATCATCTACATACAACAACAAAATAATATATCTACCATTATCCAATCTCTTAAAATAAACACAATGGTCAAATTGATGTCTACTATAGCCATGCTCAGTCATAAACCTGTCAAATTTCAAATACCATTGTCTAGGAGCTTGCTTGAGACCATACAAGCTTTTCTTCAATCTACACACAAGTTTCTCCTTACCTTCGACCTCAAATCCTTCCAGCTGATCCATATATATTTCTTCATCCAAATCTCCATGAAGAAATGATGTCTTAACATCAAGCTGCTCAAGATGCAAATCCTCAATAGCAACTAAAGACAATACAGTCTGTATAGAAGTCATTTTAACTACAGGAGAAAAAATCTTACCAAAATCAATACCTAGTTTTTGTGCAAATCCTTTCACTACCAACCTAGCCTTATATCTCATCTATCCATTCTCTCTTTCTTTCAATTTGTAGATCCATCTATTTTTCATTGTTTTCTTTCCCGCTGGCAACTCAACCAAATCCCATGTTTGGTTCTCTTTCAAGGAATCAATCCCCTCATTCATGCCTAGCTCCCACTGAGTCTTGGATTCCACCTGTATTGCTTCATCAAAACTCTCTGGTTCTCCACCATCAATGAGCAATAAATAGTATAACGAAGGGGAATATCGAATTAGAGATTTACTTACCCTTTTTGACTTCCTGATGGGCATCTGAGACTCATTGTCAACATGATGTCCACCCAAATTCTTTGACAGTGACTGACCTCGGTCACTTCCAAGCCTGTAACTGATTGACGTCGGTTCCACATGACTGACACTGGTTCCTTCCTGACCGACATCGGTCACTGTTTGACTGACGTCGATTCTTGTATTGCTAACGTCAATTCCTTCCTGACTGATGTCGGTCTCTGTGTTTTCCTGTCTGTGATTATTCTTTCTCGCGAGCTCATTTTGGATCGTCACCTCATCCAAATATTTATGGCCCTACTCAAAATTCTTCAGCTTCTTGAGCTGATCACTATACATCAATTTTTCATTAAAAACAATATCACGGCTCCTAATTATTTTGTTAGTTCCTAGATTCCAAAATAGAATCCAAAATCATCAGAGCCATAACCAATAAATGTGCACCTCATAGACTTAGCATCCAGCTTCTTTCTATTTTCCTTATCAACGTGCATAAAAGCTTCAGAACCAAAAACTCTTAGAAATGAAAGATCTACCTTTTTACCTGTCCAAGCCTCTTCTGGAATTCCACCATCCAGAGTTGTAGAGGGTCCTCTGTTAATCAGGTAAATTGTAGTATCTACACCTTCTACCCAAAATTGTAAGGGCAAACCAGCATGCAACCTCATACATCGTGCACGCTCTAATATTATTTTTTTCATCCTTTCAGCAACTCCATTTTGCTGAGGTGTCCTTGGAACCATCCTTTGCCTGTGTATTCCATTCATATAACAATACCAGTTGAACTTATAGCTGCAGAACTCACCATCATTGTCAGATCTAAGGCACTTCAATCTCCTACCTGTTTCATTCTCAATTAAAGCTTTCCACATCTTAAAAGTGTCAAAAACATCAGATTTCTTCTTTATGCAATAAACCCATACCTTTCTTGTAGCATCATCAATGAAGGAAACATAATACTATGATCCTCCAATAGAAGCAACCTGAGCTGGTCCCCACACGTCTGTGTGAACAAGCTCCAACTTGTGCTTCTTCTTTGTTGACCCAGTCTTGAGAAAACTCACTCTCTTTTGTTTGCCAAAAATACAGTGCTCACAGAAATCCAGATCTATGATTTTCAAATCTGAAAGCTTACCTTTTGACTTAAGACTAGACATTCAATTCTCACTCATGTGGCCAAGCCTCTAGTGCCACAACTTTGCATCTACATTTGAAGTAGATAATACAGAAGGAGAATTATTAGTAATACAATTACATAAATAGAGAGTACCTACTCTCTTATCTTTGGCCAATACAAGTGCACCCTTGGTAACCTTCCAAGATTCAGCTGTGAGAGTCACTGTACAACTCTCATCCCCCAACTTTCCTGCAGAAATTAGATTCCTCTTTAGGATGGGAACATGCATGACATCTCTCAACACCCATGTGTTTCCATTCTGCATTTTCAGCTGCACTTTTCCTTTGCCAACAATTTTACAAGGCTCATCATCCCCTAAATAAAATATTCCAAAATATTCTCTATTTGGGGTTGCATGGAAAGAGGCACCAGAATCTAAAACCCAAGATTCTATATTATTATGCAAAGAGAATATAAGAGCATCTTGTGCAACAATACCTTCAACTTTTGCTTCTTCTTTACCTTCATGTTGATTGTCTTCTTTAGGTTTTGACCAGCAATCTTTGCTTATATGCCCTATCTTTCCACAATTCTAGCAGGCTATCTTCCTGCCATTTCTAGATTTGGATCTACCTCTCATCTTTGACTTAGACCTTGATCTCCGATGCTTTCCCTTCTCTTTTTTCCTTCCCCTGCTTTCAAAACTTAAAGTGTTCCCTGATGTTTCCTTTGTGCTTTTCCTGTGAATTTCTTCATTCAAGATTACACTAACAACATCATCTACTTTTAAAATATTTGAAGCAGATGTAGTATTACTAACTGCCATTACCAAGCTATGCCAAATTTTAGGTAAAGAGCATAAGATTAATAGAGATTTAATTTCATCATCAAAAACTATTTTGACTAAATTTAATTGATTTACAATTCCATGGAAATCATTTAGATGATTAGATACAGATCCACCTTCCTGCATTTGCAAATTAAATAATTGCTTCATAAGATATACCTTATTTGAAGCTGAGGGTTTTTCATATAAATTTGTTAAATTAGTCATTAACTCTACCGTTGACTTTGCCTGTGATAAATTAGATATCACAGTAGATGCCAGACTCAATCTTATAGATCCAAGAGCCTTTCTATCAAGAACTTCCCATTCTTCATCTTCCATGTCTGTGGGCTTCTTTGAAACCCCACCTAACGGTAAGTATAGATCTTTCTAATACAGATAATCTTCTATCTGCATTCTCCATAATTGGTAATTCTTGCCATTAAACTTCTCCATTCTCAGTTTACTTTCTTTTGCCATTGCTTCTCCCACTCAAACAGAAACCCCTGTGAGTGACCTGTAATCAAGAAACACTAACCAGATCTGAAACACCTGTTAGTCAACCTGAGCTCTGATACCACTTGTTGGGGATCAACCAACAAACTTGATTACTTTTATGTAAGCAATTAAACACAAAATTAAACCAGAATAATAACTATAATCAGAACCAACAAAGAATAAGAGATATAAGAAACCACCCTGAAAACTTGTATTAAACTCTTCCAGAAGGAAATACAATGAAGAAAAATCACACTTTCTTCTCACACCTCTCAGATGTACAGATCTCTTTGCCTCAAGAGTTCTCTCAATCAATTCCAACAACCTAGATTGATACACATATACAATATGTCTTGTATTGTTCTTTCTTACACCTACACAAGCTATGAAGATCTATCCCTATATATAGAATTAGGGATCATGAGCTATGCATTAACAATCATTAGATACACCTCCTAATCAAAGGCTTAAAATAGTCCTGCCAAAAATAGAAACACAGACTTACAACTAACAGCTAAACTTATCATGCAAACAATCTGTTCCATCCACAAAAATAGACTTTCTAGATGCACAGGTGACCGACGTCGGCCGACTATAACCGACGTTGGCAACTACTAGTCAACTCCTTGCCGTCGTCAGTGACTATGTAAATCTAGCAACTTCAGCATCCGCTCATCTGGTGAAGCTTTTAGCTCCACACCTTAACAAGAATAGCTAAACTAAAATTTAATGGAATAAAAATACCTTTTTTCTATGGGTGATATCAATATCATTCCATCCCTAGTATCATGCTTGTTCCTTTACCCTTCAAAGTATAGATACCAAAGACCATCATTTGGCTTATCTTCCTTCAACATGGTTGGAATTTTTGCGTCATTTTAGTGAAGGTAATAGACACCAAGTCCCTCCTCAATAATTTTTTATGTATCACTTTCAAGTAATTTTGAGGCCTATTCATCAAGGAATATATCAAGAACTCCATATAGAGGTAAATTAATTTCCACTTCACTAGCATCTAGCACCTCATTCGAGATGACATAGTTAGTGTTTACAACACTTGACATGTAAGGCTCCTAGTGGAAATGTGCAATGGGCTCAGAGTTAAAAGTTACTTTTATACTATGAATTGTTTTAAACATCAAATATGTCTAATTAGTATATAGGTAGCCAACAATCTTTGAGGTGAAGTCTCTAGACAAACACATGGAAAAATAAGGAGGCAAATCCACCACCACTACATCTTGCTGAATAGTAACATTTGGACAAGAATACAATGTTAGTTTTAGGTCTTTGATCATGCCAAATGTCTTTTTTGGTGATCCATACAACGAAAATACCCCTTTGGTGTTTGGTTCATATACTAAACCAAGTTTATCTGCAATGTTCTTAGGCATGGCAGTGCTGCTAGATCCACTATCCACCATATACTTATGGACTAAATTATCACCAAAAATCAAAGAAAGATAAAGGGAGGTGTTTTTATCTATTTTACCTCATTTTTACCCACTTTTACATGATTATGTGATTGTTTTCTTATTCGTTGATCTAAATTTGCCAACACTATGCTCTCCTTCCCAGCTAGTTTTGGTGATAAATTAAGGGCTAAAAACTCCTTTATTAGCATGTCTTTTTTCCCTATGATTGATAAGGAATACCACATGATCATACTAACATTAGAGCTCTTCATATGATCTAAAATACTATAATGGGTTGTAATTACATTTGCCTACACCTTTTTCACAACATGTTGATCCTACATTTGTGGTATTTGATGAGACTTACCAACCTCTATATTATAATTTTTCTATCGTGTAGGGGATCAAACTGAGTATTGATATTTTTAATAACATTAGGAGGTGTGTTTGTAACAGGATTCACATCCTTGGTCTCTTCAATTGTTCTCTTCTTTGCTCTAGTTACAGTTGTAACCACATTTTTTGATGTACCAGAATCACCACCTTGATTCAAGTATACATTATCATCAAGTTGCTAATTCACAAAGGTGGAATCTAGTTTCCCTTTTCCATAATTCATCTTATATTTTTATGCCATACCTTCACTATGTTTCCCTTATTTAAGAGAAATCTATTCCTAAGTCATTTAAGGCATCACCATGGAGTGGTTAACTAATGCCTAATTCTATATGGCATTCTAATTAGAGGGCTACCAACCTGAATCTAGCATCATGTTATTCTATGTTGGTATGGGAACAATAGCTTTGGATGAAGATGGAATATTAGGATCCATTGATGGATATGGCTTGGATTGAGTGATAGATCCTTGAGCTTGATAAGATGGTATGTGTTCTCTGAAGCCTTGATAAGGTGGTCTATTGTCTCTGAAAGGCTGATAGGTAGGTTGATTAGGTGTTTGGTAAGGCCTATTTGCTTGGTATTGTTGCCTTTTCAGTTGTGCAATCTCATTCCCAAAGGACTACAACATTATTTTTACCTCTCCAATCTCAATTAATTGGCTAAGAAGGGCTAAAACTTGTACATAGGGGGATAGAATAAGAACCATAAGAGGAGTTTGAGAGGTTGGTATTGGTTGTGTTTCTAGAAAAAAAGGCATAGGAGGTCTAGGTGCCAATTTTTTAGCCTGTATCAAATTGTTCTCAGCTCTCATTGCTACTTTATAAGCATCTAGTAAGGTAGTACCACCCATTGATTATATTATGACACTAATGTCTAAATTTAGGGCTCTTAGATAATATAAGAAGGCATACTCTGAGGATGGCCTGATCATTAGAGGTATCCTAGTCCCTTTTTTTAGAATTTGAGGTTAAAGTCAGTCATGAACTCATGAGGAGCCCTCTTTATGGTTGTAAGTTGTTCAACCAAGGACAAGCGATCAGATTTGTCCTCAAATTACCTATAAAATGTTGAACCTAAGTCATCAAATTAATGAAATTCAGAGGGAGTTTTATATACCACTGCAGTGCTTTTCCTTTGAAGGAAGTAGTAAATAGTCTAATATCCACGTTCTCCTAGACAACATTGTGGGCTGAATAAAGGTTGGTAACATCCTTGATGTGATAAATAGGAATGGTTTTATCTTATCTTAAGAATAAAGGGATGCTTCTAATAGCTAATGTTGGTATATCATCATACTCAGCAAGATTCGATGGGCTTTTTTTGTTAAATGATACAAACACTTAATTTCTAATTGCCATCTAGATATTGGGAAATACCATTGTCTAGAATAATAGGTTGGCTAGGAGATAGAAACAAATTTTTAGGATATGGGTTTGTCCTATTAAATATTTTTATTTTATTATAAGTAGAAGGCAACTCAATGAATTCAAAAGAAATACCTTTGTTAGATGATCTTGTAGTAACCTTTGGCATGAAAGTTATGCTAGCTTGTTGCTAAGAATGTTGCAACTCCAAGGAATCATGTGGTTCAAATGATGATGTGTCTTATGCTACTACAAATGCTTTTTCTTAGCTCCAAAATTTAGCTATGTTAAGGAGAATGTGTCCCACTGAGTGTGCCAAAAACTATTGTCAATCAGGAGTGTGCCTTTGTGATAATGTGTGTTATTTCTCACCACTGATAAAATAATGGAATCTCTCTTAAGTGTGGGTGACTTTGGAAGGGAGATAACCTATAGATATAGGGTTGGTTCCTTTGATGCACTCAATAAAACTTGTTCTTAAACCTACTAACCACTGATTCTAGCTATGAAAAGGGTGAAATGGATACTATTTCCAATAGAATTGAAATAAAAACTAGGATTGAATGTGATGCACCAATATGTATGACCACTTATGATTGCAATAGACACTATTATGAAAGGAATAATCTTGCACACTTTCTCTTCACTTCAGGAATGACTTCTACAATAGTGTTTCACAATAAGGACTTGACAAACTTCACTCTTTGCATGGAAGGGATGTAAAGGAATTGAATTCACATCCAATGCTTAGACTAAAGTTTATCTTGATAATTAATGTTACATATATAAATCAAATATATTATATGAAATTAAAAAAACTAGATAATAACATAGGAAAAATAATGCTTCGTAATGCTATATCAATGGTAAACCCCATACACTGCACCAAAATTTGAAAATGGAGGAAAAGAGATTCTTATTTATTTAATAGGTGAGTAAACAATTTGGCATCCTTTTAGGTTAGCCAAAGAAAAATAGATATAATAACATTGTAGAAATAAAAGTACAAATATAAAATCAAATGATGGGGAGATAAGCAACCCCAAAGTAGGGATGTCAACTTGGTCTTCAAACCCCTCAAGTACTACATAGTACCTCCTTGAATATCTCTTTTCATTCATGTCCTTAGGTTGTGTAGAGGTAGAGTATCATGAGTTAAGGAGACTTTAAAATGTCTTCATCCTTTATTGGCCAAGCTTGACCACTTGGAAGGTGCCTATATACTTGTTTGACTCCCTATATACTAGCTCATATGTATTTATTAAATGATAAGTCCTTATCCTTGAAAATAGGATGTTAATTCTTCATTTAAATCTTCCTCAAATACATTCATGAGGTATATCCACCTTACATGGGATGTTATATTCTCATTGATGCTAGTTTGACTCCTTCAACATGCTAGGTGTAGGAAGGAAGGAAAGTGTAGTTAGGAGTCTTTGAGACCTTTTCCACCTTTGAAACCTTATTTGTAAATGAAATTGACTTATTAATTATTTATTGGGTGTATTATGGAGATATCAACACCAATAAATCCTTTAAATAACTTCTATGCATCCACTAAGTGTTTTGAATGTTTGATTCCTTCACATGAGCAAAGAGGCATAGGAGAGAGAAAATTGAGTTTTTATTTGAACTAGGAAAATTTTCTCCATATAAGCCTTATAAACATGAATTAATACTTGAAAAAAGGAATTTTTAACCATAAAGTAGCCCAAAATATGCAATTTTGCTCCTATAGCATGCTTTTTCACTCATTCCTTGTAGCCCTAAAAATTGGTAAAGCTCCTTGTCTATAATAATTTATGGATCACCTTAGAAACATGGGCACATTTTTCAGTACCCTCTATCCCATTAAAAATCCATACAAAATTTCATGATTCAAATACAAGTGGAAGTACTCATTTTCTATCGTTTCTCTCTCCAATTAGGCCTAATTGGGCCTCTTCAGCCTAGAAAGAGAAATTTGACCCAAATAACCACCCACACATTTAAAAATAGAAAAAAGTTTTTGATTAAGTTTACCTAGCCTAATATCCTCTTCCATGACAAATTTCATTTTCTGGGAAGTTGTGTAGATGGGAAAACCAAGAAATGGTCATTTGTAAGCCTAAACACCTTTGTGTGCTTGAGGGGTAGTTTGAGAGGTTTTTCAAGAAATGTGTTGGTTTTTATTCTTTAAAATGAATTTATGATACCTATAACACATCAACACAACTTATCCCTAGATGTTTAATCCCTATATGGCACTCATTGGCCTTCATCATTAGTTTTTTGCTTGCAAAACTGAGTTGTTCACACCATTGGGCCTAGTGGCCAACTTGCAGGAACTATGTAACTCTTTGAGAGAAATATAAAATATTTTTAATGATCATTAAACCTATATTAATTTCCCATAAACATATTCAAATGGTTTGGTGATCATTCCACTAATCATGCCCTCACAAACAAGCTAAAAAATACCCTTTTTACATTGTATCATACTATTGTACCTGCACCTATGAAAAAATACCTATAAATGGAGATAAAAATATTTTATAACATGATTAGAATCAATTTTAATTCAAAATATTGTATTTGGTGGCATCAATTTTCATATCTCTCCAATCGGGTTAATTGAAGGGTTTTAGGAGGGTTTAAGTTTTTGAGGATGGTTCATAAAAGACAAGGGTAATTTCCAAAAACCAATGCCAAGGATTTGTGTTATAGGTACCCCTATAAAATATACTATGTTCTTGAGTTCCCATTCAAAGCTTCGTGCAAGATATGAGCAAATAAAGTTACATCTTCAAGCTCCTTCTTTAGTAAAATAGTGTTTTATATGTTCTAACCAATTGTTCATGTAGTTGTGAAGCTTCAGGAAAACAATAATGGCATGAAATTGAGGTATATGACCCCCCTCAACATCTCCTAAAACCTCAATCTCCCATGATTATTATGCAACAAGATCTAAGCTCCTCAAATTTGCCTCTTGGTTGGTGACTGTGCATGACAAGGCCGAGAAATGTCTCTTGGGGCCATCAAACCTCAAAACATACTTTGATATAAAATAAATATCTTAAACATGTCTTAAATGATCCATTAAATTATTTACCATGATGATTCACCATACTGACCTCTATAATAGTTCTGAAACCTTGATTTTCTTCATTAAGAGTTATATGCCAAATGAACATTATTGACCCTAGAGGTCTATAAACTCAATTTTTATTTTGTTCCACATGATAAAAACTTTATAAATACCATCATCAATTTCATATACACTCTTCTAAACTATTAGGCATTCAACTTAAATAGACAAACTTGTCCCTTTCACACTTTGTTATAGGGTAGGCCTATAGGTTCTTAAAGGACTATGTTTCCTTGATTGTGCATTATTATATTATGCTTAGGATTTTCATAGGCACTTACCTAAATGGAAATTTATTCCATAATCACTCTCAAATATTTCATTCAACTCAAATTTCCAACACTCCTATCATCACTATCATAAAACCTGCCACCAATCTCACCATGTCCTTAACTGACTATAGGTGGATATTTGGAGATCTTTATAGGTGTATATGGAGGAATTTGACCTAAATTTTCCCTTAAATAGGTTTTTTTAATTTTTTTAAACCTCTATCATCTTGTGAAAACATCCAAACTCTTCAAAAATTTCCTTCTCCACTCATAATTCCTTATGCTTTGTAACAAGGCAGTTGATTGTCTTTCCTTATTGATTGTAAGTTTTGATTCATATAGAATCCTTTTGAGAGGTTTCTTTCCTAAATCCTATTTTATCTTATGTTAAAATTACCATCTTCAATGAATTGACTATTCAAAAAACCCTCAACCTTACCTTTGCACTCTTGGCATCCATTATCCATAGAACTCTTGTGAAGTCCTCATAAGTTGGTTGTAGGTAAACATTAGTTGTAGGTGGAGATTATTGTAGTTGTAGGCCTAAGGATGTAGAATATTAAAATAATTGTGTCATTTAACATGTTTTAATTCACCTATCTCTCCTCCTTATACCTCAATAAAGGTGTTAAAACTCAACCTCATCCTCATCTACCCACACCCTCATGTGGTAATACATAGGTCTCCTCAGCTAACTTTGACTGTTGTAGGTGATTATTTTCTTTTCTTGATATTTTATAACCTCCTTTTGTCCTCCATTAATTCATTATTGTACATTACTTAGTCATTTTGGATAATTTCTTGACCATCTTGGCAAGTTCACATTGCATCATCTCCAAACACAAGTCTATTTTGCATAACAAACTTGACTATGCTTTCAATATATGGATGTAGGTGGCCATTTTAGTCTCTCTTCAATTTTATAATCTCATTTTGGTCTATTACATCAAGTCAATCATGTACCTATTCAACATTATTATACTAATCACATCTATCTTAGCAAGTTCCTAACCTTTAAAGTTCATCTTATATAGAAATCTTGATTGTGTCTTCACCATATGGCTCTAGGTGCATATTTTAATGTTTGTATAGATTAAGACTGAAAATTATCATTCCACCTACCTCTATGATGCCAAAATTCCATGATATCTATTTATCTCATCTACAACTATATTTTCCAACCATTTGTCTCAATGACCCTTATATTCATGATGTTTTCTTGAAAAATATAGCCTTAGAATAGAGGACTACTGTAGGTGCCCATTTCAAGTTTGTACAGACTGTAAATAGGCATGTGATATGGCTAGTGACATGAAAAATGTGATTCCAAAACAATTAAATAGTTTTATCTAACTTCTATCAACTTTAAGAATCATCAAAAGCTTGATAAACATGGAGACCAACATTTGCATTTACCTTAAAAACTTCTAACTTACCTTAAACTCTGCTAAATAGTGTTTTAATGAGGTTTTCTTGCTTCTAACCTGAACCTTGGTGACCTTATTTGCACTCTTATCTCCTCAATTAGCTTACATCACCCTGTGTATCCATCTAACACCTCATAAACACATTCATAAAGTTACACAATCCTTTGGAAGGTTTTAAAAGTTAGTCATACAACCATACATAGTCATAACTGTAGAGGTTCCAAAGAGGTCCACTTACTCTCTTGAACTCATCTTCCTTCACCATGAATAACTTATGAACATTGAGAAACAACTCCCTGCTCTCCAAGCAAACTCCTTCATCTTCATAACTCCTCAAAATGTTCTATAACCTGCCATGATATCCATCTAGTTTGCTCATTAGGCTTACAAGTGCTCAGTTGAGCTTTTAACAGGGCATGGTCTTAAGAACCCCTATGAAATAACCTCCAAATGTAAATTCAGAATTTATCATCATTTATAACCCCTTTAAGATCATGATAACCTTACTAAGATGCTCTCACACATTTAGAATTTGATTAGACTTGCAACTGTACCTTATGGAAGGCCATATCTCACTCATGATACCTCAAGGAAGACCCTCCTTAAGATGAAGGCACATAAAAATTTATATTATATTAAAGAGGTTTATTTTACCTAAAAAATGAGATTAAATACTCCTAAAAATTAGTACATTCAATTGATATATCAAACATGCTTAAAAACCACCAAATCTCAAGTTCAAATTAGACAACCAATTTATTGTCAGACTCCCTATCAAGGAAAAGTAGTTGATGAGTCCATAATGAAAAATGTCCTATTTGACCCTAAAATCATCCCCCTAAAACCATTTGTCTCCATTGAGCTCTGAAGTGAAGAAATAGAGACAAACCTAGACCCTGTATGGATGACTAGGTCATAGTGACCTCTTTATACTCTTAGCGATTGTTCATAAATATGAGGGAATGAATATGAAAAAAATGAAATTAAATTTAAGGTCATTATGGTTTTGTATCATTTACCAAGAGCTTTTGTACCTGTCTCTATCTCCCCTGTTTGTATTGAGCAAAAACTGATGGCTTTCTTAGAGCTACCAAGGAAGTCGATATGTGAAATAAGTTAGTTTTATTTAGTGTGCCACTTTAAAATAATTATAATTCATGGATTTAATATTTTCATGAACATATAATGTCATAAATATGTATGAAGATCAATTTTACCTTTCATAACTATACAGATAGCCTCAAAATAGGCCTTTTTGGCACTAAAACTACTAAAATCACTTGAGAAGCCTGATGAAACTGATATAAATATATAAATTATACCTTTTCATGCCTAAAAAATTACACCATTTCTTTATTTTGATATTATACTATCATACATAGGCAAAACCTACTCTAGAAGCCATAAAGTGACCCAAAATACAAGTAACTGGGTCATGAAGTTAGTCAAATATATCACCAACTAATCTGATCAATTGTACAACATGAAATAAACTTGACACAAGCCATAAGGCCTCTTAAGATTTTATTCACTCTTTTTATCTCTCAAAACAACCTGAAACTAGTCAAAAGGTGGCTAGACAAGCACATGGCCATGATGGTCAAAACATTAATTTAATCAAATATACCATAAAATCTTCTAATCAAGGTTTTGGATGACCATTTCAAAGACATTGCAAGAATAACATAAAAATCAATTAGGGAAAACAACATGACAAGCAAAGTTTTAAGTGGTAGGGTTGACAATTTGAGTTGTGAGGTCAAAATTTTCAACAATAATGTAATGAAAAAAAAAGAGAAGGGGTTGATGAATTATACAATTGATTTAGATATCTTGAGGAACTCATTATGTTAGGGTTTCCCATGGTCAACTTGCCTTCCCTTATGTTTTTTCTTGCCAACTTGACATATCACTTCTATAGGACTTTTTAGGGGTCTTACACATTAATTATGCTCAAAACTCTACCTTATGAATGAAATATCCCTATATAATGGTTTCCTCACTCTTTCTTACAGTTAACTTTGAAGGAGATGAGAGGAATGGTGCCCCAAAAATTTGTATCGAATGTCTACACTAAGGTACTCCCTCTACCCTTCCCTCTTAGCCAGAGGTATGTCTTGTTGGTGATGTTATTAAAAATGCATGCAAATGGTATGAAATTTTCTCACTTATTACTTACTTTTTTGGTTGAGTCCCCTTGGAGGAGTCTCTCAAAAATTGGTTTTTCCACCATTTGGACACTTGTAGGCATCAGAAACCTGACCAAAGGGTTTTTTCTATGTAGCTTTAAAGAGTCATCTAAAGTCCAAGCCCTCTTTACCAAATCAAGTTATTGATTTCTTTAAAACATGCTCTTGATTTTATTCAACTATACCTGATATTTGAAGGGTATAGACAAAACCTCCCTTAGAGTTCCCATTTGGGTTGAAATTCCCATCTTGTCAATGCATCTTTGGGCCTTTATGGACCAAATTATTTTTCATTATTTTCTAGGAGCAACCAAAGTGGTTCTCCTCCTACCCCAACAAATGGTTTTGCATCCAAGTAGACCTATCCAAATACCCAAAGGATTTCATTGATATCTAGGTAGGTGATGCTTGATGGTCACATAAAGTTGTGTACTTCAACTTGTCTAACACTTTTGTTATCAGGCATCTGACCAACATATCAAAGATTATCCCCTTACGGGATGATTGAATCCTTCCTTAACCCTTATGAAACTCGAGAAGCCCAAGGTGGTAGATAATGGGGATTTTTGGAAAATGGTTACCTATTAAAAATGTAACCAATGCTAAAACCCTCCTCTTCAAGAGCTTTTTCTCTAGTAAACAAGCCTTCTCAAAATATACCCACCTTGCCTCCCTTTTTGTTCTGGTCCCCAAGCCTAATAAATCCTATTTTATATTATTTCCCCTGATTATATGGTTTCTAAATTAGGGTATCCTCAACTAACATCTCCTTCTTTTGATGGTCACACAACCCACCTCATGGTGGTGGTGACTCTTCCTCGAGATGAGTACAAGGCTAAAAGTTACTCTATTATGCTAGGATGAATTTCTCACCCAGACCAATGCATTAGTTTTTTAGTGTTAGTGTATTTTGAGGATGTACATGGGGATATCCACATGGATGATATTTCCCAATGAAATTTTTATCCTAGAATGTTTAAGGTCTTACAAATTCCTCCCAAAAATACTTTGTGCATGCTACCTATCAACAGATAGGTTCTCTAGATTTTATTTATCTGCAAGAAGTTAAAGTTTTAGGATTTATTCTATAGACTTCTCTACATTTTATTTGGCATGATGCCACCCAATTTTCCACTCTGCATGAAGTTGGACGTGGAAGCATCAACATTTTGGATTCACCTAAGTTTTCCCCCTCTATTATTACCATGGGGGAGAACCCATAAAATTGGATTGTTTGGATTCTTATGTAATTTATGGACATTCATTAGGAATTGTTAACATTTATGCCCATAATGATGGTCCTGATAGATCTTTGATTTTGATATCCTTAGCTAACAACCTCCCCCTATCAAATGGCTAGTGTGTGGGGATTTTAATATGATTGAGCATTCCAAGGACAAATTTGGTACCTTGCCTATGAGTTTATGCATCACATAACATGAAATTTGGTATAACTTCAAGAATAAATGGGTTCTTATCAACCCTCTCCTACAATAACACTCATTTAATACAACATATTGGTTTACATTCAATCTAACTACCATGTTAGGGATCATCATATGCTTAAAAGGCATGACTATTATATGTTCTTAAAATAAAATATTTTATCATTCTCAAACATTAATGGTCATCTTGTGATTATCTATTCTAACTTAGTTCTCTATGATCATGCTCCTATCTCATGCAAAGTGGAATGGGTCATGGGGCAGTACAAGGTGCCACATAATCAGTTCATCCTCAATACTTCTCTCTTAGGCCATATAGACACCATCCATATGATTACCCAAATTTGGAACTTGGCCCCTTTTCTTCCTTATGCTATCAATTAAATTAAGTGGTGGGATGAGGTCATTCTATGCACCAACACCTTCCTCCACCACTACAAGAAGTAATTTGTGCATGTTAGGAAGCACTGTGAGGATATTATGCTCAAGTAGTTATGGATGGTTTCCTTAATTTTTTAGCTTAATCCTTTTGATACTCAACTATATAATATTACTTCCTCACTTAAGCACCACATTAAGGTAGAAGATAGCCATGTTGTCAGAGGGGCAAAATTACAGGCTCGACTACACTGGCTCAAGGTTGAAGACAAACCTTCAAAATATTTTTTCAAGTCCCTCAAGGTGAAGAGATATTATGACCAGATCAATGCCATAAATTTAAGCTAAGATAAGATCACCTCCATTCAAAATATTTCCTCAAGCTTCATGAATCACTACAAGCTAATGTTTTAAGCCTAGGAGGTAGTAAAAGAAAGGTCTCAGGGTTTACATGAATGCCTCAATGTGGTTCCTTGAAAAATTAGAGTGGTTACCAAATGGATCTATGACTCACCTTTGACACTATAGGAACTCATAGAGGCTCTCTAATGCATAATTGATGACAAATCACCTAGCCTAGATAGCTTTCCATGTGAATTCTATAAATCTCCATGGGAGTTTGTTGGGCTAGACTTGCTTCTGGTCTATAAAGAAGCCCTAAAAAACCATTCTTTAGGAGATTTATTTAATCAAGATAATATTAATTTTATACCCAAAGTTCATTATCAATTGGTGGCTCACCACCTTTTTTAATGTTTCCTACAAAATCCTTACTAAATCTCTTTCCAATCAATGTTTAATTCTTCCTGTAATTATCAGACCTAAATAAACTAGTTTCATTAGAGGGAGGTATATTATTTATAATATTATTATTATATAAGAGGGTATGGATTGGGCTAGGGTCTTTCTTTATTGAACCATTTTTATCAAAGTTGAATTTGAAAAATCCTATGAAAAAATTGAATGGCCTTTTATCCTAGCTCTGTTAAAGGCTCTTGGTTTTGGCTAGTACTTTGTTTCAAAAATTCAAACTTTAATTTTAGATGCCTCAACCTACCTCACCATTAATGGCTTCAAGTTTGAAAAAAATTTCCTATGTCATTACATTAGACAAGGCTGCCCTCTTGATCTGTCATTGTATGTTCTCTCCATAGAAGCTTTAGGATTTCTTCTTGCCTCTAGAGTGAAGCAAGGTCTAGTTTGATGTATATTTTTACCTGGTCATTCTTCCCAACTCATTAATGGATACTCTATGGATGAAACCTTCCTTGTGCTCAAAGAACAAGAATTAACCCTCTTATAATATATGAAGTGTTTTGATATTTTTAGCTTGGCCTATGGGTCTAGTTTGAAATATAGTAGGACACAGTGTTTCAAACAAAGTATGATGCTTATGATTGAATGGATTCTCTAATTTAATTAGAAATAGATAATGTGTGGAAAACAATTCAAATTTATATGCATACCTTTTACCTTTTATAGTTAATTTACTCAGTTGTGCCAATATGTCATCAGTAAAATGGAGAATAAATTTGAATACTAGATACCAAGTAGTTATCTTTAGCAAGAAAATTCCAAATTTTTACTAAAATTCTAGTTTCCACCCATGTTTATTATTCCTCATGTTGGGTGCCCTCCAAAGCATTATGACATCTTAGTTAAAATTCTTAGGGACTTTATTTGGTCTAATTCCAAACAAACTAAGGGTTGCCATCGTGTTTCCTGGGATATTTGTTGCCTTCTTTGAGGTAAAGGAGGCATGGGGATTGTTGACCTTTATATATAGAGTGCAGCCTTATGTGCCAAATGGGTAGTTCATGCTAAATATATTTCCCCTTTTGATGTCAATTTTTTATCTAACACCTTTATCAAGTCTTAGTGTCTAACTTGGTGAATTTTTTGTCTAAAACATTTTGTTTCTCTCTTTATCTCTCTAAATATTCCTTGCTAAAAACTCATTTTCATACTTTCACATTAAAAGTACTATCCCATTATTTACACCTTTTTATTTGTAAATATTTCCTTTTCAGTAACTTTTTTAGCTTTCAATAAAGGTAGCTTTGCCTTCCAATAGGAGAGGGATTTCGTTCACCAAACTATTGATGTGAATGTAATAATTTATCCCCTAACAAATTCTCATGCCAATGTTTTATCATTATTGTTGAATGTGTTTGAACCTCGTAAGTCAAATCCATTGTTATAAAATGGTAATTACTTCTCTTAGCCAGTGAATGGATTTGTAGTCTTCTCATTTTCCTCTACACCTTATAAATAGTTATGTTCTCCTAATTTTTGCTTGTTTCATTTTGGTGTGTGTGTGTGTTATTTTTCAATAAATGCAACAATCTATCTATTACTCCTTTTTATCCATGTTTTGGTATTTTTGCCTGCACATATTTGTAGTTATGGTCTCTATCTAGTAGATATCATGGGCAATTACACATTTTTCAAGGATGTCATAATGGTCATTATATTAGGGTTGATGAAAAGATCACATTATTAAAAAGAAACATTGAATTTGATCATGTAAGTGGATCTACAAGACAAAAATTGATAGTAGATTCATACAATAGGTTTTGTGGTCATGAAAAATGGTGATATCAATGTCATTTCTCAAAATGATAGAATAGATGGATTTTTCATTGATCTCTCCAAGTGAATAGGTGGTACACATGCAAAGTGTAAAGAAATGGATCTACATGTTCATTTATCATTCAATTGAGATAAGCCAACTGGCTATTAGTTGGTTGGATCAGAATATGCATTTTTTTAGAATAAGAGATCTAGCTTAGTAAGGAATTTTCATTTCTCATATGATTGAGATAGGTGAACCAGTTATTAGTTGATCAAATCAAGATGTGTAAATGTAAGTTACACAAAAAAATTAGGAATTTGTGCTAATGAGGAACCAATCATTTGAGATTCTAGATTTCTCCTACATTTCATTGGGAAATGCAGTCCTACAGTTGGAGCCAATTATTATCATGAATTTTTACATTTCATGCCTCCAATTTTACTCTCACAATTAATTCAAGGTGTTTTAATGATAGGGGTGGTTAATTTTTTGCAAAATAGGACATCGAATCTATATCCCAATGGACAAGGCTTGAATCGCATATTAATATCTGCATTATCCTTTATTTTTTTCCAAATGGTTAATCATTGATTGGTTTTTATACAAGTATTATGAATGGATATGCATTTGATAAGAACACTTGGTCAATGCTAATCTAGGAGTGTTGAATCACAAACCTAGGGGCATTGAGTATATTTCAACATTTTCTCTTTTGGAAAAAAATTATGATAAATAAGGAGATAAATTCAAGGACTTAACTTGTAGTATAAGGCATGAAGATTATTCTTTCATATGGGATTGATTAATATTTTAAAGGTGAAAGAAGGAGATTATACATATAAAGGCAAAATCCATATACCATAATTGATATTGCTTCATTTTTTTTTTTGAATGCCAAAGGATTAAAGAAGATTTAAATAGTGTCATGAATAATATCTTGTTTCAAGAAGAGTTGGTGGCTTCTCTAATTAAAATCTAGTTCCAATTGTCCTTTCCTATTTCACTCATAAAAACTTTGGCATGGAAATTCAAGTGATTGGAGCATTGGATTATGACACGGATTATGCGACAATGAACTGCATAGAATATGCATTAAAGGTTGTGGAAGTATATAGGAATTGTGTAAAATGGGATTGTGATGGAAGAACATATGCATAAATTATTTTTCATTGTAGATTATTCAGCTCTAACAACTAAAAATAGGCTTCAAATGTTAAAATGGTTCTTCTATATACACAACATTTATGGCCTCGATATCCAAGAGCATCTCAAATTTTGATCAAAGAATTAGAAGATTTTTGGACTAGTAATTTAATAAATGATGTGAATAAAGATCAATATCAAAACTCACACCTTATGCAATGTAAACTCATAAAACCATCATTGTGTAAAATTGGCCTCCTATACCCACATATATGAAAGAGACTTATCTTGCAAGAATTATTCTAGAGATTTTCATTCATGGCTGACTGATAGTAAAAAATTGAATTTAATAAGGAATTAATTTAAAATTGATCTTGAAATGAAGACAAAAGAATATTATCTTTAAAGAAGCTTCATATGTGACAAAGGAAATCAACATTATAATTTGGCCATTAATTACAGAGGTAAAACATGTAAAAGTTCTAGTATATCCATCCATTATGAGGGAGATGAAACTGCAATAGGCTTTTTATCATTCTTCCTGAGTCCCAAAAAGAATTGGGTAGTTAGTAACACAAGAAATTTTATGGATAATTCAAAAAAATTCAATTTGTAGTGAAATCAAGCAACTTTTCATTTGATACACAAAATGGTACATTTTACAATACAACATAGTCTTCTCCTACTTCCTTGAGATACTATGGATTATGCCTCCAAAATGGATTATATAAAGTATAACTCAACTTTATTGAGATATAATTTTCCAATGACAAATCATTTATTAGTCTTGGAAGATGCATCTTTAATGTCTATATTAATGAAATTAAGGTGTTGCCAAATTTTAACATCAAGAGGCTATTGGAAGCCCAGGAAAGGGAATCATTAAAATTTTACCTATAACTCTGACTAAAACCACTTGGATATTCACTTTTTATGGGCTAGAAGAGGAACATATAATGTGCCATTAGAGGGGACATATGGACCTTTGGTATCATCTATCATAGTCACTCCTAAAATTACAATCAATAAAAGTAGCATAACTCCAATGATTATTGGCATTGTTTTTGGGTAGTAATTTTATCAAGCTTGAGAGTGTGTTTGTTATTCATATTTTATAAGAAAATAAATGGAATAAATAATGAATTTTAGGATGCTCACTGGAATAAAGGATAAATAACAAATATGAAAACCATTTCCAAAATTAGCAGTCTAGAGGAGGTAAGAAGTGCCACAAATGACTTTCACTCTAAGAATAAGATAAGATAAGGTGGGGTTGGTGTTATTTTCAAGGGTATACTACCAAATGGAAAAATGGTGGCAGTATAGTATATGTTTTTCAAATCAAAATAAGGGAATCATGAATTACTAAATGAAGTACAATCTTAACAATGCAACATCCTAATCTAGTGAAAATATATAGCTATTATGTTGAGGGAAAGCAATTGTTCTTGGTATATGAATACCTAGTGAACAACAATTTAGCACATAGTTTATTTGGTCCCCAGGAATTCATGCTTAATCTCAATTGGCCTACAAGATACAATATTTGTCTTGGATTTGCATGTGGTTTTGTATATTTGCATGAATATTATAGACTGATAATTATTCATCGAGACATAAAAATTATGAACATCCTCTTAGATCAAGATTAAATCTAAAATTATCAGATTTTAGCTTGGTGAAGTTATTTGATCATGAGAAAACTCATGTAAGTGTCGAAGTGGTAGGAACAATTATATATATGGCTCTATCAAATACTTTTGATCTTTTCTTGTAAATGTTAAATCTTGTTTTACAATTTCTAATTGCAAATTTTGTAAATGCAAACTTGTATATGTAATTCATGAAAATACATTCTGTCAACTTTTTAAGTTATGAGTCCTAATTTCACTTGGTACAAAACTTTATAATTAATGATTCCTAATTTCACTTAGTGTAAAAAGCATAATTGCACCACTGCACTTTTCAAGATATGTAATTTCTCTTTTGCATTTTTGCACAAAGTGTAATTACACCAATTCACTTTCACATCACTTAAGTGGTGCAATTTTGTAACTTCACTTTATCATGCAATGCAATTATACCAATGCACTTTTACATCATTTAACTGGTACAATTTTGTCACTTCACTTTTTGCACTTTCACATCACTTAAGTGGTGTTTTTTTGTAAAATCACTTTTTCACCATCTAAATGCAAAAAAGATGGTAATGTATTGTAACCACCTTTTGGCATTATAAAATGTGAGTGTTAGGCTCATTATAAAAAAGGGGGTGAGTTTTTTAAAAATAGAACTCTGAGACATATTTTTGGAAGGTGAGATTATATTACAACTCAACAAAGATCAATACAAAGAAGGAGATTTTCAAATTGTGTGTTCATATTCTCTTCATGAAGTATGATTGTGTGTATGATTCATTTGTATTCAAATATTGGATTCAAAATTTTTTTATAACTATTATCAATTAGTCTTAATGTGTAAATTGCATGGAAGAATTTATTTTTGAATCTATCTCTGTTATTACCATAAATGTGAAATCTTGATGTGATTTAAGCAATATTTTAGTTATCTTTTACGAGTAAATATGGGATAGTTGTCTTTGGTTTTCTATTCGTATCAAATAACCATCTCAATGTATGTTTTTCACTCCTAAGAGTGTAATTATGTCTTTACCACCCATTGAATGAGAAGATATTTCCATGAGCATGATGTTTCTCCTTCTTGGACTATTCTAGTGAATCTTTGTGTTTTGTCACCTAGAGTCGTCCTTAATTTTTCCTAGGATTATCATGGTAGCTTCTATGTTTAACTAGATTTAATAATACCATTCTATTTTATTCCTTTACTTTCTCTATTTCCCATCATTCACCTCATTTTGTTTCTATCTCCTTTTAATAATTTCTTGTTAAAAGTATGAAACCCATGTAGAAAACATTTTTACTATGAATAGTTGTGAATAACTCTTTTCTTTCTTTCCCCTTTTGGATTTCAATAAAGGTAGCTCTACCTACTAATAGGAGAGGGACTTTATCCCTGCATTTTTGACTAACGTAATGACTCAGTTCCCACACTAGTGACTCAAAGTCACCAATTTGAGTAAACAATAACGAACAACCAGATCTATTTACAGTTGAAAATCTTTCTAAAATTTTCTTAATAATTCCTTTTCTAAGCATTTATTTAATTAAAAAAAAAATTCCCAAGTCCAATCTCAACAATAATACAACTTATTTACTTTACACATTCAAATTCCATATTTCAAATAGGAAAGAAAAAATGTATTTGTTATTTGCATGGCCTACCAAAATGCATATCATAAACCGAGTTTTAAACCTTCTTTTCCAACCTTCTATTTCCTTCTTCTCCCTACTCCAAAATTTTATTTCTTTTATTACCATATAAAATTATATTTAATACATTTTAATCCCATAGTCTAGAAACATTTAACTCATTTGAACTAAGGCTTCTGACCATGAAACTCCATGTATGATTTTCTTAGCAAATCCTCCCATAAATTGCATGAATGAATCCAATACAAATTAATATTTTCATTTTAGTTTTAAGATTCCATAAATCCACTCATGACATATGAACATGATGCCAAATATATTTTTGAGATGACCAAGGATTCATCCTTTTTACTTGTCTCCCTACTTTGATTCATGGCTACAAAACAAACATGAAAACCTATTTTCCCAATAACTCTTTTAAACTTTAAGCTAACTAGGTTGAATCAAATTAACAAAGGTCAACAAATTACAATGCATCTTAACCCTCTATCTTATTCTACAATTCACTTCTTAATAAATCCATGATAGATTTTTTAATTAAATAATCATACAAACAAAATAGATATTCAATTCCATTTCTAACAATTCCTTTAAAGTGCTGTGGCCCAAGTGGAATTATTTAATAATTCCCCAAATATAATTACAAAATATTCAAAGTTCCCTCCACTTAAATCATTAATATTGTAAAAATAATGCCTTTAAAAGAATAAATCCTAAGGCTATAACGACCCAATTGTGGTATCAAATTTTGAATGCCACCAAGGTGACAAAATAATGTGCATGCCCCATAATCTGATACAATTAGAATTAACATGATACATAATACAATTTATGTATATCTCATTTTTTCCAAATCTAAAAAAAATGAAGACTTATAACTCATGTTCCTAAAAATTGTGTGCATATGCATGGCATGTCCCTTTAATATATGAAAACTAGTAATTTTTTCTTAAATAATGTGTGCATATGAATTCCATACGCCCCCAAAACTTGTTTCAATTTTAAAATATTTGTCCCATATTCTGAACCAAACTAATAATCTGCACCACTCTAAACTCTCTTATTCTTGTAATATGTGCCAAAATATGAACTTTTAGTACATATAGGCACACATCTTTATGGAAAGCCCACTAATATGCCCCCTTTTTAGGTGAGGATTGTAGCCTACAAATAACTCATCACAAAATAAAAGAGCTAACCACATCATGTTATGTAAAAATATTTTTAAAATGTAAAAGGATATGATAATATGTTATCATAGTAATGAATATATCATCAAAGCGTAGATGAAACATGTGGTGTAAGGCATATAAGTCTCATTTAAATATAGATATATTAATTTAGAATGAAATACTAACTATCACTATTATAATGACTAATCAAATAACTATGTAGGAATGTGAATGATGTGAATCATGGAACTACAAATAATACTATGAGTGCATGATATTGATCATGACACCATAAAATTATAAAACCATGATATTGATATATAATGATATCCATATCAATATTTTCATGATCCATACATACACACACACACACACACACACACACACACACACACACACACACACACACACAAACTACAATTAATACTATGTATAATAAACTTGTGCATCTATGTATCCATGTATCATGTGTAACATGTATGTCTTTCATCAAACTCATATATACCATGAAATTCATGTGTGTATGAAGAAATATATGTAATCTACAAAACATGTGATAAATAAAATAAATGAATCATGAAATCTAGTAAACATGTCATGCGTAGGTTTTTTTTTTTTTTACTTTTAGATTATTTTTAAATTTTGACATACATCAGAATAGTCAAGAAATAACAAGGTATATTAATAATATGTAGCATATATTAAGGGATAATGAGCACCAAATGTGATAACATGGTGATTTGGAGAAAGTGAAGGCAAGCAATGTGCCCCGTTTACAAATGAAAATCATGACATTGCAACCCAAAAGAGTATGCAAGAGGTGGAGGGGGATGAGGAGGAATTATTCATATGATCATAAATTTATGTGATCATGTAATCTCAATGGAAGTTATATTATGTATAAGTAGTCAATATGTATGAGTGAACAACTAAAATTCTAAAAAACGTGTACACTAGAATTATTGTAAGATAGGTGTCACATATATATGGATTAGAATAAGTAATCAACAAGCGAAGGAAAATTCACAATAAAGAAAAAGATAGAAAAATTATTAATATAATACTTGTGTACACATGTACATGAAAGGAGAAGAGTAGGTGAAATAATAAATCAATAAAACATTAAGAATATATGTACAATGGACTCTATGTTGGTAAAATAAAGTAACCCATGTGTATGTCCTATATCAGGTGGTAATAATGTCTTAAACCATTGATAAAGTCATTATATGTATCCAGTGTATATGTGCTAGACTCTATAAAGTAACCATATGATGTATAATATCCATCATCACTATCATGCTCAAGATGTCCCTGTTTAATTCAGTTGACTAAATTATTTGAGATAATTAGTTCACTATCATGTGTGGGTACATATTTAAATGTTTACATTTGCCATGAAAATATGCTAAAGTTACACATGAATGTAATAATATGTTTAATATCAATAGGATTATAATAAATGCGATCCAAAATCTTATGGCATAGTGAAAATTAGTGATTGGCAGAGGGAGAGATTAAGGTTATATTTAAGTAACTATAGAAATAGCTTATGAGGAGGTTCAAGTAATTATGAAACTTGAATCCTTTATGGAGATGGTATGAAAAGATGAGTATTAGGTTGTGATAATTTACAATACTTCAATAGTTCATTGTCTATAGGGAATGTATATAAATGTCCATCATGTATGAATTTCATGCACTTGTGTAGTGTAGATGGTATTTCTTCTGTATCATGTATCCAAGGTCGACCAAAGAGCAATTTTTAATGTATATGATAAGGCATGATTTAAGATAAAGTATAAATTGTATTATATCCCACAAATATATTCAATGATATGGTTACAAAGCTAAGGGGTATCATAAAATATTCTTATGAGCTGATTTGACTTGTAGATGAAATATGTGTTAATTCCCAAAGCTTGAAAGCATTTTATGATGCATGTGTTCATTCCTAAATCATTGTATATTAACACTCACTTAACTATTTTTATTATTAATTTTTATTTGATATAGAATGGAATATTTTTTAAATTTTAGACTGAATATACCACCCCTCAAAAGAAGCACCTTTATTAAGCTTATCAAGGTCTGAATGGATATTTTTTATTGTCTTAAAGAAATGTTTATGAATGTGTACATTGAGATGTTTAATTTTGTTATTAACTTTTGAATCATCTATGTATCCAATCCTTTTTGTCATTTATGAGTAGATATAGTGATGGGCTTGATGATGTCGTGTGATTTGCTTCCCAATCCTTGTCCATTACACCCAAAGTTTTGTAAGTTGTTATTCCAAAACCTTATTGTGTAAAAGGAATAAATGCTAGTAGAATGTTATCTTTAACAAGGGGAATCATGCCTTTGTTAAAAATAAAATAATTATTGTTTTGAGAATATTCAATCAGATGAATCATTGTAAAATATATTTTATCTAAATACAACACCTTAGCTTTAAAATATGGGATGATCTACATGAGGTATCATGTAGTAAGCATGGATATTTATGGTTTGTGAATAAAATATATAGAGGCACACTATATAGGGGTTAAAAAATAAATATGATTATGCACACTATCCATATCACTTGACCTAACACTTCACATTATATCAAACCATAAGAGGGAGAGAAACACAAAAATTAATCCTACTCCTAATATGAGGGCTAACATAGATTGTCAAGGTTTTAAAAATAAGAAACCTAGGAGAAAACATATATGTTTGGAGGGAAAATTAGATATAATTTCTAAAAATTATATTTATATACATAAATTGAAAACCCTATAATGAAATAAATAAACCCTAAGGGAAACACTAGGGTTGGGTGTGCTCAGTTTATAACCGGGTTCACCAATATGTCTTGCCTTATTTTTTGACTATGTAAACTAAATAAGATATAATTTTGAACTAATTTATATTGTATGAATATAATAAAAATGAATTTTAATGTAAAATTTAGAATCTAATTATATCAAATTTACTTTCTATAAATAATTGACTTAAGGGGAAAAGGCCTCAACATTTCATTATATTGTGTAGGTCAAGACTTAATCTAGGTGGAAAAAATGATAGGAAATTCAATCAAGAGTCACTTAAATCAGGAAATGAGTCTTTGGATGCTCATAAACAAAATCATTAGACTTTACATAGTACCAACTAATTTTAGCATATGTAACTTGCCAACTTCACTAAGTGGATTTTGCTTTTCTATTTCAATACAAGCCACTACACCTACTTGTAAATTATATATATGTGTGATATAAAGTGTTATTTTTGCATAAAACTCCATAAACATATATCCTTGTCTTTAAAACCCTAATTCCAATTTTGACACTAATTTTTAGCCTTAAAAAGTGGAAGAGTGATGGGTTGAGTTGACCTCAACTACTCCCTAATGTATGTTGATCATTTCCTACATATCCAATAGTTTGAAGAGGCAAGTCAAACCACATGTAGTTCTCCCCATTTTGTGTATACAAGCAATAGTTTTCATTCAGTGATTGAAACCTATGAACTAGTCTTTGATAATCAAAAATGACAAATTTGACTTGGATTTGAAGTGATTCAGACTTGTCTAGGCCCTACTCCTTGAGATTGATGGTTGGATTGGGAAGAATAGGCCAGTCTCATTGAATTGAAAGTGTTAGAATAGGATTGGTTAATAATGTTATATATGGAACATGATTAGACCTATTGATATCTATGTAAATTATCACACCATCCACATGTAAATGAATGAGCCGACCCATAAGGATGATTTTAAATTTGAAAAATTAATTTTGGTTGGCACAAGATGCATATGTTAGGTTTGGATGAATTTATAATTCTTAAATATTTTGAGTCTAATGGATTCATCTAAGAGATAAGAATATTGATTAAGTGGTTTAAGTATATCTTGAATATAATTTTGAATATGTTAGACATATAAAATGGAATTCATGTAGCTGATGATAGTAAATCGGGAAGGTCAAACCCATGGAAAGCTTCAAGTGCTTCCAACAACCAAAAAATTTTAAACAATTCCAAATAGTAAGTGTTAGAAAGGCCAAAAAAGTTGATGTCTTATAAAAAATATCTTATATATGCATAAAATCTATAAAATCCATGGAGCATGTTCATGCAAACTAGAATTGTCTACATCCATATAATAAAGGTGAGCCACAAACTCAAAATTTCCGTTGTAAATTTTATTCATATCAATAAAATCAATCTTTTGATTTCTCCCTAGGTAAAATAATTTCGAGTATCCTCATGGTCACTTTGTATTAATTTCAAGAATATCTCTTGATAATTTGTTTCTAGTATTTTCCAAGCAAGTACAATTAGTAGACCCCCAAAATTAAATTTACTCCCCTAATATCAACAACATATAATTTATCCTTATGGACATAATATATCATTGAAATTCACACGTTATGCATTACTCCTCGGGAATCAATGCTTTATTTCCATGGAAATTGAATTGGAAAACTCTTAGAGGTGTCTAAATGGAGTCTTAGACTATAGACTTATTTATGATCTATAATATTAAGTGTACTTCTTAGATCAATCATGACCTAAATCTTAGACTTTTGGCATGGGAAAATAACTTTAAGGTGTTAAAATAGACCAACCCTATCATGGCAAAAAGTGACAATAATGATTCCCCTATTTATACTATAAAAATACTCATGTTTTTAAGTTCAAACCCTAAATTAGGTTGGTCATGGGTACCCTCATTATTAGACTTTGAATATTTCATAAATTGACACATATTTTTCCATATAAATTGTTTTCTATTATATACATGATCCTTGCTCATTGGTTGAGAACACTTAAAACTGGGTGTATAACAATGTATATGGGGGCAAGGGGTTTTTAATTATAAAGACTAAAATTTTCCCTCGTCCTTGGGTTTCCTATCAAAATTAAAATAATTATGTAAATTAGTTCCTACCATTATAGTTTATAAGGCATCAATATATTTTATTCTTTTATAGCTACAATAATACACATTCCAAAATATTTTAGTTCAAACTTCCTCACCTATATTCAAGTCTCAACCCACATTATGGAATTATAGATATTCCAACTAGATTAAAATAAATATTGGCCTTGGAATCCAAAAAATAAAATTATTTTATATACTCTTCCATGGGCGTATCCTTTTTATATAAGAGTATTAACTGGGTATCATATGGTTCATCCCAACTATGATATGATCTATGAGTTAGAATGTTGTAAAAACCCATAAACACCCCATTATGGTTTTTAAAAACCCATCTCTCTCCAAATGTATGAGAAAAAAATTATAAATTGTTAGTAGTTAACCTTGGACACAATTATAAAGTTTTTATAACATTGCATTCTAGTTGATGACACTTGTTTTATGAGGAAACTAGGTCTCACCCTACTAGGTTGCATGATTAACTTAACACTATAGCCTAACATAAAATAATGATTCTCATCCTTACTATAGATTCAACTACATTAACATAAGTAAGATAGAGATATACTTATACTTTATTTAAACATCAATGAGAAAACACATATAGAACAAGTGTCTTGATTTATAACAAATCAAAGGATATTGAATAGGGAAGAAAAACCTCTTATGTCCAAAATTTTTAGACACTTACAAATTTTCATTGAAAATTTCAACTTCTAAATATTCATTTCAATTTTTCTACACATAGTGGTTTTCTATTTCTATCCTTTTTGGATTATTCATAGAATACCTTATCTTTTTATTTAAATTTAAATTAAATCGATAAATAAAAATATATAATAAATAAGTAATTTTGAAAAGTCATCCTAATAGTCTTTTAAAGAAATTTTTGTCTCTCCCTAAGACATTGTGATGAGAAGATGTGCCAAAAATCTAGGAAGCTTATAATTACACACTTGACCTATGTCTACCTTTATTCTTCATAATTATAATCCCCAAAGTTTAGTTCATAGTTTCTTAGGGTGTTTCATTTATCAAATTTTTCCCCTACACACTACTTATCCTCCCCTGTGTGTTTCCAATTAATTATCATAATAGTATACTAAAATTTTGGGTCTTCAATAGACTAGCATAACTAGGCAGGGTCCCTTTAGAATTTTTCAGCCAACCTATCCCTGTTTGTAAAAATTTTGGTATTCAAATATGTTATAACCCCTATGAAATGTTTCAAAATTATTTTAACATCTTACTAGCTTAATTTTGTGGTGAAGCTAGCAATGATGCCAATTTGGTTGGTTGGGGAACATATGCCTACATCTTTGAAGCTACCACTATCAATTGTACTGACTATGGCTACTATTGATGGTGTAATTTTCATGAAGGATGTGATATTTTTTAGTGGTATTTTTTATGTAGGTTATAAATATTAAATATTTTTTTGTCATGACAAAAACACTAGTTTTTTTAGTAAAAATTTCATCAAAGAGTTTATCCATAAAATATATTCCTTGAAGGACCACCAATCATCCAATGCCTTGTGGATCAAAGACAAGTATGTTTTAATTTGGGACATGAGTTGTATTTTCATGAATAGATATTACTCTCTAACCTTTTGCATATGTAGATATATTTCTACAATAATTTTATCACTGCTTTTCTTCAACATATTGATTCTCTATGCATATATTTATGATTGAGTCTGAGAAAATGGTTTTGCAACATTTCCATATCCTATTTACGTGTCTTGTCTATTATTATGTGTTACTATTCCACTAAATATTTCAAATATTTATTATTATTTTCATCCTCAATTTATGTAGTTACATCAACTTATGATTTTTAAATTTAGAATATTTCATAAAGTCCTTAAAACATGTCATCATGTCATTGCTTCTAATTCAATAGCCTTATTTAACAAGAATGGATTTTGTCATCGCCATAGTTATCACATGTTTATATTATTCCACTAACCAAATAATAAACTGTAAGTCACTTTTATATTTTCTAACCTATGTAAGAATTTTATTGAATGTTTTTTCTATTCCAATCTTTCCACCAAGGATATGACCTATAGATACTCCAACATCACTTGAAATCTAATAACTTCTTTGACTAGGATAGAGAATATTTATTCTCTTTATTTTTATTTTACCTTTAAGGGTGTGCAATTGTTAAAAAACTACACCAACCATGATAATAGGGTGCATAGGATAAATCAAGTAAAATACAATAGTATATGGTAAATCAAACCTACTATGGAAAAAAAGAAAGATAATAAAATTTCCTCAAATAGTAAATTTTAAATAAAAATAAAAAAGATAGGAAATGATAATAAATACTTGTTTTAGACTTAACTGGATCATGATAGTGGATGAATATGCTAATAATGAGGTCCTAAAATAATGCAGAAGGAATTCTAAAAAGGAGACAAAAAATTGTTACAGTGACCAGTTTTAGACTATTCTAAAAAGTGTTAGACTAGTTTTGTACTCCTTCAAAGATGACTATATATTTTTCAAGATTTAAATTTATTGTAACCCATCAATGGTAGAAAATTTAAATAGACCTATATCCAATAAGTATAATTATGCATGTATATCTTATAATAGTGTCTCCTTTGATCCAACCCTAATCCAACCTCTATCCCTCGTAATACATCCAAGACAAAAGAAAGTATGTATAATTAATGGCTTGATCCATTTGAGTGGGTATTTATCTACATACCAAGTTGAGAATCAAGTGATTCTATGCATGAAAATGTCCCATCCTAATGAGTGAGATAATCCTTCACCCTCACTCCTTATGATAATAAATAAAACTATATGTTCTTTTGCTCAGGCCCTCTCTTGGTACAATTATGAAAAAAAGAAATAAATAAATTGATATCTATATATGATTCTTAAATGTGTAATATATGCTCAATAAGTTATGTGCTACTTTATTTCTTGTTATTGAAATTTCTATGCCCTTAACATTTAGCTTGTATAGGGATATGTGTGGTCAACTTGTGGCTAACATAACCTATGATAATTTATATATTTTTATATATGTATTAAGGTTAGTCTAGGGTATGTCCATGACATATTTAGGCTATATATGTGAGGTATTGGTTAGTATTTTATCATCATATTATGAATTCTATTCTTATTGTAAGGTTTTGGAGATTTCCCCCTCGAAGTGGCTTGTAGTTTATTCATATATTCAACTCTATTTTATTAATGTTATGATATATTTATATTATTCTACTTTATTTATGAAGTAATTTGTTTCATTACAAGTGGTATTAGAGTTTTATTTTGGGCAACAACCTAGGTAAAACCCTGCTTTTGGAGAATCACTTATAACTTGCAATCCATTATGTATTTTTATATAAGTTTTGTAGTGGTATTGGAGAATCATTCAAGGGCACTACAGTAAAAAAAAATTAAGGTTTTGTGATTATTTTTGAATTTTTTTATGATTTTAGGGTTTTAAATAAATTCACTCTATAGGCCTCAATTTAAGGAATTTTTCATATTTATTTACATTTTTGGAAAGCTTGAAAAAATATGGTTAGGGTATGTTATTTTAATTTATGTATTTTAGGCTAACATTGCTTAGAAACATCTTAATAAAAATTTGGTCAAAGGTGAAAATAAAATTCAGCATTATCAATCCTTGGTATGGAAAGACCATAAATTAGAGGTTGACATAAGAGTTTCTAAACTCTAGGTAAAACTCCTAAAAAATAATATGTGGAGTCAAAAATGGAAAGTAGTGGATTTTTCAATGCGTGCATAATTGGGTCTTTATTTACTTCTAGCCTCTTACAATTCCCATGATTACTTCTCTATCTTGTTTAAATTTTGAAGTTACCTTCTTATTTCTATGTTTTCAAATTTTAGTTGTCTTTGACTTCCTTCTTTAGTTCAGGTCATGGTTTTATGTCATTCGTATAGCCTCTTCATGTATTTGATTATGCTAGTTTTTTGGCTCATGGTCCTAGCCTTTGATTTTTCTTTCCATCCTAAAAGCTTAAAAAAAAGTCTCTGTGATGACATCAAATTATATATTGAGTCCTACCCCCTAGTACATGTATAATTCTTTAGGGAGATAGGTTGTTTTATTTTATTACTTCAAGTCTTCCAAGATTTATTTAATTTATCTTTGAGTGTTGCATTGTTATGAAGGTGAGAATAATATTGTTATCTACATATTGATAAAGGTTATACATTGATTATGCACATGTTATTGATGGTACTATTGAGTTAGATGTAGGATACATAGGCACATAAATATGATTATAGGCTCACAATTTACCTAGGGCATCCTCATGCTTACTTCAAGAACATCCTATAAGATGCTTCCTAACACTAATTCAGGTTTTATGTTACCCATATTCCTTTTTCATATTTATTTTTCTATTTGATTATATATCATGATCTAGTATATATATTGTGTGTTTGTTATTTTTCTTCAATGTCTCTTTATGATTTGGTGTATGAGTTCTTTGCATTGATTATAGAATGCTTGATGTGATTTCTATATTACTTATTGTCTAGTGTACCTCTCTTATTTTATATATGATTGATATGCACACATGTGTTTATTTATCTATGTACCTCTCTTCTGTTCTACACAGTGGATGCTTATACATTATGTCACATGTTTGTGATTGTTTACTCTTTATGCTCTTATTTCTCTATCTTTTATGTGTATGATATTTATTGTATCTTATATTATTGGTCTATTAATTACACATGTTTACCATATATAATCTATGTGTGTAATATTATTTGCACTCTTTAATCTGAGTGTGGTGTGTTTATTATGTACATGGTGGGCTTACCTTGATTTCTCTATTTACTCAGTGTTCATTTGTGTTAATCCTTGATGAGTTATATTCTTGTTGCCTATGTTTCCATGGTGTATACGATGCTTCTATTAGGGAATTATATTGTTTTGCTTCATTGATTAAATATTTACTATAAGGGGCATGATATGCCAATGTGTACATTGATTATACATTGTTTATTTTGGATCATGTTATTTCCATGTTTCATCACCTATATCTTATCTATTGGGGCATATTATTTTTTGTGATTTTACTACTTGTATTGGAACATACTATCATCATGTTTTCCTTGCTTATATCTTATTCACATTGGGGAATACTATCTTATTTTTTCCTTTATTGATTATATCTTGTTCATACAAATGAGACCTATTATTGATTATGCTTATATTGATTACACATGCATATATAGAGGTAAAACCATTACCATATTTTCCTATATTACTTCCACTCAAGCATACATGAGTTGAGTGACATAATACACATATGTTTTAATTTTAATATATTTCTATGATTATACCCAAATGTATTATTAATATGCATTAATTATGATATATTTATATGATTATATAACAAAATGTGTTATAAATATGTTTTAACAATAATGGCATCTTATGATTTTATATTTTACACATGGTACATGTAATTCATATCCTTTAAGATATGTGATACACAAGTACATCCCACATCTCAAAAAGGGGTAATATGATCTACTTATTCTACTTCAGTCACATGATGATTCACAACACTACAAAGCATTACTATACACTTTATTTTATATTGGAGGTGCTCACCAGGGTGTTATAAGACATTATTCTAATTGTTTCTAAATTTGGAGCTATAAAATATAGAGTTATAAGATAAATTTATCTTGGTATCCTCAATGAGACACACATTCATATACGAGAAAGATTTTATATATATGGCCTCCTAGTTCACACATAAGTAGGTGTATTCTTTCCTAATTTTCATTTTCTCTTGGTGATTTTAACAATATTTGATTCTTGATTTATATATACATTGATCTACTTGTAAATTTTTTCCTTATATTTTTAGGTACCCAAATATTTTCACATTTTAGACACAAGCACATGATGCTTGTTTCAGTATTCTTAGTCACAATCAAAACATTCATAAAATTTGCAAGTAAAAATGCTTTATTTTATTTTATAGTATGAATGAGTTGTAGACACATAAATTTAGTCATAGGTACTTGAAAAAATTTAATTCTTGACACATTCCAAACCACATGACGTGCATACAATTTACTTGACTCTTATTTGTCATTCATCTCAGCCATTCATCTATATGTGAGTTAGACCCTTTTGTTTGTCATTAATATTATACAAATGTTCAGTGCCAAATGATCGAAATATCTAAAATCACCTTAAAATTTTCCCCAATAGACGACAACTATCTATAATCTCTTTGTACATGTCTATGCTAGGTAGACAAGAATTCAATGCACCACTGTCCACTTAGGTTAGTCACATACCACACCAAATAATGGCCAGTTTCTAAATTTGAAATAAATATTTTAGGTCTTCACGCACATTTCATAAGGTAAACTAAAGTAAATTATAAATATATTCACCTATAAATACATATCAAGAGACGCTCATTATCCCCATTTTCTATTCACTTGGTAAAGCATATACACTTCTACACATTGAGAAAATATGCTCTATTCTACCCAAATTTTGCATTATTCATAAGGAGAATCCATAAGCCAAGTTAAGATCCCTCTAAATCAAGTCAATAAATATAATTTTCATTTATATAAGCCATCTTCTAGCTATATACACATAGTCTAAGGTTAAAAAATTCACATTCACTCTAAGTGGGAGAACTACATGAGCTTGATTTCCCTTAGAGTATTGGCTACGTAGGTAGTGGTAAATCATAAAGGGGGTAATTGAGGTTACCTCAACCCATTGCACTCTTCTCTTTTTCTTTTAGGTTTCAAAGCTATTAAATTTCTCAAAGGGTTTTTAAGATAGGATAATATAAAAAATGATTTTTGCATAGCCAAACCCTAGTTGTGATATCTTATATTACTTAACATGTAAAGAATAAATCTAAAATTAATGTAGAATAATTTCATATAATCACAATAACAAGAGCTATGAAAAGAGATATATAAAGAACAAAAATAAAAATGTACAATAAGAAGATAGGATTTGACGTGGTTCACCCAATGTGGGATACATCCACCAAGAAACACTTGCTCAAATATTATTACAAGATAACAAGAGTATAATACACTCTCAAATTAGTATTCTCACAATTATAATGCAAAAATATCATTTAGATTTGCGTTCAACAAACTCTCTTGAATTTGCACCTAAATTCACACACTCTGTTCACCTTCTCACACTCTATTGCATCCAATATATTACCTATGTCCATCTATAATACATCAATAGGTAACTGACATAGTGGTTTTCTAAAACAATGGGTACCAAAACCATGGGCCAAGTCAACCCATAATGGTTCCCCATTAATCATGGGTGATGACACCACACATATACAATTATAGATAAATCACATATCTATAATCCAAGAAAATGGGGGTCTAGAAAATTTGAAAATACATTAAGAGTGTAATATACAATATTTGAAAATACATTGTAATGTGGATATAGGATCCATAACATAACAATATCCCACTTAGAGACTAATTTACTCTCAGCAGGTTTCTCAACCCTTCACTATCATCTGTGAAGTCCAACCAAAGTTGAACATAGCTTCAGTTTCTCCCTTGTGACCACCTTGGTAATCATGTCTGTAGGATTATGAATAGTATGAATCTTTTCTAGCTTCAACTTCTCTTCCTCCAAATCTATCCTAATGAAATGGTACCTCAACTTTATATGCTTCATCTTAAAGTAGAAACCAGAGTTCTTTAATAGGTGTATAACACTCTAACTATCACTATATAGTTTCCCTTCCTCCTGATTAGGCCCCAGCTCTTCAAGCAACTGTTATAACTAAATCATCTCTTTGGTTGCCTCTATGATAGCAACATACTCAGCCTCTATGGTCGATAAAGCCACAAATTTTTGTAGTTGTGAAATCTAGCTCATTATTATGTCACCTATAGTAAATACATATCATATCATGTTCCTCCTATTGTCTAAATCTCTAGCCATGTCCAAATCTACATAACCACAAAAAGTGGTGTCCAATCCACCATAGCTTAAAACTGTCTCCATGGTCCCTCTAAAGTAGTGAAGGATCCACTTCACTGCCTACCAATGCTCTCTACATGGATCACTCATGTACCTACTTACTACTCCTAATGCATGGGTAATAGCTAGCTTAGTGCACACCATGGCATATATCATACTACCAAATTTTGATGAGTAAGGTACATAAGACATCTGAATTCTCTCCTTTATCTTGAGACACTGCTCCTTTGATAAATTGAAATGCCTGCCAAAGGAGTCCCAACCAGTTTAACATCCTACATACTAAACCTCTCTAAGACCTTTTTAATGTACTCTTCCTAAGATGAATTCAGCTTTCATTCCTTCCTATTCTTATTTATTCTCATACCAAGGATTTGTTTTGTTGCTCCCAAATCTTTCATAGCAAAGGAATTACTAAGATGTTCCTTGAGTACCTTTATTTCCAACATGTTCTTACCTGCAACCAACATGTCATCCACATATAGACATATAATAATGTAACTACCATCATCAAACTTCTTGATATATACACAATGGTCTGAATGATACCTAAATTATTCATGCTCTATCATAAAATTGTCAAATTTCTTGTACCACTATCATGGATCTTGTTTCAAGCCATACAAGCTCTTTTTCAGTTTACACACCATGTTCTTCTTCCCTGTGACCTCATATCCTTATGATTTCTCCAAGTATAAGTCCTCCTCCAAATCACCTTCAAGTAATGAAATCTTCACATCCAACTGCTCTAAGTGCAAATCTTATGCTAACACTATCCCAAGAACAATCCTAATAGAAGTCATCTTCACCACTGGAGAAAAAATATCATCAAAATCAATTCCGTTCTTCTATGCAAACCCCTTTACCACCAACCAAGCCTTGTACCTTTTCTTTTTTCCATCATCCTCTTTAATTATATACACCCACTTGTTCTTCAATGCTCTCTTACCTTCAAGTGGGTTTACCAAATCCTAAGTATGATTTTTCATGAGAGATTGATGATCCTCATCCATTGCTTGCTCCCACTTCTTCCTAACATCTAACTGCATTACTTCTTCAAATCACTTTGACTCTCCATTGTTAGTGAGTAATAAATAATAAATAGATGGAGAAAACCATTTAAGTTCCCTTCTTACCCTAGAAGACCTTCTCGCCTCAGGAGTTTGGGATTCATGTGGAGTAGGTGCCTAAACTAGTTGCTTGGAAACTTTACAATATGTAATGTCCTCCAACTCTATGTACTCTTTTTTAGAATCCTCTCTCTGATCCTAAAACTACTATTTATACATGATTTTTTCATTAAATACCACATCCCTAGACCAAAATATTTTCTTGTCCTTAAGACTCCAAATCCAGTAACCAAAGTCATCCTCACCATAACCAATAAAGGTGTATTTTTCATATTTAGCCTCTAACTTGGTACTATCATCTTTATCAATATAACAAAAGCTTCACAACCAAATACTCTAAGAAAAGAATAATCAACCTTCTTACCAGACTAAGCTTCCTTAGGTATGCCTCCATTCAAAGAAGATGAAGGTCATCTACTGATCAGATATACAATTGTATTTACCGCTTCTACCAAAACTAAAGGGGCAGTCCTACATGCAACCTTATACTCCTAACACACTCCATGATAGTCATGTTCATCCTTTCTAACACTCCATTATGATGTGGAGTTCCTAGAACTATCCTTTATCTATGAATTCCATTCCTTGAACAGTAATCAAAAAATTCATTGCTATAATATTCCCCACCATTATCTCACCTGAGACATTTTAACTTGAGACCCATTTCATTCTCAACCAAGGATTTTCATCTTTTAAATGTATTAAACACATCATATTTTCTCCTAATACCATACACCTAAACTTTCCTAGTTGCATCATCAATAAAAGTGACATAATAAGATGACCCACCAATAGAAGATACATGAGCTATCCCCCATACATCTAAATGAATCAGTTATAACTTATTCTCCTTCCTTGTAGTTCCAACCTTGAGAAATTTTAACCTTTTTTGTTTTCAACACACACAATCTTCATAGAAATCTAAATCAAACCCTTTCAATTAGAGCAACCTATCCTTAAAAATTTGCATGCCCTTTTGGCTCATGTGATCAAGCCTATTGTGCCAAAAAGTTGAATCTATATCTACAACAACTAAATTATAATTATCAGTACTACTTTATAAATACAAGGCCAACCTTCTTACCTCTTACTACCACAAGAGCACCCTTGGTCACCTTCCAATAATCTACTATAAAATTCACCATATAACCTTCACTACCTAGCTAACCTATGAATACCAAATTCCATCTCAACTTGGGCACGTGCTTGACATCCTTCAGTAGCCAAGTGTTCCCATTTTGTATCTTGACCTAAACACATTCTTTTCTTACTATAATGCAAGGCTCATCGTCACCAAGATAAACATGTCCAAAAACTTCTTGAACATAATCAATAAAATGATGTTTATGTGGTGTAGCATCAAAAGAAGCCCCTAAATCTAAAACCCAAGACTCAACAATATTATCTTTGGAGAGAATTAATGCATCCTGATAAACATTATCTATTGCCACATTTACCTCCTTGGTGTCTTCTTGATTTTTATTCTTGTTCTGAAGAGTCCAACAATCCTTCTTTACATGCCCAAGCTTTCCATAGTGCCAACACTTTGATGCTCCTTGATTTTGACCTTATAGGACCATTTGACATTCCACACTTTTCTTTTCCTTTATAATTTTGTCTGCCTCTACTCTCCACTGCCAAAAGATCAACTAAAGTACAAGTCTCCCCAAAGCTTTTCCATTACATTTCCTCACTAAGGATTACTCTTATGACATCCTCAAACTTCAATTTGGCATTATTAAAGATTGAGTTACTCATAGCCATTACTAGGCTATTCCAACTCTCTGGTAAGAAACACAAAATAAGTAGATCCCTGAATTCATCATCAAATTCATTTTTTATAGAGTTCAACATACTCACAACTGTATTAAATTCATTCAAATGATTAGCAACTAAACTATTTTCAAATATATTCATATTAAATAGCTTTTTCATTAAAAATATTTTATTAAAAGCAGAGGGTTTCTCATATAACTTCTCTAATGTGTTCATGAGACCTTTCATGGTCTTATCATATGATATATTATATGCAATTGAATATGCAAGGCATAACTGGATGGCCCTAAGTGCTTTCCTGTTAAGCAGCTTCTAAGCCTCATCTATTATACCCACTAGTTGCTTTACTTTTCCTCCTAATGGATCATGGAGGTCATCCTAATAGATGTAATCCTTCATCTGCATCTTCAATAGACCAAAGTTCTACCCATTAAAATTTTTAACCTTTGATCTACTATCATCAACCATAGCTCTCACTTAAATTAATAACCCTTCCTATGATTCAACACTTTGGCAAATACAACATGAAGCTCTAATACCAATTGTTAGGAATAAATTAGAAATTAATGTGGAATAATTTCAAAAAATCATTATAATAAGAGCTATGAAAAGAGATACATAAATAACATAAATAAAAATGCACAATAAGAAGACATGATTTAATGTGGTTCATCCACTGTGAGCTACATCCACCAAGAAACACTTACTCATACCTTATAACAAGCTAATAAGAGTAAAATCCACTCTCAGATCAGTCTTCTCACAATTAAAATGCACAAATATCATTTGGAGTTGTGCTTAACAAATTATCTTGAATTCACACACTCTATTCATCTTCTCAAACTCTATTACATCTAATGTATTATCTATGCCCATCTATAATACATCAATAGGCAACTGATATAATGGTTTTAAAAAATAATGGGTACCAAAACCATGGGCCAAGTCAGCCCATAATGATTCCCCATTAATCATGGGTGATGACACCACACATATACAAGTATAGATAAATCACATATCTATACTCCCAAAAAAAGGAGTCCAAAAAATTTAAAAATGCATTAAGAGTGTACAGTACATTTTAATGTACAATATTTGAAACTACATTGTAATATGGAAACAAGCTCCACAACATAACATAGGATCCATAGGCATAATAGGTGAAACGATCATTTTTTATGCATAGTCAACTAGGACAAGTCCATAATTAATGGGCTTAGCTACACTATGATGTTATCCTCCTATAACAAATTGTCCAATATCTTGTGTTTCTAACCTCTAATCTATCATTTCCAAATTCATGTTTCCTTTATCAATAATATGTCATATTCAACTAGAACAAGTGCACAATCAATAGACTCAAGCACATTACATCACCATCCAATTTTAGTGTACCTATCCAAATTATGTTTTTAATCTTGATTCTAATACTGAGTCAAAAGAGTCACATATTCTTATGATTTTCACAATTAGAATAGTTGATAGAGATCTATGTGTAAGCTAAGTATATTTCTTCTTAGTATTTTCCTAAATTAGTATTTTTCCATATTTAGTAATTTGTCAAAGTCATAATAGTTTAGTATTGTGTATATTTAGTATTCTGATATTTTCCACTTTTACACCTATATATTCATACAATACAATTCATTTGTGTTATCAAAAATAGGGTAAAAAAAATATAGACTGTCATAAGGTAGCCTATCTCCTCATTTTTGAATTTCAAATCATTATCATATCTTATATTAACTTTTAAAAATGTTAAATGTTTCAACCATAAATTTTTATTTGAGCCCTCTGAGGTGCACTTATTTTTTTTACTTTGATACACACATTAAAGAGGGACATTATGTAGACACATGATTTTGGTACAATATTAGTTATCTATTTTGGTAGTAGTGTTTTTATGTGTTTAAGGATTATTGGTTCAAATTATGCTTCTATTTGCATATTACCCTTGTGTTATGGTCCATGTTAGGCTCTTGTGCTTTGGTATCCTATATAACTCCATTTTCTATGAACCCTGAGCCAATGGTAATACAAACATTCAATTTGGAATGTTTGAAAACCTATAAAATGATTTTGTTTGCCCAAGAGCCTAAAATATCCTAAAAACATTATTTTAAGGTTTTTAGATCTCCTTGACTAGGAATAGACTAGTATGATCCTAGTCAATATTTTGGTGGGTCTCTTGATCCTCTATCTCATTTTCTTTAGTTTCTTGTGCCCCATTTTTTGGATTTATTACCTTTTATTTATTGGTTTGCATGTCAATAAGGTCTCAATTTGAATACAATAAGTTTATAAGAACATGAGTAAATTGATGCATTTAGGACAAACATTTATAGGCAAATACACATAGATTTAAATTGATAATCCATCTATTGAAGTGTAAAATCAAGGATTGCATTGATTTATTTGTTAGATAAAAACCCTGTACCAAAGTTATAATTGAAATATTAGTGAAAGAGAATATAGGTAATACTAGTTGCTTGCACATCATCAATAAGGATAAGGATAAGGATAAGGTTTAGGATCTTCATATTATACAAGATTGTTTATTAAATTGCATTGACTATTGATTTCCAACTTGTCAAAGAATAAGGGTGTGATTAAGGAAGGCCCTTTAGAAAGGTGGTTTGAGTTGATTAGAGTTGTAAGGATGGATAAATATTTATGGGATATCTATAAAAAATTATGACAAACTAATTTAGTTTTTTTAAAACTAGAAGCAAAGGAACACATTCATTAATTTGATTTCAGAAAAAAGTAAAGTTTGACTAAGTGTATATTTAATCTGACCAAGAGAGTTTTATATCTCTAGGAGCATGACAATATGATCTTGGTTAAGCCAATATAGACAACTCCATCCCTAGTCATTTTATTCCAATTATCATATATGCATGAATTTCCTAGGTTTCCTTTAGATTAGGTCTCTGGACCTATTGTCATGTGATTTTAATGTCCTAAAATATAAAGGTTTGACATTATTTGGTATTTATCTCAAAACCATCTCTTTATAAAAATTAGATCTTTTAAATCCATTCTATTTGTGTAATTAGGTTTGTTTATGTTGTTATATTATTGTATTTTGTTTGGATCTAAAGTGTACCTTCATGTATATGGTTTAATGTAGCATCCTTGAACCAAATCAACTTTACACTATTATAGAAACCAAACTAATGTATACCAAATATAAAACCCCCTTATTATTCCCTAAGGGGGGACTATTAGAGCCATTTAGCTCTAACTTAGAGCTTTTTTTTAAACTCTTAGCCAATTAGATGACATGGATTAGTACGCCAATGAGAAAATATTAGACTTTTACAAAGTAGAGTAGCAATTTTTCTAATGGAAAAATTAAAAAAAAAATTATTTTGTGCAAGATGATAGGCTGAATTTTTTTTCATTTTATTTCCCACCTCGCTTTGATCAAGGTTGGGCATTAACTTCTCCACCATGTTTGTACAATGAGGATTTTAATGTTGTATTTGTTCGTATAATGTGGGTACCACAAAACGAGAATGTGTCTTGTAAGTTAGATTTAAAAATATGAAATATTTCAATGATGAATATGGTTATGAATAAAAATTAATTGGTTTCACATGGTTTTTAGGTAAATTAATAAAGTCTTTGTACAATATTGGTAAGTAGTGTTACAGTCACGACCTACCACACTAGGAGTGAAAATATTCTATGGGATCACATCCAATGTTAGAATAAAAATGACTAAGATGGGGGAGGTGAATTATTTCCTTAAAAATCTTTGTTTCAATTCCTCCTTAGCATATATGAACTATCACATCAACATATAGATCAAATAATGCATAAGTAATCACCCATACAAGCATAAAACAAGATTTAAACAAGATGACACATCATATATGTGGGAAACACTCAAAGGGAATAAAATACATTGATCCCTAAAAATGTAATAAATTAATATAATACAAAAGATAAATTTTTATTGAAGCACCAACTTCACATGGAGCACCAACCCCAACTAGCTAAGCACCAACCTAGCTAGGCTTTAGCAATCACCCACTTACAAAGAGGCACCAACCCCCTAGATGACTCAGAACCAACTCAACCACCTAATTTAATTTGATCACCTTTAGAACACCTTGTTTCTCAACCAACTAATGATGACCACTTCTTCATCTCTTCACACACTTTTCCCTCTCAAACTGCCTTCTAGGCCTCTTCGCTCAAATAGGTCTCTTCAAGACTAATTAGGTCATATAACCTTAATATTTATATGTAGAACCTTTGTTAAATATTCATCATAGTTTTTATATGATATTAATATTGTCTAAAATACCTCTTTCTACTTACCAATACACACTTTCATTTGTTTTCCCTCAACACACTTAAATAGGCCTAAAATTGTCTTGTATATATATAAGTCTCTTGCTCATTTACCTCTTGGTCAACCATATACATTTGCACACATGTATTATATTTATAATATGTCTTATAAAAAATTTAATACATGAATCAATAATTTCAATAATTCATCTACAACTTGAAATACCAAAACCTCTTTTAGGCCTTAAGGAGACCTAATTTAATTAGGCCTTTATTAGCACACATTACCTTGTGATCTTATTTGCTCAATTTCAAACCACATAAATTATATTAACACTTAAAATGACACTAAAATAGACCCATAATAATCTCTTATTAGTCCCATGACACCTTTTATCTCCAATCACCACTTGAAGCATGCCATTAGTACTGTTTACATTAGGCCTTCACACACACAAAAAGGTTTGTTTTGAACAACTGAAGAAACACAATGTTTGGCCACAAAAACATGAAAATAAGAAATATAAATATAAAATTAATTACCTTATGTTCATCACCATATGATTTAGACTTCATAACTCATGGATAAAGGACTCAAACACTTCTCTACAAATAGTCCACTCAGAATTGTCTGAACACTCCAAAACCCAGTCATGAACAAATTGATCTTCAACACATGAAATAACACTTCACATGACAAATGATAATTTAAAAATATAATTATAGATATATATACCACTCTCAAATACAAAAATCATAATATCTAATGTCAAATATTGGATTTATAGACCAATCTTTTATCTTTAGTACACATAATCAGACCAGAACCAGACAAGCCATTTTAGCTTCAATGTTTCAAACACTTTCACTAACTTAAAATATTTAAAAAATCATTATAAATACTATAAATTCAAAAAAAAAAACACCATATGTATTAGATACATCAAATTAGAGCATAGAGCTTCAAACTCATCACTGTAACTTGCTTACCTAGAATTGCTAGTTTGCCTTAAAGCACAGTCATGGTGACAATGACCTTCAACAGTTATATGACCATTTACATAGAATTATGATTCATTTATATTATATTATGATATCATTATACCATTATCAGATATAAATATTATATGGTCAAATGTCAATATTGGTCTTGCAGACCAATCTCATTAACTTGTATCCCATTGTCTCATCTGAACTAGATAGGTCAACTTGTGAGCAAATTTTTAACTATAACTACTGACCTCAAAATATTATACAAAATATTAACATGTCTTAAAAGTATATAAAAATATATTCATATACTTTTTTTCATTCGTATTCCATGATAACACATTCCTAAACCTCTTCTCACTATTGCTTAGGTTTTTCAATGTTTTTACCATTACGGTTGTTAGCGATTGACTATATTGTATGATCGGTTTAGCATTATTGAGGGCTAGAACCTATCCAAAAAACATAATTAAAATAAAATAAAAGTATTCAAATTATCCATCTAATGATTTTCATACTTTGACTTGGTCAACTCTGACTGCTACAATAAATCTCTAAAAAACTAGCACTTTGTAGGGTCTACTCACATACCTGACAACTCAATCACACTTGGAGGTGTCTAGAAGAGTTGACTACATGGTAAAATAGTTTTATATAAATTTTATACCATTATGGGATATTTTGAACAAGATATTTCATATGGGTCATTGTTAGGGTTTTAGAGAGGGTTAACATTATTTTTGGTGTTAATGATTATTCATAAAGGATTGCCCCTCATTTCAAAAAATAATGCCTAGATATATTATCTAGGACCCTTCCCCATATCTCCTTAACAACTCAAGTTTCCATGTAGAGGTTACACATGAAAATTAACACCTTAAAGTCCTTCTCAAGTTTGCATGCCTTCATTTTGTGTACTCAAGAGACCTCAAGACCAATTTTCATGTCTTTTCTTAAAAAACGTGACCTAAACCTTTGTGAAAATTCTTGAAATAACATATCATACCTATATCCATGCTCACATATGAAAACAAATCTTTAAAAATTATCAGGACCCCTCATTAGGCCACATTCTCTCTTTTCTCTCTATACTTTAACCTAAAAATCACATTAGGCCTTGAAACTAATCTTCATACCTCTTTCCATGTGCTCTCTACCTCACTCACATACTCAAGAAACATCTCATATTCTTAAATAGTGTTTTACATCCTTGATATGACTTGACACTAGATCATGATGCCTTATTAGTCTAGGTAGTGTCTAGAAATGGTCTAGCTTCAGACTTGATCTATAGGTCCTACCCCTATAGGATCACCCTAAGACTCTCATGAGTGATCCAATACCTCACATACATGTTCAAGAAACCTCATACAATCTTTTATGCCTTTGTGCATCCATCTCACCATGCCACCATGCTCAAACCTTCTCATTAGGACTTTACATGCCATGACTAGTGTCATGATTAGGATTTTCAAGCACTTAAAACTTGACAACTAATCTTGAAACATTGTTTGATGCTTCTACACCTTGATCACATGACTTAAATGTTTTTCAAACAATGTCATACCTCTGCACATATCTCTTCATGATCACCATGCACATGTTCATTATATGACTATGCTTATTATGATTAGGCTTCTCAAGACACCTTGTACTCAAGGACTAGTAAAAAAATGTGCTTACCTAAATGATTCTATCAAAAAATAATATTCATTAGATAATAATTTCACAACACTATAATAACCTTTACAACAAACAATAAAATAATGATTAGTTTACCTTCAAACTTTCTCTCAACAAAGAGACATTAGGTTGTCTTCAAATTCTCTCTTATCACATGGCTTCCTTATCATATCAAGCACACAAGCTCATACCTCAAATACCACTCACCATGAATCTTCACTAAATGCACCTTGACATTAATGATATCAACCTTGACATCAATAATAACACTTCTCAGCAAACTCCCCCTTTGTCATTGATGGCAAAACATTATTCAATCTGATCACTCTCATCTTCCCCAAACTAGTCAATATTCCTTCTTGAACTTCTCCCCCTTTGACATTAATGAAAAAGGGTCATACACATTGAAAATTCTAGAACCACTCATTATCCCTCTTTAAAAACTATTCTCAAAAATTTGCAAAAGAACTCAGAGATACGAAGCTCCCCTTTTGTATTCACAACTTGGGCTCACCAAAAGAATCAAAAAAGTTCTTAAACCATCTACAATACAAGTCATGCTCAACTACCAACTATTATAAACATGGAAATTGTTTTGCTTACCTCTTATATGCTTGTTAACAATTACATTTGTAGCTTATGAATGCCCTGAATATCTCCCCATCAAACCAATCATACACCATGCTTCTACTAACTTGAAGTGTGTCTTCATGAAGCCTAATGTAATCAACCCTTTCATAGGGCACTAAAACAACACAAACTTAGGAGATTCCTATATCTTCATGCTCTCAGAAGGCTGAATATCTTTCAAGATTTTGGTAGGCTTGATTTGAACCTTAGGCTTTACCTTTTCATAATCCATATGATCAACAATCTGAGCTGATAATGAACATTCCTGAATTTATTTCTCATCTAAATTATGTTCTACCAAAAAAATAGTCCACTTGAGCTTGTAGACTAATCATTACTCACTTTTACTACATTTGGCTTCCATACATTCATTTGACTTCTCTCTTGTACTTTAGGAGCTTCAAACCTCTCATTTTGACTTGATGGCCTTCTACCTCTATTAGGACAGAATCTTGTGATGTGTCCCACATTATGATAGTTGTAGCAAACTAACTTATACATACCTCTTGACCATGATTCCTTTCATAATCCCATGCATATTCATTTTGAGAGGGTCTTTTTCTACACTCTCTTTCTTTATGACCAAACTGATTACATGTATAATAGTAACCATTGAATGAATTAGCATGCCTCATAGCATTAATATGTCTGATTGGTTTTTTCATGTTGACCTTCTTGGCATCATTAGCTTTCTTCTTAACTTGAGCTACCTCCTTTTGGTATTCTTTGAAACCAAGACCTATCTTATCACTTGTAGACTTTTGACTACTCAAGATGTCATCTAGAGCCTTAGTTATTTTTTGAAACTCCACAAAGGTCTTCAACTTTCTAGATGCTTGATCCAACTCAAACTTCAAGGATTCCATGTCATTTTCATACCTGGTGCATTCTTCCTATTTAAATTTTAAGCTAGCAGTGACTATCTTCATTTATGATTCAATGTGGTTGATGATCTCATCATACTCCTTGTATGTGTTATTTATTATTTCCTCAAACAAACCAATTTTCTCTTCATAATCCTTGATTAATGATATTAGTTTGTGATTATTCCTTTGTTGAAACTTCAACTCCTCTAGAGCACTCACCAATTCTGACTCAAGACTGACTTCAGCTTTTTCTTCATCACTCATAAGGCCTTTCCAATTTAAGAAACCCTCATTATCTATTTCAATATCCATGAATAAGGATTCATTATTATTATGTTTAATTACTATCATCATTAGTATCAAATGTGTTTATGTCACTTACATCATATGAGTTATCTTCTTTGGTGTATAAACTTCTCTTTTTCTTGAATGATCCTTTCTTACCTTCATACTTCTTAAACTCATTATTTTTGTCAGGATTATAGACCTTCTTATCATCTCCATTATGTTTATCATGCTCTTCATCATGCTTAGTCTTATCCTTTTTAGGACACTTATATGCAAAGTGACCAATCTTATCATAGTTGAAACATTTGAAAGGTAACTTACCTTTGTACTTATCATATCCAAACCTAAATTTCCTAGCAACAAGGCTATTAGTTCATCATCATCAACATTTAAACATACCCCATCCTTTACCTTCTTGTATTTTGAATTATTCTCAACTTTCAAAGTTGCTTCCTTATTTGGAGGTCTTCCTTCATTTTTTCTCATTGCATAGGCAGTCAAGATGCCATGAAGCCCATCCATTTCATGTTTGTCCAAATCTTGCATATATTTTACTATAGACACCTTAGAATCAAACTAAGGAGTTAGAGATATCCATACATTTTGAACAAATATAGTCTCTTTCACTTCTTCTCCTAATCCTCTAATGACATTAACAACTTCATCAACCTTCAATAGGTAAGATGCAATGGTTTCATCTTCATTCATCTTTAAACTTTCAAATTGTCTCTAGTGGTCTACAACTTGTCCATATTTACCTTGATGTCTCATTCATATATAGACTTCAATTTTTCCCATATTACCTTGGCTAACTCATAGTATATCACCTTTACAAACTCTACCTCTAATAGGCCACATAGAATGACATTCATTGCCTTGGAATTGCTCTCACTTTCTTGCCTATTGCATCAGTTGGTGGTGTACGAGGAGGAGTGTATTTATCCACAACTAAATACCATATGTCATGCCCCATTTAAATTATATATGTCCTCATTATGATGGTCTAAAAAATAAAAATTAGTCCCATTTAATAATAGTCTTACTAGTAGAGAAACCACCTTGAACTTGCTAACTAGACATCCTTGCTTCTTGGATCTCCTTTAGGCTATTAGGCCTACTTCAAAGGACATGCTCTGATAGAAAATATTATAATAAAAATTACTAAGAGGTGGATGTGAATTATTTTCTTAAAAAAAAAAATTCAATTCCTCCTTAGCATACATGAACCATCACATCAACATATAGATCAAATAATGCATAAGCAATCACCCATATAAGCATGAACCAAGATTTACATAAGACCACATTATATACGTGGGAAACCCTCAAAGGGAAGAAAACCCACAAATAATTTAAAATTTACTACATTCCTATAATACAAAATATCATTTTTTAGTGAAGCACCAACTTTACATAGATCACCAACCCTATCTAGCTAAGCACCAACCCAGCTAGGCTTTAGCAAGCACCCACTTGCAAGGAGTCACCAACCCCCTAGATGAATCAATACCAACTCATCCACATGTTTATTTTATCACCTTTATAACACCTTGTTTTTAAACTAACTAATTATGACCACTTCTTTATCTCTTCACACTTAGCCCTTTCAAACTACCTTATAGGCCTCTTCGCTCAAATAGGTCTCCTCGAGACTGATTAGGTCACATAACCTTGATATTCATATGTAAAAACTATGTTAAATATTCATCATAGTTTATATTTTCTTTTTATATGGTCTAAAATACCTCTTTATACTTACCAATACACACATTCATTCACTTGCCCTTAACACACGAAAATATGCCTAAAATTGCCTTGTATATATACAAGTCTCTTGCTCATATACCTATTGGTCAGACATAAATTTTCTCACATGTATTATCCTTAAAATATGTCTTAAGCATGTTTCATACATGAATCAATCATTTTAATAGGTTTTCCACAAATACCAAAACCTCTTTTAAGCCTTAAGGAGACATAATTCAATTAGGCCTTCATTAGCGCACATTGCCCTATGATCTTCTTAGAGCACTGTAAAACCACATAAATGGTAGGAAAACTTAAAATTACACTAAAACACACCCATAATAATATAATCTTATGTTCATGACACATTTTATTTCCAATCACCACTTGAAGCATGCCATTAGTATTGTTTATGTTAGGCCTTCACATATACAGAAAGGTCTATCTTGAACAAATGAAGATAACTAAATGTTTGGACACAAAAAAATTATAATAAAACATATACATAGAAATTTCATGACCTCAAAGTCACAAAAATATCCTTTAGACTTCACAACTTAGGGAGAAATCACTCAAACACTTCTCTGTAAATAGTCCACTTAGAACTGCCAAAACTCTCCAAAACTTAGTCATGAACAACTTGATCTTGTACACCTGAAATAACACTTCCCATGACCACTGATAATTTAAAAATATAATTTTACATATCTATACCACTATAAAATACAAAAATCACAATATATAATGTCAAATATTAGTTTTGCAGACCAATCTTTTATCTTTAGTACACACAATCAGACCAGAACTAGACAAGCCATTTTAGATTCAATGTTTCAACCACTTTCACTAACTTACAATATTTACAAAATAATTATCACTAATATAAATTCAAAAACAACAACACCATATGTATTATATATGTCAACTCAGAGCATAGAACCTCAAACTCATCACTGTAACTTGTTTACCCAAAATTGCTAGTTTGCCTTAAAGCATAGTCATGGTGACAATGACCTTCAACACCTATATGACCATTTACAAAGACTTATGATGAATTTATATGATATTATTATATCATTATACCATTATCAAATATAAATATTATATGGTCAAATGGAAATATTGGTCTTACATATAAATCTTATAACCTTGTATCTCATTGTCTCATCTAAACCAGACAACTCAACTTGTGAGCAACTTTTTAACTATAACCATTGACCTCCAAAGATTATTAAAAAATTTAATATTTATTAAAATTAATAAAAAACATATCCATTCACTTTGTTTTATCTTTATTTCATGATAACACATTCCTAAACCTCTTATCATTGTTGCCTAGGTTTTTCATTGTTTCACCATTAGGCCTATTAGCAACTGGCTATATTAGATGACCAATTTAGCATACCTAAGGGATATAACACATCCATAAAATATCATGTACATTAAATAAAAGTCTCAACCTTATTCATCCAATTATTTCCATACTTTGACTTGGTCAACTCTAACTGCTACAATAAATCTCCAAGAAACTAACACTTTCTTATAGGGTCTACTCACACACCTGACGACTCAATCACACTTGAAGGTTCCTAGGAGAATTTAATACATGATCCAATAGTTTTTATAGTTATTTTATACCATTTGAGACATTTTTGAACAATATCTTTTACATCAGGTCATTATTAGGGTTTTAGAGAGGGTTAACATTGTTTCTAGTGTTAACGATTATTCATAAAGGACTACCCCTCATTTCCAAAACTAATACCTAAATATCTTATCTATGGTCCTCCCCCATCTCTCCTTAATAACTCAATTTCCCATGTAGAGGTTGCACATTCCAATGAACACCTAGTCATTTTCAAGTTTGCATGCCTTTATTTTATATACTTGAGAGACCTCAACACCAATTTTCATGCCTTTTATTACAAACCATGACCTAAATCTTTGTGAAAATTATTGAAACAACATATCATACCTTTTTCCATGATCACATATGCAAACTTTTCTTTAAAACTGATCATGACCCCTCATTAGGCCACATTCTCTCTCTTTATTCTCTAAACTTTGACCTACAAATCACATTAGGCCTTAAAACTCATCTTAATGCCTCTTTTCATGTGTTATCCACTTCACTCACATACTTAATAAACCTCTCTTATTATTAAATATTACCATAAATATTTCATATTCCTTGACAATAGATCATGATGCCTTATTAGGCCAGGCAAGGTTTAGTAATGGTCTAGCTACAGACTTGATCTATAAGTCCTACCCCTGTAGGCTCATCCTGAGACTCTCATGAGTGATTTAATGCCTCACATACATGTTCAATAAACCTCATATAGTCTCTTATGTTCTTTTTCATCCATCTCACGAAGCCACCATGCTCAAACCTTCTCACTGGGACTTTACATGCCATGACTAGGCTTTTCAAGCACTTAAAACTTGACAATTAATCTTGAAACACTCTCTAATGATTCTACACCTTTCTCACATGCCTTACATGCTCCTCAAATAATGTCATAACTTTTCACATACCTATTCATTCTCACAATGCACTTGCTCATGTTATGACTAGGCTTCTCAAGCCACCTTGTACTCAAAGACTAGTACAAAAATATGCTTACCTCATTGATGTTATCAAATAATAACATTCATCATATATCACTTTCATGCCACTAAACAAACTTGACAACAACCAAAAAAATAATCATTAATTTGCCTTTAAAATCTCTCTCAACAGAGAGATATTAGGTTTCCTTCAAATTCTCTCTTGTCACATGGCTTCCTTGTCAAATCAAGCAAACAATATCATACCTCAAAGACCACTCACCATGAATCTTCACCAAATTCACCTTGACATTAATGATATCAACCTTGACATCAATGATATCACTTCTCAACATCCAGACCTTCCCCCTAAATCCTACATGCCCACCCATCTAGATGAAAAAAGCCTCATCATTGTGGCTCCATAGTTGTCACACCAAACTATAAAACACAATAGTGTGTTGAATTCCCACCCAATCATATTTATGGTTGATGGGATGGAAATCCACTACATACATCAGCCCTTTTGTTACTTCTATCCATTAATCAATAAGGCTTTGTTCAACTCTCTCCCACTCCCCTCCCCTTATAATCAATCCAATGTTTAAAACACAAAGGTGTTGCCTCTGCACTACCATCATAAAGCCACCTCCTCCATGGGGTTGAAGCTAAAACTTGTCCTATGTGTTAAGGGATATGTATCCTTCCCTATGACCCTATATTTTCTATCCTTGATCCTAATCTTAATTGTTCTTTTGATTTTCACGTGTTTATGGATTTTTAATGAAAATAATATTGTTTGTAATAAAATTAGTTAGGTAAATAATTTGACAATATTCTTTCAATTTCTTTGAGAGATTAAGAGATTGTGTTTTGTTTAAAGGCAAAATTTTGAGACATTTTTTTTCAACTACAAATATTATTGAAAATTTCTTTGAGCTCTAAAATCTTTTTTTTTTTTTTTTATAATATTATATTTAAAAATTTAAAATGTTTGCTCCTAATTTTAAAATATTTTTAAAACATCCTTGTCTTGATGAATTTTTAATGAGAATAAATATTATTTTTAATAATTTGAGGTAAATAATTTGAAAATATTTTTTCAATTTTTTGATAAATAACATTTGTTAATAATAGTGGCACTAAGAAAAGAAGAAGGAAATAGAATACTTGGAGCTACCATTCAACCATGACACCCATACAAGACATCATTCTCATATCAATCCCTATGAGGATGATGAGCATTTCATTAGGACATGTGTTTCATATTATTCTAATTATACTGCTCATTGTCTATCTTTTTTATTAAATGATAAACATCATGATACTTCAGAGTCTTTTAAAATTCACTTAGGAGTGTTTGTATCTTACACTGCCATCCATTAGTTATGGTGTATACAAATTCATGGTGCACTTTAATATGTCCCATAGATGAGTATGGTCTAGTTAAAGGTTATCTATCTCATCATTATAAATATATGCTTCACATATTCTAATGATTTAGAATATACCAATAATGTTTTAAGAGATTTACATTAGGTTAATAGGCACATTATGGATTATGACAACTCATATGGTTAAAACAGTGACAAGAATAGGTTTTTCATCATTGGCATGAATTATTTCATAGTTGGGATAGATTACAGGCCCCAAAATTATGATAATTTTTGCTATGATAACATTCTACTCCTCTTGTTTGCTATCATATTGTTACAAGTTTCTTTATCATGTCACTGGACCCAATAAAAATCCTAAATATAAGGATGTTGTTAGACTACATTAGGTTATTTATCCTTCCATTATCCCTTTGTAATTATGTTTTTATCTTATTTGTTGTTGGTATTCATCATACCAAATGCTAAACTTTTGTTTTGTTTATCTTGTCCCCCTTGTGGGTACCACAAAAGCTTGGTTGTATGGACTAGTCCAATATATGTCCTTGTATAGAATAGGCATTGCTTATACAATCACCTCTTGAACTAGCTTAAGGTATGTTCCCGTGATAATATGTTAAAGGCTATAAATAAAGTTCTCTATTTGAGGCTTTGAACACTTATTGCATCTAATGTCAATCAAGTGTAGTCTATTAGACATTGGTAGAAGGACTGAGTACCCCATATGTACTGCTTGTTGAATATTTTATCCATAGCTTAGTTTTCAACTCAATCATCCTAATAAAATTAGATTCATTTTTTAAACTTTAGTGTCACAAGATAAAAATCAAATTATATTACAAATTTATACATGAATTTTGGTACAAGTTTAAAAAAAATAAGTAATCTGCATATTGGATAAATCAACTCGAGGCCTTGTAGATCCACAATTGATGGTAATTATTTGGGCCTTCTATGGTTTTATAAGATGTTTTTTCAATAAAGGTAAACATAAGTTTATTTTCTAGAGGTGGTTGTTATTATGTATTCTTTTGTTATCTAGTCTGAGTTGGTTAGTTGATGAAATATCTTTTTGAGTAAACATTTTTTGTATTTGAACGATATTTTAATTTTTATCAAGGCTTGATTATTTTGATTTATTATAGAAGTTTACATGCTTTCTACATCTGACCTAGTTGGATCTTAACATTACAAGCCAATCAGGTAGTCATATTACTATCATAATATGGGCACGCCTATCACTGCCACTTATTGGAGTACACCATCATGATATTTTTTGGATTGACATAAGTTATTTGTATCGAATTCCAAACTTTCATAATGTTTGGGGCCTTTCAGTAGTTTCAACTATGATGACATTTTCCTATGAATCAATAGGAGTAGGTCTTGGCATTTTAAAAGTAGTTGATATTTTTGTATATTGTTCTCTTTTAATTTTATAAAAAAAATGTTTCTTTGGGTTCCCTTATCCTCTTATAGGCTATATGATTAGATCAGAGAAGGTCAAAATATATGTAATGCACTATAATCCTTAACCTTCCCCATGTAACTCAAAAGTTGCATGTAACACTAAATTTTTTGTCTATCCTTACCATATAGTCTTTATGATATTCATTTTAGGATAATTGTATATAATGGAAATTTTAAAGGAAGTATCTATGGAAACATGTAGAAACAGTTGTGTTTATGTAAATAAATAAGGAAGACACATAAGGATAAAAATTAGAACACCAATCATTAAAAATTATTTTCTTATTCTCTAATGTCCCTACCATAGAAGATGTACAAAAGTAAGTGAGCAACATCCATTATTGTCAATTCTTATTTTTCCTCCCTAAACTAACAATCTATTGTTATTTTATTAAATTTATTTAACCTCAACTACACTTACCTATTCCTCCAAAATAAGTATCTAGAACAAATCCTATTAGGAGAACAAACTCCCAAAATATACCAACCATTCAATTTACAGGGTACATCAAAACACTACCTTAAAAAGTTATGTAAATGAAATAAAAAAAAGTTGATCCTAGATAATGAACACACTAGGGCCACAAAAATTTATCTAAATACAAAAACTCATGTAATATAAGGAAAAAATATAAATTTATAGAAATTTAGGAATAAAAAATAAAACCAATAACTGCTAATGGGTTTCCTGTGGATAATGAAAAGTGAATGAAGGTATAGGTGAGATAGAAACTTGATGCCTAGGAAAGTTATAAAAATATCAAAATTTTATAGGCGAGATAGACTCATACTTATTAGAGAAGATGAGTTTTTATTTATAAAAGACGTGGAATAGAAAATAATATACAAATTAAACCATGGTAGTATAAAGTAGATCCCAAATGGGACTAATCTATAAATAGAACATATCAAGTCAAAAAAAGACTTGGCAAAATATTATTAAAAATTGTACATTTTAGTTTTGAATCATATACATTAATCTTTTATTATATGTTCTTACACACTTCATAAAATTATTCTCACTTTCTTACCTCGATATATTTTAAATAGACCAAAGATTGTAATGACTGATCATTTAATTCTCATCTTGAGGATGGTTCATGGAGTGTGACCCAAAATGTTGATCCAAAATATCTTGCACAATTATATCCAGAAGCATTCACATTACATTATAATGAACTATGGAAACATTATTGCTCTTAGATATAAATTTGTCAATAATAGGTAACTTGTATCGAATCACTCCCTAGGGAAGAATCTCAACATTAGAATCATTTTTGAGTTCCATAAATTGATAAAAAGTTGGATCAATTACATTAAGCTTATAATTTCATTTCATATTTATCTTTTTATGGATAAATATATTATTATGTACCTTGAGGTTGGTGGCCATAAGTTTAAATTGGTCAAATCTCACTCCATTATACCATCTCCAATCCTTAATAAAGTTGCAGGGAATTTGTAGACATATTAAGAAGAGTCTCATGGGTTAAGGAAATGATGAAATCAAGGATATGTCTATCTCTCTCTACAAGGTCAAAGGATTATTTGATTTCAAGTTTCTAAGTATTTGGAAATGATGAAACCAAGGATATGTCATTAATTTTGATCATCTTGTTCCATTGAATATAGATACAAGATAAGTTCAATGCATGCCTACGTGAGGAGTATTCCTAATTGATAAATTTATCTTCCCATGCTTTCCATAGGATGAACACATGTGCAAAGCCTTTGATTTTAATTAATTTAGCATTCAATAGTTTGGCATGAATACTAAGAACCTACCATTTTTCTTTAGAAGAAGCATGCTAAACTCTGTCTTAAAAGGATCTTCCAACATTCATTTTCCTATCAGGCTCTAATAATCCATTTGGATACAAGTTATTTTTCTTGAACCCATTGGTTGATGATACCCAACCCACCCTTATGTTTATTTGGGTACATAAAGACTAAAATATAATAATGATGTCTCGATGATCATCCCATTTATACCAGAGGAAGTGTCCTACCTATTGAATCAACTTGAGGTGGTAGATTTAAAAGGCATTCAACAAGAATATTAATAAACATTAGTAGTGATAAAGATGTTATTGATAATTTATGTGTGTCCTACTAGAGATAAGAACTTAACTTTTGATTTATCAATCTTGTTTTATTTTTTTATGAAAGAATGAATCCCACATTTAAAAAAGGGTAATGCTAATGCTAAAGGGGACACAAAAATATCCCATATTAATGATTTCCCCATGTTTTTACTATTTATGATATTTAAGTATCTAGTTAAAAATATTACATGGTCCTATTAGAATAAATTCAGTTCTATGCATTGGCAGCATGGACACAAGGCCTTTAGTAAATATAAAGAACTACCATAACATTGATCACCTCAATGTCTTCATATTTCAAGAAGAGAGAGTTGATAACAAAATTATGATGATAGAAAGCAATGCCTTTAATTTAACTCAATGAATGAAATTTTTCAAACATGTATCCCCCAACATCAATAGTGAAGCCAAGGTTATGGTGACAACTTGGACAAGGTGACCCAACTTGAACGAGGTGACCCAACTTGAACGAGGTGACCCAACTTGGACTAGAATGCATGGGAGTTTTAATATCAACCAAAGGGATTGTGGTGACAACTTGGGCAAGGTGACCCAACTTGGACTAGAATGCTTACATTGTATGGATATGACAAGAGCAACGAAAAAGAGTCATTTTTTTACTATGATGCATTACCATACTAACTTTAATTTATGTATTTTATATTATTTTATGACTTTGGTTGATAAAGTAGTCTCACCATGGTACCTTTGATTTTATACTTTCAAATATAATCCTAGATGTTTGCTAAACTAAATTATCATTTATAAAAATAAAAATAAATAAATTCCTTTTCATATTAATGTGTTATGGATGAATGAATCAACGTTAGCATGCAACATAAATATTTATAAACATTTATCTAAGTTTAAAATAGATGTTGAACATTAAAGTAAATTTTGTTAATTAATTTTATCATTAAATAAATAGAGAGACATTTAAGGTTTAAAAATGTATCTTTAATATTTCCAAATTGGGTGACAATGATAATTAATACTCAATACAATTTTAAAAAGATGTAGAAAACTTATGATGATCAAAGAATGATGTAAAAATCATCGAGTTCTATTTTTGGCAATGTCAAGACAATCACATGTTTTGTTCTTAGCAAAAGACAAGCATATAAAATTTATTTTGATGATTATGATCATCTGATTTGGGGTTTGAAAAACCTCACTTGGATTTTTATGACTTTACTCAAATTGTTGGAAATTTTGACTTCTTCTTGCCCTAATTAAGCAATTTGACGTGAAACTTTAAGGAAAACAACATATTTTTAGGACCTCTATTATACAAAGTGAGTAGCATAGTTACCTTGATATTTACTAAGGCCCTTACCAATGTACATTACAGAAACTAATACTCTAATTATCATAGTAATTCATCAGTAATTGATCAACCATGCAAATCAATGTACTGTAATATGTTGCTAGTACAAAATTTGTTGCTTTCATGATTGCTTTAATGATTACATGATTTATATATAATGTTAGTAAATGTTTAATAGATTTATGTGAGCAACAAGTTCTATGATGCGGCTTTAGTACCTATTGTTCAAAGGAATAATATAACAGATAATATAGTGGGTTCATTAATTGCAATATTTACTGAGCTATAATAATAAAAATAAAATAAATCTAATAGATTAGTTATAGCATATAATAATTATTATATTATATTAATATTAATAATCTAAATATAATAGCATTAAAAATAATTATATGTAATATATTATATAGTATTTTATATATATATATATATATATATATATATATATATAATATATTAATAATTTTTTTGATAGATATTAAGGGGAAGGACCCTCACCTGTACATAGAAAGATACAAAATAATAAAAAGTAGGTGATGTTTTAGCTTGATATAGAAATAGACAACCATGAACAACTCCCATAGGGATTGCAACCATAACATTGAGGGATAAACCTTGAGAACACGAAGAGCAAAAATTGATAAAAAGAGTAGCCAAAAAGGAAAGAGAGAAAACATAGACTAGGGAGAAATAGACTTTAATCAAGTAAGATTATGAGCTAGACCCAAATAGCCTTCATCCTCCATACTACACTTTAAAAATGTAAGCACACCACCCAAACCAATTGTGTCCACCATAGGTTATAAACACCCCTGCATGAGTTGAGAATCTAAAACCTTTTATATTTTCACCACTGAAAAACTTAGCTACCTCCTTCTCCATAGCTACCACCACACCTCTGTTGGAGTAGAAATCCACCAAGAGTGGCATTGTTGAAACCAATAGCTTAGAATCAAATCAATCAATGTACCAATCCAAAGAGGGTAGATGTTATATCCATGCATTCATAGATAAATCCAAGGGGAACACATTCAAAGGACCATCCACCGATGCCTTTAAAATTTCATGTACTTTCACATAGTGAGATTCTAACTCATAAAAAATAGAAAGTGGAACCAAACCCAAACATTGCTA